>OY776129.1:62966777-64198027 GCA_963675135.1 Galeopsis tetrahit | reverse complement strand
TATTATTATTATTATTATTATTTAGGCATAATTATATTTAGATGAAAAATATATTATCAAATCTTAATTGAATCTTAGGGTTTAGGGGTTTTAGGGTTTAGGGTTTATGAGTTTAGAGGTTTAGAGTTATGTAAATTAATGTAGTCATTATTTTTTATAACTTTAACTTTACATTTTTGTTATTAAAAAAATAAAATATATAAATGAATGATTTTTTTTAAATAAAGTACAATAAATATTTATTAATTATGTAGTAATTTTTTACACTAAGTATATTTATTAAAATATACATGACTACATTAATTTACATAACCCTAAACCCTAAAAACCCTAAACCCTAAAACCCTAAACCCTAAAACCCCTAAACCCTAAAACCCTAAACCCTAAGATTCAATTAAGATTTGATAATATATTTTTCATCTAAATATAATTATGCCTAAATAATAATAATAATATATGTGGCGTGAGTTTAATGTTATATTAATATAATAAATATTAATTATAAACTAATTATTATCCACATAAATTTTTTCATCCTAAATATTATGAAACATGCGTGACTTTTCTATATTTTAGGAGATCTATCATATATTTTTTAAATAAGTATTAATTAATTAAATAGAATGAGGTGGATAATGCCACATCATCAATTTGGCTCCATAAGGAGCCCATTATGGGCTCCATATCATTTCTATATATATATATATATATATATATATATCAAACGTCCATTTATTATTTTTTCAAAATTCAAATATACTTCTGCATTTATGTTATTTTTACATATGCAATAAAAATTGCATGCTGTAATTGCATAAATATACATCTGTATTTATGTTATTTATTATTTTTACATGCAACGAAAATTGCATGTTGTAATTACATAAATATACTTTTGTATTTATATTATTTATTATTTTTACAACCATTTCTACACATTACATTTCGGGATCAACATCAACGTGCACTCGAAATTCCATCTAAGGTGATTGAATTTTATACATCCTGAATGCATTTTCGATTTCTACAAACTGCATTTTTTTATCACACTTCTGCATTAGTGTTGCCTGATGCAATTTCTAGGGCATTTTTTAGTATTGTTATTCAATCTTAACTGCATCTGTTATCTCATCTGTCAATTTTACAAACTGTCATCATACGACATATAATTGCATCATGTGAATTTTTATGTGTGCAACCCATTACACCAATACATTTCATTAACCTACTAATATCACTTCAAAATTATCAACTGTAGATTTGCCAAATAGATATAACAAACTTTTCATATAAAAAACAATGAAATTGCATAATCTCAGTCAACATTTTTTTCAAAACCAGAATTCAAAACAAATATCTTTCAAAGCAACCACAATTAATCCAAAAAACACAAACGATAACAACATGGAGTTCATTCATATGTAATGAAAGAACCATATTAAATCCAATAAATACATAATCAAGCAAAAGCATACGTCAACCGTTTTAATATTAGGTACTAAGCGACACGACACACAATCTCTGCATATTCAATCCCACGTGGTTCGAATCGGATCAACGAATGTCTTTGCCATTCTGATACGCATCTTGCTTGCATCATCTCGACCAAACGCTGCATTCGTTGGCTCTGCCCCTCTAAAAAAAATCTCAATTAATCTACAAACAACCACACCACAATCCAGCGTACTGTGTGTTTGCTGCATAAATTATTCCATATGCATTAGTTCATAGCAAATGCAGATTTATACTTTTACACAAATTACTGTAATTAAGAGCAATCTTACCGAAGTCTGAAGACATTATGACTTTCTTAATATCATTATCCACTGCATTTGACACAAATTTTTTATTTTAATTACAATGAATTATTTAAGAAAAGTATTCTAATTGCACAGTTACAGTAATGTAAAATTAATATGCTTATACAGTTACAATGAATTAGTTAATCACTGCAATACTCAAACCCATACCGATCGCTCACACATCGACACCGATTACACACCAAACAAATCAACATACTTATGCAGTTCATATGCGCGTTATATACAATACTAAGAGGCGAAATGCTAACCTTCACCGTTTTCTGCAGCCGTCGACTACTATTGTCTCCGCGAAAACTTTAATCGCCGTCGAATATTATGCACATAAAACCCGTCTTCCTTTTTCGTAGGTTGAGTGCAATTTTTGCAACAAGATTCTGTGAGATTGATTACAGTAAATGCACAAAACCCTTTAGGATTAGGAAGGTATGAAATTAATTAAGGTAGATATCTTGGAATGCGGGGAAAGTTTTCAGCGTTTGGAATTTAAATTTTGATTTCATTTGACTAATTCTACATTATCAACTATAAGGCAATTCAAGGGTATATGTGTCATAAATTTTCGAAATTGGTTCTAATTACTTTATTAAAAGTCAATTAGTTTAATTAGCTAAAACACTTAGTGGGGTGTCTTTATGTGCAACTTCTCCTTTACCTATTACCTATGAAAGTAATCATGAGATGAGGGAGTATATAATTTTCAGACATAATGGAGTCTTTAATATAGGACGACCTCGTGTTGTTTAATTTTTTAGTGAAATTTCTTTTGTTTATCCCTATCAAACATCAACTTCTTTTTCCTTTCCAATCCATTTTCGTACCTCCTCTAAAACCACCCAATCGAGCGATTTGGATGAAAGTTCATTTGTTTAAATTTTATTTTATTATGTATAGTGTTCAATTTTTTTTATAAAAAAATGAATTATTATAAATAAATAACAAAGATATATTAATGGAAAAAAGGATGAACATCAGTAACGGTAAATTAAACTGAATTACCAAAATCGAAATGTTCATAACGGAAAGGATGTGAAACTGAATTGTAACAATTTTTAAGTTCGGTTAAGATTATTAACCGAAAAAAATAAAATATTGTTGGACATCTTTTTGACTTTTTTCTTTTTAACTTTTTACCATAAATAAACTTAATACCTATTGAACTTAACATAACAAATAATTAAACACCTATTGAACCTAAATAAATAACATAAAAATTACATCCATAACATAAGTTACATAACAATAAAAATTACTACTCTAACTTACCATAAAAGTTAAATAAAACAGCTCATAAGATTAATCATAAATGACAATAATATATTATATAAATAAACAATAATATTTTACATTAAATATATATATATATATATAAAATTCAGGTTTTTTCGTTAATAAAAATAGTAAAAATAAAAGAAGTAATCGAACCGAAACTGGAATAATCAAATCTAAATTAAAATTTTGATTTGGTTCACTCGAATTTTTTTTTAATACTACACACAACTAACCACCAAGTTGGAAGAATGACATTTAATTGAAACACAATTTAGAATTACACCACCAATTATTATTGAAAGATTGTAAATATCACTTTGCTCTGACTTTCTCTAAGGTCTTCTCAGAATTGATTTCAATACCTTTTTTCGTTAATAAAAATAGTAAAAATAAAAGAAGTAATCGAACCGAAACTGGAATAATCAAATCTAAATTAAAATTTTGATTTGGTTCACTCGAATTTTTTTTTAATACTACACACAACTAACCACCAAGTTGGAAGAATGACATTTAATTGAAACACAATTTAGAATTACACCACCAATTATTATTGAAAGATTGTAAATATCACTTTGCTCTGACTTTCTCTAAGGTCTTCTCAGAATTGATTTCAATACCTTAAAAAGAAAATACTCCTAAGGTTTCTAGCTTTCTAAATGAACCAAAGAACACATGATCAAAATGCATACTAAAAATCTTATTCGATATCTTTCTTTCCAAAACACTCAAGTGCTACAACAAGTGAGATGCCGGCCTATTGGGCAAGTGCCATTGGGGCATTTAGCTACCATTAACATAACTAGTAATTCTCCCGTGCGTTGCACGACAGATTGATTATTAATAAATTTTAATTAATTATTTATAGAATACATTCGTGCTATTTAAAATTTTAGTGGTTGAATTTTACAGAATTTGAAGAACAATAATACTATGTGAAACCATATCATTGATTTCATCTTGTGAATGAATGCTTCAATTACATTTTTTAAAATCGATGAATTTACTTATAATTATTGATGGAATATTACTCCATAATTATCACAGAATTTGAAAAATATTAATATAAAATGAGGTGTAGTAAAATTGATATGATTGAAGAGGGGGAATAAAATGGAGTGTATAATAATGTAAGAGTAAAATAGGTGGAGTTACAATGTATACACAAAAATAAAATGAGATTTTTTTTTTGTGAGACATCTAAATGAAAAGATGGAAGCTTGGTACAAATATACATAAATTAATTACAAATGTTTTTTAATAATTACTCCCTCCATCTTTGAAAAGTTTGCATAAAATCTATGGCACATGATTTAAGAAAAAAGTGTAATGATGAGAGTGTTGATGGGTAATTTTGTAAACTTTTATATATAAAGTAGATAAAATAGGTTGGTTGGGTGTATGGTGAGTCTCAAAAGTAATGACATGAAGGATAAAAATGTGTGTGATAATTATTTTTAATTTAAGATATGCAAACTTTTGAGGGACAAATAAAAAAGAAAAGTATGAAAATTTTTCGAGAATTGAAAATAAAATTTATAGGGGTATACTTAATTACAAATATTTTTTAATAATTATTAATTTATAATTGAATAGCGAATAGAATAAAAAAAGACGGAGTGATAATTAGAAATATTTTTTAATAATTAATTTATAATTGAATAGCGAATAGAATAAAAAAAAGACGGAGTGATAACTGTGATATAACCTAAAAATTAAAACAACTGGGTCTTGGGCCTTTACTTAAAAAAAAGAGAAAAATTGGCCCAACAATTTGGGCGGGAATTGACCAAAGTCAACTATGTTGTTTTTAATATATATAGATTTTCGAACTTGATCAGAGATGGGCCAATAAAAAAATAGGTGCTTAACATCTTTTATCTGTTTGTCCGCACAACCGTAAAATCATTTTTAAATCCATTAAATTATTTTGTTCCTCCCTCTTTCTCTCTCTTTTTTATTTACCTTGAACAATAAATATTGAGATTATTCATGATTCTATTTTCTTGATACCCCTCCCCAAAAATAAAAAAGAAGAGGAAACTACAATTAGATATGTGAAGGTCCCGATTTTGAGACGTTAAATAATTCTTCTTGAAGAATTGCGATCAATGATTATAAAAAAATACTCACTCAAACTCGACAAATTTTAAAAATAAAATTTTATATGAAATATAGTTAATAAAAATAAATTGAGGTAAAAATTTACAGATAAAATAATCATTTATTAATTGATCACTTATTGAGTTAAGTCATTTCCTAATTGAATGGTAGTTAATAATATAAGAGTGAGTCTCTTGTTTACTCAAGTACACGGTGTACTTGAGTTGGTCTTGACTAGTCAATAATTAATCATTGATCGGTCAATGGTTAAACTTTGATTTTATTTTTATTTTTTACATAAAATTTACATGTTTCAATAATAATTTCAGTTATAATATTATACTTTTTTCATTAATATATAACTTACACTTTTCATTAATAAATCATACACTTTTCAGTTATAATAACTTACATTTTCAGTTATGATAACATACATTTTTCAGTTATAATAATATACATTTTTCATTAATATAACATATATTTTTCAGTTATGATAATATACACTTTTCAGTTATAGTAACGTACACTTTTTATTAAAAAATAAAAATGCACTTTTCAATATACTTAACATACATACACTTTTTCAAAAAAAAAAAATTAAAATAAAAAAATAATTCAAACTAAGTTTGATCGTTGACGATCAACAGTTTAAGAACAATTATATAATATCAATTGAATAAACTTAACATACCTGTAACAAATTAGCAATAACAGCATTAACCCCGACTCAAAACTTACAAATACAAATAAAATTCATTAATAAATTAACTCAAATAATCAAATTAAGTGATAAGCTTGAACTGAATCAAATTAAACTCAAAACTTAAAAATACAAATAAAATTCATTAATAAATTAACTCAAATAATCAAATTAAGTGATAAGCTTGAACTGAATCAAATTAAAAATAATTACCTGCAATTAATTGTTGTCCCATTCATTGCTATGTGGAGTTGGGTAAAAGACACGGTGTAGTCAGTAGTTACTTGGAAGAGTACAAGTTGAGCTATTTTATTAAATTAAAATTGGGCTTTGTAGCTTTATTGGGCCATATCTGATTGGTTTATTTTCAGTGATATAAGTATTTGATAATAATATTTGAAATATTTAACACTAAGCCGTCTTAGCTCAGCTGGTAGAGCGCATGGCTTTTAACCATGTGGTCGTGGGTTCGATTCCCACAGACGGCGCTTTTCCCATTTTTAGCTATTTATTGACTTAGTTATAATTTGACTGGGTGATAAAAAGCCTACTTAATTATTAAGTAGCTATTTAAGGTCTTATAAGTCTAAAAGGCTTTTCCCATTTTTAGCTATTTATTAACTAGTTATAATTTGACTAGGCGATAAAAAGCCTATTTAATTAAGTAGGGTGTTTGGGCTTTATTTAAGGTCTTATAAGTCTATAATGTACTCTCTCCGTCCACCAAAAGTGTGCTCATTTCTTTTTTTGGGTCCGCAAAAAACGTGTTTATTCTATTTAAATAGTTAACTTTTGAATATTTTTTCTACTTTACTAACAAGATTGAGCATACCAAATATATTTTATACTTATTATATTAAATATATTCTTTATAATTAAAATATGATTTTTTTAAAAACATATATAAAAAAAAGTGAGCACACTTTTGGTGGACAGAGAGAGTATGTATTTAAATTTATCGTTGTAATGCATTTATTTTTATCGTGAATTTCATTTACAATTTTAAATATTGAACTACTTTTTATATTTGACATGTTTTAATAGGCTTCTAAAAGGCTCGTAGGTCTGGCCTATTTACTTAAAAGACCAAATAGGTCAGACCATGTCTACAAAAAAACGCCTATCACAGATAACAAGTCAGACTCAGGCTCAATATTTATAAATCAGTCCAAAACTTTTTCATGTAAAGCTTAGCCTAGCTCAGTCTATTTCCACCCTATTTGTGATCCAACTAAATAATAAACTTTTTTATTGTTTTATTTTATGTAGTACTCCGTATGATATATTGTGGGATGATTTTTTTACAAAACCTCTAAATCAGCAAAATTTGTAAAAATTATTTGATGATGTTTAGGGATGGCAATGGGACGGGTATGCTCTGTCCCAGGACCCGTTCCACCAGAAAATTCTTATATCCGGATCCGTTTCGTTCCGCTTAAAAACCCCCTGTCCCAGGACCCATTCCACTAGAAAATTCTCATATCCGGATCCGTTTCGTTCCGCTTAAGAACCCGCGGGGTTTTACCCGGTCCATATAATTTTTTTTATTTTTTAAAATTAATTTTAATATATATAAAATATTTATTTTGATATTACATAATTTAAATTAAATATATAATTGTTTAAAATAACATTTCATACTCATTTTATACTAAAAAAAGTACATAAAAAATATTTTTTCAAACATATATAAATTAATATACATATAAGTTTATATAAATAGAAATATATATATATTAAATGTTACTATATTTACTAGTATATTTACCCGAGCGATGCTCGGCCTATAAATAAAATTTGATTATATTTATATATAAAAATAATAATAATAAGAAAGTCTCATATATAAAACTAATTATATTTACCATAATATATAATTCATGAATTTAATAAGATTCAATTTTAACGGGTATGAGACGGGTCGTGAATTTTGCTAACTCTGTACCCGCATTCGGTATATATATATATATATATATATATATATATATATATATATATAGTTTTTCTATTTATATATAGTTTTTTAGTATAAAATGAACGTGAAATGTTGTTTTAAATATTTATATATTTAATTTGAATTACATAATATTAAAATAAACAC
Source organism: Galeopsis tetrahit (assembly GCA_963675135.1). Lineage (NCBI taxonomy): Eukaryota > Viridiplantae > Streptophyta > Magnoliopsida > Lamiales > Lamiaceae > Galeopsis > Galeopsis tetrahit. The sequence continues at coordinate 64,190,034 of OY776129.1, read as the reverse complement.
AGTGTATACATTAAAATTAATTAAAAAATTAAACGGGGTGAGTAAAATTCGACGGGTCTTTAAGCGGGATGGGACGGGTTGTAAGATAGGGCATACCCGTTCCATTGCCATCCCTAGCAATACTTTGAGCTATTTCCTTGTTTGAAAAAATAAGGTTTGAATTTAAGGTAAAAAATGTTTGAGATTTTTTTTTAAGGCCAAATAAATTGGATATTGTGATTTCAATTTATTACTGTGAAAAAAAAAATCCTTTAAAATGAGACAATTAAATTAAAGTTTAATATGACAAAGTCAAATAGAATTTACAACTAATAAAAAAAAGGAATTAATTCATTACTATTTATAAATTGAAATAACAATTGCAGTGTCATAATTAAAAATGAATAAGAGAAAATAAAAGAAAAACTGAAAATTTCCTGAAAATAAAAATGTATACCAAATGCAAACTAATTAAATAACATAAAAAATTAAATAAAAAGCCTAAAAAAAACATAGAAAACCCAACAACTATAATAAACATTACCATTTTAGCAAATTTACTCTTACCCGAAAGTCAGAAACATTATTATCGGTTGTGCTAAATTATTAAAAAAATAAGAAATAAGTCGGTTACTTAAAAGTAGGGTGACTGTTAGTCTACTACTCATGCGCAAAGAACTGGAGTACTTTCTAGAATTAGAAAAACAAATGGACGGAAAATTGATGATTGCTTGCAGAGGAAGCCTATTGTGTTTTTATATATATATATATAGCGGGTATGGGTAGGCGGGGCGGGTTTGACAAAAACCACGACCCGTCCCGTACCCGCTTAACCGGGTCCATACCCGTCCCATGCAGGTCGGGTTCAATGGGGGTCCGGGATTGGACCCGTCCCATTGACATCCCTAATGATGTTTTACTATTTATGTACTTAATTTCATAGAATTATATTATATGTCCAACGATACCGTTTGTGCAATATTTCAAATTATTTACCTAACCTGCATCGATAATTTAAAGAAAGAAAACTGAAGATTAGTTTCAAATTATGGTCAAAAGACATTGATAAATATCTAAAATAATGTGTCCAAGATTTATAGTATTAATTCACTTTCCTATTCGTATTCAGGTCAAAATAAAACTTCATATTCAATAGAAAGCATTAACTAACTTTCTAAACTAGCAATGGAGCCTTAAACTCATCATCCCATCCGTGTGATGTTGATTAAAAAGTGACCGTTAAGATTTGTTTTTAAATCGTTCAACAATTATAATTTCCTAAAATCTGATACTGTTTCAATTCCAGTAACAACGATTGTCCCTCACTCCCACTACATCGTTAAACGACATTAATTCTCGCCTTCTCGGGATCAATTTTTCTGGTTTGCTCGATCGTCTTACTCTAATCTCTGTTTTTGCTGAAGAAAGATTCACCAATTCATAATGGCTGGGTATTTTGGGGTGTTTGTGTCGGATACATGGCTCCAGAATCAATTCACTCAAGTGGAGCTTCGGAGCCTCAAATCATCGGTAAAACTTTTCGTGTTTTTTGGTTATTTTTTATAATTTTGGATGTGTAAGTAGTAGGGTTGGTTTATAAGGAGTTGCTGAAAATTGTGGTTTTGCAGTTTACGGCAATGAGGCGGGAGAAGAGCGGTGGTTTGCGGCTGTCGGAGTTGCCGGAGAAGATGTCGAGGTTGAAACATGTCGGTGAAATTCTGTCGAAGGAAGAGAGAACTGCGTTTCTCCAAGATATCTATCAAAATTTGGATGTTGATGTCGATTTCGAATTCTTTCTCAGGGTAAAAACTATCCTGAATTTTATGCATATAAGCTCATTTTTATTTTATTTTGAAATATATAATATTTGTTCACAAAAATTTCAAGATAGTTTGATTGATAAAAGAATTCTGAATCCTTAGGAAAAAAGTAGTTTGAATGATCAAAGAACTGAATCTATGCCCTTCCTAATTTTAGGAAATTCGGAGACAGTGTAGTAGTTTGAGCTTCAATCCTAGTTTTGAATTATCAAGTTAGTGACTATTTATGTTGGATATTTCTTATGTGATCAGTGATTTCTATGTTTATGGGATAGTTGTTGTTGTTGCTGTTGATTTCTAGAGAATTTATATTCATATCTTCAGACACTTATAATTAGAAATTTTCTTCTTTGGATTAAGGTATATTTGAAACTCCAAGGACTTGCAACGCAGAAGAGGGGAAATGGTACCAGAACCTTGTCTGCATTCTTAAAATCACCGACTTCTGCATTGCTTCACACGATAAGCGAATCTGAGAAAGCATCATATGTTGCACACATCAATAACTATCTGGCGGAAGACAAGTTCTTGAAGAGATACCTTCCTATAGATCCCACAACAAACGATCTCTTCGAGATTGCCAAGGATGGAGTTCTTATCTGGTTGGTGATCATCATATCTGCATCTTTTATTAATTATGTTGAATGTAGAAATACTCATGGTTATACTGAATGCAGTAAGCTTATAAACGTTGCTGTACCGGGAACTATTGATGAACGGGCTATAAATACAAAGGAAATGCTTAATCCATGGGAGAGGAATGAGAATCATACCCTATGCCTTAACTCAGCAAAGGCAATTGGATGTACCGTTGTTAATATAGGGACCGGAGACTTTATTGAAGGAAGGGTATGTTGCCTATTCTTTTGATAAGAAAATGTATTATTATCTTTTTACATGACATTCGACTTTATCATGAATTTTTGGAGTTAATTGTTTTCATTGGTGAATGTCTTTGTTGTGTTCTTATGGCTATACATTAACACATTGGTTGTAGCATCTTCTTTAGCTCCGGGCAAATGCTGACGTTTCTCGTTTTTAATTTGCAGAGACATCTGGTTTTAGGGGTGATATCTCAAATTATCAAGGTGAGGCTTCATTACATTGCAATATTATCAAATATCTAACAATTATTTAGTAACAAGATGTTACCTAGTATTGTAGGACTAAATCAAACTCTGCCTCACTTTGTTTGCTGTTTTAGATACAACTGTTGGCGGATCTCAACTTAAAGAAAACCCCACAATTGTTGGAGCTTGTTGATGATAGTAAGGTGAGTATTAAGTTCTGTTTTTACAGCATTTGAAAAATATATATTCACTTTGTTTCTTGAAACAACAGGATGTGGAGGAGCTTATGAATCTGCCACCAGAGAAGATCTTATTAAGGTGGATGAATTTTCAGTTGAAGAAGGCGGGATACATGAAAACAGTTACAAACTTCTCATCAGATGTTAAGGTAGATGGATTTAATGTTTCCTCGATTATCTGTTACATATGTGCATTCTATTGACATTGAAACAATGAGCAGGATGTAGAGGCTTATGCTCGTCTCTTGAATTTTCTTGCCCCGGAGTTCCGTAATCCATCTGTACTAAAAGTAAAAGATCCACTATATAAAGCAAAGTTGGTTATCGAACATGCTGATAGGATGGGTTGCAGGAGATACTTAACACCTAAAGATATTGTTGAAGGTTCTCCGAATCTTAATCTTGCATTTGTAGCACATATCTTCCAACATAGGTGATTACATGGTCTTTTATTGATATCACTTTTTCATAAAACAACTAATACCCTTTTAGTGAAACAACTAATTATACTAACAAACTAATACCCTTTCGTATGTAGGAATGGACTGTCGACTGAAACGAAGCAGATATCGTTTCTTGAAACAATACCAGATGATGACTTACAGACCTCAAGAGAAGAGAGGGCATTTCGCTTTTGGCTAAATAGTCTTGGGAATTCCGTATATACTGAAAATGTGTTCGAAGATCTTAGCGACGGGCAAGTTACTTCTGCTACTGATATATAATATGGAGTAGCTACTTTGCTTCATTTTTTATTTCACTTTTTTGTTCGTTATATGCAAGATTCAAAAGTCTAACTTTAAATAGAATTTTGATTGTCTGCAGATGGATCCTTCTAGAGACACTTGACAAAGTGTCGACAGGGATAGTTAACTGGAAAATAGCATCTAAGCCACCGATTAAAATGCCATTCAGAAAAGTCGAAAACTGCAACCAAGTTATCAAAATCGGGAAACAGTTGAAGTTTTCCCTTGTAAATATTGCTGGAACGGACATTGTCCAAGGAAACAAGAAACTTATATTGGGTACGTTCATCTTGGCATTTCTTTCACAAAAGTCGAACATTCGTATGAACTAAAGAGTATTCACACATTATTTTCAGCTTATCTATGGCAGTTGATGAGATTCAGTATGCTTCAGCTCTTGAACAACTTAAGATTTCACTCACATGGAAAGGAGATTACTGATGCTCACATTTTAGATTGGGCTAATAGCAAGGTCAAAAGCTCCAGAAGTCAGATCTATATGAATAGCTTCAAGGTATTATTAAGAAAACAGATTTGAGCTCTTGCACAAATTTTACCTGTAGCTTTTATTTGCACTCATCACTTTTATTAAGTTTTATCCAACAAATTGTTGAAAATAATGACATGATCTATAGTTCTATACTATAATCTCTCTCTTTTGTGTAAACATTCTTCGCATAGCCCAAACATGGACATGATATACAGTTCTAGCTACCAGTTTTCTTTAAACTAATCAGTCCTATGTTGCCAAATGAGTTTTTTGCCTCGTCTTCTCCTTTTTCATCTTAGCATATACAAGCTTGCCATTATGGTAACACGTTTACTTATTTATTGTATTATCAACTTCAAAATGCAGGATAAGAGTTTGTCGGATGGAATTTTTTTCCTCGAGCTACTTAGCGTGGTTCACCCAGGATCTGTTAACTGGATTCTTGTCACGAAAGGTTTGAATGGTACGTAACTTCACAGTTTCATTGCATTTTTTCTAAGTAGAAATGGTTATTCCTAATGAATCATGTTTCAAAAATCAGGATTAACTTTTACATATATTCTTTATATCCATCACAATTCACCAATTGAACAAGCTGAATGTAATTGAATTAATGAATCTAACAATAAATGAAGGATAGTTTATAAAAATGTAATATTCATACAAATTTTGTACTTCGAAGAAACGTGATTTTTTAAAATTTTGGGGGGAATGTTTCTAAACTTGTATTGTGGTACCTGTGTTTTCCTCCTAATCTCATATGTTTTCTCTCTCGTTCAAAATTGTAGACAACGAGAAAAGGATGAACGCAACCTACATTATCAGCATTGCAAGGAAAATCGGGTGCTCGATTTTTTTACTTCCTGAAGACATAATAGAGGTAAACCAAAAGATGATGCTCACATTGACAGCAAGCATTATGTATTGGTCTTTGAAACATCCAGTTGTAGACGATCGTCTTACTTCATCTTCGGATAGTGAGTGTGCAAGTCTTCTGGAAACGAGCTCTAATTCAACAATGGATGATACATGCTCCGAAACATCCATAGATGATAACATTAGTTTATGGTCACCTAAAATTCGATGAATTTAGGCACATATACTGTGTTCTGGTAAATGTGAAAATTTTGATTGAATATAGTGTTTGAAATACAAAAAATATGTAGTCATATATGAACATGTATACTAATTAGTTTGTTGTATGCCTTTTATCACATGTATTTCATTTAAACAATACACATATACCCCATCACAATTCTGGACTGGAAAGAAATTTAAAAGGCCCAACTCAAATGAGTTTTCCAATTTAAGGATTTAATATTTGGGCTTAAAATTTATTATATTCCAGTTTTATTTGTTAAATTCCATTAGTTTATCCATGACAAATTCGAGGGTAAGACGGGTTGTTAAATTAATCCATGTTCTACGTATTTATTCGTTTATTTACTTATTGACCATTACTTTTTCTTACCAATATTAATTTTTGTATAAAGTCCGATTAAGTACACTTTGCTGCTAAATACAAATAATTTATACTTTAGTTTACATGTGCAGATTAAAGAATATAATATTAAATGTGTTAACAATATTAAATGTGTTATGAATAATTAAAGTAGACGAATGAAAAAGAAAAATAGAAAGAGAATAAAAAAAAAAAAAAAGTAGGGAAACGAACTTTTATATACTCCATTCTTAAAAAATAAGATAGTAATTCCCAAAATTAAAGGAATGACCATTCCTATCACACCATAATTTTATACTATTTCATGACATTTGGAATAAACTTTTACTATTACGAGTATTATTACTATTATTATACAAAATACCATTATTATTTTTTCACAATAACAATATTAATAATTAAAAAAATAATAAATTTAAGAATTAATATTATGATTATTAAATAAATAATAACATATCATACATAATAAAATTGTGAAATAAATAATAAAGATAATAAGTTTTAAAAATTAATAATATATATATATATATATATATGAATAATATATAATAAAAAATAATTAAACTATATTAATATATATTTAATAATAATAATTTCAAGAATAAATAATAATAATAATAACAAATACTATCAACAACAAAAATTAATAATAATAATTTAAGTAATTTTATACAATACTTATATGTTAATTTCTTATTCATATCAATTATAAGAATTGATCATTTTCTACTTTCATTTTATTCATGATTCATAAGTTCATCCCATTCATGAATATATTTTCATTTCATCATACCAATCACGTCATTATAGATTAAGACCGAGTCTTATCCATTTGTTGAAGATTTGAGAGAAATTAGGTTATTTTGGACGTTACTTCGAAAGTTACCATTTTTTTTTTTTTTGTTAATACTCACTATTTCTCTAAAAAAAAATTGGTACCTCCTATTTTTTTCTCTTAATCAATGTCTTATCACTGTTATGATAACACGGCACGCAATACAATAAAAAAAAATAAAAATTGTATTTAAATATATAAAAAATAAAATATTTATTTAAATATGAAAAATATTACTCATTGTCTATTATTATCAGATACGTGTCATTATCGTGTCGTATCAAGTAATAACATGTTAACAAATTGTTAACAGATTATTAGATTACCTATTAGGCAAATACTTATGTGTACGAGTTACATACATGTAACTGACTATTTACCCTCATTTTTTTAATAAGTCCACACTCCCTTTTTTTAGACACTTATGTGTACAAGTTAAATACAGGGGATTTCACATAAAAGGTCATTTCACTTAGTGTTTTTTTAAATAAAGACATGATTCAAAATAGTTTCAGAATAAGTACAAAATGGCACATAAATGTACCATCATGCCCTTAATACATAAATTCGGAATTAATATGGAGAAATTATTTAAATGTTTGAAATTTAAAGATGACTCTATCAGCTCATTAATTCCGAGAATTACGCAATTAAGAAAAACCTTCCTAAAATTAAATGAGAAGAAAAACAGGTTTGGTACTAAAGTTCTATCAGCTCATTAAAGCCCCCCGAATTACGCAATTAATTAAAACTTCCTAAAATTAAACTCTATCAACAACTCCGGTCAAACTTTGTAAATTTTATGCAGATTTTTGGGGTTTTTCAATTTGTGAAGAAAGGAAACCGTGAAGTACGGAAGAAGACGAAGTGAGAAGTGAGAAGAACATTTTGCTCCCTAGACCATGGTTGGAAAATTAATATAAAATCTAAATCTGCATAATAAAATGAATAATGCAGAACAATGAAATCTAAAACTGCATAATAAAATGAATAATGCAGAACAATGAAATCTAAAACTGCATAATAAAATGAATAATGCAGAAAAAATAGTACGGTGTCTTCATATTAGAATGTGATTATGCAGAAATACGTATACATATGCAAAATAAGATCTGCATTATCCCTTGACCAAACCAATAACAAATAATCATGAACTACATTTCAGCAACACGCACGTAAATCATCACAATTTCACGAAAACAGAGCAAAATTGAACCTAAATTAAAATCATCTCAAAAAATCCTAAATTCTTTGCAAATTATGTGTGTACGTGTGGAATTAATAATCATACCCTTGGTAAAACTCTTCATCTGACCCTTGGAATTAAAAGTTTCTACTGTATCTCCGGCGGCTTCGCGTCCGTCATCCATAATGAAGAAATCGGTGAAGTTTGAATCCCCTAGGAATATAAAGAAACGATCGCGTGGAAAGTCTCTTGATCATGTGCAGTCGAAAGAACAGATCGAGGAAACAATTATGGAAGAGCAAAGGAGACGAGACCTTATAGCCATGGTCGTCGTTGAAAGAGAGGAACAAGCCTCTAAGCAGCAGAAACTTTGAGAATCATCGGAAATCAGTTTTTGGGCGTGAGGGGTCACCCAAACCTGAAACATAAACTAAAAGAAGAAAAAGATCCCTCGATTTCAAGAGGAAATTGAGGATTGTTGCTTCACCAATCTGAAATCTATGGCCAATCGTTTATATATGCAGCGGGATTATGTTTGATTCATCATGGATTAACCAAAAAGCTTGAAGATTTGAGTTTTCCGACCAAGAAATCCGTTCTTTAATTATTAAATTAATAAATTAACCAAAAATCTATGGCGACAAATAAGGAAGATGAAGACTTGTTATTTAATTATTAAATTAATAAATTAATTTCCATATTTAAATATAAGGGTATAATGGGTTATTAACATGCGTTTTTGTCCTTTTTTAAAAAGATTATAAAAGTTGTCTTTATTTAAGAAGTTAGGTGTCTAGATGACCTTTTTTATAAATTTTCTCTTAAATACATGTAACTAAATCCAATTTTTTTATATGGATTATTAGTTATTTACCTTCTTTTTTATTAATTTCACCTCCAATTTTTTTTAAAAAAAATACATGTAAAATACTATATTACCATTTTATCAATTAAATTAAAACACAACTCATTAAAATTATAATTATACACCGACTATCGAGTCACCAATGAATCACACGAAGTCAAATATTATTCTATTTTTTTAACTTTCAAAAAATAAATATAAAAAATAACGAATATAAAAAAAAATTGAAAAAATATATGAAACTCAAAAATAAAATTATGAAATAAAAAGTTTTTTTTTTTTTCAAAAAATGACCAAAATTTAGGAAAAAAATTGAAAAAAAAACTAAACTAAAAAAATTCAATTTTTTTCTAATTTGGGTATAAATGTATGAATATGACATACTCACTTTCTAGTTTTAATCTGATTTATAATAACTAAGATTATTTTGTTATGTGTTCATTATTTCTACAATGATATCTGGTTTGATACATGTTTTTTAAAGTTGTAGATTATTTTTTAAGACTAATTAATAACATAATCTAATTGAAAAATAAAATTTATATTTAGAAATTTAAATGAGTGGAGAATTGGGGAAGAAACCAACATAATATTGCATCAGTTTTATTATTTTGTTTGTGGTCATCGCCGTGTTGATGCATTCATATGTTTATTGAGTGTGATCGTATCTATTAATTGAATTGTGTGTCTAGTGGGATTCATTCTCACTTTTGTTCTTCTTACTAGTTAGTTAAAATCAATCTTTTAATATTGATGTATTAATTTGCATGGTATGCCTGTCATTATGAATGTGTTAAGTTATTTATTTTTTGTTAAATATAATATTAGTTTAAATACGATATAATATTAGTACGCATATGGTATAGTTGATTCGGGTGGAATTTACACGTTTTTTATGCACATGTGAAACTCATTTTTAGTGTGATTTCATTGATTTATGGGTTGATTATCATTATTTTGGTCGAAATAAGAGAAAGATAGTGTTTTGTCGATTTTGTAGGTAAAACAAAGGAATTTGGGAGCAAAACACCTACCATAAGTCATTGGACCAAAAAGAGGAGTGCACCATTTGACCCGCCTCGAAAAATGGAGTGGAATAGCAAAAGGAATCGAGTCAATCGGAGGTCGGAAGCTCAAGATACAGAGGGACGAAGTTGGAGGCCGAAAAGCAATACGAAACTTCCGCCCGGCCAGGCCGATCTGCACCCAGATTTTTGATAAATGCACCCCAGCGCGTATTTTGGCCCAAATTCAATATACGAAGTTATCGCCCGGCCGGGCCACTTTCAAACTCGGGGTTTTTAGTGAAATTTGACCATTTTTTAGGGACTTAAGTGCAAAACTTATCCCCAAACCCTACCCCAACACTATAAATATCTACATTCTTGAATTCAAAACCATCTTACCCCTTTCTCAAGAAGTTCTACACACAATCACACACATTTGGAGGTTTTCATCATCTACTTCTTCAATTCTTCATCAATTCAAGCAAGGAGGCCACCATTAACTTGAGAATTTCATTCCTCACCATACAATAGTCTAAGCTTTCTTTTCATTTCACTTTTTATTGCTTTTATCTTAGTTTTCTTTGTAGTTGGATTATGTTGTTGATTGGCTAGAACACTTTTGGTTCTAGAGCCTTGTAAATACTTTTATTGAAGTCTATGAATTAATGTTTTGCTTATTTGGTGGTTGTGTGGCTTAGTTCTATTTGAATGCTTAGTTTGTATTGAGAAACATGTCATTAGTGTACAATAGTGATATGTTAATTTTAGTTAATTGAATTGGATTGAAAAATCTCTTTTGATTAATTGATTGCAAGCATTTGACCTAATTTTATTATGATATTGAAAGATGATCAATGATTAGGAAGATGTGTGATGATCCTAGGAGCTTGATTGAGTTCTGTGATGCAATTTAGGTAGAGATACTAAGTTGTATGATATTTCCTTTGGATTATTTGGATTGAAGAGACTTTTAATTCATTATTGTGTGATCAATCTTATAGACAAAGCATGAACACCACTTGAGTAGATAATTAATCATAGATGGATTCATTAGTATTGCATGTGCTTTAGGACCTACCTTCTCATCTTTGAGTTTCAACCGTATTTCTTTCGTTTCTTTGATTTGCATGAGCATTTATCGATCGATTTCATATTACTCTTTTATTGTTTATTCGGGACATTTGGTAGGCAATTCTAGGGTAATTCACCATTCCACTTTATCGATCGCCGTCTATTTAAAACTTACATCGACAAACTTCACTTTTACACAACACCTCCTCGTGGGATCGACCTCGTACTTATCACGCTACAATATACGCCGTATACTTGCGGTTGTGTATTTTGGTGTTGCATAATACGTGAATCAATAGTACTAGTTAATATATTGTATAATACTAGAGATTAATGTGGTTATAAAAATATTATTTAATATATGAACTAATACTATACAATATGTGAATTAATACTATACTATATTTGAACTAGTACCATAGAGTATGTGAACTAATATCATACAATATGTGAACTAATACTATACTATATTTGAACGAGTATCATAAAGTATGTGAACTCGAAACTCGAAAACATTAGAACATGTACCAATATAAACTAATATTATAATGTATATGAACTAATACGTACAGTACTACATATTAACTAATAATATACCATAATACTTATCAACTGTTATACTAACACTTATAAACTAAAAATTATATTCATAAAAAACTAAAATAAAGATATTAAAAAATGAAAGTTCGAATGAAAAAAAATAATTAAACAATGTAAAACGAAGTGAAATTTGCAAGAAATGAAGTAAAATTTATTATACATCAATTAATTAAAGTAAAATAGTACCAATAGAATTGAACACTTGCACCCCGGAGAGATGAGAGTTTTATTTTTTAAAACAAATTATTATTATATTATTTAATACTTAAAAAAAAGCAATTAATATTATTTTTAAAATTTTCTTATTAGACATTAAAATTTTAGAATAATTATTTGTGACATAAAAAGAAAGTACGTGAAAAAAATTAAAAAATATCATTTGAAACAAATGATAAATAGGAAGAAAAATAAATTTAAAAAATAATATTAAAAAGAGAAATATAAATATCAATTGGAGTAAAATAAAAAAATAAAAATTTAAAAAATTAATGGAGTACTATTTTTTAATGATAAAATTAAAAAAAATAAATTAATTGAAGTAAAATAAAGGCCCATGAAAAAATCTATGTGCTAAATTGATATAGTAAATGAGTCATGTGTTATTTGTAATGAGTTATTGGATTTGATATAGTAATGGGTCATGTGTTATTTGTAATTGATTATTGGATTGGATATAGTAAATGAGTAATGTATTATTTGTAATGGGTTATTGAATCAAGTTACATACATGTAACTGGTACACAAGAGTGCAACCCTTAATTTTATCGTATTTAACATGTCAACACGAATCTGACACAAAATTTTAGTATTGTTATCGAGTCGACACGAACACGATAAAACTACATAATAACTCATAATTTTTATGTTGTATTTATGCCCCTAATAGCACGTGAGCTCAATTTCCCTTGAAATTCTTGATGTGATAATAAATTAAATTAATTTATAAATGTTCATCCCACACCACGAATAACTAAATACTCTTTTTGTCTTTAATTAGATTGTTCGTTTTCGATTAGTTCTTTATTAGACTGTCCTTCTTGAAATAGTTTTTTATAAGACTGTACTTCTTAAAATACTCCAGTAAAATAACAATTTTACTCTTTTTAATTAATTTTTTAAATATTTCCAAATTATATTAAATATTAGTACTATTATTTTTGTCACACAAAAATATCATTTTATCTTATTTAATTTTCTCATTTAACTAATACGTCCAAAACAACACTTTATTTTATGCTAATAAATGATTTGCACATTAAATTTCGTGCTAAAGTGAAGAGGACGTTAGGACGGTGGGTTTTCCTTCATCTCATATTAGTTTTCATATTAATTTGAACAAAAAAAGTAAGAAAAAATGATAAAGTAAAATTTTAAAATTTAATTAAAATAATAAAGTAAAAGTATTGTGTAAAAAATACACTCATATAGAAAATAAATAAGTTAAAATTTTTATGGTATGAGTTGTGAGATTTTATTTAATGTAAACCTTATAAATAATGTACACAAACTTAAAAAAGAAAAAGTGTAAAAGTTGATTTGAAATTGAGGGAATTGTATTTAAAAAAAAATGGGAAAATATCAATTTTGATCACCCAGTTTTACTTCTTTTCATATTTGGTCACCCACATTTAGTCACTATCAAAATTGGTCACTCACTTATTATATTCTATCAAAATTGATTATTCCGTTAGTCAATCTGTCATTGACTAACGGAGAAAGAGTTTTGAGCTCAAAATTTTCAAAACGTTAAAAACTTTTGATGCATCTTCCAGAAACTAATGAAACAAACGCAGTAGCAAGAATGAAACATGTGGAACCTACTATTATAAATCAGAAGGAATTCTCATTATATTTATCCAATAGGTCAAAAGGAATTTTCATGCATCTTTTTAGAAGGAATTTTCATTATATTTATCGTTGATCAGAAAGAATTCTTATGCATCTTATGGAACATGATTCAATCAATTTGCTGGGTAGTCAAAAAATTTCAAGTAAATTTTTAATAATTATTTAACTCAATTATGAATTCATTTGTTGTTGGTTTACTTTTTATTTTACAGGAAATGAGAAACTCAAGAGATAAAATGAAACTTTGTACTCTGGTTTTTTTTTTTTTTTTTTTTTAACAATTGTACTCTGTTTTTCAATTCTTGGTTTCATATTCAATTTGTATAATAATTGGAGATATAAATTTATTTCAATTCATTTCTCAATTTATAATTATTGGAGCATAATTTGTGGTGAAGATTAATTGTAAAGAGTTTTCTAAAATTATTCATTCAAGAAAATTTCATAAACTTATTTTTCGTTCTAAATATTTTTCTATTAAGATCATTATTGCAGATTTCTTGAAAATGTTAAACAATTGGGCATTTGAAATTAATTGAAATAAATTTCTATCTCCTTAGTTTCTCATTTCCTAATTATCTATAAAATAAAAAGTAAACCACTAGAAGATGCATCAGAATTACTTCTGACCTATTATAAATATTTTTGCTACTAGAAGATGCATCAGAATTCCTTCTGACCTATTATAAATATTTTTGCACATGTTTCATTATTGCTTCTGGAATTGTGGAAGATGCATGAGAATTTTTTAATAGGTTTTGAGAAATTTAACGGCTCAAAACTCTTTCTCCGTTAGTCAATGACAGATTGACCAACCAGAGTGATCAATTTTGATAGAAAATAATAACTGGGTGACCAATTTTGATAGTGACTAAATGTGGGTGACCAAATATGAAAAGAGGTAAAACTGGGTGACCAAAATTGATATTTTCCCAAAAAAGATTAAACATATGTAATTATTGATATATCCTTAACCAGTGGTAAGTTCTGCAACCTTTAATTTTAAATATGTCAAAATTGATTGTGGTACCAGGTGTAAGGAGGTGGAGGTGGAGGTGGAGGTGGAGGTTGTGGATGCTATAAGATTTCTCAAAGCCTTATCATGAATCAAAGCTCTAGGATTGGATTACGTCTCTGTCGGAGGAGATGCAAAGATCACATTGTCGATACCATAAATTCATTACAAGTATTTTTTTCGTGGTCTAATTTGTTGTAAGTTATCGTGTCTTTTATAAAAAGGAGTATAAATTTTATGACTGACACGCAAATTTGTTAATAGTTGAACCATCAAAATTTATGGTCAGACGGACTATTTTAAGTTTTTAACTTATTTGTGCAATAATGGGAGATAAATTTTCCAGTCCTCCTTAATACAAAAAAGAAAAGAAAAAAAGAAGTATAACCACTACCAGTACTTCATAATATTTAATTAGTGTAACACGAATAAAGTAATTTAGATTACACCTGTCTGTCACTGAGTTAATTCAAAGCAAATTTTGAGTGGTCCCGTGTTGCATGTGGATGGTACGGATTACTTTAATCTAATTAAATAAATAGCCCAATAATTACAAGATAATAATTAACTAAGTAGTCTTATTATATATTAAAATGGTCTGGTGTATGTGGGCAACTCCCGACCCTACCCACGTTCATCATTTTTGCTTCCTACTTTAATTTAATATTTCAAGCCATGCATGCGTCTCTTATCTTCTTTCCATTATTATCTATTAATTTTTTTTATTACAAGTTAAATACCAATCCTTTTTTTTTCCTCCCCATGACTCGAACCCAGGAAAGGTGGTGCTCTAACCACTTGAGCTATCTCACTTTGTCTATTAATTAAAGATAAATTTTTCTATACAATTGAGTTTATAGATACACTTTGTTTAATTTATCTAATTTAATATTTCAATCAATTATACCTCACTATTAATTATGTATTACTCCGTACTTGTTTTGTCTAATTTTATTGTTTTTACTTTTATTATAAAAAATAATACTTCGTATTATTTATATTATTTTTAATTAAGTTATCATTTACTGTACTTTATTTAAAAGCAATCCTTTTATTTATTTAATTTATACATAAATTGATAAATATTCATTAAAAATTTTGTCGAGGAAGAATAAATTTGAAAGAGTACTATATTATAATTACAGAATTTTACCTTAAAATATCGGTTTAACTTACTATCTATCTGAGAAGTAAATTTGACACGTCTTATTCTCCTAACTTTATTTACACGTCATTATAAGAGTCCATTCTTACTGAGGTGGTTCGATCACACGTCAACCGAGAAAAAAACTATTTACGTCCCGTAACTTTTATCTTTTTTGAAAAACGTCCCAAAATAGTTAAAATTTTAATTTACGTCCCATAACTTTTTCAATTGCTTAATTTACGTCCAATTTTCACTAGAAATCCCCAAATTTATATAAATGGGACGTAAATTGAGCAATTGAAAAAGTTATGGGACGTAAATTAATTTTTTAATTAAAATGGGACGTTATGCGAAAAAGATAAAAATATTCAACAAATGTGTACAATTCACTATAAAATTAAGGTAGTTTATGTTATACAATCAAATAAAAAATAATTTATAAATTCACAAATTAATTAATTATTATAAAAATCAATTAATTTACCTAATTCATTATTAGGAAAATTATTAACTTACCTAATTAGAAAAAAATTATAATTACAATATAAGTATTATAAAATAAATTATGAATATTAAATAAAATACTAAATAATATTTTAAAATATATGAAAATAAATTTAGAATAATATTTAAATAAGTAAATAATTTTTCATAATATCAAAAAATGTATATATTATCAAAAAAAAATTAAAAAATCAATTAACATACTCAAATAAATATAATTTTTATCTTTAAAATAATAAAAATCCCAAATAATTTTTTTATTAAAATGGTCAAAAACTCTTATTAAAACTTAACAATTATTTTAATATTTTAAATAAATACAAAAATCCATAAATATTTAAAATTCACAAATAAATCAAAAAATATTCAAATATATCCAAAATTCTCACCCCTTACCCACGGTAATTGAAAGATGATGATGAACAATATATTTTTTTAACAATTTGTTAATTTTTTTTTTGTTTTTCATTTTTATTATATAAATTTTAATTTGATATTACTTCGTACAAAAATATGTGGACCTAGTTTGTGTAATACTTAGATTATTTTTTATATTTATTTGATTACTTTAAAATAAATAATTTTATAATACTTATATTGTAATTATAATTTTTTTCTAATTAGGTAAGTTAATAATTTTCCTAATAATAAATTAGGTAAGTTAATTGACTTATATAATAATTAATTACTTTATGAATAAATAAATTATTTTTTATATTAAAATAAGTTAATTTATGAATAAATGAATCATTTTTTATATTAAAATAAGTTAATTTATGAATAAATGAATTATTTTTTTATTTGATTGTATAACATAAACTACATTAATTTTATAGTGAATTGTACACATTTGTTGAATATAATTATTTTTTTCGCATAACGTCCCATTTTAATTAAAAAATTAATTTACGTCCCATAACTTATTCAATTGCTCAATTTACGTCCCATTTACATAAATTTGGGGATTTTTAGCAAAAATTGGACGTAAATTAAACAATTGAAAAAGTTATGGGACGTAAATTAAAATTTTAACTTTTTTGGGACGTTTTTCAAAAAAGGTAAAAGTTACGGGACGTAAATAATTTTTTTCTCCATGTCAACCATACGCTGCCTTCTCTAGCTTCAATATTTCAAAATAAATCTTAAACTATTTAGATTTAAATATTAATTTAGTTAAAGATAATTAATACTATTAATTTATATTGATATTGGATTAGTGTTAAAACACCATACATAAATTATGTCCGTCTCACACAACCGATACAAAACTTTCTCTTAATTTGGACAAAAATTTGTGTCCGTCTCACACAACCGATACAAAACTTTCTCTTAATTTGGACAAAAATTTGTATGAAATCGTCTTAATATTTAATATAAGATCATTATCGCATGTCAACATAATTTTATCAATTTTTATGTAATATGTATTACTTTTTAATATAAAAATGTGTATCACTTTTTAAACTTCTACCTTAAAATAATATTCTCTCCTTCTGTCCATCAAAAGTGTGTTCACTTTTTTTTATATATGCTTTTAAAAAAATCATATTTTATTTATAAAGAATATATTTAATATAATGAGTAAAAATATATTTGGTAGATACTCAATCTTGTTAGTATAGTAGAAAAAATATTCAAAAATGAACTATTTAAATAGAATATAAGCACGTTTTTTGTGGACCCAAAAAAAGAAATGAGCACACTTTTGGTGGACGAAGGGAGTACTATTTTACATATATTTTTTTTAAAAATGATAGCACATTTTTTATTAAATGATAATATTCAATTATAAAGTGATACCGGTGTCCCGTATCATACAACTATTCTCCTTGTATTTTGTTGAATATTTCATACCAAATTCAACACAATTTTATTTTTTTGAATTAAAGTTTTTACGGTCCTTATAATTGACTAATTTTGAATTTGGTCCATAGAATACACATTTTAATTTTGATCTCATAAGTTGACCCAAATTTTGAATTCAATCCAATTACCTGTCATTGTAGGTAAATAAATCGGTCAAATCCATTTGTTTATGCATTTTTCTGCACATGAGCAAATTCACGCTTATTCACAGTTGATTTAAATTGCACACAAGCTAAGGATTTGACCGGTTCATTTACCTGCAATGACAGGTAATTGAATTGAATTCAAATTTGGACTAACTTATTAGACCAAAATCAAAATGTGTATTCCATCTAAATTAAATTTAAAATTAATCAAACTTAAATTACTACAAAAACATTAATCCAATATTTTTTATTAGATTTGTATATGATCGGTATATAGTTAGATTTATAGAATCCACATAACTCAATTTGGATATTTTTGCAATATATATTTTTTTGTCATCAGCACATGCTAATGCTACATATATAGCCTAAAGAATCTAGCTAGCTAGGGAGGGGTAACCAATATTTGATTCAAACTCTTCATCATAGATAGATGATTGACAGCTTGCAAATCATATAATTTAATTCGTTCATTTTTCAACTACAAAGCAATTAATTGAACCAAGTTAGAGTGTGTTTGAAACAATAGTGATTGATTCAAAGTGATTAAAATTGATTTTTGAAATGAATTTGAAAGTGAAGAGTGTTTTAAAATTAAGCACTTTTAATCAATTTTATATATGTTGAGATGTTTACAAAATAAATAGTTTCTTTATAATTTTACAAAAATACCTTTATTACATTTGAATAAGTAATGAGTAAACATAAAATATTATTTAAATTGTGAGGACAAAAATGTAAAATTGGTTACTACAATGATGAGAAGCACATAGAAGCTATTAAAAGTAGGTAGAGGGGTGCTTCACCAAAATCACTTTAAACTACTTAATTTAATCACTTAGTTGTATTGTCAAACACTTCAAAAGTGATTATATTTTAAAAAAGAAGTGCTTTTAAGCACATACTAGTGCTTGCAAACACCCACTTAACGTTTTGTGTGCGAATTTAATTTGTAGTATAATCTTAATATTTCCCCCTAATTTGCATCACTTAAATACAAAAGAATAGCTTCCAAAAAAAAAAAAGAATAAGTATAATTCCGTTTCACGAAATGTACACAAAATTCGTTCACCTTTTTTTTTAAGAGAAAAATCGTTCAACTATTAATGCATCATTTTGTGGTTTATTTACTTATATGTCATTTTGTGGTTTAATTAATTTGTTTATGTGTCATGATTTAATGATCGAAGTTATTAATTTAAAAACTATGATGTGTGTATTTAAACAAGACTCTTATCATTATGATTTGTGATCATCTAAATACTATGCAACATTAATATATATTCACGTGAAATTAATTAAATTGGATGGACGAGTCGAAGCTATGGTTAGGTGAGTTGGGGTTTTCACAATGAAAATAAATTAATTCCTAACAAGGGGATTAAGACAAGAAATTGATCCATTATTTCAACAACTAAATTATTAATGCAATGCATGATTTAACAAGCAAAATAAATTAAATTAATTTCCTTCTCCAAAAGCAGGGTCGACGTAGTATCTTGGACTTGTTTGAAGATATAATTAACTTAATTTGTCACTTTCATTCACACGGGTGCAACTGCAACATAAGTCACCAAAATATCAAATTCCATCCATAATAAAAGATTCCATCGGTCGGAACTTGCATTATGATCGATACCAAATAAAAAATATTTGGAAAAATAAATTTATCATCTTTCGAATTCGATCGATGTTGTTCTACCTAGCAAGAAAATGTGATTTTTTTTTTTGTTCTTTTCTAATTAGAACAATCCATCATGCATGTATAGGATGTATTATATGTCTCACTTTTTAAATAAAAATGTTATATATTTAACATTATGATTACATCAATTCTCATTCGGAGAATTCGTATCCTGACTTAAAAAAGAAGATTCATGATTAATATATATCCTTCCCCATCAAATTAATTAACCTAAATTGTCAAAGACGTTGAAATAAAAAAACACGACTTTTAATTTTGAAATTAAGAGAAAAACTTATCGAGATATTACAACTCCAATAATTTGAAACTCGATCATGCCCAAAAGTCTAATACTAACATGCATGTTTGGGTTTTCAAACTTTGAATCTGACCTCAATTTATTAAAACACAGTATATGTGTGTGTAATATATATATTGTGATCATCTAAGAATTTTCTTACTTTTATACTTATAAAAAAAGCACCCATATTAATTTCATGTATATATATATATATATATATATATATCTTTTTTAAAATTTTAATTATCTCAAATACTTTATGTTTCATATCTTGATAACACACACACACATATATATATATAGGAGAGAGAAAGAGGATGGGGAAATAATATGTATATATATATATATATATATATATATGCAAATTATAAATAATTAAAAAGGGATGTATGTATATGGGCCATGTCGTTTGAAGAGGGGTAATGAAACCATGTGCAATCATATGGTAGTTGGCACTTATCCAGCCCCACAAAGTTAGTACACTCGCTCGAACCCTCAAATCAATATGAAAATGACCTAATTTTGAATATTACTTTTTATCTTACTTTTTTTATTATCTAACTATATATATTCATTATTATGAAATTGTTACTTTCTTCGATCTTTTTGTAGCTTAATATAACAGGGTTTTAATTTTTAAAGCGTACGTATAGTTAATTTAGTAACATGTACTCAATTAAAGTGCTAATTAATTATATTAATATTTGAGCAATATGATCAGAGTAATATTTGTATCGTGCTTTTATTTAAAAAATATTGTACAAATTAAAGCATGTATGTAAGTCCATAAATCATACAGTATAATTTTATTTTATTTTCATATATATACTCAAGTTCAGATTTATGTTACTCCTGTGACTAAAAGAGACCGATCGATCGTTGTCTGCACTATACAAGTTCTCAATATCTAGCTATAAAATCAACGTCAAGTCACATGTCCATGTAGTTTTGAACTGGAAAGAGATCAGTTTGTATCCACAAATAAAATTCATAGATTGCATACATAAATATCATGAGATATTATATTAACATATTTACAATAGTAACACTTACTTGTTCTTATATTAATAAATGATTTGTCTACATATATGTTTTGGAAAAAATTGATTGACTAGCTTTACTCTTCGATTTTTTTACTCTTCTTTAAATTATCAGCTGACGCCTCTTATATTTATTTTAGTATAATAGTATTGTATTATCTTTAATACGCATCATATGATTTAATAATATAAGATGAATTAAGTATTAAAATATACTCTAGTAACTATAATGAAGACGTCGGTACGTCCTTTCGATGCTTTTTTTAATTAATTATCAATATTCTTCTTTTCCATTATTAATTAATTGAATTCTTCTATCTGATACATGCACATACGCCAGCTGACGCACGAACACATTGGTACGTACCTAGTTTCGTTCGTTATTAATATATAGATGTTGCATGTGCACAAGATTTTATTTAATTAACTGATGAAGTGATCATTTTTTATTCCTTCTGACTGATCACTAGGGTTCTGAATGGGCGCCGATCGAGCTTGTCGAAATTAAATTTTGGATTTTGATATATAATTATTTGTCAGGCCAGGTCTTAATTTTATATATGCACTGCAGGTGCACAGGTTTGGTAAGATGTGCATCCTCATTTTTTCAGTTAAAATGATCAGTGTTATGTGTCTTTCAATTAAAATAGTTAGTGTCACATTTGATTGTATACACAAATTAATATATTAATGTTTAGTTGTATTAGCACGCTTATATGTTTCAGTTAAAATTAGTGTCATTTTTTACTCTTATACCTAGATGCACTATATATATATGTAACTGATTGCATGAATTTGATTCATAATTATTATGCTCAAGTATTGATTTATTTAACTTTTTTTTGAAGCAAATAATGATTTAATACTTAGGTTTTTACATGCATGTTTTATTTAGTTTACCTTTTTAATAAACAAGTTTGGTCCGAAATTCTATATTATAAAAAAATATATTTATATTCATCGATCATTCTCGCCTTAAATACACATATAGATTTTTTTTCGATCGAGCCCAAATATATATAGATTTAAAGGAGCCAGCTGTTTGTTAAATTAAAAGACAACTAATTAAATTTGAGCAATTAATATATATAAGTAGCTAGGTTTTTGGAATTAATATCATTGACGTAATAAATAAAAGTAATTAATCAGATCGATAGAGCGAGTGTAGAGCCCATATATAATTAATCGCGCGAGTAGGTACCTTACCTAGCTAGCTAGCTAGGTAGCATATATGTTTCTGTAGCTATAGCTAGCTCTCCTTGAAGAAAATGTTTATAGTGTGTATGAGTACTACTATTACTATATATATATATAGGAGTAATACATATTCTCACCCCAATTAACAAAAAGAATATGTGCAGCTAGCTAGAGTGAAATAAAACCCTAATCAGTTAGGAATGAAGAAGATGTCACTGAAAAGGAGGCTAGGGATTGGGTTCGTTAAAGCCATGAAGAAAGCTGTAAGCGTGGGAGGAGATAAAGAGAAGAGGCGGCGTGCAATAAGAGGTGCAGCGTATGCATCGATGGCGTCTGCAATCGGGCCAAGAAAGGTGTGGAGTCGGGCCATACTCATGATGATGATGAAGAAACAACCACGTAGAGGAAACCCTAGAATAAATGAAGAAGATCATGAGTTGGGAGAGGAATTAAGGGATCTTTCGGAGGTGGTCCCTGGAGGAAGAGGCATGGATTCTTGGAAGCTTTTGAATGAAACAGCTCATTACATAAAGTGTCTCCGAGCTCAGGTTCAGGTCATGACTACAATTCTTCATCATTCAGCTGCAGCTTCAACATAATATATATATATTGTTGTAGCTAGTAGTATTACATATGTATATGTATTTAAAATAAGAGATCCATCGATGGATATGGAGCTAGGGATCGAATTATATATATATTAAGCTAATTAAGGGGCTTGTACTCAAATTTAATATATCTGTATGAATTATTAATCTCCTAGCTAGGTCGCAGTACAAGTTGAAGCAAATATATATATATGGATGAATCGTTTTTAATTTTATCAACAATTTTTCTGATATATTATACTATCTCAACTTCAAGTAAACAAAAGGTAATTAATCATTTGATATATAGTTTTCTTTTAATATTACATCATATAATCAATTGATATGTATAATAGTAGTAAATACTCAAATACTACTTATTAAAGTTATTTATTCTCCTCATCTTTCAATTAATAAATTTGAATGATATATGAAACATATATATGCTGATGTCGACCCATATATTTTATTAAAGACCAAATATATACCTTTATTTTTTTCGATAATTAATTTATTCTCGATTAAACTGATTTTTCTGCTTTGACAATTTAAATTTTGAATTATATATGTTTAACTGTTTTGATATGATTTTAAACAATTTATGAACCATGTTAATTTGGATTTTAAGTTTGAATATTATTGTATTATGATTGTTATGACAATTAGTATAATATATAAATGAATTTCACATTTCTCTATGAGGTTAATTTTTTTTTAGATGGGTTAATTTTTTTTAAGGTATCAGAGTATCACCCCATCTTAATTATAATTAATTTGAAAACAACTTCATCTATATAAACTGTCCACCCAATTGATCCCCGCGCGATTGTTGGGGAGGGGGAGTGCTAAAACAATTAATATAATATAATAAATGATCCAATTTTATACACATCTACAAACTTAAACTTTTAGATAAGATGAATTATTTTAGTAGTATACTAGTATTAGAATCTAGGCTCGTCATTCAATTCCGATTGAAAGCAACTAAAAGCAAGCAATTCCATCCGTATTAAATTATCAATTCAATAGGATTCCTCCCAAGTCCCAAATGACTGAAATGAGTACAAGTTTAAACTTTTGAATGAGATACTACAATTCTTTCAATGATTATTATTTTATATTTTATATTGAGGTTCATTTTAAATAAATAAATAAAAATTATTCGTAACCCATTAGTAACACGTTAATCCCGCGACTTGTTAGGGTCAAGCCTCAATTATTAGAGAATTGTTATGACTTATGATTAAACCGATAATACTTTAGTCGATTAAGCTTGCAGCCCCATAAGATTGACCCTAATGGGTTAGGGTAAGCCTGTCTAATATCTCTAAATATGTTGTGGAACTATTTTAAGATTTATCCAAAAGAAAATTTTGAAGAAAAAATTTTAAAATACGAAAAAGAAAAAAGGGAAGTGATGCTTACCAATTCGATAGAAGCTAGAAATTCCCAACTATGAAAGCCCACTTGGATATGCTTTTACAGCAGCCCATTTGTTGAGCTCATGCAATTTTGAGGTAATATTCAAAAGCGTGTGTTATTACTAAAATAAATACTAAAAAGTCGTTACAAAACGAAATCTAAACAAAAATATAATCAGGATTGTTGAGAAAATATCCTGATTATCCAAGTCAGTCGCTGCTGAAATTGTAAATAAAAAACAAGTGAATTCTACGCCAGTAAAACTTATGTTACTATACATAAAGAATATAAGTGTAGGTGATGCAGAAAAGCACAGGAAACTTTACAGATGATCATCACCTTGTCACTATTAAATAATTTTCCCTATTGTAGTCTGGTTATATCTGTTACTCCCCTGTATATGCTGAACTATACTAATCGTACTTGGAGACATAAAATCGAGCAGCAATCATCAAGCACTAACGGTCGAACCAGTTTGTGGAATGAGACGAGACACTATGTCTCGGATTCTATATCCACGACCCCAGAAAGAGGCGAGACAAAGCCCCATGATAGCCATGGCAACCACTGAGCAAGCAGGGGGGACGGCTTGAGTCGTTCCTAGAAATTGAGTTGCAAGAAGTCCTGCTAGTGTTGAACTCTGCATTCCTGTGCACAGTGAAATTGTTCGGCTAACTTCTTCCTCTAACCTGTTAAATTTACAACGAACAAGAATAGGTTATTAAGATTTGAGATCAAGAAAATGTGTGATGTTGCTCTTTCTAATTCGTTTTGTACTATGTTATAGTAACTGAGAAAGATTGAAATCAACAGGAAAAAACACCAAGCCCCATAACGTTGTCAAGTTAGTTTCTTGGAGATCAGAATCGTACTCAATTTGGGTAAGTTTCTATTTAATTTACCTTAGTGGGCATTGATCGTTTAATTTGAAGGTGACAATTTGAAATTTCAAAGAATTACTGTAGTCTAACGGAACAACGAAACATGTGTACTAAATCTAAATCATAAATAGGCAGCACACGATTCATCCGTGTTCAGATGTTTTGGTGAAATGTGGATTAATCTAAAAGGAAACCAAGATTTCAGAAACTACATACCTCAGAAATTGAATCTTGGAGATCCAATAGCCCAAGGTAAATGCCACTGCATGAAATGATAGCACGGGACCCACCAATCTGAGGCCCTCGAGAGAAAGGATTTGGCTCCTATTTATAGCAAGAGGGCTTCCAATACACAACGAAGTACAAACCATTGCAACGAACGGCATCACTGGTTGCAGAACCGACACAACTGGTTTAGCATAAGTATTAAGCCCCAACCCAAGAGCAATGGGAGCAAGAACCACCTGGAACAAGAGCAAAATCACTCCAGAAATTATAATCATCCATCTAAATTTCTTTCAACTAAACTTAAATTATCGTCCCACTTTTGGTACCTGTAAAATTGATTTTGACATAGCAACAGCATCAACTGGAACGACTGAGCCGATGAGAAGACCTGTTAAGAGAGGGGTAACAAGAACCGAGGCAATTGTCGATAAGCTCGTTAAAAGGATGCTCAAGGCCACATCCCCGTTGCTCAAGAAACTGGCATAGCTAGATAGCTGCGCCCCTGCTACACACGATGTCAAAACAAAACCCGCATAGAACATTGGAGATATCCCAAATGCCCGTGCTACTAACACCCCAAGAACCGGTTTCAACACATACTGAGCAATCAATCCAACTGATAATG
Organism: Galeopsis tetrahit; assembly: GCA_963675135.1. Taxonomy (NCBI): domain Eukaryota; kingdom Viridiplantae; phylum Streptophyta; class Magnoliopsida; order Lamiales; family Lamiaceae; genus Galeopsis; species Galeopsis tetrahit. The sequence goes on along the minus strand of OY776129.1, from coordinate 64,164,173 downwards.
GCACAGGTCTGCACAAACAGAAATTCACTTACTTGATGTCAAGTCAATCACCTCTTTTTCTCTCAAAAATAATACTCCCTCTGTTCCTAATTATCTGTCTGATTATATCCAAAATGGTTTTCCTAAATATTTGTCTAATAAATACTTACATCTTCTTGTAATTATAAACTTATTATCAACAAGTAGTAATAAATAGTAAAAGTCTTTTGATGTTCAAATTAATGAAAAATTGATTTGCGTGAAGGAATAAAGTCGGACAGATACTTAGGAACGATAGGGATAGAAGTAGAGTAAGGGAGAAGATGTAACCTTTTAAATGCTAAAGCAAAATCATCAATTGAAAGTTGGATTCCAATAGACAACATAATCCCTCCAAGTGCAGGAGCATACAATTCTTTTGACACCCTGCAGGTTCCTCTATCATTTACAAAAACAAACAAGAATATAGACAACTTAAGAAAGCATTATTAACGTACGAAACACCAATAACAACAATTATAAAGTCATCATCAGAAAGTTACCTCAAACAAGAAACAGCTCTTTTAACTACTGAGCTATTTACTCATTAAAATAGTCATGCAAGTTGTATAAAATATTCTAGCAAATACAACTTCTAAGCACAAAAAACACATAATAATAGTAAATAATTTGGACCAAGAATCATTGCCAGAGTATTTATATACTAAAATTGTCAGTAATATAATGAAGTAAACTAGTTTAGGAACATAAGCAATAATAAAGAGGCAGTATCGATTTCTTCCTATCAAATTACTAACAGAAATATTCAAGCAACACAAATTTCGAAAACAAAAACAATTAGAGGAACTGAATTGGAATTACAAGAATATCACTCACCAAGTGAATGTGGATGGCTTGGAAAGGGCGGCGACGGCGGTGAGGGCAACCACAAAGGGAAGCGACGCCGATAAAAATTGAGAAACATCAGATTTTTCCTCTGTTTCGACATCAATTTGGGGGTCTACACCAAACGAAAGGAGTGTAAAATTGCCCTCCCTTTTGTGCAACCCAACCCTTCCAATGAAAGGCGATGTAGTTGAGCAGGCAACAGCAACCAAAGATCCCCCCTTAGCATTCTTCTTGTATCTCAAAAAGGGGCTGATGTTATTGCTATAGTGAATTGAATTTTTGGAGAAGGAATTGAGGAGGAATAGAGTTTTGGGAGCGGTTTGATGGGATAGGCATGGAGTTTGAAACATTGCTTAATGTCTCTCGCCGGCGGAGAATGGGTGTTTACCGGCGGCGAGTGCGGTGGTGGCGGAGAAGATGATAAGGTAATTAAAAATAAAAAAAGCAACTCGAGTCACGATTATATGGAAATAGGTTAGAGAGTTGATTACCTGTAGGACGGAGCACCAGCTGGACTGTTATTTATGTTAAATCTAATTGTATAAATATTGAAGTTTTTTTTTTCTTTTTTTGGAAGAGAGTCACGATTTTTGTAGTCCAAAATAATACACGAGTGTTTTTTCTCAAAAAAATACTGTATGAAATATTATTATCATTTGACTCAGTATGGTTCGTTGAATAGTGCATGGGGCAAAGTCTCGACCACTACTAGTACCTTGAGCAAATATCCCGAATTAAATTAAATTAAGGAAGATAATTTGGTCGGCCTCCTAATTGTAAATCAGCCAACCCCTCATGTGACCCAGATGGGTATGTCTACCTCTTCCACCTTATGGAGCCATGGGTTGACCTGCTATGCACTCGAGTGCGCACCCTAGTCCATGTTGCACTTTTCGGTTTTACTTAACTTACATTTACAAATTTTTTGTAAATGGTGTTACAAAAAATGTAAGTCAAGTAAAACTGACACTTTACCAATAATTATTTGGCATTATCAAGTCATTATATTATTTTATTTTATTATTTAAAATATGAAAAATATATAATTAAATGTATATCTCAACCCTTTCCATAAAATTAGAAAATAAAATATTCTAAATTTTTTTAAAAACTATTTTTAACGGAATTTATTATTAGTAAATAATTATTAAATATTACTCCGTACATGTTTAATTTTTTTATTGTACTCTACTTAAAAAAAATCATTCATTTATTTATATAATTTTTTTAATAATTAATAAAAAAATAATGACTACATTAATTTACCCTAAAACTCTAAACCTCTAAATTCTAAACCATTAATTTAGGGTTTAGGGTTTGGGTTTAAGTAAATTAATGTAGTCATTATTTTTTAAACCATTATTTTTTATAACTTTAATTTTAATTTTTTGTTATGAAAAAAATAAAATATATAAATGAATAATTTTTTTTTAAGTAAAGTAGAATAAATGAATTAAACGTGTCATATTTAATAATTATGTAATATTAAAATTCATTAAAAATAGTCTTTAAAAAATCTTTAAATATTTTATTGCCTAATTTAAAAAAATCTTTAAATATTTTATTTTCTAATTTTATGGTATTATATATTTTTCATATTTTAAATTAATTAAATAAGTTAATATGATGACTGGTATAATTTGACTCCATAAGTAGAAGTAGGCTATTAATGGCTTCATATCATTTCTCTCTCTCTATATATATATATATATATAATATTTTTAGTACTCTTATTTACATTGATAAAGTTTTTATTTTATTTTATTATATTTTTCATACATATTAGTATACAACAAAATTTTAAATAAATATTTCATAAATTATAAATATCTCAATTATTTGATGAAATTTCTAAAAGAAATGTTAATTATTAATTAATTTTTTTTTATCAAATTTCAACATAAATTTCCCATGATGGTCGCCTATATTTGTGTTTTGAGTCGTATTTTTTTTTGTACAATCGTGTAATTTTTTTTGTTAAAAGTTTTATCGCATCATTGTTTTATATATTAAATTTATCATTATCTATTGATTTCTTCAATATGTACCTAAATTAAAATGCATATTTTTTGCTCCACGCCCAACAATCCTGACTCGGCCCCGTCGACAAGTCAATTTTAAATTGTACTCCTATATATATACAACAGTTTGGTGATCAAAATTTAAAAAAGACAAAAGAGTCCGATTGAGAATATATGGATCATAATTCATAAAATTGTATAAATATCAACTGAAACCACGAATGGCAGCCATTCATTTATACTGGACTTGTAGTATTTCAACAAATCAATTGTACATGACGAAAAGCTGCTATTCAGATGGAGATAGTTAGACTGACTTAAATTAATGCTCTGATAACGAACTTCAATACAGAATTTCCTTTATTTTTTATATAAATAATAGAATAGTATGAGATGATGTATGATAAATAATTTATCAAAAATGGAATGAGAAACACGCATTGTTCAATTTTTTTTTATTTTTACATTCACAAATTTATGTGGACTTCACAGCTATTTTTTTTTCTCATTAGTACTTTTTTTTTATCACATACTGTATAAATTAATTAGATAAAAACACATGCATTGTGGCCCTTGTGTAGTGCGCAACAAATAAAATTATTTTTTTCTAACAAGCATTAAGGGGTAATTATTTTCTCTTTTTTCTACAAAGAAATTCACAATCTTTATCAAGAATGCACAAAACACACGGAAATTTCTAAGAATATCCGTTTCTTGTTTGGTTGGAAACTTGGAAAGGGTGGAGATAGAAATAATTGGATCACATAACAAGAAATCCCAAATTATTTGCAATTTTTTGAAGTAACAATCACTCTAATAATTTAAAAAATAATATCACACCCTAGTCTATACTCATAATAACTAAGGTTTCATTCACTATGTGCCAAGTTGCATGATGCAATTGGTACACATGAGTGCACTTTCCTTGTATTCTAAATTACTGTTTTGGGAGTTAATAAAACGTATTAAACTTTATTTAAAAATGAGTTATTGAAGTGTTTGAATAAAATTAAGGGAGTAATAAGTTACAGACATGTTCGGACAAATTAAATCAATACAACGTATAAGATGTAAATAACGAAAATTCTGCAATTCAAATCATTAAAAAAAAGTCTAAATAAGATCATGTTCAAGAGAAAAATAGTGTCCCTTCTCCTCCAAAACATGCGTCTTAGCTTTGGAGCAAATAATATACGTTTAAAAACACACAATTGTCACACCTTTAAAACTTCTAATAAGTTGATTAAAATATCTATATCTATACCTAACCACAGACATCGAAGCCAATTAAGTTTCAACTCAAGAAGTTGGATCATAGTATCATCATACATGAAAATGAGATGGCTTCTCCTTTCAATACATTAACAAGCATCCATAGACAATGGAAATTGAAACCAATACAAGAAATTACACATAAACCTTCCCAAAGATGGTTCCAATCAACTACCTCAGTCACATTATTCACTCTATACTATACACGCAACAATCGTTCTCTTGCCCAAATGTGCAGTTTATTTTAACATCGAAAATAGTTTGACCCCATAAAGCTAAAACAATGCTTCACTTACAATAGTGTGTGCATACATATACCAGTGTTGCAGGTCTCACAAAAATAGTTTGACCCCATAAAGCTAAAACAATGCTTCACTTACAATAGTGTGTGCATACATATACCAGTGTTGCAGGTCTCACAATCCCTGCAGCAAACTCAGAAAGTAACAAGAGAAGCTAGGAATACAGCCTGGACAGACACGACCAAACAAGACATCTTCAATCGAAACTACTAACTCCGTGGTTGTCAAAACTATGGCATGCTCGTTTAAGAAACTGCTCAAAATTTATTAAATAATCATAAAGAAAAAAGTAAATGAGTGGGATATCATCTAACTTAGATTCGTCTCACTGCTAGTCTGAAATTACACTATCTCACACATTCATGATTGCCAACCACATCCAACAGCCTATGGATTCAACGATTTGTGTTTTCGAGTACAGGGATTTCGTCAAACTAACTTGTTCTTCTCTTGCCTAATCATATCAAGCATTAAAGCATTAAAATACGAGTATATGTAAAGAATCCGCCTTGCTAACTTGACCTATTTTTAATCGAGTGATCTACATAGCTTATTCTTTGTTAAAACAACAGTAACAGAGAATCGACAAATCGTGTGTAGGATGCCAATTCTACGTTTAATACTCAATGAATTGGATCATCAATTATTCGTAATTCAAATCACAAGAGCTGATCTACCAGAAATTGTCTGCAGGCTTCTATGAAGTTAATTACTTTGGCCTCTCTTCTACTTTTTACCATCTCTCACTCTCTCATCTCTAGACTAAAAAGTCACAAGTGGTTCCTCTACTTGGCCAATATGGCTTCCATTCTTACCTTCTCCCCAAAGTAATAAGTGTAGCATTTCACTGTAGTCAAAGTAAAACGAAAAATAGTGAGCTCCCGATACATGAACAATGAAAGAGAATCGAAAAGAGAAGAGGGCAATTTTATTCATAAATGGTATTAAGTACGTATAAATAGTTTCAACACTTGTAACACGAATAAGGGAATCAATTCAACAATCCTGCTCATGCCCACATTCATAATCACGTATTCACGTAGTACTGTAGTAGCATTGCAAATTTATCACCTGATTTCACGACTCCCCGATGCTCATCCTCTCTCCCCGTTTCCCCACCAATTCTTTAATGCCTCCAATCGAGGATTTGGAACGACTCAGCACCACTATAAATGCAACTGCCAGCATACATGCTAGAACAAAGAAACACCATCTCTACACCAGACTCTCTGCAGATCTATCTGTATATACAAGAATTCGAAATCCACAACGTGTTTGAGCAAATGTGCATCATCATCGTCTGCAAAAATCTACAATGCCGTCCAAGCACCATTTTCCTGATCATCCCCGTATCTGAGCAGCTTCTCAGAGTGAATCTAATCAAAAAGAGCTCAAATCAATAACAACACGCAAGCAATTCCACCATCTCATATCTCAAACAAGATAATGGAGCAAAAAAAAAGCATGTACAACTTCTACAAATTTCAAAATTCATAAAAAACTCAGATTTTATTTTTTTCCTTGAATTGAAGCAAATGGCAGCTAAGCAATAGAAAAGGGCATTCGAAAGCAACATCTAACTTTCTTGGATTGTACATAACTGATAAATCGCTTTTTTGGCGAAAACAGACTGCAGAAAGAAAAAGATACAATCCTTTTACACCTTATGCAAAAATAACATCTGCAACCAAAAATGGACAAAATACTGTGCAAAATACTCATTTTGTACCAAACATTTGTTCCGCATACCAAAAACTCGATAAGAAAACAACAATTTGTTAAAAGATTCAAGGATCAAAATTAGCAATTCCCGAGAATAGAAATAGAAAGTGGAAATGATTATTAACCTTAGAGAGAGTGTCCACTATGTGGTTCCCCGTTTGAAGATCTCGATCTCGAGCGGGAGCAGCCAAACAGTCTCTGGGAATTTCAAAAGAAGATAGGGAAAACTGCTTAGAAACGACACTGACATTGAAGTAAATCAAACCGGAGCTGGGAACATCGACCCGAATTTCGATGACCGGAAACCACAAAAACAAATCCTGGGCGGAAATTCCGGATAATCCGTGGATCTGACCGTAGCGAAGAGTGCCTGAAACGTTTATATCGTAGTGAATCTCATTCTCGAACTTGGCATAGCAAGCGCGATCCAAATGAACCTGGAATTTCCCCGAATCATCGAAGGTGAAATTAGTGACGCCTTTGGGCAGTAACCCCATTGGTAGGCCGTGAGTATTCAAAACTTCGTATATCGAGGATTCGTCGCAGTATATTATTCGTGATAACGAGATTAACAGAGTAGCTAAAAAGAGGCGGAGAGACGGCATCATTTTCCGATTGGGGGGTTTATGGCGGCGGAGATGGTGCCAGGCCAGCAACGAGACAGAGAGGAGGGGGGATTAGTAACGAAAATGATCAATTATTGGAAGCTTTTGTTTTTTGGCACGTGCTGTTGGAATAGGTGAGCGCGTAGCAGGGGATATTTATGCATGCAAATTCAGCAGCGATAAGTACGATATCATGGATTGAATTGAATGGAGATAGAATATACCCTTTGTTTATGTGTCAGATACATACTATCCACCTCTGAAAATAATACGTGGAGTTTTCCTAAATAAAATTGATCACGAATTTCACGATCGTAACTCAGTCAATCAATAAGATTTTGAATTTTATGATGGTAAATTGGAGTGAATAACTAAAAAAAATGTTTTTATATGAAAAAAAGTAATGATATAGATTGTAATATTAAGACGTTGGAGGTGATAATTAAAAGAAAATGAGTATGTTTTATCTTTACGGAAATATCAAATTAAGTGATAGAACAAATTGTTTTGATAATGTCAACTTAAGTGATGGATGAATAGAGTACTAAGCAATATCAAAAGATAAGTAGTACTCAATTAGTCATTTACTTTATGATTCATTTTATCATTCTTTTGTGTCCTGCTTAATAATTTATACTTAAAATAGTAAAATAACATTTTAACTATCTTCTCAATATTGAGACTATGAAATCATAATTTCATTAAATGATAATAATGTTTTACAATGGTTGTATTTATATATACAAAGAAGCATATCTAGCTATAAGATATGCATGAAGATTTGATCAAATATACTACATAGATAGATATGAATTATAATATTATGTGAATAATATATTCCTAATACGCCTTCTCAAGATGGAGCACCGAAGGAGAGTTCAGTCTTGACAGTTGAGAACGTGGAAGCGGTTTGGTGACTGGTGAGAGCATCAGCAAGTTGATCTGCAGACGAAATATGAGAGACTCGAAGTTGGGATGTCTTGATTAAATCTCGAACAAAGTGAAAATCAATAGGAATATGCTTCATTTGAGAATGAAAAACCGGATTTGAACAAAGATAAGTGGCCCCAATGTTATCACAGAAAGAGATGAAGTAGATAAACACAATTTTTTGAAAAAGAGACTTTAACCATTGAACTTCAGAGGCAATTAAGGCAATGACACGATACTCGGCTTCGGTAGAGGAATGAGCAATAGACTTTTGTTTCTTGGAGGACCATGAGATGAGATTAGCCCCAAGAAAGACAATATAAGCACTTGTGGAACTACGATCATCACCGTTGCCCGTCCAGTCAGCATCAGTGAAACAGTGTAGAGAGGAAGAGTGATTAGGTCTTAAGGTGATCCCTACATCCCGAGTTCCATTCAGGTAACGAATGAGGTGTTTGACGACAGCCCAGTGAGTGGTGGTGGGTGCATGCATGAACTGGGATAACTTATGAATAGCAAATGTAATATTAGGCCTGATGAGTTGAAAATATTGGAGACTACTAAGTACCTGACGAAATTGAGTGGCATCAACAGGAGGCCTCCCATCCGAGAGGGAAAGACGAGCTGAGGTGGACAAAGGGGTTTGGACCGGTTTGAAGGTGAAGGGAAAGACGAGCTGAGGTGGACAAAGGGGTTTGGACCGATTTGAAGGTGATCATATTGTATCGAGTAAGAAGATCAACCACATACTTTCATTGGGGAAGAAAGCATGACTATAAGATACACATGAATATTTGGTCAAATATACTAAAGAGATAGATATGAATCATAATATTATACGAATAATATTAAATGGTAAAGTCTAGTATGCACTCGAGTGCATGTTATGCACCCTAGTCCATGTTGCATTTTTCAGTTTTACTAACTTACACTTTTTGGTAAATGGTGTTGCACTTTTCAATTATTAAACTGTATAATAATATTTTTAGTAATAATTGAAAAGTGCAACACCATTTACCAAAAAGTATAAGTCAGTAAAACTGAAAAGTGCAACATGGATTAGAGTGCATAACATGCACTCGAGTCCATAGCAGACCAACCCATATTATATTTCTAATATTCAAAAAATCAAAATATTACATTAAATGTCATTACTTCAAAATTGGTTTAAAAAACAAAAGAAAAGAGGGAAATTATGTCCTTTACCACAGATTAAAAATAAGTTAGATTTGTGATGCACCTCGAATTCAACATTTTTTCCACGTACAATGGATATGGATCTTACAAACAAGATTTATACTGACCGGCAGGCCCCCACTTATACTTCTTGTCGAAAATTTCATTTTTTAATATACACATCGGTAAAATATCAAATTTTCGATATATATTGATTTTTTTTTAACTATATCAATATATATCGTATATAGCAAAATTTATACTATAAGACATTGAAATGGATTTTGAAATTCTATCATATTTTCTTTTATCAAAATGGCTATTTTTCTAATATTCGGGTAGATAACGAAATAATGAAAACCTCAAATGTTTTTTGCCATTACCATTCCACAAGTTTTTGATGTGGTATATCATACCTTACAACAAATCACGAATATTTATTTTACTTCCAAAACTTTATTCCCTTCCCAAAAAGTGATGTTTTAGTTTTTTTTTTCTTATACCCAATTAAATGATGTTTTATCGTTTTTTTACCTTGATTGTTTCTAATTATATCCTCTTTAATTTTTAAAAAATTCATAATTTTTAACTTACTTTTATAGTTTTATTAACTAAAATTAGTTATGTGAAAAATCGTTTTTTTATAGTAAATTAAAATAAGGGAATTAGTGTGATTAAAAATCTCATTTATTAATTAAAAATATTATCAGTACATATTCTATTTTTATTTTAATAAATTTTATGAAAACTTCACTTATTATAGAACGGGAGAGTATGTTATAAAAGATTCGTCTCACACGTATTACATCGTGTCATATAAGCTTGTACATATTTGACCTGTCCATTTTAGTTCTCATTACAAGATGATATAATCATATTCTACTAAAAAATTAGTATATAATCTAGCCAAATATATCATATCCTACTTTAATATTATATACTACTATAATTTAGCCAAATTTCTGACATGTATAATGGCAAGACTCGAGGAAACAATAATACACAAATCTACGTCTCTAGCCAGCTGTAACCATCATGTATGTATATATATTTGGAGAAATGGCATGTGAATATAGGGCTGGAATAATGATAATTACAACTTTTGTCTTGGCATAATAAAAAATGTGCTCATGAAATAAACAATTACATGAATATTTTTCCACTTAATAGTGCATCATCGACATATGTTTGAACTGTCTTCAATTCTCTGGTACTCCATTTAGTCCATTATATAAATATTTTCCCACTTAATAATGCATCATGGACAAATAGTTTTAACTGTCTTCTTTGTTGTTGGAGTATTCTCTTGGAAGTTTTCTATTCTCATTCTGAAAAATAAATAAATAAATCATTAGTTTGACCTAGAACTTCATACATTTTTTTTTTCTAGTAGTAATAATAAGAATAAGTAAATGTGGCCTCTAAAAAAAAGGTTTACGGGGTGGACATAGTAATTTTTAACTCAAGCCGTTATTTACAGGCCCATCTAAATTCACAAAATGATGAATTTGGGGTTGTGATCTGGTTCTATGGGTGTGTTATGACTACTCTACTTATTGAACTTTTAGGACATGTGTGCTTCATGGGTTGGGATAAGATGGGTTAAGATATGGTGGAAGACTAGATAAACCTAATAAGGGGGAGGCTAAATAAAACTCAAGGAGGCTAGGTTGTCTAAAGACTCTAAACCCATAAAATCTAGTTTATAAAAAATGAGTCAAATTATAAACCCGGGTCAAGATGTTTAAAGTTATTAGAAATCAAACATGGGAGAAGATGGATTTACATATTAAACCCATCACTAAATCCCACTAAACTTATGAAGCAAACATGCACCTAATATTGTGTGTGGTAGTTTTTTGGAGACTGCAATTATAAGTGAACAAAATAACAATTTTTTTAGTTTTTATTTTACTATTGTTATTCTTTTTGAGTTAATATTTTTTTTTAATTAAAAAAAGAACATAAGTACAACTCAGACGGAGTGATAGATTTTAGCAAAAGTACAAAATATGAAAAAAATAAAATTATTGTAATTATTTAAATGAGCTTGGAATGGACGATATAAAATTAACAAAATCGATTAAATGTGATTTTTTTTTCTTTTTCTTTTTTTAATTATAATATTCAGATGGGCTCAGACTACGGGCTCGGACAAACACTACGGTGAAGTTTCAGACTGGCGTGGCTTATATGCCCCTCCAAGTATGTTTAATGCACCCTCCCTCCACTTTTATTAATTAAATATTTATATAAAATATCAATTTTACTTTTTTTTAGTAAAATATAAAAAAATAGATACTCCCTTAAAAATCAAAGTAACCCTAATCCTAATTCTAACTCTAACCCTAATGGAGAGGTCGTCATCACCGCCTCTCCTCCGACAGTTGCCCCCGCCCCCAAATAAATTTAGAAATTAAAAACAAAATTTAGAAATTTAAAATATATATATATATATATATATATATATATTTTCGACAAATCAGAGTCGACCAAAAACACTCCTGTGTCAACACTGATTTGTCGACCAAAATCACTCCCATCGATACTGATTTGTCGACCAAATTTTTTTTTCTCGATAATAATGAGTTGTTAAAAAACACTATGGTCGACACTGATTTGTCGACGAGAGTGTTTTTGATTGACCATTATTATCGAAAAAAAAAAACTGCTTGGAAGGCAGTGCGGCGGCTGTGAAGGAGGCGGCGCCTGTTGCACAAATCGAAAAAAAAGAGGAAAATTATGGAGGAGGGACGGCGCGAAGGGCGATGGGCGCTGAAGGAGGAGGAGGAGGGGTAGGAGTGTTAAAAAAAAACCCGGACCGAAAAAAAGACCGGAACCGGACCGACCGGTTAGTTTCCGTTCCGGTCTCCGGTCCGGCATATTTTCGATTCCAGTCTTTCGGTCCGGTCCAAGAACGGAATTTTCCGGTCCGGAATTTTTTTTTTTTTTTTTACTAATTAACTCTCATTTATTTTTCAAAATCAAGTAATTGGTGAGAATGTGTTGAGATTTATTACATTTTTTGCAAATATATAATTTAACAAACATATTTAATTTATTTTAGGGTCAAAAGATCATTAATATTAATAATGTAAAACAAATTCACATTGGCGTAGATTGATTTCAAATGAAAAGCAAACACTTTAATTTTTATACACAAATTCATCAATCTTGTTCTTGCTTCCATAAACTTGAAAAAATATTTAAATTTAAAAAAAAAAAAAAAAACCCGGTCCAAACCCGGACCGGATTAATTACGGTCCGGTCTCTGGTCCGCACTTTAGCATCAATTCCTGTTCAAACCGGTCCCGGTCCGATTTTGGACCAGTGCACACCCCTAAGGAGGGGCGCAGCCGCCGCTGTTGCGCAGATCGAGGGGGGTGGAGCGCAACGGCAAAAGGAGGAGGCATTGGGCAGCGACGGCGAATTGAAGAATAAGGGTGTGAGAAAGGGAGAAAAAATGAAGTGGGGAAGAAGGAGAGTGAAAAAATTAGGGTTCTTAGGGGGTGCATTTATCATAGAGAGTTTTAAGAGAAAATGGTAGAAAAGGTAATTTAGGGGGAGTGCACCTATCTTTCGTCTATAAGCTGGGAATTGTGTGTATCGGGAGAGTGCATTAAACATACTTGGAGTTGAGACTGAAGGAAGCAATGGATGGGCCTAGACATGTTCAACCGGCCGAAACCGCCGGTTATGGTTAAAAACCGGCGGTTTCGGTTTTGCATTTTTGGTAACCGAAATCGAACCGGCAAACCGCCGGTTACGGTTAAAAACCGGCGGTTATACGGTTTTTTTTTTCTTTCTCTTCCCGTTTTTGCTCGTTTTCACTCCGTTTTCGCTCGTTTCAACTCTTTTTTTAGAAACCATGTTACTAGAATTTAATAAAAATTATATAACTTAAATTTATACATAAAAAATAAAAGAATTGTGTATTAAAAAAAATAAAAAAACTGAAAAATCGGCGGTTAACCGCCAAAACCGGCGATTTCGGTTTGCCAAAACTTGCAACCGAAATCGAACCGCCATTTTCCGATTACGGTTCGGTTTTTGAACCGTAACCGGCGGTTTACCGGTTAAAAACCACCCATGTCTAGATGGGCCCAATGGTTGCAAGCACAAGCATGGGAGAATGACTTCTCTTCTTAAATTAGACAATATAAGATGAGGAGATAATAATAGAATCCATTAATCAAATACTCCCCTAATCCAATTTTATAATTATCATTTTCTTTTTAACTAATGCGTTCAGTTAAATATGTATTAACAATTAGAGACAATCAAATGACCTGTATAAAATATCAAATATCAATTTTATAATTATCATTTCCTTTTTAACTTTTGTTGAAATTTTGTGTTTTTAGAATTATTATTTTTTGTTGAAGTATGGTGTTTGTTTTGGGGGTGATGGTGGGGATGATTCGTTTGTGAAATGGAATGCGTGGGTGTACTCGTCTTCGTTTTTTTTTTTATAAATTTCACACGAGGGGTATATATGACATTTCACGTGTCCTGAAAGATGAAAAAAATGTTTGGTGGGTGTACTCAATAGGTTGGTGTGTGTATAACCGCGCCCCCAAAAAAATTCGGACTGAGGTTGCTTGTGGGCTAGAGTCTGGATGGGCTTGAGTCAATTTGACCCATCAGTTCGACTCGGTCCATTATCTCGTCACAATTTTTTATTTATTTATGTATGCGTGGTCGTAGAGATGATACATGATCATTTATGAAATAAATTACACTATACATTTGAAATAGAGTACAAAAGAGTTGTCCTCGTGTATACCAATTTTGTGAGATAAAATTAATCTAAATTTTATCAAACATGGTCTTAACTAAATCTATATAATAAGACCGTGTGAGTATAAATAATGTAGGTACCAAAATAAATTTAAAAAAAAGTAACAAATGAAAATATGAATTCATATAACTAACTACCAATAAGACTTTCTCCAACCAATTTTATTATTCTCACTTTTTTTTTTCAATTTCATTTTTTTTAAAATAATATAATTCACACACTACAATTACTTATGTATCCAAATTGTCATCACTTTTTAAATAATCATTTTTTTTTTACGAATGAACTCCAAATCTACTTTGTACATAAATCAATCCATTTGAAAATCGTATTGAAAAAATTGATATAATAAATTTGAATAGGACATGGAGGGAGTAGATAAAATTTAAAAATAGTTAGAATTTGTTTTTTCTTACATTCCTATAATTTTATATATATAGCAATTTATCGTTCAAATAATTATATTTGTAATTTCAACCATCAATTAAGTTAATTAATTTCTTTTAAATTTTATAAAAGGTTAGGGTTGGGTCAATTTGACATGTGAGCCCGACCAAGATTATTGTGTCCGACTCTATTTTCACTATTCAATTTAACACATTGGGATGGATTTAGCCTTGTCCGGCCGCCTGAATTAAATTTCTTATACATGATGTTGCACTTGCATGAATACATTATCATCGGATAACAATTGTGAATTTTCTTCTTAAAAAATATTCGGAATTTTCATGTTAATATATAATCTCTTTTAACTACTACGGAGTACAATTTTAAGGAAGCTTTTTTTTTTTCGTTTTGCAAAAATTAAAAGGACATTAACGACAGAATGATTCCATCCACTATTTTTCAAATAATAGTAATACAAAGGAGTAATAAGGATGATAATATTTCCCCAACAATAAAGTTCCAACTTTAGAAAAATACTAACAACCTATGTAAAAGTGACAAAAACCGCACTTCAAGACATAATTTTTTTTTATAGTTGATGATAAAAAAAACTCATTAATGGCACCAGTTTTGTTTGTGAAAAAGTCACTTTAATGAATTCTACACCACAACCCGTTGAAATATCGTCATTTCCTTCCTTAAAACTTTCTCTAAAAAATTCAGAATTCTTGCCTTGTAAGGAAACATTAGCTAAATTCTAGTCAAATAATTTTCTTTTCCTGTTATTGGAATTTTGGGCAGCATTTTATCATGAAAAACAATCGTTGCTTCTTAGTAGCATTCATCTTAATTCAACTTGCATTGAGTTTCGATCCAGCTTCATCTGCTCCTAAAGGCACTCTTATTACTAAGATTCCTGGCTTTAATGGCAAATTTCCCTCCAAACACTATTCTGGGTAAGAGAAGAAGAAAGAATGTTCAACCCCCCCCCCCCCCAATTTTTTTTTCTACTGTTTTGTCATTCTTGATTATACACACATTAATTTGTTATTTTCTTTTGTGGGTTTTTTTTTGCAGGTACGTTACTATAGATGAAAATCATGGAAAAAAACTGTACTATTATTTTGTGGAGTCTGAAAGAAATCCATCAACTGACCCTGTTGTTCTCTGGCTTAATGGAGGTCCGGGGTGCTCTAGTTTTGATGGATTTGTTTATGAGCATGGTAATATACTAATATGAGTTTTTATTTATTTATTTATTATTATTAGTACTCCTTATTTAATGGATTCTGAATTGGATGAGTTGGAGTAATGCTATATGACTTGCTTAGTACTTTGGTTAAGATTTTGAGCCTTTTATAGAATGTTCATATTAGGTAAAGATTTCTTAGTTTGGTGTTCTGTCTTTTGTTAAAATGTTTGGTGGGGACCTTGATTGAGTTAATGTTAATTTGGCCTTACCTTGGCTGTAATATGATTTTGTTGTTGGGTAAGATTGAGTAATTTGTAAAATTTC
The DNA here is from genome assembly GCA_963675135.1 of Galeopsis tetrahit. Lineage (NCBI taxonomy): Eukaryota > Viridiplantae > Streptophyta > Magnoliopsida > Lamiales > Lamiaceae > Galeopsis > Galeopsis tetrahit. The sequence continues at coordinate 64,148,574 of OY776129.1, read as the reverse complement.
AGATTAGTTTTCCAATTGAATTGAAATCATATGTGATGTGTTGTAGAAGTTTTATTACATGAAAAGTGAACAACCAAAATTGTAGTATGTTGTTTGCTATGTTCTTCATTCTGTCAACTTCAGATTTCAACCAGGGTTCGTTATTCTAAAAAGTATGGTATTAACAACATTAATTTTGTACGATAAGAACTTGCTTTTGACAATGACCTATTCCTAAGTTGAGAGAGAAATGTAACGTTCTTTTGATTTGCATTCGTTGATAATATGCAGGCCCCTTCAACTTTGAGGAAGGAAAGCCACGCGGTAGCCTTCCCACACTACACCTTAATCCATACAGCTGGTCCAAGGTTATACATCAATTCTTCTTTGTTATGCACACTATAATTTTGTGAAATTGCAAGATTCCAAAGCTGAAAATCACTGTTTGGCATTCCAGGTGTCAAGTGTTTTATATTTAGACTCCCCTGCTGGGGTTGGATTATCTTACTCGGCAAATGAATCTGATTACAAAACTGGGGACCTAAAGACTGCTATCGACTCCCATACATTTCTCCTTAAGGTGTCATTATCCTATAAAGTTTGAATTTCAGACAGTGATATAGGCCTTTTTATATTGAACATCTTCGACCTCCAATAACTGCGTATATTATCTTATTAGTGGTTTAAGCTCTACCCAGAATTCTTGTCAAATCCATTTTACATATCTGGAGAATCGTATGCTGGAGTTTATGTGCCAACCCTGGCTTATGAAGTAGTCAATGGTAATTATTTATAACAAGTGAAGTACATGTGTGTGATCGTCTAATTGTATTAAAGATGTGCAAATTGATTTGGCTCGATTTTGTAGGATTGGATGCTGGTTTAAAGCCAATCCTCAACTTTAAGGTATAATTGCATTTTATTAAAACTCCATGTCTTGAGATGATCAACTGATATGTTAAAACTACAGGGGTACTTGGTGGGAAATGGAGTTTGTGATGACGTGTTTGATGGTAATGCCCTTGTACCATTTACACATGGGATGGGCCTTATCTCTGATGAACTTTTTGAGGTATGTGGTTCTACATCCTTGTTTTATATCTTTTTTTTTTTCTTTCTGGATTCATATTTGAGCATGCTGTTTCAGTTTATGTTCATACTGGTATTGCTTAAGATAGAACGAAAGGTTTGCCCTGTCGTCCTACTTTTTTTGGGAAGGACTTGGGACAACGAAACTTGATAAGTAGAACAACCGATAAGCTCTGCAATGATGGCTATTGAAAGTGGACTTCAACAAGGGATTTTAGTTAACTCATTTGTCAAAATCCCAGGTTTCAAGAGTAATGGATGATATCATGAAAATACTAGCAGTCCAATGATACAAAAATGTTATTATGGATTAAATTTATGTGAAGTTCATTCTAAAAGTGAATTGAAATCCCAATCAAATTAAAAATCCTTCTGAAAGGCCATCCATGTTCAATGAAAAACTAATTTTCTAGGAAAACTCTTATATAAATCAGTTTCAACGTGCAAGTAGTATGCATTTTGTGTGTATTTGTAAACAATATTAGTTGTTTCATTAAAAGTATCAGTTGTTATACTATAAAGTAACAGTTGTAAACTAGTTGTAAGGTAAAACTATTTTACATAAGACCAACTCAATTTGCTAATGTTGCATATTAGCCTGTTACATAAAAAAAGAATCAGATTCTTCACTGTTTGATATCCGAAAATAACGGAGAATGAGTGTTAAATTTAGAATGAATTTGTGTCTTTCATGTACAATGTTCTCATACTTGCTGCTTCACCTTGCAGGCAATTAGTACTGAATGCCAGGGTAACTACTACAATCCTATGGGTGAGAATTGTGAAAACAAACTTGCGAAAGTTGATGAAGTAAGATACATACTTAATGAATTCCATTTTTTTTGTGAAATATTTATCCATTTATATTAATTAAAACGTTTGGGTCATTTCAGCTTATCAAGGATGTAAACATATATGACATTCTTGAGCCATGCTATCATGCCCCCTCAAGTATAATTCAACTCGAGAATATGAAGTTGCCTCCAAGCTTTAGGAGACTAGGCGAGACCGAACGGCCTTTAGCTGTTAGAAAAAGAATGTTTGGGCGTGCATGGCCATTTAGAGCTCCCGTACGACAAGGATACATTCCATCTTGGCCGGAACTTCTGGGTGAAGAAAATGTCCCTTGCACGGTAACTAATACTGACTCCATTTCAAATTTAACTGTCGCTTTTGGGTGTTTCACATGGATTAAGAAAATCATTTAGCACCTATAAAATCATTTGTATAAAGTGACTAATATACCATTTTACAGGTATCAATGAATCATTTATCACAAAAATTAAGAAAATGACAAAGTTGGAAAAAAACTACGAGTACTATTTTATTTCTCTTGGAAAACCAAAAGCCAACAGATATTTTGAAACAATTTTTTTCTCTACAAACTTCCACTCTCTCTCGTTTTATTCTTAATTGGACTCGAATTTTTGCACAATGATGTCCTTACAATCCTAGTGTTTGGACAAAACATGTAGAATGATGAAGTTGCAAGCGTGTGGCTGAACAATGAAGAAGTTAGGAAAGCAATTCATGCTGACAGTGTAAGATTTTATATTTTCTTGTAAAGTTCAGTTTCTGAGTAGCGAACTAAAATCGGGTTGGGTTCAACTTCAGATAGATGCATCTATTAAGTGGGAGCTGTGCACGGACAGAATTCAGTTTTATAGTGATGCTGGGAGCATGATCAAATATCACAAGAACCTCACATCAAGGGGGTATCGAGCCCTCATATACAGGTACATTGAACATTCACATCCTTAATATTACATAATTTTTGCAAGAGTGTATATAAACACCCAATTTTCTTCTAAACACTCGCCAACTTACTCCTTACGTGGTTTTATATCTCAAAAATACCATATGCTTTATAAAAGTTACTTTGTATGTCTTTCATTTTGAGCCCGTTATTTTTTACCTTGAAAATGAAATATATAAACCTAGACTTTAATACCATTTGTAGGTAAAAAATTAGAAGAAAAACAAGCCTACAGTGAAAATTATAACCTTATAAAGTATGGTGTGTCAAGACTTAAGAGGAAATGAGTGGAGTTTGTATATTGTGTAAGCTGAGATACTTGGCACTGAAAAACGAGATTCCTAACAATTATTAGTTCGAATATACTGTATATATCTTCATGATCCAACTCAAGAAAGGGCTGAAATGAAATGTTATACATGGTTGGATTGTTTTGTTTTGTGGCATGCAGCGGGGATCATGATATGTGTGTTCCATTTACGGGAACCCAAGCCTGGACAAGATCCATTGGATATAAAACCATCGACGAGTGGAAGCCGTGGATGCTCAATCACCAAGTTGCAGGGTACGTGCATGACAATCAATTTCAATTTTTTACATGAAAATTTAACATAGTAATCGATTCACACTTGCTGTTGTGTGTACAAACAGGTACATTCAGGGTTTTGACAACAATCTCACCTTTATCACTATAATGGTAATTACATGAGCTACAATTTTCTAGGTTCTACTATGTGTTGTGATTTACTCATTATGATTTTGCAGGGATCTGGGCACACAGTCCCGGAATACAAACCGCGTGAAGCATTGGAGTTCTACACTCGTTGGCTCTCCGGTGTTAAAATTTGAAAATATCAGCCGGTTATAGGGTACGGAAGATTGTACTAATGCCCTTCTAAGTTACTCATTCTTGATTAATAATTGAAGAAATCATGGAGCAGAAGAGGCCTTATTTGGTTTGCTGCAGAAAAGATGATATATATAGCATTGTGTATGGACCTATGATTTCTGTTCTGGCACATTCACTTCCAATAATCCTCCCTCAACTCATGTATGTAAAATTATGTACTAATGTTTTTTATTGGTCAAGGGCGTGTGATTTGGTTATTTTTATCTTAAATTTTAAGAACTTATAAGTTTTTCATAGCTTTATTATTTATTTAGTTATATGGATTTAATTGCATGAAAATTTACAATCTTTTGGTGATGTTTGTTTTGGGGTTTAAGCGAGTTTTTAAAACTCGAGAGATTTTGAAATCTTGATAAAAATTAAGATGACAAAAATTGTGAGACGAATTCGGAACCCTCGGTTCAACGGTTTCGGAAAGTTAGAACCGGACCGGCTAAATGGGGGAGGCGGTTTCGGTTTTTCGACGGTTCACGGTTCGGAACCACCGATTCCGGTTCATGACGGTTTCGGTTTAGAACCGTCGATTTGGCGGTCTGAACCGACCGATTTTATTTATTTATTTTTTTGTGTTTTTTCTTACTGTATTGAAGATATATACGCATATAGATATGTTATATTATTATCATATATACTCCCTCCGTCCCAGCTTAACTTTCATACCTACTTTTTCGGTCCTTTAGAAACTCTACTCATACAATATCTAAAATATTGGAGTATATTTAATGTTATTATTTTTATGGTACATACATACACACAAGTCAATTCACTTATTTTTTTTATTTATTTATAATATTTTTAAAAAAGAGGATGAATAGTAAGTATGAAAGTTAAGTTGGGACGGAGGGAACATATGTTTATACTCTGCATACACACAGTCACACAGAATATCTATTACTTTCTAAAAGAGGGAGTTGCCTATGGTGGCCAGTTTGTTCCCCGTAGCAGGTAAGTCATTACAGCTTAAAACCATTCCACAATTTTATTAAATTAATTTATTATGTAAAATTATTTTTGCATAAATTTATCATATATTTATTAAATTAATTTTCATAATTTTTTAATATGTGAAATTATTTTTGCATAAATTTATCATTTACTTACTTATGAAAAATTAAATATTTTATATTAATTTGTTTTAGAACAATTAGCTAAATATATACATAATAATTAAATAATAATGTGATTTTTTATATATGTATTTATCATTTTAAACATAAATATATATTTAGCTCTAAATTTTAATTACTTTGCATAAATTTATCACCCTTTTACTTATGAAAAAAACAAAATTTAATATTAATTTATTTTATCATAATTAACTAATACTGTCATTTTATTTTTAAATTCTTCTAGAATTAATTAAGGATGACGGATTGTTTGATAGAAATTGGTAATATGTTGCGAACTCTTGGTAAATCTTTGCAAGCTTTTGAAGGCATGTCGGTGGTAAACCATGATCTTAACTTTTCCTCTAGAAATAGATTGATTTTGAATGAGTTTTCATACAATAGATCTGATTTGAAGTTAGAATATGAGGATTTAATTAGCGAACTTAGTGATGAACAACTTGGTGTGTATGATAGAATTAATAATTACGTCCATTCAGTCAGGTAAGAGATGTGTGTTTTTTGTTTATGGATATGGTGGAACATGCAAAAATTTTATATGGAAGACTTTGTTAACATGTTTGAGATCTAAGGGCAAGATTGTAATTAACGTAACCTCAAGTGGTATAACTTCACTCTTTCTTACTGGTGGACGTACTGCTCATTCCAAATTTTCCATTCCAATTGATGTTACTGAAGATTTTACATGAAATATTCATCAAGGAAGTCCTCTTGCTGAGCTCATTAAATGTGATCTTATAATATGGGATGAAGCGCAAATGGTGAAGAGATATTGTATTGAGACTCTCTATACGACTTTGAAGGATATTATGCAGCTCACATATCCTTTGTCACCTGAACTGTCTTTTGGTGATAAGACTGTTGTGCTTGGAGGTGATTTTTGTCAGATATTACCCGTTATTCCAAAAGGAACTAGGCAGGATATCGTTCATGCTATTATCAATTCATCTAATTTGTGGAATAATTGTACTATTCTGAAACTGACTAAGAACATGATGCTTCAAAACCTGAGATCTGATGAAGTTCTATATGAATTGAATTCTTTTTCTAAATGGATATCATCTATTGGAGATTGTACTATAGGATCAGAAACTGAGTACGGATGTGATGTACAAATTCCTGAGGATATTTTGCTAAAGTGTGGCGATGATCCGATTTCTACTATTGTTAATAACATTTATCCTGATTTTAAGAATACGATGGATGAGCATGACTATTCTTGCACCCACGTTAGATGTTGTCAGGTCAATAAATGAGCACATGATTCAGTTAAATGAAAATGAATCATGTACTTATTTGAGCTCCGACAGTCCTTGCAAATCTGATTTGAATGTCGATAATTTGTCTAATGTGCATACTCCTGAATTTTTGAATAGTTTGAAGTGTTCTGGTGTATCCGATCATGAATTGAATTTGAAAGTTGGAACACTGACAATGTTATTGAGAAATATAGATCACTCAATCGACTTATGCCCAGATTTGTGTAATTTTTTTTAGTATCTTTCTCTTTATTTTATTTATTTATTTTCTATCGTTTAAAATTCTGCATTTATTTTATCTATAAATTTATAATATAATATATATTTTTTCTATTGGTATGTTGGTTATAACCAGATTGAGTGATAAAGTTCTTGAAGCTAAGGTTCTAACTAAAAGTAGTTGTGGACAACTGGTATTGATACCTCGACTTACATTGACGCCTTCTGATCCTAGATTGTTTTTCAAGTTTCAACGTTGACAGTTTCCGTTGATTGTGTCATATGCTATGACTATTAATAAAATTTAGGGGCAATCGTTTTCTAATGTAGGTGTTTTTTTTTTAAAAAAAAATTGTATTTAGTCATGATCAATTATATGTAGTTGTATCGTGAATAACAAATCGTCGTGGTTTGAAAATCATATTATGTTATGACAACAATCGTGATTGTAATATCACAAAGAACGTAGTGTTTCATAAGTTTTTAGGAATGTATAATTTTATAATAATTTAATTTTTAAGTTTATAAGTTTTTGATGACTTATTTTTTTATTAAATTACTATTGACTTTAGATTATTTCATTATTTAATTTAATGTAATTTATGTCACCAAAATTACTGTAATATTCTTTAACATTTTATAGTAATTTAATCATTTTATTGTATCATAAATATACATATATTTAAATATTAGACATTAATTTTATTTATTTGTATGTTAAGTTTAAATTTATATAGTATACGACACCAATTTCACTAGATTTTAAGATTAATAATTTAATTTAAAAAAGATATTAACAACATTTTACCATTTTTTATTTTATTATTTTTAAAAAATTATATTCGATATAGTATATATATACTGGTTAATATAAGTTAGTGGTATTATTATAAAATGAATACAAACATACTAATATTTAGAATATCGTGACTGATGTAGATAAATATGTCGCTCCCGGAGAAGTCGACACGTGGAAACGGGATAAATTAGGATAGTTGTGATTAGGTCAATACACCGAAGAAACTGGAGTAATACACCCCTGGGCTTAAGCAGGGAAATTAGAGAAATCAGGGGGATTGGGCCTTTGGCCCATATTTGGAGAGATTAATAGCCCTTGGGCCTGAAAGGATCTGGCCCAAATATGGAACGAATAGTCCATCTTTCCTAGCCAAGTCAAAAGAGTGGATCAACCCACGAAGATAGGGGCTGATATGCTGAAGAACCAAGTCTCCAAGGAGAGTGAGACCGATTCTTTAGGGAATTGAGGCCGGATTTACAGAAAGGAGCCGAGAATATAGGGAGAACGAGTCTTTCCCTCTCCGGAGAGAGGGGCCAGGTATATAAGCAGGTTCTTTCCATATTCTTAATTATGTTTTACATATTACACACACTTTCACAAGAACTATACACTGAATTGAGAAGAAACACCACTATATTCGCCGGAATTTCCCTAGATATACAGGGGAATTCCTCTTTGATTTCTCCTAAGATCGAATCTGACTTGAGCGTCGGAGCTTCTACGCCGGAGCCCCCCTCCGGCGTACTTTTGCAGGTTATTTTCGGATTCCCAAGGAGATTTACTTGAAGATTGCCAAGGATTAAACGAGTGATTTGACTCGTGATTAATAGTGCTCGCAAGAGAACGATCTATATCCGAAGGCGTTCTTGTTCGACGCATCAACTGGCGCCGTCTGTGGGAAATTTTCAAGCTAAGGCGTGAGAAAAGTTCCGTACTTAAATGGGTGGAGGACATGATCTAACGAAGCAGACGAAGGAGAAAGGAGATTCCACTCCTCCTCCTCTTCCTCCGCCTCCTCCAGGGTTTCCCTCAAATCGAAATTTAGGGAAACGACCCGTGGATCATACACCAGAAGATATTCCCCCTCCAGGTTTTCCCTTAAATCGAAATCTAGGGAAACAACCGGTAGATCACACACCAGAGGATATTCCTCCCGCTCAAGAGGGAGATGTACCAGGTACCTCGGGAGCTTCGGGGAATGGGATCAATAGGGATAACCCTAACGCTCAATCGGAACTCCTGACTGTCTCTCGAGATCAGTTAGACGAGATGATCGCGCAATCAGTTGAAAGAGTAATCGCTACTCGAGGGCTTCGCCCTCCTGAACCTATTCCACCTACCCATAAGGGCACACGACAAAATCCACCAGAGCATGTCATTGATTCGATTCCAGTCCCCTCCAGGAACGAGGATCCCCCTCGAAACCCAGAAGAAAAAGTACCTTCCCTGGCCGAAAGGAGCATCCTGGAAAGACCCCCTCGGAGGGATGTGGAGAGGGTCCTTGGGGATACCACTCTGGATACAGGGATGGGAGAAAGCACGGACGACACGTATCAAGGAGCCGTCAGTGATCAGATACAAGCTTTGCGTAAAGAGATGATGGATATGCAGAGACATATTACTGACAATGTAAGTAAACCCTCTTACACCACTGGATATCAATTCTCATCTAATATTTTGCAAGATGAACTGCCCTCTAATTTTAAATCTTTAAACTTTGAATATGATGGTACCACGGACCCGTATGAGCATCTGATGAGATTTGAGAATGCTGCTCTGCTACACCGATATGGAGAGGGCGTCAAGTGCAGAGTATTTCTGACTACTCTATCTAAGGCTGCACAATAATGGTTCACACAGCTGGGACCAGATACCATTCGCTCATGGTCAGAATTCAGCGAATTGTTCTTGCATCAATTCGCCAGCGCCAGAAGGCAGCCTAGAGCCACCCTCACTTTGTTTAACATGCGACAGGGAGAGAACGAGAGCCTACGGGCTTTCTTAAAAAGATTTAACCAAGCGGCTCTAGAAGTACCTACAGTCTCCTCAGAGGTTGAAATCAACGCCCTTACCAACGGGTTAAGAGATGGAGATCTATTCACATCCCTAGCCAAGAAGCCAGTTCGGACCTTTGATGAGTTATTGAGGAGAGCAGAAAAATACCTCACCCTGGAAGAGGTAAGGAAAGCTAAGCGATCGGAGACCAGGACAATAGTGGGTAATGGAGAAAGGAGGAAAGAAATTCCGCTTAGGAGGCCAAGTTCGGAGAGACACAGAAGCTCCAGGAGGCTGGAAAATGTAAGAAGAGAGGAAGTTGCACCCTGGAGCCCCAGGGGAAGGGCGAAGAGATATACCCCTTTGAGGATAGAGCCAGCCGAAGTCCTAGAGGTGGCAGGGGACCATCCGGATATGAAATTCCCCTACTCAAGAAACAGAGGTCCCCAAAATCCTAAGTCAAATAAATTTTGCAGATTCCATAACGACTATGGCCACGATACCAACCAATGTTGGCATTTGAAGGACGAAATAGAGAGGATGATTCAGGCAGGCCACCTGAAGGAGTTTATTTTCAGAGATCGACAAGGCCCCAGGGGTCAGAAGAGAAAGGACCCTGAGGGGAAGCAGGAAGATGATAGAAGAGATCAGAGGAAGGGCAATGAGGAGCCACCACCCCCTCCCCAGAAGAGGGGAACTATTCACATGATTATGGGAGGCCCCGCTGATGGGGATTCCTTCAGGCAGAGGAAGCAGAGCGTTCGGTCGCTGAAGAACGAGAGGAATGTAGAGCACCATGAGGTGGGGAAGATGACAGAGGGTCCGGACATTCATTTCGGGCCAGAAGACGCTGGGGAACCCAGAGAAATTCATAATGACGCATTAGTCATTACCACGGATATAGCAGGATACGATGTAGCAAGAAATTTTGTAGACACTGGAAGCTCTGCCGATATCATGTTCTTGGAGTGCTTTAAGAAGATGGATCTAAATATAAAGCTCAGACCGGTGGAGACAGCCCTTTATGGATTTTCAGGGGGAGCCATTCAACCCCTTGGTTCAGCGTTACTGCAAGTAGGGTTAGGAGTCTCCCCTAACCGTCGTGTGCAAGTAATAGAATTCCTGATTGTAGATGTTCCATCTTCGTATAATGTAGTAATGGGAAGGCCAAGCTTGAATATCTTTCAGGCAGTGATCTCCACCTTCCACATGAAGATGAAATTCCCTGCCTCGGGGGGTGTGGGAGAGATATGTGGCGATCAATACCAGGCAAGGAAGTGTTACGTGGAATCGGTCAAGATAGCAGACAGGGCAGTGTTCCGGGGAATGGAGAGATTTAAGGGTGAAGACCCTGAGCTGAAGAGACAGAAAGTGGGTGAGCTAGTGCAAGAGCAACCCAAAGCTAAAGCAGACGAGGAGTTAATGAGTATCGAGCTCTACCCAGGAAAGGAGGGATTCACAACCAGGATAGGTACAAATATGAACCCTGAGCTCCAGGGAAAGATGATACTCACCCTCCAGGAGAACGCAGATATCTTCGCATTCACGGCGACGGATATGACGGGTATCCCCCCAGAAATAGCAGTGCACCATCTGAATGTGGATCCCAAAGCTAGGCCCGTGAAACAGAAGTTAAGGAACTTCGGCAAAGAGAAGAACCTCATTGTAAAAGAGGAGATCGATAAATTGTTGAGTGCAGGGCACGTGAAGAGAGTGCAGTTCCCCGAGTGGCTCTCGAACGCAGTACTGGTGTTCAAGGGAGCCGGCAAATGGAGGATGTGCATTGACTTCAGGGACTTGAACAAAGCGTGCTCTAAAGATCATTATCCCCTGCCTAGGATTGATCAACTGGTGGATGCCACATCCGGGTTTGAATTACTCAGCATGATGGATGCTTATCAAGGGTACCATCAAATCCAGTTGAACCCCCTCGATATACCAAAGGTATGCTTTATTGCAACGTGTGGTACTTTTGGTTATGTACGTATGCCGTTCGGACTAATAAATGCAGGAGCCACCTATCAAAGGATGGTAGACTCGGTTTTCCAAGGAGCGGAGACGAGGTATTCCGAGGTAGAGAAGGCAGCCCTGGCAGTGGTAGTAACGGCTAGGCGACTACGCCCTTACTTCCTATCTTATAAAGTGATGGTGCGGACTAACTTCCCGTTGAAGCAGACGCTAGGGAGAGCAGATTTATCAGGAAGAATGGTCAGGTGGGCAGTGGAATTGCAGAAATATGATATTGACTATGAACCAAGGAGAGCCATCAAGGCTCAAGCTTTAGCAGACTTTATTCAAGAGTCTACCAGAGTGGAAGAAGAACAGGGATGGAAGGTATACGTGGATGGCTCAGCATCCGCCTTGGGATGCGGAGCAGGGATAGTGTTGGTTGACCCTGATGGCCAAGAAGTACAGGTTGCTGTTAAATTCCGGTTTTCAACCTCAAACAATGGTGCAGAATATGAGGCCCTGATTAGAGGAGCTAGCATGACAGCAGAGTTAGGGGCACAGAAAGTCACCCTGTACTCCGATTCGCAGCTGGTAGTACAACAGGTCATGGGGGAGTACCTCGCCAAACATGAGAGAATGATCGCTTATCTAGAGGAGGTAAAGAAATTAAAAAATAAATTCCATACTTTTGAAGTAGTACAGGTACCAAGAGAAGAGAATGTGAAAGCAGGTGGATTGCCTAAACTAGCTAGTTCCACTGAATTCGAGGGAGACGGAAAGGTGACCCTGTTGGTGGCGGATCAAGTAGCTACGGAAACCCTGATCGGAGAGATAACAGCAGGGGATGATTAGAGGAAAGAAATATGGGAAGAATTGAACAGAGGTCCAATAACCCCAATGTCCAGAGAGGCCAAAGCTTGGAGAAGGAAGTATTGCATCCTAGGAGGCCAATTGTACAAGAGGTCCTTCACTCAACCTTATTTGAAATGTCTTTCAAGAAGAGAAGCAGAGCTAGTGATCAAGGACATCCATGAAGGTTGCGCATCCAGCCATGAAGGTTACCAGACTATGGTGAAGAAGGTATTTAGGGCAGGTTTCTACTGACCTAACATAATCAGAGATGCTAGAGAATATGTGAAGAAATGTGAGAAGTGTCAGAAGAATGGACCTTTGATACGAATACCTGCAGAAGAAATGGGGGCTATGTACTCGCCCTGTCCCTTCGCCAAATGGGGAATAGATCTGGTGGGACCCTTCCCCTTGGCACCAGGAGGGAGAAAATTTCTGATCGTGGCGGTGGATTATTTCAGTAAATGGGTAGAGGCTGTCCCCCTGGCCAAAATCGAAGAAGATAATGTAATTCTTTTTCTTGCTAAACATATTTGTTGCAGGTTTGGAGTACCCAGAATATTGGTTTCCGACAACGGAACGCAATTCAATGGAGAGAAAGTAAGGAGATGGTGTGAGAGATGGAACATTACACAGAGGTTTACTTCAGTAGCCCATCCACAAGCTAATGGGCAGGTGGAGGTTACAAACAGAATCCTAGTGGATGGTATTCGAACACGATTGGAAGAGGTAGGAGGAAAATGGGTGAAGGAGTTAGACAACGTCCTCTGGTCCTACAGGACCAGCCCTAAGACAGCTACGGGCGAATCTCTCTTCTACTTGGTATATGGGGCAGCGGCAGTGATACCTCCTGAGGCCAGACTCAAATCGCACCGAATCACCTATTTTGAAGAAAAAAGAAATGAAGAATTGATGAGGGAAGCGCTGGACCTGGTAGATGAAGAGAGGGAGATGGCGAGATTAAAAACAGAAAGGTACAAGAGTCGGATCAAGGCAGCATATGATCGCAGGGTAATCCCTCGCTCCTTTAAAGTTGGGGATTTAGTCCTTCGGAGAGCAGATGCCTTGAAGAACACTGGGAAGATGGAACCCAATTGGGAAGGTCCGTACAGGGTGATACATGTACTAAAAGGCGGAGCATACAAGCTCCAGGACATGGCAGGGAAAGAAATATTAAGGCCATGGAACGTGTGCCACTTGAAGAGGTTTTATGTTTGAGGAAGGTGTTATTCCCCTACTTCCATTCTCTTTATGAACAATTTTGTATGTCTACTCCTTATTCGAATAATTGCTTCACTGACACTCTTTTTTCCTCTACGTGGGTTTCCCTTTGGGGTTTTACCACGGAGAGGTTTTTAATGAGACCGGCATAGGTTCCCCTTATTTGCCTATGTTGATGAACACTTTTGATCAATGGAGCATCAGTTTTGATAAAATTTCAGTAATTTCCCTGAATGCATGTTAATATTGTGATGAGATGACTCTTATGTGCCAATTTTATGATGAAACGTTTCTCATATGTTAATACCATGTTAAGATAACTGTTAAGGGCCTGCATAATGAGTGCTGAAGTAACGAATATGTTTTGAAAACTAAAACATAATATGATAGAGATATTGCAAGATAGAGAGATTTACACCAACTCATAAGGATTCGAATAGAAGATACCTAGGAAGAATTCCTAAAGTTTCTATCCACGACAGCCTCTAAAGCTAGGGGGAGTAGGGGGTACAGTAGCAGAAGATATAATTAATTTGCCAATAAACCCTATCCCTAGCGACTCTCACAACTCTTACGAGTATAAACTAACTCTTACGAGTATAAACAAACTCTCACGAGTATAAACAACTCTCACGAGTATAAACAACTCTCACGAGTATAAACAACTCTCACGAGTATAAACAACTCTCACGAGTATAAACAAACTCTAACGAGTATAAACAACTCTTACGAGTATAAACAAACTCTCACGAGTATAAACAACTCTTACGAGTATAAACTAACTCTTACGAGTATAAACTAACTCTTACGAGTATAAACAAACTCTTACGAGTATAAACAACTTAGGGGAGAGTATAATCCCTAAACATTCTAACTTTTGGGAGAGTATAATCCCTAAACATTCTAACTTCAGGGAGAGTATAATCCCTAAGAACTCTTACGAGTATAAACAACTCTTACGAGTATAAACAAATTCTCACGAGTATAAACAACTCTTACGAGTATAAACAACTCTTACGAGTATAAACAAACTCTCACGAGTATAAACAACTCTTACGAGTATAAACAACCTAAGGGAGAGTATGATCCCTAATATTCTAACCTTTGGAGAATATAATCCCTAAAAACTATCCCTAAAAACTCTAGTGCTAAGGGAGAGACTAGAAGCATTATCAAATCACCAAGTAAGTGTAGGGATATAAACCCTATCTCCTCATTAAGGTCCTTCTAGGAGCTTTAGAGCCTTTACGTGCTAAGAAAATGTTGAAAACATGCTAAATTCATAAAGAAAGAGCAGGGCAGGAACCACATTATATGTCTAAACAGCAGAGATATAGACATATATATATATATATACGCATGCCAGGGAATAATATGCAGGTACGATGTTGAGCATAAATAAAGCAGGAATATTCAAGACTTAAGGCACCATGCCTAAGCCCTCCACAGAAAAACCCCGGTGTGTGGAGTCTCCGGAAAATACCAAAAAGGGCCTTAGAGGCCTTAACAAAATAAAAAGTGTTTTAAAAGTACCAAAGTGTTATCAGGGAAATAAAGTTATGAAGAAAGGGGAACATCATTCTTCCCCTCGGAACCTTCTCCTGCCTCCTCAGCTCGCCCACTGGAATCGCCTCCCTCTGCCTTCTCCATCAGAGCACCTGCTGCCACGGTAGCCACTGGAGTTGGGTTCTCCACATGAATAGGGAAAGCCATATCCTTTGCCGGTGCAAGATCATCCAAGTTCAGGGCAGCATCTTTCAGTTCCAAAACTGCTTTCCTCATCCCAGGTAACCACCAAGGGGTATTGATGTCTTCCTTGGCATCTCCAGGGAATTTAGGGGGAGTGTCCAGTTCGTCCAACCGGAGGGCACGAGTATACTGACCATTAAATCCCGGAGCAGAATGTTCATCTACGGCGTTAGAAAACCCATGGTCAATGAAATGGGGGATATATGCACCCATTGCCCCTAAAAAGCTGCTACTCTGAAGAAAGGCCTCCAACCACTCCTGATGCAAGGTACCTAGAAATTTTTGACCTATGGAAGAGGTAAACAGGGACTCTATGCATAATTTCATACCAGCCAGAGGAAGAGTAACCTCCAGCTGTTCAACCCGTTTACCAAACTCTTTCTTCAGCGAAGAAATCTCCCCCGAAAGCGTCGTTTGGAGTACTTTACACCTCTGATTAGCGTCCTGTAGTTCTGCATCGGGTATCTCCTTCTTCACCTTCTCCAGCTCTACTTGGCTTTGGAGATCATCCACTAGCTGAAGGGACTGGAGATCTCGTTCAGACATGTTGGAAAAAAGGAGACCAAACTACACAATGAACAATCTAAAGAAGTAAGACAGGTATACTTTTGACAATATTAAAATTATCCAGAAGTACATCTGCATAGAGAGTCTACCTGTGTAAAGCTATGGGCGGCATGCACAACTCGCTCTTCGGGGGACAGAGCATTAAGAGCCTCGGTGGCAGGGGTCGAAGTGTGACGCTCTATGAAAGCCAGGAGATGATCGACATTAATCTCATCAGGAGCGTCGGAAGCGACATTAGGCAGAGAGGATTTGGTTTTAGACTTCTTCTTTTTGGAGGCATCAGAGGCAGGAGGCAGAGTAGAAACTAAGGCTTTCTCAGTAGAGGAACGGGTACGCTTAGCAACTGACCCGGTAGCAGGTTTCACTGGGGAAGGAGGAATTGGAGCCTTGGAGGAGCTTTCAGGGGCCGGAGACTTAGCAACCATTGAGAGAGGAATGGCATCACGGGAGATTTGAGTTAACCAACTCATAGCTGCACAAAGAAACATGAAACGACATTAATAAACACTACAGCTCAAATTTTGAGGACAATACCAAGGAAAAGGAAATGGTATTACCATCGTCGGGACCTAGGGGATAATCGGGGCGACCAAAACCGAAATGAGAGAGGGCTCTAGGATTTTTACAAATACTCATCACATCAAAAAAGCCATGGGCAGAGACATTGTCATTTAAATGGTTCATCACATCCAAGTTTAGAGAAGAGCAAACAGAAAGAGGAGGACGGGGTACCCCAGGATTCTCATAAATCCACCCCTCATGAGGAAATTCCCAAGGAAGAGGATTTGTAACAAAGAAGTAATAGTCTTTCCAGTCCTGGACCCCTTCATGGAGCTTTTCCATGAATTTTCCGGTCCTGGATGTACGACCACTAGCGTAAAAAAACCCGTCCGCAAACTTGCACACGTACTGGGTTAGAAAGAGTTGAGCCGAGGGTTCCCCACCATTTCCCTTCATTAGGATATAGAAGCCTAACATGGCGCGTATGGCGTTGGGAGTAAATTGGTTCAGAGGTATGCGAAGATAGGTGGAAATTTCAGAAAGGTAAGGATGTATCGGAAATCGGAGGCCTGCTTTTAGTTGGGCCTCCCAAAAGGCTAGGGTATTATGGCCTGGAAAATTAGGGCGTTCTTTCCTATGCGCAGCCCTAACTGAATAATCGGCGGGGAAGATCCCTGAGCGGACAAAAGCGGCGACGCGCTCCGGAGTGAGAATCGAGGGACCAGAAATTTTGTCCTCCAAAGTTCGGTCGGTTACGGAAAATATGGGAAACGAGTTGGAAGTGGAACTCTCCATGGATATGGAGTTTGAGGAGGATGACATAAGGATATTGTAAATGAGAAAAGAAAGGAAGGAGTAGATACCTGGAGCAAAGTCGGTTTTAGGAGTGATGACGGAATGGCCGCTGGACGTGCGTAGAGGAGTTAAATTTGCAGAAGTGAAAATGAAGATGAAAAATAGATAAGTTTGAAAGGGAGGAAAAAGGGATTTTTTGGTGGAAAAAAAGGGGTTTTGAAATAATTAGGCCAAGGAGAGGACCGAGGAGAATTAAATGCACCCCCCCAATGAAAAAACGCGTGACTGGGAAGAGGTGGCTTAATGTTCCCTCTCGGGCAGAAAGCCGAATCGCAAATTTCGAAGGACAGGTTGCGTGTGGAAGCGGAAAGGGTATGATAGTGTTAGATAATCATTTAAGGATCAGATATTTCTTGTTTCCAGAGAAATATGGGGAACGGAGGATTTAAAGGAATATATTATTTCTTTATAATGTATATTATTATTGTTATTATTATTTTCCTACTCTCTTAAAAAATTATTCTTTTTATGAGAGTAGGGGGGAGTGGTTGATGTAGATAAATATGTCGCTCCCGGAGAAGTTGACACGTGGAAACGGGATAAATTAGGATAGTTGTGATTAGGTCAATACACCGAAGAAACTGGAGTAATACACCCCTGGGCTTAAGCAGGGAAATTAGAGAAATCAGGGGGAATGGGCCTTTGGCCCATATTTGGAGAGATTAATAGCCCTTGGGCCTGAAAGGATCTGGCCCAAATATGGAACGAATAGTCCATCTTTCCTAGCCAAGTCAAAAGAGTGGATCAACCCACGAAGATAGGGGTTGATATGCTGAAGAACCAAGTCTCCAAGGAGAGTGAGACCGATTCTTTAGGGAATTGAAGCCGGATTTACAGAAAGGAGCCGAGAATATAGGGAGAACGAGTCTTTCCCTCTCCGGAGAGAGGGGCCAGGTATATAAGCAGGTTCTTTCCATATTCTTAATTACGTTTTACATATTATACACACTTTCACAAGAACTATACACTGAATTGAGAAGAAACACCACTATATTCGCCGGAATTTCCCTAGATATACAGGGGAATTCCTCTTTGATTTCTCCTAAGATCAAATCTGACTTGAGCGTCGGAGCTTCTACGCCGGAGCCCCCCTCCGGCGTACTTTTGCAGGTTATTTTCGGATTCCCAAGGAGATTTACTTGAAGATTGCCAAGGATTAAACGAGTGATTTGACTCGTGATTAATAGTGCTCGCAAGAGAACGATCTATATCTGAAGGCGTTCTTTTTCGACGCATCAATGACATTTTTTTAACATATCAAGCCGTGCTACGGGTGCCCTACTAGTACATTCCCTAAACTGGTTCCTTATCAGATAGGAATATGCCTCATGATTTAATTTTAATAATCTACAAGATAAATATAGACACGATAAATTACACGGACATACTATAATCTTATTATTTTATAGTATTATTATACGTACTACATCATCGGTCCAAAATTTATATGCATAATTCTTTATGTTATTATGTATATTTTATTGTTGATCAGTTGATTCTTTTCATCTTATTATGTATAAAGTAGACGGATGACATTATAAAGTATTGCAAAATTCACTTATAAATAATGTGGTTGTATATAGATAAAGTAAAACATTCGATTCTTTTATAAATAAAATAATTGTGTATGAATAAAATAAATAATAATTTAAATTAATAAGTGATAGTTTAAAAGTTAATAATAAAAATAATATTTTCATATATTAAGTTTAGATGAAAAAAATGAGTATTTATATACAAAATTTTCACGGAGGCAGTATTAACGATTGTATAATAAAATATTGGCAAAAATTTGTATGAGACCGTCTCACGAATCTTTTTCTGTGAGACGGATCATTTTAATCTATATTTCAAAATTTTGGGTAGGATAACTCATGTTTTAAAAAGTAATAATATTTTTAATAAAAGTGACTGTCACTTTTTATTTAAACACTATCATTTTTTGCTCAAACATTATCACTTTTTATATATGAAGATTAATGGAGACTGTCTCACAGAAGAGACGGTCTCACCCAAGATTAGCCTTAAAATATTAAATATATTTTCACGGAAAAAGTGTTATTTAAATATACATTTTTAACCGAATTAAAACATGAAGTGTATCTGTAGTTATGAATATCAAGAAATTAAATAGATGGAAAAAAAGTATGAAGATTTTCAGGTTATTTTAATCTGCGGACTATCATATTTTACATATTAAACATTTTAGGACTATCATATTTTACATATTAAACATTTTACCACCACTACTTGTACAACTAAATCACACAAAATTTGGATAAACACTTCAAGAATTGAGTTGCTACCTATACTAGTGTGTATATATATAAACTACTCAGAAGTCTGAAGTTCTGAAGCATGAAGAAGATGAAAAGAATTAACTGATCAACAATTAACAAGTTACAGTATATTTTATGTTTTCTAAATTGTGGGCCTCATAATTAAAATAAGCTTTGACAATAAAAAATGAGAGGACAATTTGCACCCTAGATTTTTTTTTCCTCAGCTGTTAGTGCATAGACCACACATCACACATGACAATGACAAGATACGTGCACAAATAATTATACATATAATACAAATATCTAATAGAATTCTTATAGTGACATTAGTCTAATCACATTTTCGAAGAATTTTTTTTAGTTCTATAAATTTGAAATATTTTAAAATAAATCATTTAAGTTTCAACTTTACAACACTTTTCAATTTTAATCTTTTTTTACATTAATTTTAATCTTTTATATTTTGAAAAAATTATAATTTGTCACATATATTAAAAAATGCACGTTACTCTCTCCTCTATATATATTAAAAAAAAAAAAAGCACCTTAAAATATTATATACAAACCTCATAATTTTAAATATAAAAATAAATGTATATAAAATAATTAAGTAACCCATATATAAATAAAGAGTAAAAAAATTTTAAAAAATAACTTGAAAAAATTTGAAATAAAAAATGTAATTAAAATTTAAAAGTATTTTAAAAAATTAACTAAATCTTTAAGATTAATTAATTTTTTTGAAAACAAAAGTTAAATAGATGAAATTAAAAAATAAATCATCAAAAACAAAATTAAAAAATTAAATTAAAAATATGGAATAATTCAAAAAAACGTAAAAAAAAAGTAAATTACAAAAAATCAATAAAAAATACGATTTTATTTTTATTTTATTTTCTTAATATTTATTTTTGATTAAGTTGATTTTTCTTTTCTTTTTTATTTTATCTAGTTTTTTAGAAAAAATTGAATCGTTAATTGGTATTTTTAATTTATTTATTTTATAAATTTTATTTGATTTATTTAATTTTTTAGATTTTATTTGGATTTAATTGATTTTTCAATTCATATATTTTTTAATATTTAGTTGATTTTTAAATTTTATTTAATTTTTCGTATTATTGAATATTTTTTTAATTAATATTTAAAATTTATATATAGTTTTAATGATTTAATTAGAATTTTAAATTATATTTTTAATTTTTATTCAATTTGAGTTTGTTTTTAGGGATAGAGGGTAAGTGCAAAAGAATTGAAGTTTGTTTAGTAATAAAAATTGGTTTTTAAATTTTAGTTGGGTGTGTATAACATTTTTGGTTTATATACATATTTTATGGGAGTGTTATAGTAGCCTCACAAAAAAAAATTATATGCATCTACTTCAAACTAATTAATAATTCATCTATATATATGAAAAAAAATAAAAAATTCACAGCATCTACTCCAAAATAATTAATTTATTTATTTGAAATATATTTATTTCTTATGAGTATTTGATAAAATGATGATATTATCATTAAATTTAGTTATATGCAACACTCTTTGGTTTCGTTTGTTAAATTTATTTTGTTTCATATTTTTTCAAGTTATTTTTTTTTTAAAAAAATTATATTTATTTATGTAAGGGTTACTTAGTAATTTTATATACATCTGTCTTTGTATTTAAAATTATGGGGTGTATTTAAAATATTTTGGGGTGTTATTAGCTCTATTTATTTTAATATATATAGAGGAGAGAGTGATGTGACATTATGATTTATGATGTAGCCTATTTTTAATATATGTGGAAAATTCTAATTCCTTTAAAATATAAAAAATTAAAAATGATGTAAAAAATGATTAAAATTGAAAGGTAAATAACGTATTTTGTAAAGTTAAAATTTAAAAGATTTATTTTAGAATGTTTCAAACTTATAGAACTAAAAAAATTCTATCACATGTTCAAACCCCTTGGTCCCAACCCCTTTGTATTGGACAAGATTAACAAAATCCTTAAAATTATTAAATATATACTCCATATAATACATACTCCCTCCGTTTCAGGATTGTTTGCACCATTTTATGGACACGCAAACTAAGAAAAAGGTGTAATGAGTGGTGATGCGTCGAAAAAGAACGCTTACGGATATAGATCGTTCTCTTACGAGCACTATTAATCACGAGTCCAATCTCTCGTTGAATCCTTGGCAATCTTCGAGTAAATCTCCTCGAGAATCCGAAAATAACCTGCAAAAGTACGCCGGAGGGGGGCTACGGCGTAGAAGCTCCGACGCTCAAGTCAGATTCGATTGTAGGCGAAATCAAAGAGGAATTCCCCTGTATATCTAGGGAAATTCCGGCGAATATAGTGAGGTTTCTCTTCAAATCAGTGTATAATTCTTCTGAAAGTGTCCATAATATGTAAAATGTATGTATCATAATAAAACGTAAGTAAGAACATGGAAATAACCTCGTTTTTATACCTGGCCCCTCTTTGCGGAGAGGGAAAGACTCCTTCTTCCCTATATTCTCGGCCCATCCCTGTAAATGCGGCCTCAAATCCCTAAGGACTCGGCCTCTCTCCCTGAAGACTTAGTTCTTCAGCTTATCGGCCCCTATTTTCATGGGTTGACCCGTTCCTTTGACTTAGTAAGGAAAGACTCACCTATTCGTTTCCTACTTGGGCCGAATTCTTTCAGGCCCAAGGGTTATTAATCTTTCCAAATATGGGCCAAAGGCCCAGTCACCCTGATTTCTCTAATTTCCCTGCTTAAGCCCAGGGGTATATTAATCCTGTTTCTTCGGCGTATTTAACCTAATCACAGTTATCATAATTTATCCTGTTTCCACGTGTCGACTTCTCGGAGAGCGACATATTTATCTACATCAACCACTCCCCCCTACTCTCATAAAAGGAGTAATTTTTAGGAGAGTAGGAAAACAATAATCAATAAGATAAATATTAAAAGAATATTCCATTCCTTAAATACCTTTCGAAATACTCTTGATTTGATTCCCTTCGTAATAATTGCCCTCAAAAAGCTTCAGGACTTTTGCACTTCCACACGCAATCCTTCCCTCGAAACACGCAGCCACGCGTTCAGTCCAGAGCCAACATCAAGCCGCCCTTCTTCATTCACGCGCCTTTCGATTGGGGGGTATTTAATTCTTCTCGATTTTTACCCTTCTCTCTCCAGAGTAATTATTTCAAAACTTGAATCCGCTCCACTAAAAGGAAACCTTCTTCCCTTTTCTTCTCAAACTTATCTATTTTCCATCTTCATTTTCACTTCTGTAAATTTCAAACTCCTCCACGCACGTTCTCCGGCCACTCCGTCATCCTCCCAAAAACCGACTTTGTTTCAGGTATCTACTCCTTCTTTTCTCTTTTCATTTACGATATCCTCATGTCATCTTCGACTCATACTTCGTCAGACTCCATATCTATGGAGAGTTCCACTTCCAACCCACTCCCCATATTTCCCATTACCGACCTCACTTTGAAGGACAAAATTTCTGGTCCTTCCATACTTTCTCCTGATCGCGTCGCCGCCTTCATTCGTTCGGGAATCTTTCCCCCCGAATACATGGTTAGGGCAGCCCATAGGAAAGAACGCCCAAATTTTCCAGGCCCGAATACCTTGGCCTTCTGGGAAGCCCAACTAAAGGCGGGTCTCCGTTTTCCGATTCATCCTTATTTCTCCGAAATTTCCACTTACCTCCGTATACCTCTGAATCAGTTTACTCCGAATGCTATAAGAGCGATGTTAGGCTTCTACATTTTGATGAAGGGGAACGGGGGTGAACCTTCAGCCCAACTCTTTTTAACTCAATATATGTGCAAGTTCGCCGATGGGTTCTTTTATGCTTGTGGTCGCACTTCCAGGACCGAAAAGTTCATGGAAAAACTCCATGAGGGAGTCCAGGACTGGAAGGACTACTACTTTTTTGTCACAAACCCTTCTCCTTGTGAATTTCCTCACGAAGAATGGATTTATGAGAACCCGGGAGTGCCTCATCCTCCTCTTTCTGTTTGTACCTCTCTAAACTTGGATGTGATGAACCATCTAAATGACAATGTTTCTGCTCATGGCTTTTTTGATGTGATGAGTATTTGTAAAAATCCTAGAGCCCTCTCTCATTTCGGTTTTGGTCGCCCTGATTACCCCCTAGGTCCTGACGATGGTAATACCATTTCTTTTTCCTTGGTGTTGTCCTCAAAATTTGAATTGCAGTGTTTATTAATGTCGTCTCGTGTTTCTTTGTGCAGCTATGAGTTGGTTAACTCAAATTTCGCGTGATGCCGCTCCTCTTTCGATGGTTGCTAAGTCTCCAGCCCCTGAAAGTTCTTCGAAGGCTCAAATTCCTCCTTCCCCGGTGAAGCCTGCCCCCGGGTCCGTTGCTAAGCGTACCCGTTCCTCTACTGAGAAAGCCTTGGTTTCCACGTTGCCTCCTGTCTCTGATGCTTCCAAAAAGAAGAAGTCCAAGACCAAGTCTTCTCTGCCTAATACCATTCCTAATGCTCCTGATGAGATCAATGTTGATCATCTCATGGGTTTCATAGAGCGTCACACTCCGACCCCTGCCACCGAGGCCCTTAATGCTCTTTCTCCAGAAGAGCGAATTGTGCATGCCGCCCATAGTTTCACACAGGTAGGTTTTCAACGTGGGTTTTGTTTCGAATGATTCATAGGGGAAAATATAGATATCTTACTTCTTTGTGTTGTTTCTTGTGTAGTTTGGCCTCCTATTTTCTGATGTATCTGAGCGAGCCCTCCAGTCCCTTCAGCTAGTAGATGATCTCCAAAGCCAGGTGGAGCTGGAGAAAGTGAAGAAGGATATTCTGGAAGGAGAGTTAGGAGATTCCCTTCAAACGCAGAAAAGGCTTCAGGCTGAGAAGAAGAAGCTTTCTGAGGAAATTTCCTCTTTGAAGGCTCAGTTTGGAGAGCGAGTCAAATGTTTGGAGGCCTCTCTCCCGTTGGCTGGGATGAAGTTATGCATTGATTCTCTCTTTACCTCTGTCGTGGGTCAACAATTTCTGGGTACCCTACATAGGGAATGGTTGGAAGCCTTTCTCCAGAGCAGCAGCTTCTTGGGGGCCATGGGTGCCTATATCCCTCACTTCATAGATCATGGATTTTCCAACGCCGTAGCTGAACATTCCGCTCCCGGATTCAATGGTCAATATACACGTGCCCTCCGGTTGGATGAACTGGGCACTCCCCCTAAGTTCCCTGGGGATGCTAAGGAAGACATCAATACTCCCTGGTGGTTACCTGGGATAAGGAAGGCGGTCTTGGAGTTGAAGGATGCTGCCCTGAAATTGGATGATCTTACACCGGCGAAGGACATGACTTTCCCTATTCATGTGGAAAACCCGACTCCAGTGGCTACCGTGGCAGCAGGTGCTCTGACGGAGAAGGCAGAGGGAGGCGATTCCAGTGGGCGAGCTGAGGAGACAGGAGCAGGTTCTGAGGAGAAAAATGATATTCCCCTCTCTTGATAACTTTTATTTCCCTGATAACACTTTGGTACTTTCAAAACACTTTTTATTTTGTTAAGGCCTCTAAGGCCCTTTTTGGTATTTTCCGGAGACTCCACACTCCGGGGTTTTTCTGTGGAGGGCTTAGGCATGGTGCCTTAAGTCTTGAATATTCCTGCTTTTCTTCCGTTTAACATCGTACCTGCACATTTATCATTTGGCATGCGTACATATATATATATCTCTGACTCTGTTATTAGATGTGTAACGTAATATTCATCCTGCTTATGAATTTAGCATGTTTTCAGCATTTTCTTGACACGTAAAGGCTCTAAAGCTCCTAGAAGAACCTTAATGAGAAGATAGGATTCATATCCCTGCACTTACTTGGTAATTTGATAATGCTTCTAGTCTCTCCCTTAGTACTAGAGTTTTTAGGGGTTATATTCTCCAAAGGTTAGAATCTTAGGGATCATCTTCTCCCTTAGGTTGTTTATACTCGTAAGAGTTGTTTATACTCGTAAGAGTTAGTTTATACTCGTAAGAGTTGTCTATACTCGTAAGAGTTTGTTTATACTCGTAAGAGTTAGTTTATACTCGTAAGAGTTAGTTTATACTCGTAAGAGTTAGTTTATACTCGTAAGAGTTCTTAGGGGTTATACTCTCCCTGAAGTTGGAATGTTTAGGGATTATACTCTCCCAAAAGTTAGAATGTTTAGGGATTATACTCTCCCAAAAGTTGTTTATACTCGTAAGAGTTGTTTATACTCGTGAGAGTTTGTTTATACTCGTGAGAGTAGTTTATACTCGTAAGAGTTAGTTTATACTCGTAAGAGTTTGTTTATACTCGTAAGAGTTGTTTATACGCGTAAGAGTTGTAAGAGTTGTTTATACTCGTAAGAGTTTGTTTATACTCGTAAGAGTTGTTTATACTCGTAAGAGTTAGTTTATACTCGTAAGAGTTGGTTTATACTCGTAAGAGTTTGTTTATACTCGTAAGAGTTGTTTATACTCGTGAGAGTTTGTTTATACTCGTAAGAGTTAGTTTATACTCGTAAGAGTTTGTTTATACTCGTAAGAGTTTTGAGAGTCGCTAGGGATAGGGTTTATCGGCGAGTTAATCATATCTTCCGCTACTGTACCCCCTACTCCCCCTAGCTTTAGAGGCTGTCGTGAATAGAAACTTTTAGGAAATTTTCCTAGGTATTCTCTATTCGAATATTTATGCGTTGGTGTAAATTTCTCTATCTTGCAATATCTCTATCATGTTATGTTTCAGTTTCCAAAACATATTTGTTATCTCAGCACTCATTATGCAGGTCCTTAACAGTTATCTTAACACGGTATTAACATATGAGAAACATTTCATCATAAAATTGGCACGTAAGAGTCATCTCATCACAATATTAACATGCATTTAGGGAAATTGCTGAAATTTTATCAAAACCGATGCTCCATTGATCAAAAATGTTTATCAACATAGACAAATAAGGGGAACCTATGCCGGCCTCATTAAAAACCTCTCTGTGGTAAAACCCCAAGGGGAAACCCACGTAGAGGGAAAAAGAGTGTCGGTGAAGCAATTATACGAATAAGAAGTAAACATTCAAAATTGTTCGTAAAAAGAAAGGAAGTAGGGGAATAACACCTTCTTCAAACATAAAACTTCTTCAAGTGGCACACATTCCATGGCCTTAGTATCTCTTTCCCTGTCATGTCTTGGAGCTTGTATGCTCCTCCTTTCAGTACTTGTATTACTCTGTACGGACCTTCCCAATTGGGTTCCATCTTCCCAGTGTTCTTCAAAGCATCTGCTCTTCGAAGGACTAAATCTCCCACTTTAAAGGAACGAGGGATTACCCTACGATCATATGTTGCCTTGATCCGACTCTTGTACCTCTCTGCTTTTAATCTCGCCATTTCCCTCTCTTCATCTACCAGGTCCAGCGCTTCCCTCATCAATTCTTCATTTCTTTTTTCTTCAAAGTAGGTGATCCGATGTGATTTGAGTCTGGCCTCAGGAGGTATCACTGTCGCTGCTCCATATACTAAGTAGAAGGGAGATTCGCCTGTAGCTGTCTTAGGGCTGGTTCTGTAGGACCAGAGGACGTTGTCCAACTCCTTCACCCATTTTCCTCCTACCTCTTCCAATCGTGTTCGAATACCGTCCACTAGGATTCTGTTTGTAACCTCCACCTGCCCGTTAGCTTGTGGATGGGCTACTGAAGTAAACCTCTGCGTAATGTTCCATCTCTCACACCATCTCCTTACTTTCTCTCCATTGAATTGCGTTCCGTTGTCGAAAACCAAGATTCTAGGTACTCCGAACCTGCAACAAATATGTCTAGCAAGAAAAAGAATTACATTATCTTCTTCGATTTTGGCCAAGGGCACAGCCTCTACCCATTTACTGAAATAATCCACGGCTACGATCAGAAATTTTCTCCCTCCTGGTGCCAAGGGGAAGGGTCCCACCAGATCGATTCCCCATTTGGCGAAGGGACAGGGCGAGTACATAGCCCCCATTTCTTCTGCAGGTATTCGTATCAAGGGTCCATTCTTCTGACACTTCTCACATTTCTTCACATATTCTCTAGCATCTCTGATTATGTTAGGCCAGTAAAAACCTGCCCTAAATACCTTCTTCACCATGGTCTGGTACCCTTCATGGCTGGATGCGCAACCTTCATGAATGTCCTTGATCACTAGCTCTGCTTCTCTTCTTGAAAGACATTTCAAATAAGGTTGAGTGAAGGACCTCTTGTACAATTGACCTCCTAGGATGCAATACTTCCTTCTCCAAGCCTTTGCTTCTCTGGACATTGGGGCTACTGGACCCCTGTTCAATTCTTCCCATATTTCTTTCCTCCAATCATCCTCTGCTGTTATCTCTCCGATCAGGGTTTCCGTAGCTACTTGATCTGCCACCAACAGGGTTACCTTTCCGTCTCCCTCGAATTCAGTGGAACTAGCCAGTTTAGACAGTCCATCTGCTTTCATATTCTCTTCTCTTGGTACCTGTACCACTTCAAAAGTATGGAACTTATTTTTTAACTTCTTTACCTCTTCTAGGTAGGTGATCATTCTCTCATCTTTGGCGAGGTACTCCCCCATGACCTGCTGTACTATCAGCTGCGAATCGGAGTACAGGGTGACCTTCTGTGCCCCTAACTCTGCAGCCATGCTAGCTCCTCTAATCAGGGCCTCATACTCTGCACCATTGTTTGAGGTTGAAAATCGGAATTTGACAGCCACCTGCACTTCTTGACCCTCAGGGTCAATCAGTAATATCCCTGCTCCACATCCCAAGGCGGATGCTGAACCATCCACATATACCTTCCATCCTTGTTCTTCTTCCACTCTGGTAGACTCTTGAATAAAATCTGTTAGGGCTTGAGCCTTGATGGCTCTCCTTGGTTCATAGTCTATATCATACTCCTGCAATTCCACTGCCCACCTGACCATTCTTCCGGATAAATATGCTCTCCCTAACGTCTGCTTCAACGGGAAGTTAGTTCTCACCATCACTTTATAAGATAGGAAGTAAGGGCGTAGTCGCCTAGCCGTTACTACCACTGCCAGGGCTGCCTTCTCTACCTCGGAATACCTCGTCTCCGCTCCTTGGATGACCTTGCTCATATAATATATGGGCTGTTGTGTGGAGCCTTCTTCTTTCATCAGGGCCGTACTCAGGGAATGTTCCCCTACTGAGAGATATAGGAGTAAGACATCTCCCTGAGTAGGCTTGGTTAACTTCGGGAGTTGTTCCAGATGGAGCTTCAATTCTTCGAAAGCCTTCTGGCATTGCTCATCCCATTCAAATCTTGACCCCTTCCTTAGCGTTCTGAAGAAGTGATGACTCTTCTCCGCTGATTTAGCTATAAATCTGCTAAGGGCTGCGATCCTGCCGTTCAAAGTCTGCAATTCCTTCAAGTTTCGAGGGGGTTGCATGTCAAGGACCGCTTTCACCTTGGCAGGGTTAACCTCTATTCCTCTTTGCGTCACCATATATCCGAGGAATTTCCCTGACCCTTTGGTATATCGAGGGGGTTCAACTGGATTTGATGGTACCCTTGATAAGCATCCATCATGCTGAGTAATTCAAACCCGGACGTGGCATCCACCAGCTGATCAATCCTGGGCAGGGGATAGTGATCTTTAGGGCACGCCTTGTTCAAGTCCCTGAAGTCAATGAACATCCTCCATTTGCCGGCTCCCTTGGACACCAGTACTGCATTCGAGAGCCACTCAGGGAACTGCACTCTCTTCACGTGCCCTGCACTCAACAATTTATCGATCTCCTCCTTTACAATGAGGTTCTTCTCTTTACCGAAGTTCCTCAATTTCTGTTTCACGGGCCTAGCTCTGGGATCCACATTCAGATGGTGCACAGCTATTTCTGGAGGGATACCCGTCATATCCGTCGCTGTGAATGCAAAGATGTCTGCATTCTCCTGGAGGGTGAGTATCATCTTTCCCTGGAGCTCAGGGTTCATATTCGTACCTATCCTGGTTGTAAATCCCTCCTTTCCTAGGTAGAGCTCGATGCTCATTAACTCTTCGTCCGCTTTAGCCTTGGGTTGCTCTTGCACTAGCTCACCCACTTTCTGTCTCTTCAGCTCAGGGTCTTCACCCTTAAATCTCTCCATTCCCCGGAACACGGCCCTGTCTGCTATCTTGACCGATTCCACGTAACACTTCCTTGCCTGATATTGATCGCCACATATCTCTCCCACACCCCCCGAGGCAGGGAACTTCATCTTCATGTGGAAGGTGGAGATCACTGCCTGAAAAATATTCAAGCTTGGCCTTCCCATTACTACGTTGTAGGAAGATGGGACGTCTACAATCAGGAATTCTATGACTTGTACTCGACGGTTAGGGGCGACTCCTAACCCTACTTGCAGTAACGCTGAACCAAGGGGTTGAATGGCTCCCCCTGAGAATCCATAAAGAGCGGTTTCCACCGGTCTGAGCTTTATATTCAGGTCCATCTTCTTGAAGCACTTCAAAAACATGATGTCGGCAGAGCTTCCAGTATCTATAAAAATTCTTGCTACGTCGTATCCTGCTATATCCGTAGTAATGACTAGTGCGTCATTATGAATTTCTCTGGGTTCCCCTGTGTCTTCTGGCCCGAAATGGATGTCCGGACCTTCTATCATCTTCCCCACTTCATGGTGTTCTACATTCCTCTCGTTCTTCAGCGACCGAACGCTTTGCTTTCTCTGCCTGAAGGAATCCCCATCAGCAGGGCCTCCCATAATCATGTGGATAGTTCCCCTCTTTTGGGGAGGGGGTGGTGGTTCCTCATTGCCCTTCCTCTGATCTCTTCTATCCTCTTCCTGCTTCCCCTCGGGGTCCTTTGTCTTTTGACCCCTAGGGCCTTGTCGATATCTGAAAATAAACTCTTTCAGGTGACCTGCCTGAATCATCCTTTCTATCTCATCCTTCAGATGCCAACATTGGTTGGTATCATGGCCATAGTCGTTATGGAACCTGCAGAATTTGTTTGACTTAGGATTCTGGGGACCTCTGCTTCTTGAGTAGGGGAATTTCATATCCGGATGGTCCCCTGCCACCCCTAGGACTTCGGCTGGCTCTATCCTCAAAGGGGTATATCTCTTCGCCCCTCTCCTGGGGTTCCAGGGTGCAGCTTCCTCTCTTCTTACATTTTCCAGCCTCCTGGAGCTTCTGTGTCTTTCCGGACTTGGTCTCCTAAGCGGAATTTCTTTCCTCCTTTCTCCATTGCCCACTATGGCCCTGGTCTCTGATCGCTTGGCTTTTCTTATCTCTTCCAGGGTGAGGTATTTTTCTGCCCTCCTTAATAATTCATCAAAAGTCTGAACTGGCTTCTTGGCTAGAGATGTGAACAGATCTCCATCTCTCAATCCGTTGGTAAGGGCGTTAATTTTAACCTCTGAGGAGGCTGTGGGTACTTCTAGAGCCGCTTGATTGAATCTTTTTAAGAAAGCCCGTAGACTCTCGTTCTCTCCTTGGCGCATGTTGAATAAAGTAAGGGTGGCTCTAGGCTGTCTTCTAGCGCTGGCGAATTGATGCAGGAACAATTCGCTGAATTCGGACCATGAGTGGACAGTATCTGGTCCCAGTTGTGTGAACCATTGTTGTGCAGCCTTAGATAGGGTGGTCAGAAATACTATGCACTTAACGCCCTCTCCATACCGATGTAATAGAGCAGCATTCTCAAACCTCATCAGATGCTCGTATGGGTCCGTGGTGCCATCATATTCAAAGTTTAAAGATTTGAAATTAGAAGGCAGTTCATCTTGCAAAATACTAGATGAGAATTGATATCCAGTTGTATAAGAGGGTTTACTTACATTGTCAGTAATATGTTTCTGCATATCTCTCATCTCCTTCCGCAAGGCCTGTATCTGATCACTGACGGCTCCTTGATACGTGTCGTCCGTGCTTTCTCCCATCCCTGTATCCAGGGTGGTATCCCCAAGGACTCTTTCCGCATCCCTCCGAGGGGGTCTCTCCAGGATGCTTCGTTCAGCCTGGGAAGGTATTTTTTCTTCTGGGTTTCGAGGGGGATCCTCGTTCCTGGAGGGGACTGGAACCGAATCAATGACATGCTCTGGTGGATTTGGTCGTGTGCCCTTATGAATAGGTTCGGGAGGGCGAAGTCCTCGAGTAGCAATTATTCTTTCCACTGATTGTGCGATCATCTCATCTAACTGATCTCTAGAGACAGTCAAGAGTTCTGGTTGAGCGTTAGGGTTATCCCTATTGATCCCACTCCCCGAAGCTCCTGAGGTGCCTGGTACATCTCCCTCTGGAGCGGGAGGGATATCCTCTGGTGTGTGATCTACAGGTTGCTTCCCTAGGTTTCGATTTGAGGGAAAACCTGGAGGGGGAACATCTTCTGGTGTATGATCCACGGGTCGTTTCCCTAAATTTCGATTTAAGGGAAACCCTGGAGGAGGCGGAGGAAGAGGAGGAGGAGTGGAATCTCCTTTCTCCTTCGTCTGCTTCGATAGATTGTGTCCTCCACCCATTTAAGTACGAAATTTTTCTCACGCCTTAGCTTGAAATATTCCCACAGACGGCGCCAGTTGATGCGTCGAAAAAGAACGCTTACGGATATAGATCGTTCTCTTACGAGCACTATTAATCACGAGTCCAATCTCTCGTTGAATCCTTGGCAATCTTCGAGTAAATCTCCTCGAGAATCCGAAAATAACCTGCAAAAGTACGCCGGAGGGGGGCTCCGGCGTAGAAGCTCCGACGCTCAAGTCAGATTCGATTGTAGGCGAAATCAAAGAGGAATTCCCCTATATATCTAGGGAAATTCCGGCGAATATAGTGAGGTTTCTCTTCAAATCGGTGTATAATTCTTCTGAAAGTGTCCATAATATGTAAAATGTATGTATCATAATAAAACGTAAGTAAGAACATGGAAATAACCTCGTTTTTATACCTGGCCCCTCTTTGCGGAGAGGGAAAGACTCCTTCTTCCCTATATTCTCGGCCCATCCCTGTAAATGCGGCCTCAAATCCCTAAGGACTCGGCCTCTCTCCCTGAAGACTTAGTTCTTCAGCTTATCGGCCCCTATTTTCATGGGTTGACCCGTTCCTTTGACTTAGTAAGGAAAGACTCACCTATTCGTTTCCTACTTGGGCCGAATTCTTTCAGGCCCAAGGGTTATTAATCTTTCCAAATATGGGCCAAAGGCCCAGTCACCCTAATTTCTCTAATTTCCCTGCTTAAGCCCAGGGGTATATTAATCCTGTTTCTTCGGCGTATTTAACCTAATCACAGTTATCATAATTTATCCTGTTTCCACGTGTCGACTTCTCGGAGAGCGACATATTTATCTACATCAAGTGGAGTGTTGAGGGGTAATTTTATAACTTTTATGAATAAAGTAAAGTGAATGATTCGATTGAGGGTAAAAGTAATGACATTTTGTGTAAATATGTGGATATTGTGAGGGTGGGGTTTATGAAAAAATTTCATTTTTGGGTAGTGCAAACAATTGTGGGACGGACGAATAAGGAAAGAGTGCAAACAATTGTGGGACAGAGGGAGTATATCTATACTTTCTCTGCAAATCAAGGAAGATGGAGATGAAAAGAAGAAAAATGGAGTAAGTAATATTAAAATATATATATATATATATATATATATGAACGTTGAACCGGCGATCCTTAAAACCGCAAAGGAGGAACCATAATCGGACCGTGAATTTCACGGTCTCGGTTCGTGTATATGACGGTTCCGGTTCGAACGTTTGGGCAACTCTAAACCCAATTAAGATTGGCAAAAACTTGTGTGAGACGGTTTCACGGATTTTTTTTCTGTGAGACAGATCTCTTTTAACCCATATTTTAAAATTTTGGGTAGGATAATCCATATTTTTTCCAAATTTTTGGTTTGCAAAAAAAGTGATAATGTTTAAATAAAAAGTGATAATATTTTTAACAAA
Source organism: Galeopsis tetrahit (assembly GCA_963675135.1). Lineage (NCBI taxonomy): Eukaryota > Viridiplantae > Streptophyta > Magnoliopsida > Lamiales > Lamiaceae > Galeopsis > Galeopsis tetrahit. The sequence continues at coordinate 64,115,553 of OY776129.1, read as the reverse complement.
AGTAATTGTTATTTTTTGCTCAAACACTATCATTTTTTGCTCAAAAATTGTAACTTTTCATATATGAGGGCCGTCTCACGGATCTCATTCTGTGAGACGGTTTCACCCAAGACTAGTCCATTAAGATTTATAATTGTTTTTTTTTTTTTTTTTTGGTAGGATGTGATTTAATTTTGTGTTAAATTAATGGGATGGGGTTGGGGGTGGTCAAACGTTGGATCGGATATTGAGATTTGAAAATAAAATAGTTAAAAAAAAACCTAAGTTTAATTAAATGAGATGTGGGGGTGGTTGCAGAAGGCAGAGACAATTGCATTTGCAGCAGCGAGTATTTAATTTTGTACGTCAGGAAAATTTATGACTTCTGTCTTGTGGGGGTGGGGGAGTAACTGATGTTGGGATGAGGCCTCTTGTTTGAATTCTAATAAAATATTGTAAACTCCTCCTATGTCCTGAAAAGATATGATTTGATTCAAAAATAGAATTCTTATAGTGACATTTACCTAATCACATCTTCAAACCCCTTGGTCCCAACCCCTTTGTATTGGACACGATTAACAAAATTCTTAAAATTATTAAATATATATCCACGTAAAATCAGTGTTTTCATAATTAATTGTTGATCAAATCAGATTAGACACCTATTATCGATCCGATTTTAAAATCACTGCATAAATTATGAAATGTGCGTGCATTGTAATAAAAAATGTATTTCAGACAATTTATCTACCAGGGTTAATGCCTTAATGGCATGTAAAATCGGTATCAATCTTTTTTTTTTTAAAAATACTCCCTCCGTCCCATTATTAATAGAACATTTAATATTTGCACGAGTTTTAATGTAAAATTGTTTATTAGTATTAAAGGTGATAAAGTTGACTTTTAGAGGAGGGATATTATGGGTATTTCAACTTTATTGGAGAGATAATCTTTTGTTTGTGGGTAAAAAGTAATGACATGGAGTGTAAATAAGTAGATGTTAATGTAGATTTTTAAAGAAGATTGGAGTAGGTGACAAATGTTCAAATAATAATGGGACAAGGGTTTTTAACAAATGTTCCATTAATAATGGGACGGAGGGAATAGTGTTTTAAAAATATCAACTTAATAGAATTAAATTCATATATAGGAATAGATCTAGCCGCCTACCACGTGATAACCAATTAAATTGACGTGACCAAAAAAATAAATCGATCTTTTAATGAAGCTAGGAAATAGTACTACTCATTTACAGTAGTTAGAATGTACATGAGAAGTAATAGTTCATTGTCCTACTCCTACTCCTACCTAACACTGATCATCTTGTTAGTGTTGAGCTTCAAAACAGCTTCATCAGCGCCTGAAGCTGCCCTTGTTAATTCGCTCCCTGGTTTTCATGATACTTTTCCTTCCAAACACTACTCTGGGTATTATGACAATTGACAAGTAACAAACTGGAGTATATATATACTCCGTATATTTTAATTTGTGATTTTGTAATTAACTGCAGGTATGTGAGCATAGGTGGGAGTTATGGTAAGAAATTGTACTACTATTTTGTTGAATCACAAAACAATCCATCTACAGACCCTGTTGTTCTCTGGCTTAATGGTGGTCCAGGCTGCTCTAGCTTTGATGCCTTTGTTTATGAACATGGTAATAGTAATACTTCAACATATATATATTCTGTTTGACCATTCAACAGTTTTTATCAACATGTAACATATGTTTAATTTGGTCATGGGATTAAGGGCAAATTAGTTTAGTTTTAGATTCATATGCATCTTCCACTTGTTTCTTTTTTATCATCATTTTACCTTAGATGTTGTAAAGGATAATATAAAGTAGTGTGCTTATACTAAACACAATAAACATGAATGGTTCCTTTTGTAACTACTTTTATAACTTCTTAGTTAGTGGTTACTTAGTCTATAAATATAGATTAGGGTCTTTTGTATTCCTAATGCATTTTAGCATTGTAAACATTGTAACACTCAATCTATGAAATACCTTTTGTTTTGTATTTCCTTCTTTACAATTATTAGATGAGTGTGTGTTTACATCTCTACATGGTATCGGAGCTATGTATGGATTAATTTATGATCGATTAAATATGTTCGTCGATCTAGGTACGTTTCCGTAATTCGGTATGAATAAATTTCCGAATTTCTTGAGTTTTATACTCATTTCTGCCAAATCTTTGATGGATTTGGATTTCTATTTGTTTTCTCTTTTCGAGATTTCTTCTTTACGGGTTTTATGCTCGTGAATTTTAAATTCGATTTCATCTTGATTCGAATTTTTAGAGTTCTATGCTCATTTCTTTGAGTTTTATACTCAATTTCTTTGCGGGTTCTATGCTCGTGAATTTTTGGATTCGATTTTATCTTGATTCGAATTCTTTTTTGTGTTTCTTGAGTTTAATACTCATTTCTTTGCGAGTTATATCCTCGTGAGTTTTATATTTGATTTCATGTTAATTCGAAATCGATTTTTTCGTGTTTATCACGATTCCATTTTTTTTTTTTTTTGGAATATTTGTGGAATTCTCACCACGGATTGGATGAATTCGATTATGGGTGTCTATGATGGACATGGAGGTAAGGTAGTTGCCAAATTCTGTGCAAAGTACCTTCATCAACGAGTGCTCAAGAATGAAGCATATGTGGCTGGTGGATTTTTGTGTTGTTTTCGGTCGATTTTCGACGTTTGGAGATTGATCATCACTCACATTGTCAAAATGAGGTTGATTGACATCCACTCTCATTTTGAGGGGGGTGTAAAGGGTAATATAAAGTAGTGTGCTTATACTAAACACAATAAACATGAATGATTCCTTTTGTAACTACTTTTATAACTTTTTAGTTAGTGGTTACTTAGTCTATAAATATAGATTAGGGTCTTTTGTATTCCTAATGCATTTTAGCATTGTAAACATTGTAACACTCAATCTATGAAATACCTTTTGTTTTGTATTTCCTTCTTTACAATTATTAGATGAGTGTGTGTTTACATCTTTACAGATGTTTCGTTTAACAGCATATCATTCTTTAAAAAAAAAAAAAGATTAGTTTGGTCGGTACAATAATTTAATTTACTATTGTAAATGCAGGTCCTTTCAATTTTGAAGCAGGTAAAGAACCAGGAGCCCTTCCCACCTTACATCTAAATCCATACACTTGGTCCAAGGTTCTAATTTAATTTCATGTTATATAATTTGTGGTTATAATATAATTTCCATTTAAATTAAATATGGATATTTTGTAGGTATCTAGTGTTATATATCTAGATTCCCCTGCTGGTGTTGGATTCTCTTACTCTGGAGATAAATCTGATTACACCACAGGAGACTTAACCACTGCTTCTGATTCACATATATTTCTGCTCAAGGTGCAAATTCATTCCTACTAAAATTAGTTATTTTTCCATTTCAGTTAAAAACTCTAATAACTTTCTCTTGTTAGTGGTTTGAGCTCTACCCGGAATTCCAATCCAATCCGTTTTACATATCCGGACAATCGTACGCTGGAATTTACGTCCCGACTCTGGCTTATAACGTGGCTCAAGGTAGGAAATCGATCGTTTTAACGTTTATCTTAATTATGTACTGATATGATGATTATCATGGTTTTGTAGGAAATGATGCAGGTGTGGAGCCTATTCTTAATCTTAAGGTATATATGCATGTTACGTGTCAGAACTTCACATTTTAATTGTATCTTGCAGGCTCTAAGTAAAATAATTGATGAAATTATATATAGGGGTACTGGTGGGAAATGGAGTTGCTGATATGGACTTTGATGGGAATTCTCTTGTACCCTTTGCACATGGAATGGGTCTTATATCGGATGAACTATTTGAGGTTCATACATTTATATGTGTGTGTGTGTTGCATTATATTTTAAGCTACAATATTCTCATATTTCCTGCTTCACTTTGCAGTCAGCCAGTGGTGAATGCCATGGTGTTTACTACAACACCAAGACTGAGAGTTGTCAAAATAAGCTTCAACAAGTTCATAAAGTAAGATTCAACAATTTTGTGGCACATACTTTTGCGTTACATTCTGTCGTATCATTTTTCAGGAACTCGAGGGCCTCAACAAGTACAACATTCTTGAGCCCTGCTATCACGCCCCGGATAATTATACTATTCAACTTGACAACTTAAACTTACCTCAAAGTTTCAGAAGATTAGGCGAGACGGAAAGGCCTTTACCCGTTAGAAAAAGAATGTTTGGCCGTGCCTGGCCTCTTAGAGCTCCCGTACAAGATGGATACGTCCCATCTTGGCCCGAAGTTCCAACTGGAGGCCTCCCTTGTACTGTATGTAACACTTGAACAAATATAATTACAAACACAATTTAATTAGCTTCATGTTGATTTTTTCAAGTGTTGTGGATTGAACTTGCAGAGTGATGAAGTTGCAACTGCATGGCTGACCAATGAAGCAGTTAGGCAAGCAATCCATGCTGAAAGTGTGAGTTTTAATAGTCTTCAGCTAACTAAAACTGCATTTACTTACAACAACTGGCATAGTGTTTTGAAGGAGTAAGTTAACTACTTTTGCAACAGGGAAATGTAATTGGTAAGTGGGATTTGTGCACGGATAAAATCAGATTTTATCATGACGCGGGGAGCATGATCCCGTATCACACGAACCTCACATCACGGGGTTATCGAGTCCTCATATACAGGTACACATATAGATATTCATTCAACAATGCATGTTTTATGACCTATATATGATGTCTTTTACAATTATAAAGTTTAGTAACCTTGATTTTGAATGTCACAAATGGATCATCAGCGGGGATCATGATATGTGCATTCCGTTTAAGGGAACGGAAGCCTGGACAAGATCGATTGGATACAAAGTCATCGACAAATGGAGGCCGTGGATTGTAAACGGCCAAGTTGCAGGGTATGAAGTGTCAGTTTTACTCTTATATACTAGCTACATCAAATTGGAGTAACTAACTAAGATAACCAACTTGTGTTGTTAATTTTGTGCACATATATAGGTACATTCAGGGATATGATTACAATCTCACATTCATGACTATAAAGGTATGTACAATACACAAATGAGATGTTGAACCTAGCTGATCTTGTACACAACAATACTTAATGTGTGCACTGCACAGGGGGCTGGACACGCGGTACCAGAATACAAGCCACGCGAGGCATTGGAGTTCTATTCGCGCTGGCTGGCTGGCCTAACAATCTGAAACTATGTTTTATGCACACCATTTTCCTGTTGCCAAACTTGTCTATTTGTTGAATTTATATGCTTCAAAGTGATAATCATAATCTTAGTATGCCCAAATGTGCGTGTTGTAATACTACAATATTGTTAATTTTTCTGTTTTAACTTTTATTTTCCCCATCTTGTAAGTTTTTAGACGTGAGATTCATTACGTTTATTATGTATTCTTCCACATTGTCTGATTTCCTGTTCTGCCCCTTCATGGGATTTTCTTTGTTTTGAAATTTTAAGTTTAGTTGAATTTATTGTTAATTGTCAGGACAACCACACCATCGAGTTTAAAATATTATGCTACCCCATGATTTCATGGATGAAATTGCAAACACACTGATAGACAATTTCTTTATATTTCCTCAAAATTACTAAATTTTATTTGAATTGTAAAATTATCTCCAACTATTTAACTCTAATTTTATTTAGATTAGAATATTCTATATTAATCTTTTTTGTTTTATAGTTTATCAAATATTTGTTCATAATTAAATATATAATTTCATATATTCATTTAAATCAAACAAAAACTGAAAATTATACTTGGATGAAAAGAAAAAAAACTGAAATTTGGAAACTAAAAAAAAAACAAAAAACAGTGGTGGCCATTCATGAATAGCAAATTAGGTACTTTTAATAATAATATTCCTCTTTAATTTTTTTTTACAAAATCCTTAAATCTATATATATATAAAAACAGGCTAGTGAAGTTTCCGCCCAAATATTAAGTATTAAAATATTATTATTTCTACGTGGCCCACCAGTGAAGAATTAGGCACATCTCATTCTAAAGTTCAGTTGAAATACATCTCACTACTCTCTCTCTCCGTTCTTTGGGCTCCCTCATTTCTTCTCATGCTTTTAAATCCAATCAACCCTTTCATCATCTTCTTTATTGCGTTCCCGTTGCAGAAATCGGCACTGGCCGTCCCCTACCGCCGCGATTTCCTCCAAGTCAGCAACGTTAGTCGGCTGTGGCATTAGGCGGGCCAAGACGTCACCTGGGCGGCCCCATTCCGCCTAATCGCTGATATTGGGGGTGCTAAGAAAGGGGGAAAAATCCCACCCAATCAGATGCCTGTTGTTGCTTGCTACTGAAGACACGGGAGAGAGACTATTGCTGCAACGGGAACACGGCGACGACGATGGGCTGACGGGAGCGGCCGAATTAGTTCTTTGGAGTGGCGGCTGAAGAGGTGGGTTTTCAAATTTGCAATCTTCAACCTTTGCGACTGACTGTATGTGGGCATGAGAATTGAGAAATGAATTAGGTTTTTAGTTTTATTTTATTAATAAGGGTTTACTGATTAGGATTTTTTTGGGCTGTATATGTAGAATTAGTCTAATAGTCAATTTTAGACCCAGTTACCTATTTGCCTCACTCTCACTCTCATTTTCATCGCAGCAACAGCCACGCAGCGCCACCTCTCCCCCCCGGCCCCTTCTCTCCCCCAGCCCCCCGGCTCCCGCCTGCAGCCATTACGCTACCGTCGCGTCGCCTCCGTAGTGCTGCTGTCGGCCGCTTCTCTCCGTCGACCTCTTCTCTTCCCCTCCGCATCCGCCGCGCCCTCCTTACCTTCTCCTATCAATTTTGAAATTTTATGTAAGTTTTTTGTAGGTATTCTATAATATCTGTAATTTAAAAAACAAAACTAAATCTATAATTTGTATGTGTTTGGTTGAAGATTCAGAACATTTTTTTTTTAAATATTTTCCTTTTTTCTAAGTGTTGTTGTTTTCGAAAATTTGAAGATTTTTTTTAATGTATTTGTTGTCTATATTTTTTGAATAATCTATTTTGGTATTTTAATGTTTGTTAGTTTGCATTTTAATGTTGGTATTTTTATAAATTTTGTTCATCATAGAATGAAACGGTTAATATTATTTTATTAATTAACAAATCAATTGGTACAAAACTCAATTAGTGGACAGTTAGCAAACGATGAGGTTTTCCCAGGAAGCCAAACTATTCAAATTCAAAGTTGCAGATAGACAAGTTTTATTGGGATTTTATTGGAAGGTTTTTTAAATTCTACTCCATATCTCTTCTTCTCAAATTATACCACATCAATATTTTTTCAATTCCTTTTCTCAATTATTTTCTCCTTCCAGGATTTTATATCATTTTACTAAAATTAGTTTGATTGGGACTGCTTTGGCCTCCATTTGTAATTTTTAAAAGTTGGTTGTCCTTAAATTGTCACTCCAAAAAATATAATTTTTTTTGTTTGTATGATAAGGCTCTAAGCAAGCTCCATAGACAGGGGAGGCTTCCCTCATCCTGTGCAAGAAGGCACCTTTTGGATCCCAGCAAGTTGCCAAGTTCATTGTGACACATATGATCTTTGGAGCATCTACTAAATGCATCACCACAACTTCACTATGTATTCTCCTCGCCTAAGGTATATGTATGATGGTATAAACTAAACGATTTTGTATTGTTTAAATTAATATTTGTTTACTTTTGAATGTCGGTGTGTTTAATTAAAAGTTGTATCAATTAACAGCTGTGATGTTTTGATTTGGGTGATTGAATTTAATTTCTTATGGATGCAGAGGGTTCAAGTTTCGATTGTGCTCTGGGCTTCGTCGAGGTTAATTCTCAGTTGATTTCGGGGTTTGAATTCATAGGGATGAACTTCAATTCGATGGTTTCCGGAGAATTTTCAATTTCTTTGTTCGTCCTAACAATAACTTTCATTTTCTGTCATTAAATTTCTCTAGAATTCTTGGACTTCAGTTTGCATACACTGCCTCAATCTCCTGTTTATTCACATGTCTCCAATATTCGCATTGGCGGCATCACGTCTCATGGCTCTCCATTGTGTGAGTCCAATAATTTTAACCATTCATTTGATATATTTTTCTTCTAATTGGTTTTTCTAGGGTTAATATAGTGAACTTGCACTTTTCTTTCGTCATGCTGTTTTTCTTCCTCATGCCCTACCCATTGGATAGATTCATCTCTTTTTCTTTCTTATGTATGTTTCTTATTCATTGGTTTAGTTTATATTTTTAGCTCTTCCGATTACTTTTTTTTAGATCGTAAGTTGTACAGGTATTGTCTCTCTTTCTTTCTTATGTATTATGTGTTTATTTTGATCTCATTCACACCACTCATCAATTTTGTTTCCATCTGATCATCAAGTCTCCTCATCCTCTTGGAACCTCTTTTTTTTCTGTTGTTATATGTTTTCTTATTCCTCTGAGATATAAAAACAGAGGTGGGATGGAGGAGTTTTTTATTGTCTTTATTTGAAACAAGGCAAGTTTTTTTCTTTAGAGGTTTGCTATGTATCCATTGCAAGAACCAAAATATTTACATTGTTTTTTCCTCTGTCTCGAGTCTTTTTTTTACGTTGTATTGCAGGTTCCAGTTCTAAATAAATAATTTTCCAACTTTTGTTATGTGTTTATTGTAATTTGAGTTAATTTGGTTTGTTGTCAATATTTGAGGAACCATTTTTTCGGGAGGATGTTAAAATGTCTTTTTAGAGTGTGCAGGATTGGCCAAGTGGTAAAATTGTAACAGAGAGACATATGGCGTTTGGCACGGTTGCTACAATTGGCTAGGCGTCACCACTCCAATGCATATTCAGGTACGCCAACAATTCCTCATTCATGCTGGTATTCTTGGGAAAACATGAGGGTGTAGTCTTGCGGTGGGGTTGTGGATTTGTATCGTTTGAGTAATGTGGAATTGTCAAGTGTTTGAAAATGTAATTTGGGATTTGGGTAAAATTCTAGATGAAATCAAAGGACGATTTTGGAGTTGGGTGACTTGCTACAATACAGTCTCGAGTAGTATACCATACAGAGAATGGCTCTATGGTCCATGGTGCTTTCTCAGTGGACGACAATAGCCTTAGAATCGAAGTTGGGTGTGTTGTCTACCTTCAATATGTTATGCTATTTGGTTTTTTACTCTATTTTTATCTTTCTGTTCTGCCGTGGAGTACTCCTGATGCCTCTGTAATCTTTGATACTATAGTATTTTAATATATTGAGTTATTTTGCGATATTATGAACTGCTTTGTTAAGTGTCAAGTTGAATGTTGTAAAGGGCATTCTTACTCTGGCATTCTTCTTCAAATCGCATTCAGCTTCATCGTAGTCGTCACTGAACCGCCGTCGTTACATCGAACAGGGCACAAAAACTTGGTAGCCACCGCCCCTTTCTATCTTCAGTCGCGCACAAATGACGAAGAATTTAGGGTTTTGGCCACAAAAGAGACTGCTTCTGCCCGTCGTAGTATAGCCACCACCCCGACAGAGCTCTTCACCTTCGTCGGCGCCTCTGTGAGTAGTTTTTTAATTTTGCATTTGTGAGTTTGCAGATTTTGTGACCCAATTTCAAGTGCAGATTTGTGGCTCCAATTATAATTTTTTATTATTGTAGATTTGTGAGTTGCAGATTTTGATAAATAAATTAATCGATTTGTTACCCTTCTATATGGTCTAGATTTTTTTTTATAGAGCTCTTCTTCTCATTCTTTGTAAAATGAAAATGGTGGATCCCATTTATTTCTGCCCTATTTCTCTATTTTGAAGATATATGCGTTATCCCAGTTTTTCATATCAAATGATTATTTCTTCCATCGTTCTTCATCTTCCCTCAGGTGCAAACGATTCACCCTCATAGGTAAATAAACTTATTTCCCGTTTTTCTTTTCGATTTATAGAATACTCATTCTGAAATGTTGGGAGTTTATGCTATACAGATAAATCTCATAAGGAATACATGTATGATATATTTCCTGTAAAGTTCTTGCACTCATGTAGTTCTTCAGTTCTTTATACCAATTTTTTGTTATGTTTTCGAATTACAGAATGCCTATTTTGGAATCATTGAGAGTTTCTACTTCATTGATAAATCAAATATGTAGTATATAGATAACTGATTGTGTAACAATTTTGTTTCTAACGATGAATGATCATAGTTCAGATGCCATCGCGTTTACAGTAAAAAAATGTGAAGACAATGATGCCATAAAAAACGAAATTCTTCAGAGGGGTAATGTAGTGACAATGGTCTAATTATTCAGTTTTCTTTTCATGCTCATTGACAATTTCTATTTATTTATTGTTCATTCAATAAAATTCTTCATCTATTTGGTTTCTAGCAATGGTAATAATCTTAATTCAGCAAAACTGATTTAGACAAAGGTGGTTGTGAGGAACCTACTGTTACATCACAACAGAGTAAATCATTATAATGTACTATTCACTATAGTATTCAGTAGGTTGGCTATTCATTAAAAAATCAGTCAGCTAAACTGAAGTCGGAAACTAAGAGGTTGAATCATGAATTGCGGAAGTATGTTGCTATATGTATAGGGCTGGAAACTAAGTAGGTTGGCTATGCTTCTTTAGTGTCTTCCATTTTTATTACTTATTTACTGAACGTAAATTGTGTCATTTGATATATTAAAATGTGATTGGGATATCCTGTTACATAAGAAGTGCAATTAATTATTTTTTTCTGTGGTTCTTCTCTTTCACATCTTACATTACATTCCTCTAAGAAATGTCACGAAAATTTGTGTAACTATAATTCTCAATCAGTTATAGCAACATGTATTCATACAGTAATAAGTTTTTTTAAGATAAATTATATATCTTCTTTCACCACTAACTTATTTGAACATACATATAGGCATTAATCTCATATTTTCTCACATATTGAATTCTTTAACTCTTCACCAATAGAGATCCTCTTACAACTATAGTTAAACAGAAGACTCTTATTCATTTTCTTAAAAAAATGAGGTTTTTTGCTGTTGTAACCGGGGATCATTGGAGAAGACATTTTATTGAGGATTTTTGGGATGGATGAGGAGTTGGATTAATGGTTTTTTGTTGCTCTAATTACTTAGTAAATGACGAAGTTGCTACAGTCTTACGGAGGAAACAAGTTTGGTAAGTTACATTCCAACACTCTTAAGTTACATTTAATATTTATAGTCTCTTTTAAACTGTTGTGTTTCAATGCTAAAAAGTGTGAGGGTGAAATACCTTTTGTACGTTTTTTTTTTTATTCAAATTTGTTAACAGTTTAAGCTCATGAATGTTAGAGTTTCAGATTCGTGCATATGTAATTCGTTAGAGGAAGACCTGATCTACGAAAGCAGGGAGATTTAAAATCCAGTCGCCGGGACTGTCCAGTTGCGATTCTTCCGAAAATCTTCATAGAAATAGTTTTTTTCCAATTCGAGAGTGTAAGTTTCTCAATTTCTTCCTGTCCGATCCAAAAATTACCATCGTTGAAGTAGACAGTTACTCTTCAATTCACCTCGAATTTGTTTTTCTTTTCTTCTGAAATCTTAATTTTCGAGTACTCTATATCGTTCTCTATTGGGAAATTCAAAGATTCTTATTTATATTCGGTGTAATTAGCTAATTATGTTGTTTAGAGTTTCTTAAGAAAAGTCAAGAATACACACAGTGTGATAGATAGAAACTTGATTTCATAATTTTAGATTTGTGTGTAACTTAAGAATTGTGATTCTAGGAGAATTATTGTTTGGAGGCAATTAGAGATTTATTGTAGATATGGAAGAAGGCAAAGATCCTGTTGGGGTGAACAAGGCTGGTCCAGTTAGGGCTTTGCCTCATAGATTAACTCAAAAAAAATTTTACAGTAAAATAAACCAGATTTTTTTTATAGAACTCAGTCGTTGGTAGGAAAAAAGCCTTACATGTTTGACAATAAGATTGTTACGTTGGGATGGTACCTCATTACTCCAGAGTTTTCGAAACCCACATAGGTGAACCAAGAAGTGGACAACTCTGTTTGCATTCCTCCATGTAAAGAAGAAAACAGAACTATTGGCATGATTAGCAAACTCCAGTCCTGAATATCCTCAAGCATCCCTTATTGTGTAGATATCAGTTTCCCAACTTCCATTAATCAGATTGAGGGAGCCCGAGTCTAGGACCAAATTTCTGATCCACCGAGAAAGCACAATGCAAGGGCCTCCAAAAATTAAAGGGCTATCACCGGAGGCGGCAAGACGTTTACGACTGTGGCAGTCGTTGATAAAAAAACTCAGGCCGAGAAGACCGCGTCATCCGAATTTACTTTGATGGAACCAGCAGGGGGCAGGTCCACCTCGGGGCTGTTGTTTTCTTGGATAGGGCAACTTATGTGGGAGTGTTTAGCTGGTTTGCAAGGGTAATGGCCTAACTCAAATTTGAATATCAAGCAAAACCTTAATTTGATTTCTTAAGGTAGTATATAAATAGCTATTATTACCACCCTCTCACAATTTTTCATCCACTTTACAGAAGCTTTTACAGATCAAGGTATGTTTACATTTTTCGTCCTTTTCTTTATGTATATAATCAAAACACAATCTTATTTATTCAAAATTGGAAAATTCAGTGAATGATTAGACTGCTGCAAAGCGGAGTGAATTTTGTAGATGTACGTGACCAGTGATATGATATCGAGTAACCTGCTGTATTTATATGAAATTTGAAGATTTGGTTAAAGAGTTTGGAATGTGTAGTAGTTAGTATATGATTTCACTTGCAAGATAGAGTGTTTAATTTTTTAACAATGCGGGGAGTATATAATGTTGAATGTTACTCTATTGTTAATAGAGTAGCTTAGTTTTAATTAATAAGAAGGTTAATTGCTTAGTCACTTCTTTGAACTGTATGTTATCAACCGTCTTTCTTTGCTCTTTTTTTTAATCAATTCTCTGTGTATTTTCTTATTAAGATATGTGCTCTTATTGTATTTTTTGTATTTTTTTTCTAATCCGTTATCTCATTTTTGTTGAGATTATGGTAGTTTTTAATTATTGGGCATTTTCTAATCAATTGTATAGACTGTTGAGGTTTGCAGGTGTGACATCTATATCTATATATGCACTATAATAATAATAATAGGATAGTATGCACTATAATAATAATAATAGGATAGTATGCACTATAATAATAATAGTCATTCATATTTTTCCGATCATTTCTTTTGCCAATCTGCATTATGTTTATATGATTTCGTAAAAGCCTTGATCTGCAAATGGTGTGCAGGTTATGTTTCTAGGTTTAGGCTTTTTAGTGATCTGCAAAAATCATTTAAACCTCGGGTGGGGGAAACAACTCTCAAGATTATGTTTCCAAGGCTTTTTAGACTTAGTTTGCAGCAGCAGGGGAGAATTAAGGATATGGGGTGCTGGGAAGGTGGGGTATGGAGGTGGCAATGGGTGTGGAGGAGGGAACTTTTGGCTAGAGAAAGACAAAGTTTAAATGATTTATTTGCTGTGGTGTGCAGGTTTACACTGATGGAGGACAAACGAGACGAATGGGGATGGAAAGCATCTGCAAATGGAACGTATAGCTCAAAATCCGCCAATCAAGTGCTACAAAGGACCTGAAGTGCGAGGACCGAAGGAGTGCAAAGGGGGGAGGAATTTGAGCTAATCTGGAGGAGTATTGCACCGTTCAAAGTCATGGCTACAGCTTGGAGACTCCTCTGGGACAGGTTGCCCACAAAGGCGAATCTGAGACGGAGGAAAATCATCAACACGGATGACGAAATAACTTGTGCGTTGTGTGGCGAGCTACCGGAAACAGCAAACCATTTGCTTTTGGTTTGCAGACTGACATACCAAGTGTGGACAGACATCTATAAATGGTTTGACTGCCCGACGGCTTTACATTTCCGTACAAAGGATCACCTATTTCAATGCTCCAGCTTGCTGCCAAATAAAAAAGGTACGAAAATTGCAGTGGGGCTCTGGTCTTGTGTGGTTTGGACTATCTGGACATGGAGAAACAAAGTTATTTTTGAAAACAGAGAATGAGATAAAGTAAAAATTGTGGAGGAAATCAAGGGGCGCATGTGGAGTTGGTGCACGGCTGCTGCCATTATCAAACAAGGAACGACTTTTAGAGAGTGGTTGTTGCTACCAGTTAACTCTCTCGAAGATTAGCTATTGATATGGAGAGTAGATTGGACTTGGGCAGAATGCATCTACTTGCTTAGTTCTGGGAGCTATCTTATTTATATATCTTTTTCTTCTTTCTAAATTTGCAAGAGTTTGGCTATACTGAATAGCAACTGTAAGCACATTTTGCACATAAATAAACAGATTTCTTTTACCGACCAAAAATAAATAAAAATTTGTACACGCCCGTGATTACTTTCCCGGGGAATTGCAATGGATACTTATTTTTTATCATTCAAGTAATTGAGGGTTTCTTCTAAAAGATGTCCCTTAAATTTGTGTTTGTTCATTGTATATATGATAAATTGTTTCATTTCCAGATTTGGTGCATATTTGGTATCATCATCATTTTGCAAGTTTGGGTTATTTGAATTTACGTTAAGAATTTCGGATTTAATCGATAGTCACGTTTTAGATGCAATTTTTTTTTTTATTGAATAGTTTGTAAATCCTGCGGTCTAGATTTAAATTCATTTAACTGAAAACAAAATTAAGGGCATGATTTTTTAGTTTTTCCGCGATTCTTCAAATACAACTTTGTCTTTTATCATAATTTTAGTGGTTATCAATAATTTTTCATTTACATAATGTGGAGTTTATTAATGTGAATGAGTATGACCATGAGATTTTCACTTTAGTAATTTTTAACTCTTTTTTACCTTATTACCTTGATGCTTTGTCCTTGCTAAAAAAAAGTAACAAAAATTGTTTTCTTTACATTGTTTGATGTGTTGCCGTCAACTTTCCTCGGTTGCTTTCCATCAGGCATCAGTGTGACATTTCAAATTTCAAAATTTTGTATCAAAATAGTCCAAAAGAAATCATTATAGAAAAAAAAAGTTGGTAAAAACATGGTCATTAGGCTTACTAAGAGTCTAAGAGCCTACTAAATTTTGAACAAATATTACCGATGAGAAGTGTGGAAGTATACGTATGGAATTGTGTGTCTTGGATATTTGGAAGAGAAGGAATTTAATATTTAGTTGTATTTTTTTTCATTTTTTCATTTAATTTTAAAACAAATCATTTATTTATTTAATTTTTCTGATTTTATTTAAATTTAATTTAATTTAATTAAAATATATTGTATAACCGTGCATCGCACGGGTGAAATACTAGTTAGGTTTTAAAAAAAATATATTCGAAAGCAAAAAAGTTAAATATATACACACATACAAATATGAAATATGAATACATTGTACGCGAAAAATGTATTTCAAACGGTTTCTCTGCTCTCAAAACGCCGCCGCCCACCGTCGCAGCAGTCAGTGGTCTGTAAAACAAGTATCAAAGTCCAATTTCTCTGAAGCGTTATCAGACTTCAAAGACTGCATATTTAATTCCGATTTCATAGCGGTTTCGTTGCAGAAAACCGGCAGCTACTCCGCCCCATGGCAAAGGATCCTCCCCATTGATATGGCCGAGACGGCTTATTTCAAGGCCAAACGCGCTGCTGAGCGGTTTCAGATTCTCAACTTCTCGGTCTGCCCCTTTTCAGTGAAAGCTTCTAAGCTCACTGCGCATCCGTAAGCCTTCATTTTGTTCAGAGCCATTTGTTAGGTTTGATTTAACCTGCGTTGATTTTTACAGAGGGAAAAATTCTGATTGGCGCGGTGAATCAATTTTGTTGCTAATTTATTGTCCTTGTGTGGAAACGGCTTGCGTTTGATGTATTAACAGGAGAAAGGAAAAGCTTAAGGATATTCGTGAAGTAGCTAACATAATTAGACTGTACATTTTACTGAATATGTTTTCCTTTTTCGAATTGGCAAAGTGATTGAAGGATGGCAAATAGTTATTCAGTCAGCATTCCATGAAGCTAAGCCGTAGAAGGCATCCTAGTTGTCAAATTTATATGCAATTTTCAGTAGTATATAGTCAACCCATAGGAAAGTTGTGAAGCCATCATTGTTTTGGATAAGGAGGGTGGTAATACCAAAATAGAACAAACCTTTTTGTTTACAGAGTATTTGGAACCTGAAATGAAACAATCCATAAATTGCTTCATGAAGGTGGTCTTTTCTCTCTAGTGGCACCATGTTTGGTACAGAGTATTAGGAAGAGGCAGGATAGTTACCAGCATTACGGCAAATATTCTGAAAAGTTGCAAACATGCACAAACTTTTATAGCCGTGACTCTCTTGGACAAACAAGTTTATTTATGTGAACTCTTATTATAATGGACCTGGACAATATATGAAAACATTATAGACGTGGTTGGTCTCAATTTGATTTAGACCAATTTGATTAAAATGGAGTATGCCTCAAGTTCGAGGGGCTTATACAAACACATGAATTGAGCATTCCCAAAGTATAGGTACACTGCCATTTATATCCACAATATTTTTGTCCTAACTGTGAAGCTTTTTAGATCAAAATGTGGCTCTTAAAATTGCCAAATCTAAAGATACGTGTAAATTAATTGATTAAGATGTACTGGCTTGAAATAAACCCAGTTATTTCTACCATGGAATTCCATTGAGACGCATCGGTCTTGTTATTCAAGTGATTGCGTTCTGTTTAGATATTTAGCACATTTCAGTACAGTCTCTTCTGATGCAGGTATAACTTCCAGTTGTTCCCCAGGGATGAGCTGAAAGTTGGGATGCCGTCTTATAGTTTTTCATGTCAATCATCATATCTTACATCTATGGCACGAGAAGGTTTTGATTTTAATGCATGCATATATAATGGTATGTGGCGTCAGTTCTATACTGGATTTTTTCTTTAGTGCCTGTTATTTCCTGCTGTATTTATTCTGGATCTGGATGTGTTTCATTTCATTTGATAGGCATATCATACCTGTCCAGAGCACAAGAATCAGCAACAAAAGTTCAAACTGGACATTTATTACTTAATAGCTGCACGCTGCAATCGCCTTCAGTCTATTCAGTTGCTGATACTATATTTATGGGAAGGATCAAAACTCGAGTTAAGAACTGGATGAAGTCTTGTGCAGATACGGATAAAACTGAGGGTGAGAAAAATGTTAACTCATCTTACGATTCCAACGTTTTCATTTTACGTTCTAATGTATTCATTTGACAGTTAAAGATTCTTACATAAGTTCATTGAGAAACCTGCTAGCAAAATTTGAAGTTTATGGTTCCAGACCATCCTTGACTATAGACATCTGCAGCGAACGTCAAGTGCAACTTGTATTAGAGGTGAGCTTACTAGCATTGAGTACTATATTCCTTACCCAATAGATGTGATGCTTATTTTTCTGTGTTTTTATTGTCGAGTGAGCTTCAGGCTTTAAAAGAGTTTGTTAATATTGTACCACTACAAGGGCCCGGAAAAGAAGGGGTACATGCTGTTCAAGTTGTTTTAGCGAGTTCGGAAGAAGACAAGAACCTTCTTGTGGTATAAAATGAAACCAACGTTCCTGATTATTATAAAGTATACATGGACTCAACTAGATTTCTAACCTTTTAGATCATTATATAGAAGGAAATTCAAGACAAGGAAGACGAACAGAGGAGGCTTATTCGTGGCTTTCAAGAGGTGATAGACTTGATTTCTACTTCTCAGAGACCTGTTGTTGTGCACAACTCACTTAATGGTCTATCTCTGCCTTAAATTTGTTCTAGTCATCTCAAAATTGTGGCCTCCAAAGTTTGATGTTGATACAGTGTATTATGTTCTTTTGTTCAGATTTTGCTTTTATACATTCAAAATTCATAGCTCCACTTCCTCCAACTATGGATGAATTCATAAGTTCGTTGCTTTTGGTCTTTCCGCACGTTCTTGACGTCAACCATCTTATGAAGGAGATTGGACCATTTGATAAAACAAATAACTTGCCGGCGGCTATTTCATACTTAGAAACAAGGTTCTTTGCACCAGTAGACATGGACATTTCTAATCAAGGTAAGTTCTCAAGTTTATCAGATCTTTTAACTCAGTATCGAACTGAGACATCTAGGTCAATAATTTTCATTTTCCTTCTATTTATTTGCTAAATTTTGGAACTAAGAAATTTGTGGTATCCATCTAGATTCCCTCTTTACAAATAGGCATATATGATGCACACATGGTGAATATTTCTCATGAACCACTTGTCCTGGTTTTGATGGATTTGATGAGTCTAGTAATATGAAGAGCTTATTGTCAAGTGTTAACTAATTTATGATTGCTTCTTTTTCAACAGACACCAACCAAGTCAATATTCATGGGCATAATGTTCTGAGAGTGTGCCTGGTGTTTGCTAAATTATGCTCCATATTGAAAATATCTTTAGAGGTTCCTCAAGGTGATCATGTCCAGTTGCCTTCTTCCCTCCAGCGCTACTCAAATTCATTTAGTTCTTCTAGTAATTCCATGAACCCCATTGACGACAACGTTAGAATTTGGACAGGCAACAGTAGGACTGTTAGCACTGACAACTTGATATTCCTGTGGGGGTTTCAAAGCGGAACATCTGCCCGAAATCTGAAGAACCTTCTGTGTGATTCACATGATGTTTTTGCTGAAGAATTTGATGTTAAGATGGTGGACAGAACATGTGCTATAGTTGTTTTCTGGACTCCTGGGTTCTCTGAAAGTTTCCTCAGGATAATGGATTCTGGAGGAATTTCTACTGATAAGCTGAAAAATATGATCTCAGAAGGCCTGAAAGCTGCTGGCTACGAGACGTACAAAAGAGTTTGTGAATCAGGTTTATGGAAACCAGATTTAGCAGAGTGCTTAGAACAAGCTATCGATGAAACTGAAATACACTCTGGAGTAAAACCACAGCAAGGGCAATCAGTTATATGCTGGAGCAGTGATGATATAATTAACCTGGATGAACTCTAACATTCATCATTTTAATGTTCTCTTGCGGGAGAGGGTCTTGTGTACCCTATTGGCCCATTCTACACACTGCAGAGGGGTTTAGATGCATTGCTTAAAGATTTCCAGTCGATGAATTTCTTGGAAGCATGACATCCCTTTTAGCAGCAGAAACATCCCCTCAAACCATGCAACACCAACTCATGTTATAGTTTCCAGTTAAAGAACGTGGGCAACCCTCCTTCACTGCTTACCAGATCAATCTCTGAGTATGCATGTTATTTCGAGTTCCATTCGCTCATGGGGATCTCTGCTGCTGGATGCTGATGAATACAAGTAAAGCCTCACTAAAATCTTAGACAGTATTACTGATCATATGCTTCAGAACTAAGAATTGTAATTTATTGGAGAAATTTGAGAGGAGTTTAATTACAGAAATGTGATGTGTTTGCAAACAATGTTGTTAAATGTGAATAAATTGTTTATTTTTTAAAAATATTTGTTTCCTGTTGGAATACATTAACTGCTATCCTGTGATTATTTCATCCTGCAGCAAGTCACATGAACGTGCTGTTGGGAATTCCACTTCTCAGGTTCCCATCACTTGATCTAACCTCTGATGATGTCTCAGGACACAGAACCTCGTACCGAATACCACCTTTCCCTCGTCTGTTCTTCAGCTTAGGATCTTGGTTTCTGCTCATGATTCTTTCCTTCACTTCTACAAGTTCATCTCCAAATAGCTTGAACATTTTATGAATCTCTTCATCATCTATCCACTCCGGCGATGACTGCTGTCCTAGGCACATTTCATCAGCTATATGCTTTGAAAGAACATCAACCACCGCTATTCCAAGAGTCATCTCAAACTTCTCAGGCAACATGCTAAGAAAATATTTGTCAGGATTCCTGAGGAACTCAGCAAACTCCATTGTCCCTTCACTTGGAATAGGTTTTCTACATGCCGTTGTTCGGTTAAGTGGATAGCCGGCATAGTCGTATTGTCCTAAGCTTACAGCAGCATGAAGAGCTGAGACGATCCATATTAAAGTCGTCAAAGTCTCGATTAAATGAGCCCGAGTTGTGATGGCATACCACCATGTTTCGTTGTGTTTATCGCCATGACCAATGTATCTGATCTCCGACCACCACTCTTTGATCTCTTCATCGGACCTTAAGGAATCATCATCTTCATAAAAGTATGAGCAGTATCTGGTTACCCAGTTTTTAATGGATATCCAGACATCGAGCCCATCTGCACCATACGGGTAGTCTTCAATGAGAAGCTCGATGTTTTCTGGTTGATTCGGGTTGTATAAAGCCATACCTCTGCATTATGGTTTCATACATAAGACAGGAGATGATTAGAAAAAAAACTAAAGATTCACGTTTTTAGCACGTTTTGTAGGGAATACCGTTTGATCAGGTCAGCAGGGAGGCTTTGTTCATCAAATCTCCACTTTTTGTAGAGATACGACGATAGCTCCATTGAGACTTCTCCACTAAACAGCGTCGTTTCAAGAATCCCTCCAGCATTTAGTAACATACTCCTTGCTAGTGCATTTACTTGAATGGTGTTTTTGAAATGAGGGTTGAGTAACCGATGAATTGGGTGCATAACACTTAACCTTCTTTTGGTTGCAATGATGAATGGCTCAACTACTGCATGTGTTTTCAGCCTACAAAAAAAACAGATCAATGTTTAAACACTTGAACCAGAGACTGAGTCAACCAAAAGAATTGTTTCTTGACTCACCAGTGATTGATTAGTTGATGGTAACACGAATCAGTGGCTGCTACATGAGCTTTTGCAAGTTGCCAGAGAGCTGCCTCTGTCCCATTTGGTGATGGAAGGAACACTCTGTTGATCTCCTCATCAGGCGAAGGGCCGGGAAAGCTCAGTTCTATGACGACTGGCTTTAGTGTGGAATCGTCTCTCAAGAACAGTATTGTACGCGATGCATAAGCATACACATCGTTTTCTGAGTTGATTCTTCTCAAGAATGGCATCAGATAATCATGGTGATCGAGTTTGAAGATTCTCCACTGGTCCATTGCCTGCATTGTGCTTGAAGATTGAGATTTGTGAAGAAAACAGGTTTTTTCATTCGAGTGTGGAATCAAAAACAGGTTTTGTACCTCTCTAATTGATAGCCCATCAAGGTTGCGCTCTATGTCTGATTTCTTTATTGAACTCTTCACTCCATTTTCGCCTTTAGGAGGGAAACTCTGTTGAATAAAAAGATTCAGAAGGGCAAAGCAGGTGATGTTTTCATTTCTGAATCAGAGGCTTTTGATGTACCTGTAAACATGAAATTACTGTTGGATTAGTTCCGGCAAGCATCTGGCGTCCAAACTCGTTGTCATCCATCCATGCAAACTTGTTCCCTGAAACGTGTAACATCCAAACGAGATTCCATTTCTCTGATCAAACAGAAAAGATGAGAAAAACTCCATCAAGTTGTCCTTCATTACCTGTTGCAATCTGAGGCAGTGGGAACCCGGCAGGTGTCTCATCCATTACTCGTTTTACTTTCTTGAACATATCATCTGGCAATTCTTTTTTCAACAGCTTCACTAACTTTTCATCAACTGGATGGCCTCTTTCACCAGTGAACAGCCTATGAATCTGTTCAAATGACTTGAAAGTGCTGGATTCCTTGTTGACAAAATGCATTGCAAGTCGGACAACAGTTGACGTGAATTCTGAGAGTTTCTTTTGGCTGAATCGCTCGTCTGGAGGAACATACATATCCATGTTGAACCATACTCTAGGCCAGCTCTCAGTACGGATATCTGTTCATTTTTTTTCACGATTAGCTCATTTATTTCATTGCTGAAAACAAGATTAACAAATATGAAACAGTTGTGCAGAGTGGTACCATAATTTTTAGGAGGGTGACCGGTCCTCAATCTACGTGGATATGGAAATAACTCAGAGCCACCTAAAACAGGTCTAGGTGCATATTCAGGATTGCCAAGGTCATTGTAGTAGTCATAATCATAAATTCGATCCCACTCTCGTCTTTCTCCAGTGCCATCTCCTCTCAATCTGGTAAGGTCCTCTCTCCTGAGTTCCAGCAATCCAACTGGTGTTTGTTTTGGTATATAACACTAAACAGGAAAAACGTGTCAATTGCATCTGTTTAATTCTTGATTCATTTTATACTTGGGAAGCAAAATCTAACCGTGTTTGAGAAGAAGATTCGATTGTGCTTGGTTAAATGAATGGGATAAATCCAAGAGTTGCATTCAAAATGAACTATCTGGTTGTTGTTAACTTGAAAAGACGCGGATTGAAGAAAGAATTTGTGTTTGAGCTCGTTTTTTATTACAAGAGCCCCCGGAGTACCAAAATGTGGCTTGACTTTGAACTCTAGTTGGTACCTCATAACTTTGGCACCATGCTCATTTTGCATACTCTTGTCGATGTTTCCATGTTTTAGGAGAACTTCCTGAGTTAGTGTTCCTTTTCCAGTGTCTGGGAATTTGAACGAGACAAAAGATGCCATAAATAAAACGAGACATGATCTATGGTACGTGCATATTGGTGATGTCATACAAATTAGGCCTAACCTGAATCAACATTGGAAGCACTATGCAGCTGAACTGAAGCTGGTTTTCCGGGCCTAGATTTTCCATGGAGAAATTGGATAATGATCTCTCCGTATACAATATTTTGGCCTGGAACTTTGAAGCTGCGGACATGATTTGCACTTACATCGCCTTGAAACAGATTCATGCAGTTTACGATATTTGAACCCATGCTTTGTTTTCCCATTTCTTATCGTGTTTGTATGATTGTCTTTGTCTACATTGTCTGGTGCTCTCGCCTGCTCGGTTTTATTTCACTTTTTCGACATTTTGATGTTGATATTTTGTTCCATGTTTCAACTTTCAAGGAAAGAAGCTTGTCCAAATCTTGGCTTTGGAGCAAAGGACCAGATTCATTTTCACATTCAGCCTTCAATTTTAGCCTGTGTAATTTTGCCTATATGCTTGACTAAATTGAAACGTTTAAGCAGCGAATTTGGCATGGGAATTACTGTCAAAATGAAAGAATATGGACAAGATCATAAGTTTAAATTTTCAATTAATTTGTATGATAAAATATTTAATTTAAGTAACTAAAATATCATCATTCATATAATATAGTGTGTAAAACAAGAATTCGGGCATGTTTGTTTTTGCATCATTCATATAATATGTTTGGTTAGAGCACCACTACCTAGGCCTTAGGTCCTGGGTTCGAGTCATGTGGAGGGGAAAAAAAAGGGATGGGTATTTAACTTCCATAAAAATTAAAAAAAATAAAACGTTTCCCGTCTTATTTTAATTCGAGATTTCACCATCTAATTACATCTATCTCTAAAAATACATATATATTTTATTATTACAATAATACAACATTACTTACTCTTATACAATTGATTTAACATAAAGTTAATCTTTTAATACAACATTACTCACTCTTACCCAATTGATTTTATATAAAATTACATCTTATCATACTCAACATCTGATGACGTTCGGCTGGGACAAGAGAATGAACTCCACTCCACGTGTTTGGAAACTGATCCTAATCCGATCAGACCAAGTCAAACTAATATCTTCCAGAAAATGGGACACAAAGAAAAATATAATTTCGCTTACAAATTTGTATACTATGTGTGTTATTACATAATTATAGTATCACAATTCACAGTAATAAATGATTGTTCATATAGTAACACATAAGCTTGTTGATGTAGTAATTTTTTTAGAAAGGGCCATTTAACCCAATTCAATACATTTTCTTTTTTCTACTCCGTATTTCTTAAATATACTAATATTACTCGTGAAACATTGTATATAAATATTTGTGGTAGTTCTTATACCATTAAATATTAGTTGTAAAACATGTGAATGATAAAATTTGGTTCAATCTAGACTAACTATATAATTTTTTAACTCCAACTATATCAATAAATATTTATAAAATCATATTTTTATTTAAAAATAATATAAATGAAGTTAATATAGTATTATAATAACTTTCACACTTTTTTTCAGAAACATTTTAATTTTTTAACTCCAACTATATCAATAAATATTTATAAAATCATATTTTTATTTAAAAACAATATAAATGAAGTTAATATAGTACTCCGTATTATAATAACTTTCACATTTTTTTTCAGAAACATTTTAAGTAGTTTTTTTAGGTATAGTGTCAAAAAATGGAGTAAAGCCACGTTATAAATTTATGAAGTTTTTATACATAATTTATGAAAATGTCGTATTAAATATATTTTTTAAAAACATATTCGAGTTAAACGAGTTCTTGTAATGCTTAAATTTTAATATTATATTTAGAAGAAGAAAAAATCTGTAAAATATAACCAAATTTCCCCAATTCTCCACTACGAACCCTCGTAACAACAACAATGGCGATCTCTACTCTCCAGAAGCTCGCTAGTGTTGCCAAAAATCCCTCAATCTCTCTTTCCTCTCGCACCTTAATCTCCCGTTATTCTGCCTCCTCCGCCTCAGCCACAGCTCGTACTTCCTCCGCGAAAGTATCTGATCGGATCGTGAAACTCTCCGCAATCGACCCAGATGGCATCAAGCAAGATGTGCTGGGGCTTTCGGGTCAAACTCTTCTCAAGGCTTTGATCAACAAGGGCTTAATTGATCCGGCTTCGCACCGGCTCGAGGAGATTGACGCCTGCTCCGCCGAATGCGAGGTTCACATCGCGCAGGAGTGGCTCGACAAGCTGCCGGCTCAGTCGTATGATGAGAAGTATGTGTTGAAGAGGAATTCGAGGAATCGGGTTTTGAACAAGCACTCGAGGCTTGGATGCCAGGTGATTCTGACTCAGGAATTGCAAGGTATGGTGGTTGCAGTCCCTGAACCTAGGCCGTGGGATACTCCGTAAGGTTTTGATTCATGGACCGGTTGTTGGAGCGGAGGCCAGTTGTAAGCCTCTTTTGTTATTTTTGAATAATGTGGATGAATTTTATGGATAATTGACCTTGATGATGAATCTTTTGGTAATTGTTGTTTTCAAGTATTTTCTGTTGAATGGATTTGATAATTGAACCATGAACTATTTCATTTATGATATGATATTGCATTAGAAAGAATGCTCGCATTTTCAGAATTTTATATTTAACATATGATTTGTCTTGTTATCCCGAATTATTTGATTGACTGTGAAAAGTGTTATGTCTTAGTTGTTTGTTCAACGCCTTCTGCGAATTGTAGACCATATAATTGTGGAGCAATCTTCACTTGTTAACATTGTTCTGGTTTAACTGTAACTTAGTTCTTAAGAATTAATTGTCGGAAGTATTAAAGGAGTTCTTTGTTCTTTTCTTTTTTTCAGAATAATTTAGCATAATGTTGTTCTGTTCTTATGTTGACAAAGCATCAAATTTGACTTGGAGTAATAGCTTGAGAATCTATACAGAAGACTCATTTTCTGCAAAGTGCTGACTTTTCAATGACTGTGTATGATAGTTCATTGCCTTGTACTCTCTTCACTCTTCCTTCCGGATAGTCGTGAGTATATTACCTGTGAATCTTTAAAGTTATGATATGCTATTTAAATGAGAAATCATCATAATCACCCATACTTGTGTTCAGTCTCTAAAGAAGAGGCCTAGCTTACACTCAATCACCTTAGATGATTTCATATCACACATGTGTAAATAAGATACTCTACCAACTGACCTATTGCCCTTGGTGCTTGTAAAGCATAATATATCATATGCATTGTGTAATTTTTCAAGATAAATATTCTATGATCCAAGTCAGTGGTTATGGTATAGGTTATAAGGAATATGACCGAGATCCATTTGATTTTCATTGGGATGATGACCTGTTTAAGTGATTAGAATATTGCTTTCCATTTGTGGAACTCATTGCTTCAAATCTACCAGTAGGCAGTACTAATCAAATACCACATTCTCTGATGCCTAGTAAGTTTTTGCCTCAATATGTGGATATTTGATAGCACAAATCCCGTTGATTTGTTTCAACTCGTCTTTCTAAAGGGAAATGTAAATAGTATTTTGCCTAACATACGGGATATTGCTGATGTATTGCTACTAAATCCTGGAAAAATTGACTCCCATGTCTGGTCGGCCGTGTATTTTCATTTCTTACCTGAATCCATTACCTTGAGTTCTTCATTTCCAAATAGGCCTCTTTTTGCTTTGGACATGCTGTGGAATTTTTAACTGCTGACTGATTTGCTATGAGAATTCTCGAAGTGGTTATTACTATTGCAGGCTGAGTGAATATTAGGAACCAGATTGCTATAGAAAGGAAGAAAACCCTTTAATTTTGGTATAGGTTATGCAGTTTCCATCATTCTCCATCACCATCATTTTGTGATGGAATATTGTTTACCTCATTTTCTTGGATACACGGACAAGTTGATGTAGTGATGAAATACTAAGGGTGTGTTTGGTTTTAATTCTTCAATAAGAATGGTAATGAGAATCATTGAATGATCAATTACATGAGAATAATCATTACATCATTAGTTAGCTCTAATCATGGAACAAATGGAGACAAATATGATGGTTAGTTGAAGAATAGTGGAACGATTGAGGGGTAATGATTTTAGGGAGGATGTCGTTAATCAAAATTGCACAGTGATTAACTTTCTTTTGAGTCTCTTATTGATCGTTTTTTATTCTCATTAACCATTCAAGTTATCCCATTGCCCATTATCATTTCCATTAAAACAAATCAAGTCTAACTGTCTAGATGACTTTCCTGTGGTTAGAAACTGTCATGGCATGTGCTACATGTATGATGTGTTTATATTTGCATATGATGAAATGAGTTGAAAGTATAAGATGAAACATGCATGGCTGCACGTAGGTGCACAACATCGGTGCATTTTGCCTTGGTTTTGCAATTCTTACGCTTATGGGTTTATTTCTAAACTTTTATTTGTTTCTTTTCATTACTTCTTTTTTCCCTCCAAGTTCTTGGACAAATTTGAGTATTAGAAAAAGGAGGCTTGAACTTGGATCTCTTCTTTAGAAATTGATTCCATGTGCTACAAACTCTTTAGGGCAAAGTTTGTACATCACTTATTAATCATGTTAAATGAGTCGCTATATAATACTCCATCCGATTGTTCATTTCTAAAATTGCAAAAAAAAAAAAGGCCTTTTTTTTTTTTAGAACGATAATGCTCACTTGATTAAAATCAAAATCATTGAGCAACTCAATGAATACTTTTGCTGCTAAATTGCTAGACAGTTGTATTTATGTAATTACTTAGAATATAATTATCATATTATTTTAAGTGTAATAAAATATATTGTACATTATTCATTGTTAAAAAAAATATAAATCATTTTATATTATTTTAGAGTTTGTATAAAATAAGAATTGAGGGAAGGGACTCACTTTATAATTATTTCTTCAACCATCATTCATTTGGACAGTGCACTCGATTCTCTTGAATTGATTAATACACATTCGATAAAAAGTTATTTTATCTTTTATAGTACTAATAAATAACATTTACATTAAATTTTGTGTCAAAGACAAATGAATAATTAAAAACCTCAACTTGTTAAACATAACTAATTTGGTACTTTCAAAATTCGGATATAATACTTGTAAAAATGAAAACACTAAAACCAAAGACATGGGCTGTTTAGTATGGTCATGTTGGAAAAATAAAATTTTAATTTCACATAAATTCACAAGATGGTATTAGTACAAATTATAACAGCATTTTTCTAACTATATATATATATATATATATTAATTTAGTCCCCTAACGTAGGTTTGATTGTTTCAAGAAAGGTTTCACTATGAAAAGGCCGAGAGTATTTCTGATGGGCCAAGCCTTAGCCAGCCCATTATTAACTGTGCCCTAATAGCCTTCTCCCTTATTTATTCCGCAAACCTCCCCTCATTTCTTTTCATCTGCGCCTCCTCTTCCTAAAGAATGTTTCTCCCCATCCCTAAATCTCTGTATCTTTGCTCGTATTCATTTAATTAATTTCGTGATTTTTTTTGTTTTTCTGTAAAGGAAATGTTCTAGCAAGTTCAGCTTCTTGACTGGATCCGGATAAATCGGTCCAGCCAATTATACAATTTAAAACTTGCGATATGAACTCGTCGGTAACACTCGCCTGAACCTGATTTTTTGTGATTTTTCAGGCCCTTATTCTACCGGCAAATCTCTTTCACTTACAATTTTTTTTGTGGCAAACTCACTCTGTCCCTAAACCTTTACATGTTTTGAGGCAATTTCTATGTTTGCCAAATTAATTTACTTTTTATCCAATTTACTCGTCCGCGTGATCTTTCTATATGTTATCATCTGGACACATGGTTGGATTACATTTATTCTTAAATTTAAATTTCTCACAGTAAATAATAATTCTTAGATGTTTTCTTGCAAATTTCCTTCTCTTTGTTAATCGATGGCATTCTGTTTTGACTTTGGTTATTTATATTGTATTAAATCGATACCGATTTAATATAATAAATTAAATGTTACTGTGAATGTTCCGCAATCCAGTAATTATACGTGTATCTAACGACGTTCCTATGAACATTTATGGGAACAAATTCATATGTTAATAAGTTATGTTGGTTGTGTTCTGAAACACCAATTAACTTCTTCAAGAATTGCTTATTTTCAAAGCTCTTTCTCATAGCTTTTAAAAAAAGTGATTCTTGAAGTAGTTTATAGAGTTTGCAACACTTCTAACATAATTTAGTAACACTGCTATAATTTTAATATTTTTGAATAATTGAAAAAATAAAATACTATGTGGATAAACATCTCTGTCAATTAAAAAGCTGAAAAGATCCATTTGAATTGTTACTTATTAATGGGGAGGCATTGCATTCTGTTAAGGAGCCTACTTATGTTGAACCCTTTATAGTAAACGCTATCGAGTACCCTTGTGTTTTTTACATTGACAACCATCACGTAATGACTATAAAATTTGAAGAAATAAATAAATAAATCGAACCTTATTTGCACTAATTTTAATAAAATTATACTCAAATTAATCTTATTAAACAATTACTCGTACTAATGTTGACCACGTTAATCTAAACATAAATGGAAACTAGCTAAATGGCAAATTCACAAAAATTTTAAATATAATTTCACTAAATTTTTTGTAAAATACAAAAAAAATACTCTAGTATTGAGTATTAAGCAGGACACTACATGAGGAGCATTTTAAATAAATTCGAATTATTATTTATAAAAATTATTGCAATTCAAATAATTCAAAATTCTTGGATCCAACCAATGGTAACTGCTCAGATTACAATTTTATATTAGAAACGTTCTATACAGTGATGTTTATCTAAAAATAATAAAAAGAACATTTTTTAAAATTAATTTCACTATAAAAACATGTTGTAAACACGAATTATAACTACTGATGATGAGTTTCTATCTGCTGAATTGTTAAGAGAAATGTTACATGGTTTGCCATATTTTCCTCCACCTATACTCTCTCATTCATTCCCTACCGTACGTCTAATACTCACCAAAAATAGCAAAAGACCATTCTCGAAATCATTTCTCATCTCTTTTTTTGGACTCGCAGCCCTTCTTCTCCAACAAAACTTCAAATCCCTGCCTAATTTTGTTTTCTTTTCTTCCCCCATCAAGGTGATATTAATTCACAATTAAAAGTCCCCATCTACAAAAATCTCATCTAATTTGGAATAAAAAAAATTAACCAAAATTCAGTTCTCACCAGTAGCATCGTGTTTGTTTAATGGATTCTCGGGAGTTACGTCGGGTATTCTCAATGTTCGATCGGAACGGGGACGGCAAAATCCGCCGAAAAGAATTAAGCGATTCTCTAGAAAACCTGGGGAACATCGCGGAGAAGGAGATGCGGCAAATGATCGAGAACATCGACGCCAACGGCGACGGGTACGTGGACGTGGATGAATTCGCGACGCTTTACACGACGATCATGGACGACAACGAGCGCAGAGATGAGGAGGACGATGTGCGGGAGGCCTTCAAAGTGTTCGATCAAAATAACGACGGATTTATCACGGTCGAGGAGCTGAGATCGGTGCTGGCTTCATTAGGGCTGAAACAGGGGCGGACGCTGGAGGATTGTAAGCGGATGATCATGAAAGTCGACGTCGACGGCGACGGAATGGTTAATTTCGATGAATTCCGGCAGATGATGAAGCGAGGTGGCTTCGCTGCTTTGAGTTGAGTGGAGAGTATTGTAGTGTAATTGTATTACGTCAATTCAATGCAATTCCTTTTTATTCTCAATCATCATCTTTATCCATTTCATTTTGTTTTAATTAAGTCACATTTTCACGTTCCGTAGGGCTATAGATGTGCAAACTTAAATAAAAATAATCAAATGACGAGGGATAGAGGAGTAAATAAATACATATTTTTATCAAGTTTTCCCTATAGAGAAATTAAAACTCAAAATCAATCTACACTTAAATTATATTTATCAATTAGTAATTTAGGATAAATCTCAAAAAATAGTTTACACCACACCCATTTTTAAATACAAGTGATAAACAATATAAAATGAAGAAATATTATTTTGATAATTTAAAATATTTCAAGGCTTATGTTTAATGTATATGCATATTACAATTTTAAATAGCGCACAAGCTCTAGGGATTTACCTCGTGAATGAATAAAGGTAGAGGGATTTACCATGAAAAGGTTACCTCGTGAATGAATAAAGGTAGAGGGATTTACCATGAAAAGGAAAAGTTGTAGTGTAATGAAATTGTAGATGAATAAAATGAACTCGTGAATGAATAAAAGATCGGAAAGAAACGACATAAGAATAATTATATAAAATAGCAATGGAAGTTAACACAGTATTAAATAAATTTATTTTAAATTATTATTATTGTTGAGTGTTTGTGGGTGCTTGCTTCTTTTTTTATACATATTTAAAAAAAAAATTATATTTTAATTATAAAAAAAATATGTTGGATAACGATGGAGTATTATTATTATTAATTGTTGTTGGAATTAATTAATCAAAAATCAGAATTATTATTAATTGTTGTTGGAATTAATTAATCAAAAATCAAAATTACTAACCTATAATTCGTAATGAATATATCTTGAATCGATTGAATTTTAGTAATATTGTTAATTCTCGTAGTCAGAAATTCAATCACGTGAATCCCACTAAAGCTTCCAATGTTCACAATTCTGTATTCTTTCCTAGGAGTGGAGTAATTAATCTTTTTTAGTACTAGTAGAGAGTGTCTATTCTCTGAATTTTGGCAGAAAAAAAAATCTCGTTAGATTTTTTTATATGAAAGAAGTTATCTTAACTTCTCTTAACCTTATTCATTTTCATACGTGAACAAATATATATTAAATATATATTCAAATAAATAAAATCATTTTTTTTATCGGGTAAATAAATAAAATTATTATTTATTTATAATTGTTGTTAAAAATATGTTAATTTAATTATTAATATTTTGTAATAATTATTATTGGTTGAAGAGTTATTATTATTAATATGTATTTATTTTATTATTTATGATAAATGTATATTTTAAAAGAAAATAATATTTTTATTTTTAAATAAAAAAAATATCTTTATTTTTAATATTAGAAATAAAATAATGATTTTATTATTTAAAATTACAATAAGGAAAAGTCTCCCTCTAAACACTAAATCAGAAAAATTTGCAGCCCTTTTTCAATTTAAATAATTTCAAATACTTTAATATTTATCTTCCATAATTCATCCATTCCTAAAAAGACGTCAATTCGAATTAATTACAGATTTTGAATTAATTACGGATATTTTATAATTTGAAACCTTTTAAATTAATTAAATTTTTAAATTTTAATTATAGATATTTTATAATTT
This sequence comes from Galeopsis tetrahit, assembly GCA_963675135.1. Taxonomy (NCBI): domain Eukaryota; kingdom Viridiplantae; phylum Streptophyta; class Magnoliopsida; order Lamiales; family Lamiaceae; genus Galeopsis; species Galeopsis tetrahit. The sequence continues at coordinate 64,083,700 of OY776129.1, read as the reverse complement.
GAAACTTTTTTAATTAATTAGATTTTTAAATTTAGTTTTGTGATTACTCTAAATCCATAGAATCACAATTGATCAACCTATTCGACAATGAAGAAATTGATTCGATCATCGAAAATCGTACTTATATTTGTGTATCCGGCGCAGCGTAAGAACATTTTTAAAACAACAATGTAAAATAAGCGAATCTGAACTCAGAAATCAACAATATTTGCGATCTCGAAGCAATAAGACATCAGATTATTACCTCAAGCTTCAGATCATGCAATCCAGACATATACGTGACCAGCGATGATTGTGCATCAACACTCGACTCAGAGATTAACGACGGTCCTTTTCGAGGTGGAAAATCCCGAACTCTCGAAGCTTTGTGTACTGCTGCTGCTACTATTACATCATTTTCATCTTGAAAAGTATTTTCGCCATTTGCAGACTTTTCATCGGAACCGGAGGCAGCCATATCTCAACAGTTGGTCGTGAGGGGTGGTTATGGCTGTGGAGTCGAAGAGGAGAAAACTGCAAATTAATTGAAGAGATGCAAATAATACATTTCTTCAACGGCCAATAGATCGGCGCATCGAAGTCGAGGGGGTTGCAGATCGACGGCTGCTTCGTCTTCGACGGCCCGGCAGCGGTGGTCACGAGGCTTTCTTCTTCGGCCACTTCGTCTTCCCCGGTCAGTGTGGCGGCAAAGCAACGACGGCGGTCAAGGTGCTGGTTCGTCTTGGTTTGGGAGGCGGCGGTCGTGTTGGTGGGCGGCGGCGGTCGTGTTGGTGGGCGGCGACCATGGTGCAACGTCGAAATCGAGGGGGGGTCGGTTGCAAGAGAGGAAGGCGGTGGGAAAAGGGGGCGGCGGCAGCCGAGGGGATGGTGGGGAGGGGCTAGGGTTTTAATTTTGGTTTTTGATGAATGAGGAGAATGAATTAAATGAGTATAGGATTCCTATTTATTTATATATGGGTATTCTTGGTTTTTGAACTCTATTTTGACTCTATTAGAAAATTATACATCTTGTTTTTTTTTTTTTTTTTTTGAACAGTAAAAAGTATTATCATATCATTCGAGTATTTTGGGTACTCAACCCATCATTTTACAAGTAAAGCCTAACTAGAAATACATGATTTTATCTTCCGCCTAGTGGACATTCTGATTATTCTATGATGCAAAGAAAAGGATCGCAACACCATGCCGATACCGCAGAGTTTTTAGTCACCAAATTTAGACCTCCAAGCCAAGTCCATAGATGGATTTTTATATTTTCTAGTGCTTTTTTCGCCTCCTGCTGTTCTTCGTTAAATCTTTTGGCATTTCGGTACCTCCAGATTTCCCAAACAATGCAAGCCCAAAGGCTCATCATGAAACTCCTCCTTACACTACCATAGCCAATCGCATCAATATGCTGTAAAGCATGTGTTCTAATATTATTATGTGGCACCATTAGTACATTTAACCATCTGTAACACTGCTGCCAAATGAAGGTTGCAAAGTTGCATTCCAGCAGCACATGAGTATTAGATTCTACTGCTTCGTCACACAGTTTGCATCGCATATCCTCAACTGGTATCGGGACACCTCTTTTGCGAAGGTTGTCTGTCGTCGCGAGTCTACCTCTTAAGCATTTCCACCCAATCAATTTGACCTTCTTCGGCGCAAAGCAGCCCCACAGATTCTTAAATTCTAGTATGTCCTCGTTCGAGTCCGTCGCCGCCCGTGATTCCTCGATCAAGCTTGCGTACGCACAGCTTGTGGAATACGCCCCATGTGGAGCTAAATCCCAGCTCCAGGTCTCTTCGAAATCCTGTGGGATTTTTATTCCTTCTAGCACCACAGAAAGAGATATTAAATCCTCACATTCACTCACACTCAACTCCCTTCCCCACGCCCAGGCCCATTGCCATCCACTACTACCCCAGAAACCCATGTTACTGACCATCATCTCCTTCTGCTCACTAATGCTATACAGGCCTGGGAATCTATCACTCAGTATCCCAGCTTCTTTCTCCCAAGGGTCATACCAAAACTTCGTGTTCCTCCCATCCCCCACTGTCCTACGGATTTTTTTACTAGCTTCTCTCCCTCCTAACTCGGAATAGATTTTTTTAATTTCTTTCCACCAACTCGACTCACCTGTGATTCTACCCCCCCTGCGCCTATTAGCGAACTCCTCACTCCCAAGGCCTCCATACCTAGACTTCAATACCCTTACCCACAAATTATTAGGTTCCGTGAGTAACCTCCACACCCACTTTCCAAGAAGAGCCGTATTAAAACAATTAAGATCTCTAATCCCTAGACCCCCTTTATTTTTATCTTTGCACACCTCTTCCCAGCTTACTCATACAATCTTCCTATGCTCCCCAACTCCCCCGCCCCACAGAAAATTCCTTTGCACCTTTTCAATATCATATAAAACAGATTTTGGAATTTTAAAGAAAGATAAATAATAGGTAAGTACCGCGGTTAATACAGCTTGAATGAGAGTGGAGCGCCCGCCCATCGAGATATGCTTGTCCTTCCAAGCATCCAACTTTCCACGTATCTTTTTTGTCATTCCCACCCAAGAAGTAGTTTTGTGGTGGTTCAGACCCACATTCATGCCCAGGAATTCCAGCGGTAGGCAGCCCATCAAACATCCCAGGAAATCGGCCATCTCCCTTTTCTCCTCCTCTCCCAAATGCAATCCGATTAACCTGCACTTATCAAAATTGACTCCCAGCCCTAAAATAAGTTCAAATAATTTAAGAGTTCTTTTGATTGTCCAAATATCTTTCCTGCTCCCATTGCACAAGAACATGGTGTCGTCTGCGTATTGTAAGATTGGCACCTGAACCCTGTTTTTCCCCACTCTGATAGGGTCAATGGTCCCTATTTCTACAGCACGGTTAGCTAGAATATTTAGCCCCTCGGCTGCGATGAGGAACAGAAAAGGCGAGAGTGGATCTCCTTGACGCAGCCCACGCTCTAATTTGAATTCTCCAGACGAACTACCATTCACAAGTACCGCCGCACTCGCCGTAGACATGCATTCCATCATCCAGGCCCTCCACTTATGGGAAAATCCCATGCCATCCATCATTGCGTCAATATATGACCATTCGACCGAATCATACGCCTTCGCGAAATCAACTTTGAACAACACCCTCTTCTTTTTCTTTCTTTTTGCTTCGTCAATGGCTTCATGCGCGACCAGAATACCATCCATGATTTGTCGTCCTCCAATGAAGGCGGATTGACTCTCGGATATTATTAATTCAAGAACTTTGGCCAGGCGCCTAGCAAGAGTTTTGGCTATGATTTTGTACAGGCTCCCGATTAGCGAGATAGGGCGGAACTCGTCCAATTGTTGAGCCCCTGTTTTCTTGGGTATCAACATAATGAAGGAAGGGTTAAGGCCTCTCACCAGTTTCCCGTGTTCATGAAATTCAGCCATCATACTCAATATTTCCACTTTTAATAATTCCCAATTTTCTTTGAAGAATCCCAGGGAAAAATCATCGGGCCCCGGGCTTTTGGATATTTCGCAGTCCCAGATCGCCTTTTTCACTTCATCTTCTGCGAACTCAGCTGTGAGAAAGCCATTATCGCACTCGTCTAGCTTTCTTCGAACCATGTATGAAGGTATGAAGTGTCTGACCTTGGCGGCGGATTTAAAGTGTGCACTGAAAAATCTGAATACCTCCCCTTTTACTTCCTGCGCCGTCTCAGCCCATTGTCCATCTATGAATAAGCCGTTGATTGCATTGTTAGCGCATCTGCCCTTGATAACTCTATGGAAAACTTTAGTATTCATGTCTCCTTCCTTCAGCCATTTAATTTTCGCCATTTGGTGTAATTGCTCTTCTCTCAATTTCAGATCGTGTTGTATTCCTGCCAGCGCCTCACGTCTTAGCCCTTCTTCTCTGTCTTCCAAACCGAAAAGCTCATCCAAGGTATCTAATTTAATGATCTCCTTTCTCTTTTCCTCTATAGATGTATCCAATCTGCCGAACACATTTTTGTTCCATTCTTTGAGGTCTCCTTTCAATAGCTTCAATTTTTCCTTTAACACGAACCCGCTCCACCCCTGTATCAAATAAGATCTCCACTTTTCTGTCACGAATTCTTTAAAGTTTGGGTGTTTCATCCAGGCGTTAAAGAACCTAAAAGGTTTCGGGCCCCAATCAATAAATTTGTGGAAAGTGAATATCGGGCAGTGATCGGAGATGGTTCGCCCCAGACCCTTCAGGATGCTGTCCGGCCATTTATCCTTCCACTCCGCATTTACGAAAATCCTATCAAGCCGACTTTTGCACGTCCCGTCCGGTCTAACCCAGGTGTATTTTCTCCCTAAGAGGGGTAGATCGATCAAATTCGCCTTATTGATGAACTCCTCGAATAATTCCATGTCTCTCCTGTCTTCACGATCTCCTCTTCCAGCCCTCTCATCAATATTTCTAATAGAATTAAAATCTCATGCAATACAAAGATATTTTTCCTGACTTTGTTCCACCACGCTCAGCATTTCGTCCCATACTTCTCTCTTTTCTCTCGTATTACATGGTGCATAGACATTTATCAGGCAGCAACTGCTGCCATCTTGTCTCCAGATGCCTTTGACTACTAAGAATCCTCTCCGGTGCCACGCTTCCAAGCTTACAAGCGCCCCTTCGTCCCATATAGTAAGGATACCTCCTGAACGTCCTTCCGCTTCCTTACTTTCCCATCCAAAATTTGTATTCCCCTAGACCGATTTGCATAAGAACTTTGTCATCTTTTCCACTTTCGTCTCTTGTATGAAGCAAATATCTATGTTGTGTTTCCTAATCATCTCCTTTATCTCTTTTCTCTTATCTCTGCCTCCCATCCCCCTGACATTAAAGCTGAGCATCTTCATTGATGAGCACTGCTGTTCCCTCCCTTCAGCTTGTCTGCAACCTTTTGGGCCTTCTTTTTTGCTCTTCTTTCCAACAATTCTAGCCTCCGGATAGTGTTCTCATCAGTTTCCGAACTGGAGATCCCCATCTTTTTTCCCAATTCCCAAGTTAGAGTCGCCTCTTTGTGAGCTTGCCTCTCGTCGGCCGCATAGTATCTGCTCCTATGATCCGAGCATTCCGCCCATATTTCCGAACGTCCCTTTGCTTTCCTTTTTCTCTGATTATTGTTATCTGCTTCTTCGCAATTGATCGAGCCTAATGGGGCAATCTCAATGTCTGCTATTGCGCCACCTGTCCCGAATGACTCATCGTTCTCCACTGGGCTTATCACAGGAGTGGGCTCCTCTATCTCCACTGGTTTTTCGAGAGCCTTGGTATTAATTTCGCTCTCTCCGCCGTAGTTTGTATCCATTTCATTTGGGCTTTGGTCCCCCACCAACTCTGCATTATTTGGCCTAGGGTCCTCAAACAGAAAATTTAAATCCAGGTTTTGTGGGCCTAGGTCAGGCCTGTTTCTAGTTTGTCCTTCCTCATTGTTTAACAGGGCCTCCTCGATTGGGCTCTTCCTAAACTTAGAGTTTGGCCCATCATCAAACTTTGAATACTTAGGCCCAAAGTATAATTCTTGTGCCCTTTCAGATCCCGCGGCATTTACTAGTTCACGCGCCTGATCCGTTGGAACATTGGGAAAATCACTGCGATCCGTTAACCCATCAATTCTGTCGGTTCTCGAGGTCGTGGGCGGCGCCTGCATTAAGTGCTCCTCTTTCTCTGCGCTAGTGACGTCATTCGCCCGGCCGTCCCTATCGCAACCCACTGGCCGCTGCTTTTCCGGGCACTCTCGCGCCGCCGCCGCCAAATCTACGTCCCAATCCTCGTCTTCATCCACTGTGATTCCTTTCCCTTCAGATTCCCAAAATTCCGCTTCATGATCGAAGTCTTCGTCTTCTTCTTTGATTCGAATATCGTGGGCTTGTCCATCAACCATAACTCTGATAGGTTTACTCTGAATAGTCGGGATGGACGTTCTAATGAGAATTCTTGCAAATTGCAGGTTTTCTTTGTTAACAGTATCCTCGTCGATTTTTACTATGGTGCCGAATCGGGTTGCGATCAGTCTGAAGAATCTGTTATTCCAAGCTTGGAGGGGAATATCGAACCAGTTCGTCCACACAATTCGGCGGTTGGATGTATGGCCCATCGTCCATGGTTCTACCCCGTCCAGCCACTTCTGCGTCCATTCCGAATTTTCCAGCTCTAACAAGGAAGGCTTTGTTCTGTCCACCGGTTTAATAAGAATCATGTCACCGCCTAAGGTTTGAACCTTCCATCCTTGAACGCAATCCCTCCCGATGTCGTCCCCAAACTCGGGCCAAGAGAACTGATCCCGTATCTTCCCTAGGGAGCACTCCTTAAGCCATGTTCTGTCTTCTACCGATGATTCGTACCGAAGCCCTTTGACTTCTTCCTTGCCCCCCATCATTTGGTCGCTTAGCCCCTCTACCTGGGTTCGCTTCCCGTGTGGGGGATATTTGCTCAGATCGTTTTCTTGCTTCTTCATGTAGGCTCCTCCCTTGACTGTGTCCCTATACGACAATTTGTCTCTCCAGATTCCTACTTTCCCCTCTCAAATCTTGAGATGTTTGCTCGAAGTTTGTAGGACCCAAACCATATATTGTTAAGGTCGTATTCCACCTGATCCCTATCCACCGTGCCATCGAATCTAACGAAGCCGAATCTCGCCCCCCTTCTGTCCCTTTTATCTGCTATGAAGCAGTCTTTCGCCCTAGCAATCTTGTTTATGCTTTTTACCAACTCACCTTTGCTACAATCCTCTGGGAAGTTGCAAACGTAATAGGTGATGTCGGTCTTGTCGAAGAACCCCTTACGTTCCATGGCCTCAATCCATAATCTTGAATCGCTTTCTGCACTGTGTTTCTGTCTTTTCTGTTGTAACGAGGCATTCCTGCCTACGGTGGTCCACCGTCCGTCGCCTCCTCTCATCAATGCTACCTTCAAATTATTATTAATTAAAAGATATATATATGCAGTGCTAGTACGTGGGGTAGGCCGAAATTGCAGCGGTGTGCAGGTGAACAAAAACCCTTGCAGAAATCATACATGGAAGATGCTTTTCCATACTCAATCTACTTTTTACTTTACTTTTATTCATAAAAATTTACAAAACTACCCTTAAAAAATCACTCATTACACCTTTTTTTTTACACATTTCTTAAAAAATGTGTGCCATCGTGAAAGTTCATGTGGACGGATGGAGTACATGCTTTTGACTCTACACGAGTCCGACCCGCTTAGTTCTATTCGGGTTATTAAAGTGGTGATCCGAAACCAAATATAGCGGCGGGAGCACTCGTCGGATTAAAATCTATATTCTTCCGAAATGGGTTCGTGGCTTTATCCCCAAATCTATCTGGATTTTCGTTAAAATCTCGATCATGTTTCGGCTACATCCTCTACTGATTTTACTGTAAAGGTGAGCTTTCTCTCTCCCTCACTACTGTTTTATGACGATCTATTACTGTTGAGAAACATTGTTGTCCCTTTTTTATAGAGGATTTTTGCTCTAGATTTTTATGAAATTCAAATTTCTGGAAAGATCTATTGGAATTAGCTAATCCGTGTTGCTTATTTCCAGTTTTCAATTTGCATTTGTTTCCTAGCTTGAAATTATATAACTAACTATTAACTAACAAGTATTACAATTAATTAGTCTAATAATTCGAATTTGAGAAAGTATGAAAATTTGGTGGATTGTTGATTTTTTCGTGGTGCAAATATAAAATCCAGTGGAATCAGTGTTTTTCATCAGTCGCAAAAGAGTAATGAAACAGTGACCATTATACTGGTGGTCAAATTGAATCTGGTTTTTAGATACATACAAGTTGAATTGTGTTTTAATGAATCAGTGACCATTTGATACATAATGTTGCAAAAGTTTCGTGTTTTAAATGAAACAACGCTCATTTGATAGTAGTACATACATATCAGTTGCAATCTTCATGTTAGGTTACATATTCTGCAACATTATGTATCTTCATAATATAATTCCACTTGGAGTGAGCATCGTTAGAGCCCCTGTTTATTTTTCTACTAAAAACCAGTTTATAGTCCAGTCCAGTAGTGATAATTTTTAATTTTCTACTTTTAAATTGCAGGATTGAAATGCTTTTATTAGTAAAAAAATTATATTACAAGGCGAAGATTATTCAAATCAGCAAACGACGACTAAAGGAACATTATTCAAATCAAGAAAGAGTCAAAAGGCCCTCAATTCATCGGGACTTGCTGCAATCTGTTTGCAGAAAGTTGATTTGCTTGTTCACCAGATCATACCCTATGAGGTAACCAGCCTGATGTAAATTTCCGAAAATGGCAATATTTTGAGAGGGAACCAATGTCAAACAAACAAGCCCCTTCTCCACTTCAAGAAAAGTGCTCTCCAGTGGCAACACCAAATCTGCTCCTTGAAAGTGTGCAGTAATTGGTGGTGAACTGAACTCGCCACCACTTGGTAATTCATAACACAAGTTGAACGTCCCTTGCGTGTCGTTCACTCGGGTCCCTTTGATCGCGTTCGCCAATGTCGTCTCAAGTCCCTCGTACAACTCAGCAGGGACAAACGTCAAGGTGGTGCCAGAGTCGATTATAATGTTACCTTCTTCAGACACTTGCTTCGTACTGGACGATTTGTAGTCGAACCTCTGTGTCCCTACGGATAGACCTTGTAATGTGAGATAGTAAAAAGTATCAGGAGTTTTGCTCACCAATGGAGTTGACAAAACATTAGGCCCTGCCACAACAGCATCGCTGCCAAAGCTTATCTTGCTTGGAACTTTGGAATTAAGAGATGTCAAACAGTAAGAGAATCTTCCCCCAACGGAGCTCGCCTGTTGATTCACTATGGACACAGCCCCATTTCCAAGGCCAAAAATCCCAGACCCGGTTTCTCTAAAGGTCCCGTCGTTGTTCTTTCCACAACCGAACACGAACTTGGGGAAAGTCGCACTATCTCCAAGTGTAAGGGTGTCTGCAGCTAGTTCACCCAGGCTGAAAGACCTGTCTCCGTAATTAACTTCATATTGACATACATCACCATCACCACAACTCGAACTTCCTGCGGACGTGCATTGATTCGTCTGGCATGAAACGGGCCTATAGGTTTTTGTCGCGGTGGGGTCGAAGAGAGGATAGTTTTGCTTGTAGCAACTGGTGCATGGTTCACACTGTATCCATGTCAGGTCACTGCCCGTGTCAGCAATGCTGAGCTGTCGAACGGGTGGTGTCCCGATTTTGTATTCCATTAAGTACTCTCCTCCGTTGGCAGATAGAGGAGCTTCCGTTGTTTCGTCTAGGGACTTAGATGAAGACAACGAGAGGGAGGATTTACGCGAAAATGAACGATCGAACGCGTTTCGTAGACGTTGGAATCGTGTTTTGGTGGGGTCGTGTGAAGGGGAGAGAGGCGAGTCACGATGGATGAGATCAATGGTGACACCACCATTGTTGAGGGATTGAACCAAGGAGATTAAATAGACTATTGTTAAGGAAATAAGCAGAGTTGAGGAGTTGTTGTAAGAAGCCATGGATGATTAGCAAGCTTTGGTGATGATGAGAATCAGAAAATTTTCTACATTTTATAGGCGGACTTTAGATTAAGGAATGTGGAAAATCATTTATGGCCATTTGAGAGGTTTGATTGTATATTTTTTTGAAACCATATTAGTACATGATTAATTTTCAGTTACACATAATAATGAATTAATCCTCATATTTGGCTACATTCCTTTCACTGATTTTGATCATTTTGGCAACAAGTATTTGCCAACGTTTGGTACCCAGAAATATAATTCATTCATTATGTGTATTGATTGAATTAATTTCTGATTTATTTGAATTTATGAATTTGCTTAAAATATTTGAATGAGTGGAATATCTAGTATTTCTTCATTCTTTATTTTTTATGATCTTTAATGTTGTCAACGCCTCAAAGAAAAAGGAAAAAAAAAAACTATTAACCTCAGACCTCTAAGCAGTGACGGAGCCAGAAATTTTCGGTAGGGGGGCCCGATTATCATTATTATAAAGATAAAAAAATGTATTTATTATACTTATCGAAATTTCTTATAATAAAATTGTAAATACATTTCATTCCATTAAATCAAATCATCGAGTTTACTTTCATTGTATTTTGTAAGATGTTTTGATAGTCTGCACTCAAAATGAAGCCGAGTAATATAAAAATTGTTAAAATATTAATATTCAATATAATAAAATATAATACATTAATGTGTTCCAATATTCTATAGTTATATAATAATTTTAAATATAAATGTACAAAAAATTTAAAACACTAAACTATTTTTATTTTTAAATTCTCTACTAAAATATTGTTCAATTTTAAAGATATTCTTGTGAATCTTAGCAAAAATTTAGACAATAATTTTAAATATACTATTAATCTATATTATTGACTCTATTAAAAAAAACGGAGTATTAAGAAACAAAATGTATGCAAACATTCATTTTTAGTCCGTCTAAACTTATTATGTATGTAAAAAATGTAAATAATATTTTTATCATCACTTCAAAATCATCATTTATTTACTCAAATTGTCAATAATTTTATTCATATACAAATACATATCATTATTTTAAAAAGAAAAAATTTATTTATATATATATAATAAAATAAAATAAAAAATTGTGGGGGGCCACTGGACCCCCTGGGCCCAGTGTGGCTCCGTCTATGCCTCTAAGACAAGACCTCTTCATTGTGATTGATAATTATAAATATTTATTATCTGCTTTAATATGAGAAATATGATTAACCTTTCTCAAAATAACATTTTTTTATATAGTAATATACTGTCGTATATATACCAACTACAAAAAAAAAATCATGTCTCGTGAGGTCGGAATTAAAATTAGACAGTATGAATGAATGATAAATCCTTCCTACATAGGAGTAGTACAATTTTATAGAATAGTTTAATTACTTTGGAGTTTTTAATTATTTTTTAAAAATGAAAGGGTTAATTGCAAAAAAAATCACGACCTTTAGTAGATTTATCAATTACAACATGTCATTTTTTTTTTTGCAATTCGATACGCAATCTTTTTAAGTTTTACAATTTAATGCACCGATAGATTTTCCGGTCAAAAATAATATGATGTGGCGCCGGAAACATCAAAATCGCTACACGGGCGCCAAATAGATTGCCAACTAATTAATTATTCTTTAAAAAAAAAAAATTTAAAACTAAAAAACATATCAAATTAATTAATCCAGCCCTAATTGAGGGATTGAGGAATTGAAGAACATTCGTGCGAGAACAAGAGCACTGAGAATCTGAGTTCATCTAAAACAAACAAAGGGATTGAGGTATTGAAGAACATTCGTGCGATTATGATTTCTATGCAAATCATTAGAGTTGGTTTAATTTTGAGTGAAAAGATTGCATCTTGTGTGTGCGCGAAGGGTCTAGGAATTAGGATTCTAGGTGGGTGCGCGAAGGGTTTAGGAATTAATTAATTTTGTATGATTTTTAGTTTTAAATTGTTTTTTAAAGAATAATTAATTAGTTGGCAATCTATTTGACGCTCGTGTGACGATTTTAATGTTTCCAGCGTCACATCATATTAATTTTGACCGGAAAATCTACCGGTGCATTAAATTGTAAAACTTAAAAAGATTGCGTATCGAATTGCAAAGAAAAAAAGGACACGTTGTAATTGATAAATCTACTAAAGGTCGTGATTTTTTTTGCAATTAACCCAAAATGAGAATTATAATTGATCAAATTCATTAAACTAAAAGAAAAGGGAACAATACATATAGTTTTAGAATTCCCTTCAAACCCCTGCTTTATAGTTGTAGAATTACCCCTTATTGATCATTGTTAAATAATTAGATATATAAAGCTGAATTGCAGTTATAATTACAATAAAATGAGAAATTGATACATTTTCTCTGCCTACTGCAGTAACAGTAGTATTAAGAGTAAGTAACAGAAACTAATTTAGCCGTTTCAACTTGTTATTTGAAAAGTTGAGAATTAATCATTAAAATGGTTTCCTTTCTCTATAGCCCCCAGTGTTTCCGTGATAACGTACAGCCAATACTTTGAAAATGTCACAATATTTTATTTTGAGTTAATTTTAAATAAATACGTCATTTTTTAATTTTAATATTAATTTAATTAAGACTTTCATAATTATTATTAAAAAAATCTAAATCTTTCATTATGTTACAATTTAAATTATTCAATACACAATTTTTTTCTCTGGTCAACAATCGTTGACGTGGCTTGCTGGATCTCACCACGTCAAATTTCACATATTTTTTTTTATATCACATTACAAATTGAGTAACACTTTATAAAAATAAAAATAAAATACATCTTCTTCTCCACTTCTCAAAATCACTCGTCATGAAAATTGTGTATTAAAAGGGGCGGAGAATACACTATTTCCATGCCTCGAACCCAAGAATAAAATTAAATTACTATCTATTTTTATCTAATTTTATTTACTAGATTTTCACAGGCTAGTTTTAATTTTTTTTTTATAGTTTGTCTTACTATCAGTTCCTTTATAATTTGCTTGTTTACGGAAAAAAAAAAAAAAGAATGTAATATTACCCGCTTTAAACAAAAAATCTATCTTCGTCCTCTGCCATTTATTTCAATCTATAAAAACACTTAGGGTGTGTTTGTTTAGGGATTGGCCCATCCGGATTTGGATGGGTCATCCCCCATCCCATCCCTCTCCATCCAAATACCCATCCACCCCTATAATACATCTACACACCTATTTTTATACAATTACATCATCCTTTTTCTTTTCAATCACTCATTCTCTCTCATACTTTTTTTCACAAACTCATTCTCTCTCATATTTTTCTTTCACATACTCATTTTCTCTTTCTTATTATTCTTCAATTAACCTTATTCTCACTCTTATTTTTATACAATCATATATAATTATTCAACTAATAAATACTTTAAAAAATTATTATTATTATCTAATTAATAATTTTTATTTTTTATACGGTCATATAAAATTATCCAACTAATAAATACTTAAAAAATAGTCTCTTTGTCCACCAAAAGTGTGCTCACTTTTTTTTATACATGTTTTAAAAAAAATCATATTTTAATTATAAAAAATATATGTGAGGTAACGAGTAAATAATATTGTTGGTGGATACTCAATCTTGTTAATAAAATAGAAAAATACTAAAAAATTAACTATTTAAATAGAATAAGCACGTTTTTTTGTGGATAAATAAAAATGAGCACATTTTTTGTGGACATGGAGTAATTATTATTATCCAATTAATAATTTTTAATTTGATGTGTGTATTATATTCTTTAAAATTGAAATTATTCGATTAATAATTTTTTAATTTGATGTGGAGTTATCCAACTAAAAATTAAAGTTGAATCTATTGCTCTCTCTCTCTCTATCAATTAAATCCATTCTCCATTTTTCACTTTCATAAAATTATATTAATTAAATAAAAATAATATCAAATTAATATAAATAAAAATTATATACGTTTCTAAGGTTATATACGTAATGTACGTAAATATATTTAATAATAAATTAATATAAATATATTTTTCACTTTGATAAAATTATATACTATTATAATGTACGTAAATATATTTAATATTAAGTAGATAAACATATAATAATAATTACATTAAATTCAAATAATATTAAATTAATATAAATAAATATATTAATATTAAACACATATATTTACACTTTAAAAAAATAATAATTAAACATCATTCAATCATTCTTACAATCATTACTTAACTAACTAACAATAATAAAATAATACAACATCATTCTTAATTTAACAATAAAGCTACATCCACCCCTACTTCTCAATCTCAATCCAAACACTACTTAAACACAATTACTATTCATGGATTACCCCCATCCCTTTTTTTTCAATCCCCATCTCAATCTCATCCACCACAATCCCTAAACAAACAGCCCCTTATGCAATGCACGTGCTTATTTTAATTTTTTGTATAGTCGGTTAAAAAATAAGTATACATATATATAGATATGTTAAAACTCTCTCACAAAAAGAGTCTGGAATATTAGTGCCTTCATATTTTGCTTGTTTACAAAAATAAAATACTTAAGTATTACTTGCTTTAAACAAAAGGTATATATTTCTCCTCTTTCATTTAATGTCATCTATAAAAACACCCTCAATTTATAAGTTGCGTAAAGGTTTTTTTTTTTTTTTTGACTAATCATTTTTCCGAATTGTAGATAAGTTGTGTTTGTATTTTATGCGCATCATAATAAAATACCCGTGTTTTTTTAATACACCATACGGAAAGAGATCTATTTCTGACTGATCGAGACATATTTCCCCTCTCTCAAGTCAAATGATCAATAATTTTATGTTTTGACAATTCAACATGACAAAGAGAATGTTTACATTCTATTCAATAAAAAATAAAAAAGATTACTATCTTTACAATATTGAAAGCATAAATAAACTTCAAATCTTCACATCTTTTCTTAAATACATCTACTTATTATATTAGTATTTCTTAACCTCCGTGTCCGGAGGTCATGGGAGCTTTCTCCGAGACGGAGGGAGTATTCAAATTTGTGTCTACCATCAACAAAATCACAATTGTTTAAAGCATGATAAAAAAAAAATCATAGTGCTCCATTACTTTTATACTTGATCATATTTTTCTAAGATCATAATTTAGGACATAAAATAAACCTAAGGTTATAATTTTTAAAAAATTGAATAATGAATTTATGCAATGTAAACTAACATACTCCGTATTATTTTTCCTTCTTTCATATTCATATGTTTGAATAACACATATTTAGCAAAGAGACTTAACAACAAATCTCGAAATTATTTAGATTCCAAAAGGTTTTCTACATTCCTAAATTTAATAGAGTATGTGAGATACTATACTGATTCTTATTTGATGTTAGAACATATTGCATCAATTGTTTTACTCATAAAATATAGGATAAGCATGACTAAATTTTTGGGATAAACATATTGCAACAAAATTCATCAATTAAGTAAAATTAATAGCATTTTTGATGATCGGCAACTTTTTATAATACTTGAAGTATTGATGCCATCAAATTAGAATCACCACGCAAGTACTGTTAGAAAGTCGAAGGGTTTGCAATTGAACCATCGGGATTAGACTACACAACTTCACTTGTAGGTGCTCCACCTCTATAATATATATCAGAAAAAAATATACACTTTAACAAAGGAAACACATTCGTTCCTAAATATTCACATACTTAAAGAATAATTTTCATAACCACACAAAAAAATAAAGGACATGAAAAAATGACAACAACATTATAACATAAATACAAAGCAATATCTTGTATAGTTCGTGGATGTTTTTTAAAGACAAATTTTTAAGCATTAAATAACAAATACACACTAAATTATTATAAGAATCTTGAAATTAGAAAATGAAATGTTTGAAATACACATTGACAACAATAACAAATATCAGTTGAAAATTAGAAAGTACGGGGTATATGAATTAACTCATCTTTGTAAAATAGTTGTGGGAAGAAGTACAATAACATTTTACAACAGTTAGATGCAAATACAAATAATTTACATGTCTTTCTTTAAATAGAATCACTCTCTTTTATTTCCTTTTCATTTCTCTTTGGAGGGAAACTCGCTTTGCTGCATGCAAGAAGATGGAATTGGCATGGGGTAGTTTCTCTGGAATTTGCTTTCTTATTCAGATATTGATGAACAAATGAATCCTTTATGACAACCATGACATCAAACATATTAAAAATAGCTCCAATGTTCTGATAAGAGAAGAATTGCTTAGATTTTGATCACTCATATGATAGAACCATACATCTCATCGCATTCGCATCCATAATTTATAATTTGCACCCTCTACCATATATAACCTAAAACAGAGTAAACCAAGGGTCACTTTACATTAGAAATTGAAGAGATCAAAGGCACTTATTTCAGCAATTATACGATCATTAACTGGATTTTGGTTTCAGAATTAATGGTATTTCAGTTTCACAATAAAAAAAATGGTAGAAATTGAAGTTTGAGAAAATTAATGAGATGAAGGGTGAGATTAAAAGTATTTTTAAGAGTCTCTCTAGATTCCTATTCCTATTCTTGTAATGTATGATATGGCACACATGGCAGAAGGAGGAGGGGTCTCAAATGCACACGTGTCGAAAGCAGGAGAGCCCTCATCCTCCTTTTTATATATATATATATATATATATATATATATATATTTTAGAACATGTTAAAAGGGGCTGACTATTTACACCTCCAATCCGATTTAAAACACACCCCCGATTGATGCACCCTCTTCAAAATTTATTAGAGAATAGATGCACCCCTCAAATTGTTCTAAATACCCTTTTATCTAAAAAAAAAAAACTATTTACTTAACACATACCCCTGAAACTCTAATTTACCCCCATTCATTTTCTCCTTCCTCTTCCCCACCCCCGCCCCATTTTTCTTCTATATGTCGTTGCCCCACCCTGATACACGCCGGTCGCCGCCGCCCTCCCTCACTTTCTCCCTTTTTTTATGCATTCTTGGTGTCGCCCCACCCCCCACCAGTTGTCGGCAGCCGGCCTCCTCCACGCCCCCGTCGCCGCGGCCAATGACCCCGATCGTCGCACCCCCTCCCTCTCCTCCCCCCACCCCTCCCCCATACACGACGTCGTGGCCCCCGCGGCCCATCCACTGCCCTGGTCCGCGACGGCCCATCCTCTCCCCCATTTTTTTTATGTATTATGTCCCCGCTTCCCCCGTAGGCGGCCTCCCTCTCCCGATCGACCTCCCCGCTGCCTCCTAGTTCAAGATGTCGGCCATCCCACCCCACGTTTGTGCATCCGGTCTCCCCCCCCCCCCTTCCTCGATTTCGCACGTTTTTTTGTTAGGATTTTATGCAGAAAAAATCTGCAAAAACCCTTATTTTTTTTCGACAGCTTAATGTCGACCAAATTGTTGTCGACGATGGCGTATTTGATCGACATTAAATGGTCGATTTTTTTTCTACCAATCAATGTCGACCATATACACTTTCGTCGACAAATCGTTGTCGACGGAAGTGTACATGGTCGACACTGGTTGGTCGAAATTTATAAAAAATAATTGTGATTTTTCTAAGTATTTTTGGGAATTTGTGAATTTTTTTGGTTTGGTGTTCACCGGAAATGTTATCGGCGGCCGTCAGAAGTGGTGGTTTAGGGAAAAGGTGAAAGGATTGACAATAGGTATGGCATGCGTTCAGTAAAGGGGTGCATCTAGTATGATGCATTTTAATGAAGGGTATTTTTAATTTTTTACATGATTATTATATTATTAAATTGGATGGGGTGTGTTTTAAGCCGGATTGGAGGTGTAATAGTCAGCCCCATTTTAGAATAAACCAAATCGAAGGGGTTTGACTATATGCACCTCCATTTAGGAGAGATGCACGCCCCCGATAGATGCACCCCCCAAAAATTGTATAAAATAATGCACCCTTCTTTCGAAATGTCCAAAATACCCTTCTCACATTAAATTCAATTTACTACACACACCCCAAACCCTAGTTTTTTTCCCTCTTCTTCTCCCCTCCCCAAATCACTCCACCACCTCCTGCTGCCGCCGCTGGCGGCACCCTCCCTCGCCCCCTCGCAGCCTCCGCCGCCCTCGCCCCTCCCCCACGTTTCTGCAAAAAAAAAAAGAAAAAAAAAATTATGCCGCCGCACCCCGATCTCTTCTCTCCCCTCCATTTTCCCCCGCCGCCGGAATCGCCCCGATCTGTAAAAGAAAAACAAAACAAAAAAAATTACAGCCGCCCCGTCAATCGGCCGCCGCGGCCGCCCTCTCCCCTCCATTCCCCCCCCCCCAAACACCACCCCGATCTGTATAAAAAAAAAAAAAGTTTCAGCGGCCGCCCCTACCTCTCTCTTCTCTCCCTCTCTTCACCGGCGTTGGCCCATGCCGCTC
Source organism: Galeopsis tetrahit (assembly GCA_963675135.1). Classification (NCBI taxonomy): domain Eukaryota; kingdom Viridiplantae; phylum Streptophyta; class Magnoliopsida; order Lamiales; family Lamiaceae; genus Galeopsis; species Galeopsis tetrahit. The sequence goes on along the minus strand of OY776129.1, from coordinate 64,065,739 downwards.
CGTCCACGGCGTTAGCCCACCCCGATTCGCCTGCGTAGAACACCAAGTTTTTTTTTTTTTTATTTCGACACTGTAATGTCGACCATGTACACTTTCGTCGACAACATTTTATCGACGAAAGTGTATATGATCGACATTACAGTGTCGATCGACATTTGTTGGTCGACCGTATATCCTCCCGTCGACAAAATGTGGTCGACGGGAAGATTTATGGTCGGCACTGGTTTGACGAAATTTGTTAAAAAATTGTTAATTTTCTAAGTTTTGATAATGGTGTTTGTTAATGGGTTTGATAATGGTAATTTGTGGATGAATATGGTTGATTTGTTGAAATTTTTGATTTTTTTTATTTCTTGTTATCGGAAAAAATGGTGTAGGTGGTCGGAAATTTGGGTTAGGGATAAGGTGAAAGAAATGATAGTAGGGGGTGCGTTTAGTAAAAGGGGTGCATCTAGTACGCTGTATTTTAATGAAGTGTATTTTTTACTTTTTATTCTATTATTTTATTAATAAATTGAAAGGGGGGAGTGCATCCTTCCGAAATGGAGGTGCATATAGTCAGACCCAAATCGAAGCAGTTCATGGCCCATTTTTATTAGTACATACGAAAGGCCACAGCCCAAAAGCTCAATTTCAGTCACGGCCACCCTTGAACAAAATTGCAGAGCAAAATCATAAAGGGTGAAGGAGAAAAATGGTGGTGAGAAATTTGGTGTGTAAATTCCCATCTCTTAAACGTATCTGCGCCAATTCCACGCCATTTTACCCTCTTCACTCGCAACACCACTTCATATTTCAAAGCCCCAGGTAAATTTTCCTTCTTCATTTTCCCCCCAGTTAGTTTGTGTAAAAAAATTGTTTGTCGAAACTACTACTGTAATCGTTACACAGTATTTCAATTTCAGGGTTGTATGAAAATATGGCTGAATTTCTGTATTTCGTTTATTATTGTTTGGGTAGAATCTGATCTTATTATGATTCTTTTAGTTATGCACGTATACGCTGGATTGTTAGCAGAAGCATGCGGAATTGTTTGCATTATGAGATTGGAGTGGTAAGAGGTAATATTGGCGGTGTTTCATGGATACATTCGGGTCAGACTTCGACTAATTCGGACCCTGTGGGGGAACAAAGTGGTAACAATGCGGGTATGGATGACGGGTCGGGTCAGGTTGATGTGAAGAAAAGGAAGAAATTGAAGGGAAAGAGAGCAGTGGTGAGGTGGTTGAAGTTATTCAGGTATAAGAAGAAGAAAGCTTATGAGAGAATGACGCCCGAAGAGAAAATCCTGTTCAAGTTGAAAAAGGTAGAAATTTTTATTTGATCCTTCTTTTTTTTTTCTATTAATGTTGACACTAATGAAAGAAGAATAGGGCTCATGCCAATAATCAATAATTGTCGCTTACTATCATTGATGAGCTCTCAGGTTTTGCACGTACATTTTAATGAAAATTGACTAAGTTCAAATCAAATTTACAGATGGAGCTTTATCAATGCTTGATGGAGTTCCATATCCTTATTCTGAGGTTTCTCTTTGAGAAAGTGTCTGGGAGGGTTTTGTTGATCCATGATTTTGTGTAATCTTTCTTTCCTTGTTACTTGTTAGGAGAAAACTGTGAATCTATCCAGTTCTTTCTTAATTCTTTTCTAGTTGAGAATTGAGATGTATATATCGACTGAGGCATGTGTAACATATGGAGGCTTTAACTCATTTCTGGCTATAAGGGTAGGCATAAATCAAGAAAAAAATAGATAGAAACCAACTTCTGTATGACTTCTAACATTTTGTTAGTAATCTGCATAGTTACATTATGCAGTATATCGTCCTTGGGACAAAAATTATCTGTTTTGTATTTATTATTGAGTGGTTGATTTCATCCTTCATCAAGGCTCAAAGGAAAAAGGATGGATTACTTGAATCTCTAGACAAAATCGAGCCTAAAGAATCATCAGATACGATGCATGATCCAGAAATATTGACCCCTGAAGAACACTTCTACTATTTGAAGATGGGTGAAAAGAGTAAGAATTATGTACCAGTTGGAAGACGTGGGATATATGGGGGCGTTATACTGAACATGCACTTGCATTGGAAAAAGCACCAGACTTTGAAAGTTATAGTGAAGACCTTCTCTCCAGATGAGGTGAAGGATATAGCTTCAGAGCTCGCAAGATTGAGTGGTGGCATTGTGCTTGATATTCAGGAAGACGACACCATTATTATGTACAGAGGGAAGAACTACTCTCAGCCCCCAACCGAGATTATGACTCCCAGAGAGACGCTCTCCAGAAAGAAGGTCTTGTCTACTTACCATTATAGATGTTTATGTATATGTCTATCTGTATAAACTATTTGTACCATGTTACAATGTACACGTGTTTTATGCAAGTGTTGGGCTCCATAAGAAATCCACCATCTGGTTCCATATGGACCTAAATAGTGGATTTCTTATGGAGCCCAACATCAACATAAGTTACTTGTATACTGTTGCATCTCTTGCATGTTACAAACATAAGAAACCATTGTCGGACTCCACATCATTGTTCTATATATATATATATATAGTTCAAGGAGTGAAGTGGTATATTCCAAAGCTTGGTGGGTGACTGGGTGAATTATGATAAATATCTTAATTTAGTTGGCAAAGTGCAATTTCCCTTATATCAAAGACTTGTTTGGGAACTCACTCCATTTAACCAATATTGTTATGGAAGGGAAGGAGTCGGGCATGACCACCCCTATATGCATAGGTTTTGGCTAATGTCCATTTCTGATAACCTTTACAGGCTCTGGATAAATCCAGGTATAGGGATGCTCTGAGAGCTGTTAAGAGATACATCCCAAGACTTGAGCAGGACTTGGAGCTGCTGCAAGCTCAGCATGAGAGAAAAGTTGGTACGGCTGAAGAAGAAAAACAATTGATCGATGCTTGTGATGTTAATTCCCCCAATCAACAGTTTGAGGGATCTGAGAGGCTGAAAGAACTGATGGCTAAAAGTGATACCAACGAGTCGAGTATGAATTCAGATTCCGAACAACTTTCCGACATCTTTGAAACGGACACTGAGAATGAGGAGGAGAGAGCAGAAAAGCCCCTTTATATGGACCAGTTTGAAAAGATTCCAGTACAGAGCGATACAGAGGATGAGGATTTTGAACAACATCTTCGGCGAATATCTGCCAACTCCAGAAAAGAAAAATCCAGCGATAAAGATGAACAAGAAGTGACAGATCTTGATGAGGTTGATAGAATGGTTTTACGAGCTGCTTCGCTTTTGAAGAAAAAGAGGAAATGATCAGAAACTTGTTCATTCATTTTGATTACGTACACCTGAATGTATGTATATGTATGTGTTTGTATAAGAAGATACAATTTTTCTTCGATGAATCAGAATATATAACATGGAATTCAACAGGAATTACACAACATTACTATCATCCTGCGCAACTCCAGCATCACTATACATAAACCTAGATCACATTTATCATTCCCCTTTTTATCAGAGGGTCACTAGGCAATATCTCTTATTCTTGAAGTTGAAACATACATGTTCTTTCAAGAAAATTTCTTAAAAAGGATTCTTCTATATACGAAAAATAGCGTGCAGAACCTGAACACGACTACAATGCAGACAACATTTGTGCTTCAGACAGTGCTTCCGCTTCGGCTTTTTTCACATTTTCGACTACTGCTAGAACTTTCGAAGACATTTGCTCAGTTTGATTCTCCACAGTGTCCAGAAGGTTAATTAATCTCTCTCGGTATGAAGCACATAGTTCTTCCTGTCTTTGAAGCTCTCTTGCAAGTTCTTGAATTCTCTTATCTTTGTCAAGCTACAAATACAAAATTCATACTTATATATATTTTTTTAATTATCAGTAGATATATAAGATCATGCCAAAAACACATATGAACTTAGTTCATGAAAGTTTAGTATACTGGGAAATACTGTTTATTAACACATAAAATCAAACATTTTATAACAGGTGATATTTCGTATGCTAAACAGTGTTACTCTAAAGAAGAGAGTTCACGTGAACTTGATTCACAAGGGACCTACTCCAACTCCAAGATCATATCATATATATAACATCCTATTCCTAGCAGAATAAATTGATTGGTTAAGTTGAAAAAGGCGTACCACTTTCCTATACTCATGAGTGATGCCAAGAGGGTGGTTATGATCCTTGACGAATCTTGTAACAACCCACTTTCCCGACTTCTCCAGTTTAAACAGTATGGTTGCTTTGCACCCTTCACGTGCACTAGGACGTGGTTTTTTTTCTGGCCCGATTTTTGCTTTAGTATTTGGAGAGAAACCTTGTTTATTGCATCCAAGTCGGCGAGCAAGAGTTGTACCGTCTATTTCAGAACGACGTCGTTGCATAACACGCACGACAAAACCTGCCCTCCTAGCGTACTCATTGTAAAATCTCCTAGCATCATCTTCTGATTCGAATTCCATGCCTACATATGGTTCAATAACAGTACCTTCTTTCAGTGTATTGTCCTCGAAATCAGCTAGGTCATCTTCTTCCGAATCCCTCGACTCCAAATCTTCTTTGTCGGAGTCAGCAGCTGTTGCTTCAACCACTGCCAGTTAATGAGAAGGCCCAAATTACCATGTTGCAGATAAACCAAGAAAATGTTTTTGTAAAATATCCACATCTACCTCTCTGTATCACTCATCTGAAATGACACTGGGGATGCAGTCAAATATCAGAATAAATAATGCTCATGTATGTATACAGTATACATCTGAATAAATTTGTTTCAAAGCATGTATTTCAGTAATAAAACATTGGAGCCATTTTTGGGGATATTGTAAGAAATCACGCTATGTCCACAACGAGAGATGTGAATGAAAACATTGAGAATATTGATCTTGTTGGACTTTTGATCTTGTTTATCAAAAGATCATGAATCACTGGAGGTCGTTAGGAAGATCATGAGGCATTGTAGTTTATTAAAGGAATCAATTGGTACAACTCATACTAAGTAGGTGGTTCTTTTTTTCTAGTCACTATCTCTAGACTCTAGAGGACTAGTTAATTGTGTTTGGCTTGGAGTAATCTAAGGGGTGCAGAAATCGGAAATCGCTAGTCGGACGGATTTGAACTACCTAGTGCCTAGGCGGCCAACTAGTCAGGCCATTTTTTTTCCTTTTTTAGCCCTCCACGTCTAACCAATATGGCCATAAAGTCATTCGATAACAATTTAAATACGACTTAATTTTTTTTAGTATATATGACTGAATAAATCAATGATTCAACTAACAACAATCAACATGCATAAACTATAAATTAATAAAAATGAAATGGCAAACAAAAATACACAATAAGTTAACAACATAATTCCAACTTCCAAATGCAAATTGTCCAACTAGACAACTACCAATGTTCAAAAAGAAAATTTTAAAGTTCGAATTTAGTGTTTTCTTTTTTATTCGTAACTGAAACGACGTTGTGTGACACGACGAAAAAATAAATAAGTAACCCGCCTATCCCGAATTGGCCGCCTCGGCGGCAACTAATGCCAAAAACGACTGTATCTACCGATTACCATGAACTCGGGTTGGTCGGTGGCTGCCTAACCCGAGTTCTGTATCCACTGGATAGGTGATCGATCCCCTGTGAAGCTTGGTATGTGGGGATAGTGGTCAGTCTCGCAGCGCCCAGGAGACCTTTATGCAAAAGTTGGATGATAGAGGGCTATGACAATCAAGATTAAGAGTTGAATATTTCCAACAAGTATATTTACAAGATTAGTTGTTTAATTCTTGCTCTTCTTGTCCATCTCTATCTTGACTCCCTAATAGAACGGACCCTTTATAACAGAAAGATCAAATGTGTTTACAAAGTAGAAGCCACAAGGCTTGAGAAACTAATACTGTGCATATATTCAGATGATAGGCCAAGGATCGACACGGGCAGCAATTTATCAAAACATTTAGCAGATTTTTGCCATAAAACCATCACTTAAACAGACACAAGTGTTTGTTAAAAAATTAAAAAGTTGAACACTGCAGAAGTCTGGTTAGCAGCTGCACCAAAAGACTAACTTTTTGGTGATAAACCTTGAAGGTTTTAACTGCTTTTCTATGCCTATGATCTTATAGTTTTCAATTAACTCCTGCATTTCTCTATGAACTAAATACTCCATTCTCATCAATATTTTTTTCAAAAGACAATGGATGGAAACAATGGCAGACGATTATAACATTATTCATGTAATTAGCAGGAACATTGGTGTAAATATATATGCATATCAAGTTGTTAGTGTTCATTTTCAGGGGAAAATCGAAGATTAACCTTAAAAGAGCAGTTGCGTTTTAGCAAGAGCAACATGTTAAAGACATCTTAAAAAAACTATCAAATAATCAATCATCCCCAAAACGGTTTCTTGCAAAAAAATTTAAAAATCACAGGAAACCCAATTCAAAGAACTCAAAAATGAAAGAAAATTTCTCAAGCCCACCAATAAAAGATCACAATTTCATTCGGACTCATCAAGAAAGCAAAGCCCAGAAATCCATTCAATTGAGGGTTGAGTAACGAGCATGAAATATGCATATAATTCAGTAGAATACGAAAGAATAATAATAATAATAAAAAAAAAAAAAAGGTGAGTGCAGGGAGAAACTTACTCGTTAATGGAGAATTTAGAAGTATAGAGACGACAGCTGTGTTACCAATTTTTGGGCGTTTTATCCTCGGTTTTGAATTGAAGATGAAATCCGTAGTATATGGGTACCCACCCGTGTTTCTAACTTCCTGCTTCTCAACTTGGAATTTTTCTTTTTCTATACTTCTTAAACTTTATACTTTAGACTACTTTTTGTTCATGGAGCTGCATTTTAGTGTGTCGAGAGAAAAATGTTACTACATCCCTCCAATATTTTTTGAGATGTACAACTTTATTATTCTCGTATTATTCACACTACTTTATATCCACCTTTCAACTATCACTATCACTTATTTACTTGTCATTCGCTTTATTTATAAACAATTACTTTATTTATAAATGGACCCGCAACATCTCGTCATACCCCATCTTATCTACTTTATGCATAAATTAATCAATATTTATTTAAACTTGTGCCCGAAGAAGTTAACATTATAAAATTGGACGGAGAGAGTAATTAACATCATAACTTAGAGGGGCAAAATGAGAATTATAATTTTTTGAGTTGAAAATTGAAAGATCGTAATATTTTTAAGTCTGTGAATTGATACCAAATTAGTATGTATCAAACATCTATAAATCCTATAAAATCAACCATATAAATATTTATACATTCTAAAATTTCACCTATAAAATACCTATAGAGCATATAATTCTATCATACTTGAATCTACCCTTAAATACTAATTCTAAATCTATTCTTTTCATGACATCTCAATCTTCCTTTTCATTTCTATTTTCCTAATTTTAAAGAATTTCTGAATTTTTTTTGTATAATCATTTTTTTCTGCTATTAACTCATCTAATTTTAAAAAAAAATTATTTACTAATTCACATTTCTTCATTTTTTGTGTAAACTCATCTAATTTTAAATTACTTTTTTTATATCTAACTTACAATTTAAATTTAAGTGTAATGGTGAACAGGAAAAAAAATTATACATTGAACTTATAAAATACTATTTAAATGAACAAAATATAATATATATACAAAGTATTTTTTTTTTACAATCTCGTGTAATAAGCGAGTTTTTTACTACTGGTTCAAAAACAAACACAAACATACTGCTCGTAGATTTTAAAATACGAATTTCAAAATCCGAAAACAAACATCCCCTTAAGGTTGTGGGCCAATATGCCGGGAAGAAAATGAAAAGGCCCTTAGAATTGGTCTTTAGCCCATTAATTGTAGACAAAAGCTACAGCATCCGGCCCAACAAATTTTTAAGATTCAGCATATAAAAACCCTGGCGCCTGTTTGTTCCCATTAGAGGAAGAAAAAAGCGAAGATGTCGAAGCGAGGTGCGTACGATGCCAATCCCCCAACCCTAATTCATCTCTTCGCATTTGCATTCCAATTATTCAACATAATTTATTAACCATTTGTTTGATGCACAATAGGGCGCGGAGGATCCGCGGGTAACAAGTTCAGAATGTCGCTGGGTCTCCCTGTTGCGGCGACGGTGAACTGTGCCGACAACACTGGGGCAAAGAACCTCTACATCATCTCCGTCAAGGGGATCAAGGGCCGCCTTAACAGGCTTCCATCAGCCTGCGTCGGCGACATGGTCATGGCCACTGTTAAGAAGGGAAAACCCGATCTCCGTAAAAAGGTCATGCCCGCCGTCATTGTCCGACAACGCAAGCCATGGCGCCGAAAGGACGGTGTCTTCATGTACTTCGAAGGTTACTCTTCAACTTATGTTATTTGTTTCTCTTGTTTAACTATGCTTTGTAGCTAAGCCTTGTTTAAATGTATGCTTATTAGTCAGTCTTTTCCCTAATTTAATTCGCATAACTGTGTATTGGAAGTTTTTTTTTTTGTAATTAGAGTATTATTTACTGATAATGATGTTTTATTCATAATCAATTTGTGAATTGGTCATTTGTTAAATGGATCTCAAGTTAAATTTGTGTTTGCTATGATTGAGTTAAGTAGTTAACTGTATCTTTATATAGGTTTGTACTTTATTGTTTTTTAAGAACCATTTTATCAATTTTGGATATAGCAATAGGCATGTTATGGAAATTATTATGACAAAATCTGATTAACGTTAAAATTTCTGTTCAAATAATGCTCATATTAATCCTTTTGATTTACAAATACTATTGAGTTTGCTAATATTTGTCTTTTGCTTATGCAGATAATGCTGGGGTCATTGTGAATCCCAAGGGGGAAATGAAAGGTAATTTTGGTTCCAAATTGTTGTAACAATCAACCAACATATATTTCTTCTAAGGGGTTAGTTTTTTAATAAAATGTTGATCAGATCTTATAATTCGTTTTCTTTGCATTTTGTAGGTTCTGCAATCACTGGTCCTATTGGAAAGGAGTGTGCCGATCTTTGGCCTAGGATTGCTAGTGCCGCTAATGCTATTGTCTAGAAGTTTAATTTTGGATTCACAAGGTTTTTTGCTTTCTTCTCTGTTGCTAAGAATTGACATTCTCTTTTAGAGATGAAAAACTTTTGCTGAAACTTCTGAAATACGCATGTGTTTTATCTTATTTGGAACGGTTAATCTTAGTGAAGTTAACTTTTAATGACATGTTGAGTGGCTAGTTTCTTGGTTTGTGCATTTTAATCGATTTATTTCCCGTCCATGCTGATCTCCAGATGTTACATAAATTTATTCTTGGTTGTCTAATCCATGTGTATCGTATGGTTTTTGACCTATACTCAGCATTTGTACTCGTTTCTAACAACCTTAAACCCCCCTGGGTACGTATAATAGTCTCTCTTGATTACACCATTGTTTTTTATACCTGCCTATGTTATGGAAAAAGAGATTCCGCACCTGTTAATGGTGATTGTGATAATTTAGTAAATTGGATGCGGTTAAAAGCATGTTCAGACATTCTCTGTAATGAATTGCTTGATTTTGCTAGCTGTTTATATTATTATTGCAACTTTGTGGTAGCATATTTTTTGCTTTACAGTAAACAATCTGTTTGGACCTTCGTTTTTTTTTTTTGACAATTTGAATCAGCTTTTATGACCCATGATTTTTTTTAATAACGGCCTTAACTAAACATATGTTTCACAAAAGTGTTCTCATATAATTTTCACTCTAAACTTAAGTAGGGAGCGGCAAGATCTGAATTAGTACTTTACTGCATTGTATGTACTGACCTATGTATTTCAATTTTTAAAATACTCCCTCTTTGTTTCACTATAATTTTTTAGTAGTTTTTTCTTTAGGAACGTTTTACAATAAGTCTCTTATTTTATTTTTAATATATATTTGATCCCTCACAATCACATCAATGGTATTTCGTATATTTTTTTTATTATATTTCATTTCATATTTTTATCTAATTTTATTTCTCTTAACTATTACATCTTTCATTTTATTTTACTTCTAAATCAAAACATTAATATGTATACATAGGAAGAAATAGTTATAAATTTAATATCAACAAATATACATTAACAAGACATTTTTTTATGGTTTATAAATTAATACAATTATACAGTTTATTTTACTTCTTAATCAAAACATTAATATGTATACATAGGAAGAAATAGTTATAAATTTAATATCAATAAATATACATTAACAAGACATTTTTTTATGGTTTATAAATTAATACATTTAACTAACAATATCTTTAATTTGATAATTCAAGTGACTGTTACAAGTTTAGTGTACCATTTGTTAAAATCTTCATTCTATTCTTGTGTTAAGAAACACAAAGAAAAAAAGAAAGGATAAAGGTCCATGATCCAAGCACCATGAGCTAACAATCTAACAACACAAGTCATGCAGATAATCCAACAAATTAGCACAAGAAGGAAACTGAACCTAAAAGCTAAAAATTTAAAAACAAAGAAATCACCAACAAAACTAACAAAACTAAGGGGTCAACAAAATGATCTAACAATCAGCCACTGCATGAACGGTGTCGAGTTATTGGTTCGAACACTTACACCAAAGAAAAGCTTCTAATGGTTTAGAAGACCAGATACATTGTTACAAATGAAGAAAGAAGAGGGGAGAGAAAGTGGTTATAGTGATGGTGGAATGGAGGTGTATGGAGGAAGTTTTTAGGGGAGGTGAGATTCACCCTCTAAACTTTCGTTACAAGACAAAACTGTATGAATCAAATTCATGTAAATAATTAATAATCTATTGTCTACATGGTTAAATAATACACTATTTGTCCCTTTGAATGTTACATTCAAGAGATGACACAAGTTTTTTAAAATATATGTTTTTCATTTCATTTTAGTTTCATCAATTATTCATGCACAAAGTTAAATATGAGAACAGTTCATTTATATTAAATAAAATAAAAAATATGAAAGTCTTTTAGTAATAAAGTAATGATATATTGTGTAATTTTGAGATATTTGAATGAGGTAGAAAGTGAAAAAGTTTTTTTATTACTAAATTAGAAAATGATGAATTTAATTTGAGACAAATGAATCCGGACAAAGTGAGTAATATTTTAGGTCAAATTGTTGGTTGAAAATGTAAGAAAAATAAAAAAAGATAGAAAAATATAGGAAAAAGTAAGTGACAATTAATGTAATTTAATGTAAAAGTAGGGATAATTATTATTAAAGTGGAATATTATTTTGAATTTTATTTTTACATGAACTAGTTCACAACTCACATGACACATCATAAATGTTCTAACAACAATATAATAAATTTACAAATTTGATCATTTTTTAAAAATAAATTCTTCATCTAGAAAAGATTCAATTTTGAAATAAGTTGACCTATTATTTCAATTTTAATATAGATACACCAGATCTGCATTCCTTCCGTATTGGCATTTGCATAATTGCGTCCAGCCGTGAACCTCTACATATCTGCAATATACAGTACATATATAGATAAGATATAGATATACCCCATTATTTCTTCTCACCAGTTGAAGGAAGTTCCGATCAAAAATTTAAAAAAACCAGTTGCAGGAAGTCATATTTATAGTAAGTACTCACTCAGCTACATTTTGCTGTTTCTTTTGTTTTCATTGTTTTAATCGGAGTCATTGACTATTTGAAAATGGGAAATTGCAAATCTTGACTTACCACAATTTCGGGATCAGTCTCAGGTGTAACACGGAATTGTTCTATATTTGAAAAAAGTTCATGTGTTTGCTGATTTTCTGTAGTGTTAGAATTTTAAATATTTTTCAGCTTTTAATTCAGTTGAATTAGCAAAAGCCCACTTGCAGGTGTGTTAATCTGATCTGTTTTACTCCTTTTTCGCAGTTCTGATTTGAATTTAGACCTATTTGTGTGTTTGTTCTTAAGATGAAAAGGAGACCACATTTTGTATAGATTCTATAATTGAAGCTGGTTGCTGTATCATTCAGAATTAAAATTTCTCATTTTTTGAACATTTTACTGCCCTAATAATTTCTTTTGGAATGTCTGGATTCTGTTAATGTGAATTAGCAATCAGTCATTGTTCCAGTAATTGAAGCAAAATTAACTGATTTGGCCTTTCTGGTTTGTTTACTGCACTTAGTTTCAACAAACGGAAACAAGTTTTTGTGGCCATTGAAGTTCTATAGCTTTCAGTATATTATAATGCTTTAGCCCTGTTTTTGCTAAAGATTTTTCGTTTGGGAACAACAGGTTTTAGGAAAATGGGTGTGGAAGGATTCCCTGATCACCCTTACGTGCCGAGAGATCTAAAATTACCTGGCTATGTGCCTGGATTCCTCTCTATGTCAACCATTGTTGGCGTTTATGGCATCTCGTCTGTGCTCGTTGTCTCCTTCATGTGGATTTTATCTGGTGAAACTCTTTTTCTTATGCTTCATAACTAAATTATTTAAGGCATTGTAAGTCGACCTATGAAGATTAAGACTATATTTTACTTGTCAATCGTTTTACATGCACTTTCCCTCTTTGTTAGTGTACATAACTTCAAAAAAATTGGTAAACTTGGTACTGTTCTCTAATTGAATTTCTTCTCCTGTTCTTCTGTTTGTTAAATGTTTACTATCCTCGACTTGTCAGAAGCCTATGCCTGAATTCCCTGTATTTTTCTCAAGTTTGGCCTTTTGTCAAAACAATATCTGATCTATACTTTCTTACTTTCAAAATGTATGATTCCCTGCACTCATTGTCTGAAGCCTATGTTTTAAACACCCTCGATTTTAGCTGTAGTTGGCTTTTTTCGTCAAAACAATGTCTGAGGCTCTGAGCTATATTTATTTTGTTCATGATGTATGATTCTCTTACTTTCAGTGAAGTATGATTCTCTCTACTTTCAGTGAAGTGGATGATTGATTGCTTGTATTCTGATTTCTAGCAAAATTTCATGTTTTATTCATTCAAGGGCGGATTCGTAAGATAACAAAAGTCGATAGACTACTAATGTGCTGGTGGATATTCACCGGCCTCACACACATTATTCTCGAAGGCTACTTTGTCTTTACCCCTGAATTTTTCAAAGAGACGACTCCCCATTACCTTGCAGAAGTCTGTAAGTTGTTAACTCACTCGCACCCATTCATATATACATTTTAACTTTACCACCGATCTCTAACTATGTTTGACTTTTATCAGGGAAAGAATATAGCAAAGGTGATTCGAGATATGTAGGACGGGCTTCTGATGTTGTTGCTGTCGAAGGAATTACAGCTGCTTTAGAGGGTCCAGCTTGTCTGCTTGTTGTGTATGTATATAAGTTATATCTAATTTTCTTCAAGTTTTAATATCATGCATTCATAATTTCATTTTCTGGACATCTGTAGATACGCTATAGCAACGAAGAAGTCGTATAGTTACCTACTTCAACTAGCCATTTCCCTGGGACAGTTATACGGAACTGCAGTGTATTTTATTACAGCTGTTCTGGATGGAGATAACTTTGCAACAGGCCCATTCTATTATTACTCGTATTTTGTTTTCGCTAATATTTGGTGGGTTATAATTCCGACCACCATTGTTGTACGTTGCTGGAAGAAGATATGTGCTGCCATCCATGTTCAAGAACAGGGAAAGTCGAAAACTCGTTGAGTTTGAGACTTTGATGTGTGGATTTGTTGAAACACACTTGCCATCTAATTCAGTTTATTGTGACTATCCTCTGTTGGTATTCTTTTTTTTCTGTTGCATTCTAATTGTATATTCATTCGCTATGGATGAAATGAAAGATTTGAGAACATCTGATAGATCATTCCTCACCATTTTTCTGCAGATTTCCACTGTCACGAACATCAACTTTCTCTTCTTGTCAAAAATCTTGATTTTATTTATACATACTTTGTTTAGGAGTGTGCAAAAAAAAGACCGGAACCGGTCTGGATTTTTTTTTTTAGACAAAAAAACGATCAGAACCGGGTTGATTCAGGTCCAATCTCCGATCAAATAGTTGGATAGATAGATTCCAGTCCAAACTGGTTCCAGTCCTGTTCGGTTTTGGACCGTGCACACCCCTGACTTTGGTAGTGAGTTTGAAAAATGTGACCTTTATTTCAATTATATTATCCTAGTCATTTTCCCCATCAAGATAATTTTTACAGAGAATTCTAAATATTGTTTGGCATGCCTCATTTAGCTTTGTTGGGTGCCACGCCACATTCAGCTTCCCCTGCTCTCATTCCGTTGGATTTGACAAAATTAGATTCGTCCTGTTGGGCTGTCGTTTTCAGCAGCAGGCGGCGGTGAATGGCTAGTTGCAGGATTTAGGGGAGGGAGGCGAAAAAACAAAGAGATACACGAGAAACTGGGCAGCAGAACAGCATCCAAAAAAGAAAAAAATGCAGAATCATGGATACCACATTACAACATCATTGGACCATTCTAACAGTTTCAAAACTGTTCGATAATTCAACCCTTTAAAAATTCCAAATTTAATACATTTTAGATACACTACATCTCCAATAATCGGGAAAATAACGAAAAAACCGCCCAAAAAAAAAAAAAAACTTTAAAGTGGTTTACAATACTATCAGAAAAGCAAGGTTCACCATCCATATTTTCCTTGTGTTTGAGCTTTGGTAAGGAAGCCTTTAGAGCGTCTCTCAGCAAGCTCCGACTCCTTCTGTTTCATTTCAAAAAACAGAGTGCCAATTTGATGCTTCCTTTTATGCAACTTTGTGGGTTTACCTTTGGTAGAGACAGGCTGCAAGAAGGCAAAATGGAGATGTAAAAGAAAGACTAAGACCATAGCTATACATTTTTCATAATCAAAACATACTACTCCATAATTCTAGTACTAAAGCACATTGCCTTTTGCTCCATAATAGGGTGTCCATCCTTACAAGAATAATTTTATTATGTTTTTTCAGTAAATGAAAGATTGCCTTATTGATTAATTCAGACAACATGAGGAAAAAGCCAACTTTTGCAGCAGATACAACAATATTAAGGTCATGTTTGATAGCTAAGATTGACTATATATTGTGATTAGGATGATATCTAAACTTTAGGCAGTGTTTGTTTTAGGATTGGCCAATCCGGATTTGGATTGGCCCAATCCCAATCCAATCTCTTTCAATCCAAATACAAATCCAAATACCAATCCATCCCTATAATACACCTACACACCTATTTTTATACCATCAAATCACTATCTCTTTTACTTTTCTTTCACACACTCATTCTGACATTCTCTCTCCTATTTTCCTCTCTCTCTCTTACTTTTCTTTCATTATTAACAATAATAAAATATTATAACATCACTCTTGATGTGACATAAAGTTAAATCTACCTCTACTTCTCAATCCTTAACCAAACACAATTTACTATTCATGGATTACCCAAATCTCAATTCAATCCACTACAATCCAAATCAATCTCAAACCAAACACCACCTTACAGATTTAAAAGCATAATCAACCCTTAATCTTAGCTATCAAACAGCCTATAAGGTTTGAGATGGAGTTAATATACTCTTAATCTTAGTTATCAAACAAAGTCTAAGCATATATCTCAGCCATATATATATACTCCTATATATTATATACAGAGGAAAATTCATCTTAACCAACTTGTTCCCCCCTAGTATTGAAATGCAAAGCCTTTTGCTCCCATCATATCAAAGAAACTCGCTAGGTTTTTCAGTAAACGGCAGACTTTTCCAAGTACATTACCAATAATTAAGTATAAACTATAAACTCTTCCGCCTATCATGATCTTTTGCAGTAGGTGCGATAAAATTAAGGGTATTTCAGTAATATATCTTACAAACTAAAATTCATTTTAACCAGAAACTACTCTTTCCTACACAGATTTCTAAATGGCGTCTACAACTACTACAATGGCGTGTTTCAATGTGATTAAATCAGATGAATGCATAGAAAGCAGTGAAATTATACCTGGTATGCAGGGCCAAACGCAATCCCAGTTGATTTAACCTGGTCCTCCCTTGGCCGATTTTTCATCAACTCATCCTGATTCACCTCAACTATTTCCTCAGGTGGAATATCTTTTCTGCCCCTCCTTCCAAACACTGACACTGCATTCTCAACCGATAGCTCAGGCAACGGCGTTGCATTTGCCCAATTACTTTCATATTGTGCATTGCTACCATAATCTGTGTATTCTGCATTTTGCTCATGTGCGTATGAAGAATCCATAACGGCAGCATCGCTTCCAGCTGTACCAACACTATTAACGTCTGTCGGATAAGCACTGTAATATGCATAGTTTTCACCACCTAAACTACTAGAATGATCATAAATTTCAGGATTTTGATCCGCAAAATGTGATGCATTGGAACTCACACCAGCATCAACATTAGGTACAGCACCATTACCATTATAATATGCAAGGTTTTCACCATCTGGACCCCAACTAGAATAAGCATAATTTATATCATTCGACTGGTTATTCGAGTATTCCACATTAGGATTCGTAAGCGTTTCACTTCCTGTATCATTTACAGTACTTACATTGGAGGATGCAGCAGCTTCAGTTTCGAGCACTGATCTCCTGTTCCTACCAGATGCCGCAGGCAAAGCGCCTAAAGTAGCTGAGTGCCTAGGTGCCGGAATACTGGACAAGAATGCCGCAGGAGTAGCGGTGGATAACAACTCCTTCGATCGCTTCCTCTTTCTTTCTTCTTCACCTTCATCTGCATCCTCGTCTTCATCATCTAAACTAACAGAATGTGAGTTTGTAATGGTAGGAGGTCTGAATTGAACAACCCTCTTTGACGAAGAAGATTTGGGCGGAGGAAGCGAAGAGAATAACGCAGTAGGCAGGGGTTTAGGCTTCGATTTCTTTGCAATTTGGTCATCACGTTCGTTTTCCGATTGGGGCTTAGGGTTAGGGAAAGGCTGGGACTTGGGCGGTGGGAGCGAGGTGAAGAGAGAGGATTTAGGCTGTGGGATAGAATCGAAGACACTGCTCCGTTTTGAGGTGGATGATTTTGGTATAAAATCTTCTACTTTTTCTTCTCCAGCTTTCGATTCCGATTTACTTGGATTTGCCTGCGTCAACGGTTGTTCTTCGTGTTCTTCATCGGAGGAAGCGTAGTTCGCCAGCAAGGAATCCATACAACCAAAAGGTCCAGAACACAGAAGAAAACACCAAATCGTGAAGAAAATTACTTTTAGGGTTCAAAATAAGGATTTGATATTTATTTTTTCCAATCAGGATTTGGGGGAAATGAGATTTTTTATTCAATTCGGCCAGACCAATTCCATGGGCTTCCATGCTCCAGGCCTATATCTCAATATGGGCCGAAGACTGAATGAGAAAAGGGCACGGTTTTAATCACACACGTGATTGTTAAGGATACCTACTCGCTTAGCACACTCACCTTGGGAGGAGTACACCCATACTGAAAACCACAAACTACCTTTGCCCCCATTAAACTTTCCCTTCACTCTCGTTTGGTCTGATTTTTAGGGTACACCCACCTCGTCTCCCTCGACTCACCACTTACTCCACCCACTCATCACCCAACCATCATTGTTCGTTGAAGAAGGACAAAGAACACGTACATATTAGAAGAAAAAAGGAGGGACGCTATCATAGAAGGCAGATTTTTAGTAAAACATCGCTTTTTTTTTTTAAAGAAGAAAAACGTGTTTTTAAAAAAGATATGGGTAGATGTTAGTTTTTCTTGTAAATTTTTTAGAATTATTGTGTTATGAACTTAGTGATTATATATTTATTGTTTTAGTTGAATGAAACACAATGATTTTATTTTTATTTTTTTTCCGAAAAAACAACCAATTTTCGGAGAAAAATTGGGACAAATTGATGTTTTTCATGCATTTTTTTTCCAGACAAATGCTACTTCTTCATGAATTATTTTCGGACATATGAAAGTTTTTTTTATCGCTTCTTCCACTTCCCGCGATAGATATGTGAGTGGATTTACTAATCGGCCATTTTTTTCAAAATTTCAGCAAAGGGTATATTGGACATTCTACACATTCTTCAGTTGATTTTATTTAGGTGAGTGTCCTCAATAATCGCGTGTGTGCGTATAACCGTGCTCAATGAGAAATTTGGGCGTATTTAAAATTGGGTTTTCGATTTTGAAGATTTATGTTGACGAGGGTTTTTTAATGGGCGCGATTATACACACACCAACCTACTGAGTACACCCACCAAACATTTTTTCATCTTCCAGAACTTGTGAAATGTCCAATATACCCCTCATGTGAAATTTATAAAAAAAACGAAGATGAGTACACCCACTCATTAAATTTCACGACAAACTCATCCCCCATCACCACCAAAACAAACACCATACTTCAATAAAAAAAAAAAAATCCTAAAAACACAAAATTTTAAAAAATTAAAAACAAAAAATTTCTGAAGGTGTACAAAAAATTTCACAAAACAAACTCAAGTTGCACGGAATTTTTTTCCGAACAAACACATATTGTGTTGAAGTTTTTTCCGAACATGATTTTTTTTTCCGAAAAATTTCACAAAACAAACTCAAGTTGCACTCAAGTTACTCCGGCGACGGCGGCATAGGAAGGGTGGGCGACGACTTTCATGGAGAGGAGGTGGGAGGCGGCGGCCGCTGGAAGGGAGGAGGGGTGCGAACGGCCGCGACGGAGGGGAGGGGAAAGAATGGCCGCGACGAAGGGGAGGGAAGTGGAGGACGCGGGCGGCCAGGGAGGGGAGGGGCGGATGCGGGCGACGTGGGTGGGGGAGAAGCGAACGCGGGGAGGAGGGGTGCGAACGGTCGCGTCGCTGGGATGAGGACGACGGCGGCCGCGACGTGGGGAGGGAGACAGTGGGCGACGGCGGCCGCGACGTGGGGAGGGAGAAATTAGGCGGTGGCGGCCGCGACGTGGTGAGGGAGAAATTAGGCGGTGGCGGCCGCGACGTGGTGAGGGAGGAGGTGGGCGATGACCGATTGGGTTGGGCCGATCGATTGGAGGGCGGTGGCCGATTGGGTGGGCGGCGGCGCCGCTTGGGAGGAGGAAGGGGAAGAAGTGGGTGTCCCTCTGAAAATGATGAAAAATGAGGGGAGAAGGGGGTTAATTAGGGTTTAGGAAGGAAGGGGTATTTTAGTACTTTTTACATGGATGTCCTCATCTTACGGTGTGTACTCATCCCATGGGTGTCCTCAATAGATTGGTGTGTGTCTATAACTGCGACCTTTTTTAATTTCTAGAGCCTAGGACTTCTCGAATTTTTTAGAGTCCGTGTAATATTGTAGATCTTTTGAACTTCATCGCTGAGCTAATCAAGTTTATTTGTTCATGTAATAATGCAAGCTAAATATCCTTAATTAGAAAGAGGGAAAAAAGTGTTAGTAAAGGAAGAAAAAAATATTTTCAACCTTTTATCAATTGTTTTTTTTTTTTATCGGTAAAATAGAACAAATATATTAATGTCAAAATTGGGTTATGAGTCATGTCCCTTTAGAAGTACATATCAGGAAATTAGAACTAGAAACAACAACATTAAAGAACAATTAAATCCCACCAAGCAAAAATTACTTTTCCTCACCTAGGCTCCCAATAGCTTTCTAGGATGATTCAACCATTCCTTATAGGTATTAGATCGGTGCTACCCATTGCGTATCTTTCCACCCAACTCCATAATCTTGATGTAACTTTCTCCACGAGCTTGTTATCCGCAATCACCTCTCCCTTAACTAGGTGTGAGTTTCTCCTTTTTCAAATTGACCAAATAACACATTCCCATATACAAACGATCACCTCCCTACCCTTTTTTTTCCCTCTAAGATACCACTAAATTGAGTAAGGTGAGTAAGAGGGTTAGAAGACAGTACCGTTGTAATTCCCAACCACTTATGTATCGCCATCCATATAGCGTGAGACGCTAGGCAAGCGAACAAGATGTGACCATGTAGCACAATCTTGTGAAAAAATACATAAAAAAACTTAAGATGTATTTTGATTGGTAGGAGTGATCCACCTCTAAAAATCATAAACTTGCGCCTATTCAAACATTAACGTATTTAACTATTCAAAATGTTTAGATTCCAACACTTTCAAATTCTTACTCGAATTAAAAAATTCACCCAAAGTTCAATTTTCAAGATCCACAGGGCATGGACTCGGTTCAACTAAACAGGTAAATGCACATGAGCACACATGTGATCTAATGAATTACTGCTTGACCACTATAATTATAATTATTTTAACTGACTCCTGCTAATAAATATTAAATTAACACTCTCATTAATCAAATTTGGGATATAATAACTACATTAATCAATAAAATTGTCATTTTATATTTAAATTCCATGTATTAATTTTTCACTCACATAAAATTTAATTTTGAGATTTTAAAATACATATCGATTATATACTTCAAGAGTAGATCGGTCTTATGCATTTTTTTTATTTAAAAAAAAACCCAGTTTAAGGCTCTGGATTAACTGGTCAATGACGAGCCTCTCATTAAGTATCAATTAATTAATAAAATTGTTTAAAAATCAATTTCTCAAACAATAATATAAATTAAAAATTAAATTATTCATCAATTAATCACATAAATACATAATGCATATTTACTGAATTCTATAATTATATTTAATTAAATAACTTTAATTTCATATTTCTATATTTATCATAAATTTTTATTCATTATAATTTTATATAAGTTAACTTACGAGTTTACTAATAAGTTTATTCATGAGTTAACGACTTGATTATCAATAAATTTGAGTTTATTTATATTAATGAGCTTTATTAAATAAGCTCAAAATAAATGGCCGATACAAACTACTGTCCCTTCTTTAGCTGGAATTCACTCGTAGCGACTCCTATGTTAGAACAAGCAAGAGTTGTGTAATCAATCCTCCAAAATCTTCTTCATAATCATGGGTCAGTTGATTGGTTCATTTACATGCAACAATGACAGATAATTTAACTGAATTTAAAATTTAGGCCAATGTATGAAACTAAAATTAAAATGTTTATTCAATTAGGACCAAATTCAAAATTAATTCTATAAGAATTGTAAAAACTTTAATCCCAAAAAATAATTAAAAAGAAGTATAATTGTTACTATAAAACTAAAGGGTAGGGCTAATAACACCCCATAAAATGTTATACACACTCCAAATGTTAAACACACCCCATTAAAATTTAAAATTCAATTTTTATTACTATACACACCCAATTATTTCCTATTTACCCTTAAATCCTCTTTACTAATAAAAATTAACTAAATGTTTAAAAACATATAAAATTTAAAATTTAATAAACAGAAAATTAATAAATTTAATAATACAATTACGTGTAACGTTGATTTTTTTTAAAAAAATTAGCTAAATTTTAAAAATCATTTAAAAATGGAACAATCAATTAAAAAAATGAAAAAAATAATAATTAAATCTGAAAAAAAAAATTAACGTTTAACGATTTTTTTAAAAATTAAATAAAATAATAAAGAAAAATCAACTCAATATTAAATTAAAAAATAAAATCTTTAAAAATAAAATAAAGCTAAATAAAATTTAAAATTTTAAACTAAATTTTTAAAAATAATTAAATCAAATATATTTTTAATATTTATAATTAATTTAATTAATTCTTAAGATTTAGATGTTTTTTAATTTTTTAGATTTTATTTATCATTATTCGAATTCTTAATTTTAATTGATTTTTTAATTAATTATTTTTTATGATTTATTAAAAATTTTACGAATTTATTTATTTATAATTTTTTTTATTTGAATATTTTTTTTTCTTTTTAAAAAACATTTATTTTTTTCAGATTATTTTTAAAAATATTTGATTTATTTAAATTAATTATTTTTTAAAATTTTATTAATCTTTTAAAATATTTTTCAGATTTTAATTATATTTTTTAAGATATTTTCAATTTTATTAAAAAAATTATCTTTAATTTGTATAAGGATTACTTAGTCATTTTACAATTATCTATTTTTATTTTTAAAATGATGGGGTGTGTATAACATGTTTTGGGGTGTTAGTAGTGGTACCCAAAACTAAAATATAGAAAACGGTTGGAGGAGGGGGAGAAAGGAGACGAATTTATGCTAAACAGGATTAAAAAAATATTTAAAAAAAAACTAAAATTACAGAATTTGAAATTTTTTAAAATGAAAATTTTAGGTGAAGTGACGTGATCAATAAAACTAGGGATTATATTTTTTTTAGTCAATTAAGTTACACAATTTTGAATTTAGTCCATCAGGTTACCACTTTTTGAATTTAGTTCATTAAGTTTCGATTTATTTTGATTTTGGTCCAGTTACATGCTACAGCAGGTTTAACAAATCTTTTTTTAAAACACACCCCATACAATGTTATACACACCCCAAATGTTAAACACACCACACTAAAATTTAAAAACCATTTTTTATTACTATACACACCCCCAACTATTTCATATTTAATAAATTGTCAAAAATAATTAAATTAAAAAAATAAAAATTTAAATTAATATAAAAAATACACTCCAAACGTTAATAAAACAATATTTCTTTTATATTACCTAAACCTACTAACACCCCATAAATTTTATAAAATAAGAATTTAAATTAATATGAAAAATATTAATAAAATAATGAAGTTTTAAATTTTTTTATTTATTTAAATATTTCTTTTATATTACCTAAATCTACTAACACCCCATAAATTTTATATACACTCCAAACGTTAATTATAAAAATTCAAAAATCAAATATAGTTAAATAAAATCATAAAAATATTTAATAAATTGTCAAAAATAATTTAATTATAAAAGTAAGAATTCAAATTAATATGAAAAATATAAATAAAACCTATAAAAAATACATAAATCTTCAAAACTCTAATAAAGCTAAAACATTAATTAATTTAATTAGTTTTAAAAAGTTAGTTGATTTTTTAATACTTTTAAAGATTTTTTTATTTAATTAAAAAAAAATTCAAGTTGATTTTTTTAAAATTTATTAAAAATCTTCAAAAATAGTAAAAAAAATCAATTAAATCTTTAAAACTAATTAAATTAATTAATATTTTTAGCTTTGTTTAATTTTTTAAGATTTTAGTGATTTTTTTATAGGTTTTATTTATATTTTTTATATTAATTTGAATTCTTACTTTTTTTAATTAAATTATTTTTAGTAATTTATTAAATATGTATGATTTTATTGAAGTATGTTTGATTTTTAAATTTTTATATTTAACGTTTGGAGTGTATATAAAATTTATGGGGTGTTAGGAGGTTCATGTAATATTAAAGAAATATTTAAAAGAAAAATAAAATAAAATAAATTTAAAACTCCATTGCTTTATTAATGTTTTATTCGTGGCTAAATAAAATTTAAAAATAGTAAAAAATCAACTAAATCTTCAAAACTAATTAAATTAATTATTTTAATTTAATTTTTAAAGATTTGGACGATTTTTTATAGGTTTTATTTATATTTTTCATATTAATTTAAATTCTTATTTTTTTAATTTAATTATTTTTTGCAATTTATTAAATAGGAAATAGTTGGGGGTGTGTATAGTAATAAAAAATTATTTTTAAATTTTAGTGTGGTGTGTTTAATATTTGGGGTGTGTATAACATTTTATGTGGTGTATTTTAAAAAATGACCTGTTAAACCTGCTGTAACAGGTAACTGGACCAAAATTAAAATAAATCGAAATTTAATTGACTAAATTCAAAAAGTAGTAACCTGATGTACTAAATTCAAAATTGTGGTAACTTAATGGACTAGAAAAAATATAATCTCATATAACTAATTCACAATTAGTATTAAGGAAGATTAATGGGCATCTCTTTTTTAGGTCAAGTTTGGGTTTAGGGTTTAGGGCCCAACAGTAAAAGATTTAAGACGTGAGAATACTCTCAACTAGTAACTACCAGAGAAGTTTTTTGAGAAGCGGGATTGAGACGTGAGAGTGGAGGGGGAATATCGACTTTCCCGCCAGCGGTTCGACTTTATTAGGTGAATCGAGCTTTCAGTTGTTAATCATACTGTGATTTGTATCCTTGTGTTGAATTAACGCGATGAACGGCCAAGGATCGGCTGAAAATACACCAGAATTTGGGGGAAACCAATTTGGAGGAGGTGAAGAAGAAGAGAGCAGTGTTGAAATTGGCACAAGAGGAAATAAACGTATTAAAGCGATGATTCCTATTGATTGGTCAGCTGAACTGCCGGATTCACTACTTATTCACATCCTCTCATTTCTGAGTTTGAAGGAAGCTGCAATTACTAGCGTGTTGTCGAAAAGATGGGAATTTCTTTGGGCCGACCTGCCAAGGCTGGAATTCGGGCCTGGGTTCTCAGAGGTGGATCCCCCGGCTGAGAAGGCGAGCAATTTTGTGTCTTGGGTTAATAGGACGCTTGCAATTCGTAGGGCGAAATACTTGGAGAAATTTGATGTTAGTTTCATCTACCATAAATGCTTTTCTTCTGATGTTGATTCCTGGGTTCAGTTTGCTGTGGAAAATAAGGTGAAAACACTGAATTTGCAAGTATTAGGCGGGAATGATATCTATACGATGCATCAGGCGATCTATTCCTGTCCGTCCTTGACGAGATTACATTTGCAAGGATGCTTTATGGTTTCCAAAAGAACAATTGAGTGGCAATCTTTGACCGATTTATATCTTCAAGTCGTGTTGGTGGATCAGCATTTACTTGATGAAATATTATCAAGTTGTCCTGTTTTGAAAAACTTGTACATAGAAGTATGTCGGGGATTCCATCGCGTGGAGGTTAATTCTCCAAGTCTTCACAGTCTTTCAATAGTAGATAGTGAACATAAGGATGCACCTTCGCTGAAAATATCAGCACCCTATCTTCACATTTTGAATATTTCGATGCCTCTGGTGGGAAGAAAGTTGGAGCTTGGAAACATTTCATCTGTTGTTAAAGTTGCCATTGATTACTATAATTTTTCATGGGATTCTCTCTATGAGGAAGTGATGAGTGTGATGAGTGGTGCAAGAGAACTTCTTGAAAGCGTAAAACATGTGAAGGAGCTTTATGTGGGATTGGATTTCATTAAGGTGTGTTTTAGTTGATTGTTTTGGTTTCTTTAACATTCTAATGTCATTTTAACAAGGATCATGCCATATTATTAAAGGTCTATATTGTCAATGCAAATTTAAGTCTGCAATTCAGTATTAGACTGTAAATTGTTTTTGAAGAGATTCATGCTTGAAACTGCTGATTTTGTATTTTTCTTCACTTAGATCGAAACACATTTTAAGTCTGCAATTCAGTATTAGACTATAAATTGTTATTGAAGAGATTCATGCTTGAAACTGCTGATTTGGTAGTTTTCTTCACGTAATTTGTATTTGCTGTACAGTCGTGGGTTTTGAATGTTAACCTTGTTCATGAACCATGCAAAAAGACTTTTAAGGAAGGAACTGTTTGCTGATTTATGTATGCTAGACATTTTACCTGGTATATCCTTTGTCTGTTTATAGGTTGTGTCAACTATAGCAGTGTCTGGCAGGCCGCTTCCACCATCTAGGCGAGATCTTTTGATAGTAACTTCTGGTAGTAAATATGAGGCCAGTTTTCCTGGCATCATGGCCTTGCTGGAATCTTCACCAAACCTTGAAACATTCGTCTTAGAAGGATGTGCTACAAATGAGGTAAGCATTCATGTTCTGATATTTGCATTAATATGTGTGGCAATATTTAGTTCCACTTTTGTGGCTTACATCTTAGTACTTACTGTAAAAAATTTACTTCAAATGTTTGTGGATATAATTAACAGTTATTATATTATAATGCTGGTTCCATATTGAGTGTAGATTTGAAAAATCAGCTCTGTTTGGTTATTTATTTTTGGAGCAAAAGATGATTAAGCGAAAGTGAGAGGTTAGAGGAAGAGGGCTAAGAAAGAGGTTTTAATATCTTTCAATTACTACAAATTACTACTTCAACTTATAAATCTTCAGTCTTCATGTATTTCTCTACATTGGAATATGTCTGTCCCACATTTTGTGTGCTTTTGAATCTAAAATTTATCATGTGTAACATGATGAACAAAATTGTTGTTGTGGATGATTTATCTTATTTGAATTGGATGGCTTACCTTTGTAAGGGGTTAAATCCGTTACCACAACTATATTTTGCATGGTGGGAAGATTTTGTTGAAAGATGCAATTAAGATCATTGAAAACTTCTTTTCATTTAATTTTTTTTCTATAACACAAACTTGATATTCCATGTTTGAAATTTATTGTCTTCTTACAGGACGAAGTCCTTTTGGATGGATTAGATGATGATTTGGCTGATGACTTAGTGCATCTGAAGACTATTGTAGTTAGAAACTTTGCAGATTCGACGGGTGAACCGATGCTAACATTGGCCAGGATTTTGCTTGAGAGAGCACCAACCCTGGAAGAGATGACGATCATGATTGAGGGAAAAGATTTAACTGAGTTTGCCGAAATGATTCAAGCAATGCTTACTTATCCGAGATCCTCAACAAAAGCGGGTTTTATTGTCGTATTAGGTTCTTTCTAGGCTAGACTTTAGTAAAAAAAATCGTACTTGTTGTATAGAGATAATCTCAGCTTATTTATGCCAGCTAATTCTACCTTTACTTGTGTTTTTTTATTAAAATTTACTTACATATATGAAGGAATTTTAAATTGATTCATATGCTTCGTGTCTAGCTGTTTTTGATTACTCTAGTAGCTCCTCTACTATAACAGCTGCTGAGTTTGTTTACAAGTGTTGTGTGTTGATGCTACACCTATTACAATTACTACCTCCATTATATGCTATTGCTAACCTCATCACATACACAAGTTACAATCTAAAATAAAATTAACTCACACATTCATCATAAGTAGAAGAAGATTTTCTGATATAACAATTTGAATATCATCATAATCAAATTAAGAAAGCACATATTCAATGCAAAAACGCATACACAGCAGTGGATATATAAACAACAAGAGCAGAAGTGACAAGAACAATAAGGGCCGTGACAGAATGAACGGTGGACTTGCTCCCACAGGATAACATCCCCAGCCTAATCTCGATCACATTCACCATTGAAAGCATCAAGAACAAGCACCCCATCACAGACCCAATCGCAGAAGCCAGCATCCCAAATCTCAAAACCTTCAAATTGATATGGGCTCTGAAGATTTCGTCCACATCTTTGCTATTCAGCAAATTGATTGCCAATTTGAGGCCCTGCGCCACCAGAGAAGAGAAAAGGAAGAAGCTGAAAGAAACCACCTCGAATACCAGAAGCTTCTTCGCCACGTCCACGCCGGCGTCGCAGGCCGAGCGGTTTTCGAGGCTGCGTTGCCCCGGCGTGGTCAGAGAGAGCCCCACGAAGACGGCGATTGTGAAGAGGGAGTTCACATTTACAAGGCCGTCGAGGGCGGTGACGTGGACGCTGGTGGTGGAGCCGGAGTAGGTCCGGTGCGACGGCGAATAGGGTTCCTTTGGATAAGCTTCGGATCTGCAAGAAAGACAAGTTGAGAGATAAGATTGTTGATGAATGTGATGAAAAGAGGCGCCTTTTTCTTACTCGGACATGGTTGAAGAATCTTGGGGTTTCAGGTGGAAAACGCTGCTTGTTGCTTCGAAAGATTGCACATTGGGGTACAACTCTTTGTTTCCCTGGAGTAGAAGGAAAAGAAAGAGGAGATATAGCTTATTAACTTTGCTTTTTGACTTTGGATTCTTGTGAACGTGACTATGTCCGATAAGTTTTCTTTTCCCAAAATTCGATTAATCATACACTATTTTTGGATAATTTCATTCAACTAAAAACGCTTTTATTTTAATCAGCGATTTCATTTTCGACTTTATTTCTTTCTTATTCAACATGTCAAAATTTGTTCACACCAATTTTTCAATCTCCATATTTTTTTAAAATGTTTGTAGTAGGGCAAAAATTACAGATAATAATAACTTAATTGTAACTTTGTAATTAAATTATACACCAATTGAGAAATTAAAAATAAAAGCTGCTCTCTGCTAAAGCCACTTCCATGGCGTTCAGGAGCAGCAACAAGGAAAGCAGATTGGAATTGAACCCTCAATCTGAAGAGGAGGATCACCAGGTAGTTCGAGAATTGTTTTTTTGCGTTTTCCCCCTTTTTCCCTTTCGAGTATCAGTTTTGTTTGGTTTTTGTAATGAAGATGTGCTTGTGGATAATGATTTGGTAAATTTATGTATCAATGCATTTGATTGTTAATTTGCGACAAACAAAACAATCTTCATCAGGAAAGTTATATGAATGTAGAAATGTGGTGCACCTAGACAAGGGTTCATCTTGGATGCTTTAGTATTTCTTCATCAATTTAATCCAGATTTAGCATAATACGGCATTTTTACTGTGTATATTTTGTTGAAAAGCTTGATTCCCCCTGTGCTTTATCCGTCCCTTGAATCTGTGTATTGTGAATTTAGAACTTAAAGTAGAGCTTCACGAGTCCGTTAATTCTTGGTATAGATTGGATTAACTGTCTTGGCGGCCATTGAAAAGGATGATAAAAATTCTCCTGAACCATCACCGAATCAAGACATGACGACAAGTTCTCAGCATTACTTTGGCAGCACTGAAGATGGTTTCTCCATCAGCATAATTGAGGTGTTAATCTTAGCTTCAATTTTATATCCGAAAGTTCAGAAAACTGAGTTGATACTTAGTCGTCTTAGGCATCAATGTTCTAATAGTCATGTGGCTATCTTCAATCAGAATATGAAAGAAGAATATGGTCTATTTGTCTGGCCATCAAGTATAATTCTAGCTGAGTACATTTGGCAACAAAAAACACGGTTTTCTGGGGCTAATGTTGTTGAGGTGAGTTGACCGACCCGTCCTTACTTTCTTAAGTTTCCTTGTTTCCTCAATGATTCAATCAATCTTGTATTTCCTTAACAGCTTGGTGCTGGAACTTCGCTCCCTGGATTAGTTGCTGCTAAAGTTGGTGCAGATGTAACATTGACTGACGACTTAAGTAGATCAGAGGTTTGATTTTGTTTAGCCACTTAATGGGTATTTGTGTTTCGTGTTGAAACTTGAAAGTAAACCAATTGTTTAGATAATTTGCTGTCTATACCTGCTTTGGATTCTGTTACAGTTTGTGGCCACAATATCAGACCTTGAAATGCCCTGCTATTTGACTTAACCGAAAAGTATATGTTTTATCCCTTTTTAGTTAGCATACTGAAATAAATTGAATGATCTGAATCCCCAAGTATGGTATCTACATAAACTAATTATTCTGTGCACTCACTGTATATTTCTTCGACTAATTCTTCACTCGTGGTTTCTCCTTGGATTTCCAGGTGCTGGATAATATGAGAAGGGTGTGTAACATCAACAATCTCAAGTGCAGGGTAATATTTCACATATTGTTATTTTAAATCACGGTGATCAGTTCATATTAATATTTCTCATGCTATATCAGGATGATACCGACTACCTTGTCATTCGCTGTAGGTGATGGGACTCACATGGGGTGTATGGGATGCCCAGATCTTTGATTTGCATCCAAATATTATTCTTGGAGCTGATGTGCTCTACGACACAAGTGGTAAGATTGATGGATTTCTCCTTTCTTTGTAGACATGTTTTTCCTTCCTCTTTCCATATCTATAATCTGAAGCACACTTTTGTATTGCATGGTGTTGCTAAGCCTTCGATATTCTTTTTGCAACGGTAACATTTTTACTCGAGAAATGTCCGGATTCTGTTTTCATCACCACCTATCACAACAGAAGGTATACCATAAGTTAATGCACTCTTCAATTTGGATTTTCAAACTGAAAATATGACACACTAACCATTTGAAGCGGGCATCACCTCATTGAGTTCCTGATGGACAAATGGTGTTTGAAGTGTACGAAGCTCCTTGATGGGTTTTCTTTCATGCCGTCTAACAAGACATCAAAATTAAGTGGCAACATTCAGTTGGCAGAAATCATTCTGGATCCTGAGAAATCACGATCACAAATGTAACAAACAATCCTTATGTCGCTAAAATTTCTTGTCAGGTAAATTTTGAGGCGTACTAAAAATGAGTATATTTTGCCACATGTCATGAGTTGAAATTGTACCTTAGTTACAGTTTTTAGGCGTAGATATGGCCAATGACAAAATTGTATGCACTGGGTGCTGTGCAATTCAAAGTTGATTTTTAATTAGCATTAGTTTTTTCTGAGTAAAACATGTACAAGTGGTGTATTAGTGTGTTGCTCATGATCAATGTATATGTAAACACATTGTTTCGATTGAATATAATGAAAGAGAGATGATCTATATAGACGTGTTAGTTTGTTGTCGTATCATGTGTGGTCTGTAAATATGTTTAATGCCAATAAGTTCCTCTAGTGCTGTAATCTGTATTATACAATTAGAGATGCACATCAAATATGCTTGATTCTCAACAGTGAATTTCAGGAATAGGAGTATCTTTTACATTATCTGTGTAAATGTGTAATATGAGATGAAACACCAAATTAAAACAAGAAATCAAGTTTTGTCGAGCTAGCCTAATGCTGCTGTGTGGTGCTCTTACTGCTCACTTCTACAAAGAATGAAACATAAACAGCCGTACACACATAAACGAAAAGCCCAAACCCGACGAAAACCACCAGCGCCGCGATTCCAACAACCGATTTTCCTCCACACGAATACACTCCCAATTTCACCTGAATGAAATCCACAATGGATAGCATAAGAAACAGGGACCCAATTACAGATCCTGTAGCAGAACCAAACAGCCCGAATTTGAGGACCCGCGGGTGTATGTTGGCCTTATGCGGGTCATCCGGATCCATATTGTTTATCAGGTTGATGCCCAGCTTGATGCTCTGAGCTATGAGGGATGAGTAGAGGAAGAAGCTGAACGAGACGACTTCATACACAATAAGGCGGCGCACTATTTCTCGGTTTGCTGTGCATCCAGGGCGAGAACCGGCATGGGACTCTTCAGGGGTGGTGAGGGAGAAGCCGATGAAGATTGCTACTGTGAAGAGGGAATTCACGTTCACTATGCCGTCAAGGGCAGTCACGTGGATGCTTGTTAGTCTGGCTGAAGGGTCACGTGCCATGGCTGCTGTGTTGTTGGTGTGTGACTCCATTCTTCTTTTCACCCAATTGTTGTAACTGAAAATAAAACATCAACTAATTTTAATACAAACAAAAGGATATTTCTGCATTTTGATGCACAAGACGATGAGCTGCATTCGCCTGGACCACAGCGCTCGAGTCCTCACAACTAATATCTTCGCCTGGACCACAGCGTTCAACTCCTCACAACTAATATCTTCGAAAGGGTAGAATTTTCTACATTACCAAGTCAAGGTACTTCAATTTGAAAGTGAGAAGAGAGCAAGAAGCCAAACGACACAACAGGGCATCGAGATTCAAGATACATACTGCATTTGCATTTGCAATGAATTTATTTTCAAGGTCCGTACATTACAAACACAGAGCGAAAAATACACGAAATGATCTATCTCAATATCTACTTGCAACAAAAATGTGTAGGAAGCTTACACTTTAAAAGAACTCTTTGATCTGTCCTACAGTGCATATTTATGTACTAGTACTACTACGAGTCAATCTCTAAAAATTGCTATAATTGGGTTGGATACTCATCCTCGGCTTCTTTAACATTCTCAACTATATGTTGGACACTTCTGGTAAGATGATCCACATGATTTTCCACATCATTCAGGACAGAGTCGAGCTGCTTCTGGCACTCCGCCAATTGTTGTTTGGTACGGTGAAGCTCGGTGGATAACTCGCGAATTCTCTTGTCCTTCTCATCCTACAAGAAAAACTAAAATCTTAAAACAAACACTTTCTCGAGAGAGAAAATTAGAACCATCCCTAGTTTCCATTGATCTTTCTGTCTCCACTGTAAAACATTTTACTTTTTTTGCATGAAATGCCTTCAAATTAACTACTTCTTTCTTTCCACATTGAAAAGGGCCAAATAACTCTTTGAGGCCATGTCGATAAACTTCATATTGTTCTTAAGTTCAGGTGAAATTGAGAGGAATTTGGATTAAGGCACATAGTATGCTCCAAGTAAACTCTAGAAAGCTAAACTTTACAGAGGCTAAAATTCTACTTCAGAAGATCATGCACTAGATAGCAGTTTTGCGGTTCTTTCTAACCCTACATATTAGCATGAAACCAGTAATCCTCGACTTATATGACATTTTTCTTGATTCGTTTTCTTTTGTGATACCTCAGGTAGCATTAAGATGTAGAATACAAGTTCAGACATATGGCCCAACCAAGTAGAGTTACTGAGATTTCTCTAATTTTCACCGTGTTAATTAGATTATCTTGTTAGTTTCCACGGATTTTGGTTAACTTGGGCAGAGATTGAAGCAAACAATTCTACTATACAAAGAGATGCAGAAATGGTGTAAGCAGCTAAAAAATACCCGAATTTCAAAGTACCGACAGAGAAGAGGTTAAAACGAGGACTTCAATAGTAAGAAACAAGAGAGAACATTAAAGAAAAAGAAAAGGAATACTGGAAGGGCCACATTATTACTTTATACATCCACTTTGCAGCTTTATTTGATTGTACAGACAACTTTAAAATGTTGTACATGTGGGGGTAGTCATCAATTTTCCATACTGGAATTTGGACTACTAAGGTAGAAGGAGATAAGTAATTAGTTAACGTACACCATCACCAAACGATGAATAAAATTCGTTATTAGAAAAAGAGACGAAAAGCAAATCACAACTAAAACATAAAGAGAACAATAAATTCAACATAGCATAATGATCATAACTATAGTACTAAATTATTAGTTTGTCTCACCTGTGACCATGCTCGGATTGAACCACGGTGAACCTTCCCAGAAGATATCCCCAATGGATGATTGTGACCCATTTCAGCTTTTGCAACGACCCATGTCCCCGACTTCTCTTTCCTAACCATAATCATCGCCTTGCAACCTTCTCTAGTCACAGCCCTGGGCTTCCTCACTTCCAGCCTCTTTACCTTCTTATTTACACGAAAACCTTCTTTGTTACAAAGAAACCTACGGCTAATAACCGAGCCATCATGGCTTGCACGATGGCAATTGCCTATACGGACGACAAAGCCTACACGTTTAGCATATGCATCGTAATATGCCATGGCTGCCTCCTCAGAATCAAACTCCATTCCAACATAGGGCTCCATATTAGCATTTAATTCTTGAATTGGAAACTCTTTTTCGTCGTAGAAGTTCATCATTTCTCCCTCATCAGATATACAAATATCACTCCCAACTTCCATCAACTTATTATCCACATCTGAATCATCAAGTTCAGCATTGGGATTAATATACCCTGTCTCCTCCATTTTATAGTTTGCAACCTCATTCGGAGCAAAATTCACTGTAAAACAAATAGAAGGCCGACTTTAGAAGATTAATATCACTGCCATGTTTACAACCCAACAACAAAAACAACAGAAAAAAAAAAAAAACTTAATATATAATCAAATAGCCATCATTTTCTTTCTGTCCAAACTATCTTCTCTACTTATCTCTCTCTGAAACAGTTAAATTGACCCAACAACTCATCTCAATAAACATTAAACAGCTCAAACCCACAACATTAACTGGAATTTTATCACTTCAAGGAATACAAAAACCCAAAAAGAAAGTAGCAGCCGACTAAATGATACAAGGGTTCCACAGGTTTTCTCCAAACAGTCATCGAATTCTTGTTGCAGGCCATGACATATTTAAGTCTTATATAAAAGAAAAGACAAGAAATTATGTAAATGAAATGGGAGAAAGGAGGATAGATCGGCACACTTACTGATGAATGGCGACGACGACTCCTCTGTTACTTGATTACTTCCTCCCCTTCTTTGCCACGCCCAACTCTTGTTCTTTTATAGAAACAAAAAATGTATTTGGATAATTGCAAGTTTTTCCGTGCTCTGAGGTATAAATAATTAAATATTATATCATCGAGGGTGAGACATGATAAAATGTGACATTTAGCCTGAGACGGAAAAAGTATAAATTTAGTTCTTAAATTGAAATTAACATGAATGAACAGAATGATGTGAAGTTGAAAATGTTCATAGAAACATTTGCTTTATAATTTACAAAATTATCATTTAAAAGGGGGCAATAATCGTGTGAAATATTATACATATAAAATATGTTGAACTAAAATATTAAAAGAAATTCACGGGTCACAAATAAAATGTTCCGGAATTTTACTAAGAACAATTTTTGTGCTACTATAAGGATAGAAAAATAAACTGGGCGTGCATTTATGAGTTTTTTTGACCAAAATATTATTCTATTACAATACCAAAATATGGTATAAATGCAATTTGGGCTACTATAGCATTAACATATTCTAAAATACTTTCTTGTGATCCTGTCAATTTTTTGGATTACATTCTTACAGTAATCCAATTTTTATAATACTCTACTCTCTCTCTGTTCCGCAATTACTTTCACACTTTTCATTTTGGACGTCTACAATAACTTTCACATCCTTAAAATGGAAAATCTTTTATAAACTCCACCCTCACAATATCTTCAATTTTTCACAAATGTCATTACTTTTTCTCCACATATACACAAAAGTCAACCAATTTCTTTACTTTATGCATAATCCTCACTAAATTCACTTTTCTTATTTTGTGTGTCACTTCACATGTGAAAGTAATTAAGGAACGGAGGGAATAACATATTTTACTTTTGTGATATTATATTTTGATTTTGTTATAAGACAATATTTAAAAATGAATACATCTTTTTTAGTTAAGTTTGATCCAATTGGATTTGATCCACAATTTTTTACTTAATTTATCTTAATTAATTATATTCTATGTCTAGAATATTATGTGATAAATATGCCATTATCTATAAATATAGACGTTTGAAGTTTATATTAAGGTCAAATGCTGTACCTCCAAAGATTATATTAAGGTCAATTGTTGATTCTCGTCATCTATTATCCAGTACTCGTAGTATTTTGCATTTTACAGATTTAAAATGTTGAAATTTTCGATTTTATATTATATTATCAGTTTCTCACTATGTATAGTATACGTTACATTTATGTTTATTAAATAATTAAAAAAAAAAAGGTAAAGAACGCTTTATAATATTACAACCACAGAAAGAAGGATAAGAGATATAAGGCTTCTATTTGCCCTAATGCTTAAATCTGGAGTTTTATTAGTGATGAAAAAATGTATCGAACAAATTTGCGAATTCTTAAAGAGATTAAGTATCAATTTTTCTTGCTATAATTGAAATATTAGCAAAATATAAAATTAATGTATAACACGATTAGATGTTCCTTAATGACATTTATATAAGTATAAGCAGAGGTGTAAATAAATTGAATCGAGTTGCTAAGTGTTATATTCAAACTCAACTTGAAGATACTTGATTGAGTTAAATTTTTTGAGCTTAAGTTCAATTCGATGAGAAATTCAGTAAATTTAGGCTTTGTTCAACTCAATAACTCAATAATTTATCTGTAAATAATTGATTAGTGTGAAATATTAAAAAAACAGTTAAAGCACGCAAATGTAACCTATCGAGTTAGATTTAACTTGGCTCGAGCTCAAATTCAATTTGATTTCGATAACTTTCAAATCTTAGGAAGAAGACAAGAAGTAGGCAAATCTATTAGTATAATCATCCATCATTGTACTCATTAGATACAAGATCTAAAATGGGGAAAACACAAAGTCATAATCAACCAATATACAACATGAGATTTGGATTACAAGATCCATCCACCAAATAAAAATCCATTTACTTAACATAGTAGGGAAGATCAAGAACATAGAGAAGGAAATAAGCCCAGAAAACACCAGAAATGCCACCAAAGAAGAAGCCACCGGTAAACTTAGCCCACCCATCAGCAGTTTGAAGGGGATCAGGCACCTTCTTCCTCCCTGTCAAGGTGAGTGAGGGTGCAATTGATGCTTCTCCTTCTTTGAACGATGAAATGCCGTAAATTGTCAAGCACATGCTCAGGATCACAACCAGTCCTGCTGCTGCTAGAGACCCTGCTTGCCCGTGATAAGGGGTGTTCCTCAGTGGGCCCGTTATCACGAACGGGCCCACCAGAAGGTACCCGTGGGCCAGCCCAACCTCCACGCCCCGGAGAAGCGGGCTCACTGCTGTCCGGTATGCGGGGAGGTTGGACAGGTACCATGCTATTAAAGGGCTGGAGGTCACTGGGGTCTCCAGACTTCCAATGAATGGATCACCATTGATTGGTTGGATCACTTGGTATGTTGGCTGCAAAAATTTGTATTAGTTGTTTTATTAAAAAGTATTACTACGAAAATAGAGAAAATACCTTTTCAGATTGGATGGCCTTGATGGTGAAGGAAGAGGTCCTCTTAGAAGGGAAGACTCTAAAAGGAGCACCAGAAATGCCCTTTGGAGTGGCAAGTTTTCTTGTGAATGAACAAGTGAAGTTGCTTTTGAGTTGGCTGGCCATGGTTGAGGCTGCAGCTGCCATTTTCTCTGGACTGGAAAACAAGGTTGCAGCAGGAATATAAACCTAAAATAAAAATAAAAATGGTGTAATCAAGAAGGGATTTGGTGATGTGTGAGCGAGCAAGGATAGCAGCAGATCTTTAGATGGTAGATTAGTGGTTCTCGTTTGTGTTTGGACAAACAAATGGTTTTCATTGGCTTCATATCTTATCCCTTATCTACACTGGGACCCATTTCTCAATATTTCTCTTTTAGTATTATTTTGCTAGAAAAATGCTCAAATTAAAGAGGAATATTTTAAATGATTTAGTGAAATATGAGATAAATTATAGAATCAAAATGAATGACAATTTTAAAAATAAAATGAATGATTTACTTATATAGTGTATATGTTGTGTTTTTTGAGAAACTGGGAAATTTCTGTGACAAACGTAACATAATCTTGCAGCATGTCTTGTGTTCATCCTTGGAATAAATTCAATCGCCCAAATTATTCGTACAATACCAATAATTTGGGCAACCGCATAGTTGAATACTACCATTACCATACATGAAAGGAAAACAAAAGTGCAGAGAAACAGCAAACAAGTATATAAAAAACACCCCAGCATTAAACATTAGAAACAGTACATCTATTAGAAGACAGTCATATTAGCTTTTACAACAGGCTAGAAATTAACATGACTAATATCTTTTTTTTTTTTTTTTCAAATATTAAATTTTGCTGATATGTTGAACATTACACAAAGTGGGAAGGGTCAACACTAATAGTTAATGGATCATGATGAGTCTCAACGTCCCTACCAATTAGTGCAAGTAGGCGGTGTGGTACTGGTACGCGTTCCCAAAGAAGTTGCCATGACTGGGAGTGAAGTTATAAGCTGTGGGGGTACCAACATACGATGGAACATGGTGCTCGTTCGGTCCCATGTAAGCATATGGTGGCCTCTCGTACACGTACTGTGGGGACCTTTCGGTCATTCTACCATAGAAGTTCTTCTCAGTGGCAAATCGAGGTGCAGGTGCATGTGCATGTGCATGAGCAACACCATTAGCACGGGGTCTTTTGGACTGTGGTTTCGCAACCTCCGTTGCTCGTTTCTTGTCTGCCTTTGCTTTCTCAATTTCCATAACCTGTTTCTGAAGAGGATCGACAGGAAGTTCATCCTCTAGCTTATGATCTTCAATGCATCTAATTACAGCTTTAAGCGCAGTCAGCTCTTTCTCGTTCACATCATTCTGGAAGGGCAGATTTACAGATAAGTATCTATAATTATCCTAAAAAACAAAAAGGCACTAAAAAATAAAATATATAGCTGATAAAACTTTTAAAGAGTTCAAGATCTCAAGAATCTTAATAGAACTAGCAGAAATATCCCTTTTTTGAATCAAGACAGAATATTTTGTTCTGCGGTTATTCCATAATGCATATCTGAAAGTACATAAATCGAATTAACAATTGGGCCAACAAGATATCCCTACGACAAACTAATCCTTTATAGCTTTATCCCACTAGGGAGGTCATGGAGGATCATATTGTACAATTTTAGGGCTTCCCCTTTCCTTTTGATAAGGTAAAGATTCTGTTCTGTTTTACTGATGTATCTATCCTATGCATATGTCCAAATAATCTTAAGTAATTTTATCGTCTATTGGGGCTACATGCACCTTCTTTCTAATGCATTCATTGCTCTTCTATCTAATTTAAAGTGTCTACACATCCATCACAACTTTTGCATTTCTGCTTTAAAAATAAAAGGAGCAAGTGCAGTAAAAGCATTTCCAAGAGAACCAAATCAGATTACCCCGCAATCGCTGATTACTAGCGATTCAAACTAATTAAAGAGTAAAAAAAATTCAATTTACTCTATGAAAAATTGGGAGTTGCAAGAATGAATGAGTCCTCAATTGAATTGAATAGGGTGAATAAAGTCAGCAAAAATGGAGGTATAAGAATCAGACCAGTGCAGAAACACTAACCGGCGTATTTCCAGGTTTTGCAGGAGATGACACTTTTTTGGCCTCAGCTAAGTACATTTTCAGCAAAGAAATTGGTGAAAACTGTTCAGTGAGCTCAAATGCAAAGGCTAGATTGACAGCATCTATCTGTCTCCCATTCTTTACTAAAACATCAATTACACCTGACAAGACACAAGACAACAAAGACATAAATATCTTCTCAATTTGTGAACCTGAACTAAAACAAGAACAAATATTCACTTAAGAAAACATTAGGCGTTTCAGATCCAACTAATAATGAAATCCCACATATACAGAAAATCAATGAAATGAAAAATAAGGGATTCCTTTCAACTGAAACTTGAGGATTCCATCCTATAATCAGGAATGTCCTATAGTAGCCTACAATACCCTCACAATGCCCCAGCCTACCTCTCTAGGCCAAATACTACAAATGTGTGAACAAGTCATGAGGGCAACAACTAACCCGAAAAAACATAGAGAGAAACATGGTAAGAGTGGAACTTTTGCAACTTTCCCAAGCAAAAATTAAGGACCCTGTTGGGCAACTGGCGTATTATTTAATCACTACTGTGGGAAAATGAATTTGAGAAATTGATCTAAATGATTCTCACCTTGACATCAAGCAAATAAAACTTCTACTATGATTAGCAAAGGGACACAACTACATGCAATATTCTAAAAGAAAAGAAAGAGGGGGAGGGGGAAGGTGATCACAACTAAAAAACCAAAACATGCTGTTTGTATGGAACATATAGGCAACAGACCAAGGCACAATTTTGCAAATCTCACCATGAGCCATAATATGCATTCACACACTGCACCATTAATAAGTTTTGTTTTTGCAAAATAATAAGAAGTTTATGCAATCACTTAAGAGAGGTAAAAACTATTTAAACATTGTCAAGTCAGAGAAACCAGCCTGGCATCTTGTCTGACAAGCCAAGATAACGACACAATTCAGCTGTTTGTCGACGACGAGAAACCATGGGTATCAATTTGGACAAGCAATCCTGATCAAAATCCGAATTAATGCCAAATGTAGCCAGAAGTTGAAGGAATGCATGAGCCTCTAGCGAATTCCCATTGCTGGCATCAACATCGAGATAATCTAACTTAGGTTTCCACTCTTCAGCAATAGCTTTTGCTCGTTCCTTAACATCATCTGAGATAATATCAGAAATGGAACCCACATCCATGCTTTCAATTAAACTGCTAAGGCACTCCATGAGCATTATGCAGGTTCGGCGAATGCCTAAGAGATTTGAATCTTTTTTAGCATCTGAATTTGGCATGTCTGTGCCATAGAAACCCTTAAGTGAGTCCAGAATCAAGGAGGCAGGATCATGCGCAGCCCTTAAAGCAATCGGAATTTCCTCCCTTAAAGTAACGAGGTCCTTTCGGTTGTCAGATATAAATTTATGGAGTCCCTCAGAATTCATCTCTCGGCACAATTTCACAAGGTCCGGATAGGACTTCACCTGAGAATTCACATTTTCAATACGCTTAGTGATACCATTCATGTTCCTCACAGAAACTAAGACATTGGGTATTTTATTCTCAGGAACTGAAGCTTTTACTTGGTTCTCTCTGTTAATGACACCTGAATCCACAGAAAATGGCTTCTCCATAGCCGTCAAAATGGCAGACACCGCAGCATCTCGCTTCTCTTGGAGCCTCTCAAGTGAAGATTGCTCCTTAGCCACAACGGCTGCTTTGCGCTTCTCCAGCAGCTCAGTGGATTCAGCAATTTTGGTCTTAAAATCTTTTTCTTGGTCTTCGAGTTCAGTGAAGCGTCTCTTTAAAGATTTCTGAAGCCCATTAAAATGCTCCTCAAGCTGTTTCCATTTCAAATTAAGAGAGATGGTTCGATGACTTTCAAGTTCAGCAAATGCTTTCTGAAGCTGTTGTATCTTGGTGGCTGTTGAGTCCATTAGTGAGGGGGCTGATAAATTGTTTTCCATGACATAGAAATCCTGGAATGAATACAAGAGGAACTTTCAGTTCATGAAGGACACCAAAAAGTTGGAGAACTAATAGAAAATTCCTGTGCAAAAAAGGCTATTGTTGTTTGTTTGAGGATGAAAATGGTTGAAAATTAACAACCCTTGGCATGAGTATATTAATAACATGAGGTTGACTTAAAACAAAAACAAATAAACAATAAACAGTGAGGGTGAGAAGCCCGAAGGTCGCACAAATTCAAGATAAAATAAAACGCTAGAATGATTCAAGACACAAGTCAACACATAATAAATAGGGTACAAATCTTTCAAAACTTAGTCAGCAACATGGCTTTCAAAAGGTGATAACACGCCACCCAATAGGAAGTACACAACACAACTACACAAGGATGCCCTTAAGAGGCCACGAAAAAAATTAAAAGAAATGAGGAAAAAAATGAGAACAAAGCGAAAAATGATTACTACAATGGAAAATATAAACTGAAAACACGCGAAAATGAAGAATTCGCCCAAATTTTAGTCACTCTGGCTATTGAAACTCAGATCAACAAACTTCAAACAGAAAAGGCCAACATTATCCACAATTAAACAAGTAAAAACACCGAGTTGCAAAGTCAAACCGTTAAATGCAGCGAGAAACAGCAATTATAGAAGTAAATCGTCGAAACTAGAGAGCATTCAGTGGTAACAATGAAAGTGAACCAGATGCAAAAACGATAGTTGATCTGTTAGCGTAGACGGAGTTAATTAACAAAAAGGGGGTAGAAATGAGGAGCAGAATTTACCGATCGAAGTAGTGGCGCCGGCAGAGAACTGGCGGCGGAGAAGTGCGGCGGAAAGAGAAGACTCAGACCATTTTGGTTGAGAAGCGAGGGGAGGCGAATCCCTAGAGAGAGAGAGAGAATGTTTGGGAAAGAGGAAAGAATGTGTGGGGAAGAGAGGTTGTATTTATGACACTCTGATTCCGACAGCTACACGCTGACACCACATGCACTCACTCTATGACCTTTGCTTTTTACTTCCACCACTCCACAATTGCTATTTCCCATTTTATTTTTTCCCTCCCATTTTACTCTAATATTCCGTGCTTTTAATAAATACTGTATCAAAACATTATTAAAAAAAATATACTGACAACAATTAAACACTTAGCCACAAGGATAATTTTTCCCAAATTGATACGGCTAGAGGGCATTCGAAAAGGATGTGTGATATGTTCTCTTCCTCTTCCGTTGTCCTGCAATGGATGCATATTGTTTGGTCCGCTGGTAGGATAATTCCTCTCTTATTCACGTTGTCTTTCGTATGAAACCATTACAAATCTCATTTAATGATACAAAATTTATACTTGTAGGCCTAAACATTTATGTGGATTATCCGCTCAATCTGTCATAGTAGTAGTTCAATCTGCCATAGTAGTACTCTTTATCCTCTAGACATTTGCTATGAACCACGATCTCATAATGCACTTCAATTTATCCACTGTCTTATGCAGATTTGGGTCAGTCCCTTGAACACAATTTCATTCCTCAAATTCCAAATCGACCAGACCACCCACATCCAAAAGGTTGTTGCAATTCGTTTACCCCCCCCCCCCCCCAGAATTTCGGAGAATTGGGTAAAATGCGTATCTGGGTCGGTTTGGCCTGACTTCTGAACGCTTAGCCACAAGGATAATTTTTCCCAAATTAATACGGCTAGAGGGCATTCGAAAAGGATGTGCGATATGTTCTCTTCCGTTGTCCTGCAATGAGTGCATATTGTTTGGTCCGCTGGTAGGGTAATTCCTCTCTTATTCACGTTGTCTTTCGTATGAAACCATTACAAATCTCATTTAATGATACAAAATTTCATTTAATCAACATCTGATTCAATTCATATAGAAAATCTCATCCATTAATCGATGATTTGAAAAGTGATAACGTTTTAATTGAAAATTGACATTTTTAAGTTCAAACTGACATTTTTTTTTTCCAAAATCCAAAGTGACATGTTTAAAGGGTGTATTATACGTAACAATTATATATTTTATACGAAAAGTTTTAATATATTAAATGACAAGTGATAGTTTTAAAGTTTGAAAATTATAAGTTGAGAAGGGAGTTCGATCTAGAGTTACGCT
The DNA here is from genome assembly GCA_963675135.1 of Galeopsis tetrahit. Classification (NCBI taxonomy): domain Eukaryota; kingdom Viridiplantae; phylum Streptophyta; class Magnoliopsida; order Lamiales; family Lamiaceae; genus Galeopsis; species Galeopsis tetrahit. The sequence goes on along the minus strand of OY776129.1, from coordinate 64,023,149 downwards.
CAATGGGGGACGGAGGCTTTGTTTGCATCCTCCCAAAGTGTGACATATTTTTATTTCTCACAATCAAAGATGCTATATTTCAATTTGCAATTTCAAAAGGTATTTCATTTCACTATCTTTGTCTTCCTCTTTGGGTGACACTTCACAACCATCCACACTTGACGCGAGTTTGAAGTTGATCCATCTAGATTGGTGACACTTCGATCATAGCTACCTTTTTTTAAGGTATTGTTGTGTACATTAAAAAAAAAAAAAACAAATATATATATATATATAAAATATAGCTAGTAAGATGAGACATAAATTCACCTATAAAAAATGATTCACAAATTTTTAAAAACTGTCTTAATTATATATATTTCACATTAAATGTTGCTTTATATTCTTGGAAGCTCGTCTCCCTTTGCAATACATATTAAAATATACGGATTACAATTATTTTAGAAAAAAATTACTTTCACCGTATTTTACTTAGTTACTCATTTGATCGAATACGAATTTTAGTGTAAGAATTATTTGAAACTTCATTTAAAATAATAAATAGATTAAATGATAAAGTAAATAGAGTAGATAATATGTTTAATAATACTAATATTTAAATTGACAAAGTAAAAAATTATTTCCTTTTTCTAGAAAATGAGTAATGCATTAAAATACGACAAAACAAAAATAAAAATAGGTAATTAGTAAAATATTGAGTGGGCAATAATTAGTAATTAATTAGTAATTAATTATGCAAAAAATTAATGAGTAATGCCACGTATTCAAATTACCTGATCTGCAGGCTATATAAATCGGCACGCTTCAAATCTTCAAACCGCCAACACCATCAAATGCACTACCCAGCTTCAGCCGCGCAGGGAATTTCCCTCTTTCGCTCCCGAATGCAAAATCGATTGTAAGAATCTTGTGCATTTTTAATATCCAGTCACCAGTGCAGCTTTTACCTAATTATTGTTAATCCAACTGAAAAGCGCGCGTGAAATCTTGCATTTTACAGGTTTGATGATGTAACTTTCCGAGTTCTCGAATCGATTTTGGTTTCTAAAGACGCGCAGGCGTTAATCGGAGTTAGATCGGTTCTGAAACAGTTCATGAGAGATGAATCTCTAGTTATCTTTTGTGAAATTGCTGAAGAATCTGTGGAGATTAAGCTTCTTTGTACTGAATTTCTGATTCGTGTGTTTGCTATAATTTGTGATGTCGAGGTAATAGTTGTAATATTGTTATTTGGTTTTATTCTTGTTTGATAGAAGTTCATAGCTGCATTGTATTATCATCTAGAGATCTATTTATGTGAGAGTATACTTTGTGATCTTATAATTATTATTTTTTGAAGCCAGAAATCACTCAAATTGTGGATATTTACAGCCTTGAAGGAATTCATCAAACATTTTAAGAGGAGTTGTGATATTTACTCTTATATTTCGAGGAGTTGCTTTCTTTTCCTAATTACAACCATTGTCAATTTGAAGTACTTGATAATGCTTCTATAATTATTTTTTCCCGATCTTCCTTTGCGTCATAGTCTTATGCTCCCTTTTATCCAAATAGGGAATTATGCTTAAAAAATGCCGCCCTCATTGTTTTTTTGGCTCACAAAATTTGTTTCGTTATTAATCTCTCTTATAAAACTATCGTTATAAGGATATTAATTTGGATCAGATTCTCTATTTTTTCACTTGGGATTCTGCAATTGATTTTGACAGAGTTGCTTGGCCTTGAGATACGAAGCACTGGTTTTGAGAGATGAAAGGGCTACTGCTCACACTTGGCTTCAAGTTAGTAGTAAAGAATGGCTCACCTTCGCTGAGCATTCCCTTGAAAATGGATACCATTCCATCGCAAACCAGGTACATTGTGAACTTCCTGTGATGATTGATTTGAATATTTGACTTCGTATCAGGCATGGTTGCTGGTTAAGCTGATGCAGAGTGACAAATTTAGTCATCCCCAGATATGTTTACGACTATCTGAAGTTGATTAAACTTTTAAATAATTGTTTGTGCTTCTGTTCTGAAATATATTGCCAGTCTGAAACTAGTAATGTACTTATTAGAATTCATGTAAATAAGAGTTGGATAATGGTAACTATCAACTTATATAGGTGGAGACTCATCTTCTGTGTTAGTCACTGTTAATAACATTTATTAGTTATAATCTAGCATAATGATTGTGTTTTAGTTCTAAAGTTGTTCTCTTTTGAGCCAAAAATTTAAGTTTATGACAACAATTTAAGTATTTATCATTTTTCCAAGAATTTGCATTTGTACATATCTTTTATGGGAAAAAGTCGATATTTTAATATGGTCCAATCTCCGACCTTCACATGCACTCCGATATTGAAAATGAACTTTGCAGTTTGAGGATGACACTTGCTACTTAAGTTACCTTTCTGTATTCTGTGACTAATGTCTTCAGTGATCATACAACATTTTCGCTCATAATACGACATTGATTGCTTCGTTAAATATTGATATGGCCTGGAGTGGAAGTTATTATTTAAATGTAGGTTATGGCATTTCTTTTTAACTGAAGGCATGTGAAAAGGCACTTACGAGCTTTAGGGTGAATCATGTCGCTCACTCTGAGATGGATGGCGTCTTCCATGATGTGCATGCTATCGAGAAAATCAAGAGATTGAAGGATACTGCTTTGCTCAAAATTTCTTCACACTCTGGTATCTTTTCTCGTTCCATAGTTATTTGAACTTCATTAGCTTGTGATAACATGACAATGAATAACATGGACCACTGGTGCAATGCAAGTTGTGCAAATCAATTATATAAGAATTAAGATATGATAAGAGCTCTTTGCATTAGTTTATAAATATGTTTAGAGCCATTTGATAGTATTGCTATTTACATAATGGCGTTCTAGCATCAGGCATGGGAACTTCATCCTGCTCCTTTTTTTTTTTACAGACGAATCACTGCTCCCCCCCCCCCCTTTTTTTACAGACAAATCACTGCTCCCTTAGTTATTCCTTTATCAAAATATTTCAAAGTGAAAGTCTGGAAGTGTGTTAACATTGCATATTGTAGAACCTAATTGTGGTTTCTCAGAAATACATTCTCGTTAGGTTGACAACACTCCCTGTTATTGCGAAAAAGAAAAAAACACTCCCTGAGCCAACCCGAGAGATTAACTTATTGCTTCATTTTGGACGAGGCAAAACTGGATAAGAATGCACATGAAATTTCCGTGAGATTTTTGGGCGTTAGTTATAAGAACAACATTGTTGCATTCATAAATTTAGACAGTTTTACATTTCTTTACCAATGAGGAGGTAGCGTCGTAGGGACTCGAGCTTTCTCGTTCTAGCGTCGTAGGGACTCGAGCTTTCTCGTTCTAGCGTCGTAGGGACTCGAGCTTTCTCGTTCTTTTTTCTTTTCTCGGATAACTCTGTCGATCAGCACTAATGGGTGCCCCCGCCTATCTGGCTAATTCGTCTAGATCTTATCAACACGGTTGCTCAATATGCGTGTAATTTACATAGTTATATTCTTGCATTGACATTATTCTAGAAATACAGTTATACTAAGATTTGATTAGCTATTAGTCGGGATTTATGTGACATGTTGTTCAACCTCCATGCATGTTGAATGAGTAGTCCAGGCGCTGGCTGAATCACACCTGAAGCAAAAAATAGTTGAGCAGAGCACACGACACTTAGCCACCTCTTTCGAAGCACAAAAAGGAAGTGCTCGCTTTAGAAGTGGGATCATAAAGCATAATCTGCGTAAACTACATGAGCATCGACAGCTCACAAAGTTACCATGATGAAGGCATGATTTGATTCAGGTCCCTTATAACCTTTTCCTATCTTATCATTTAATTCTTCATTTTGTTTTGGTGGTTTGGAATATGTCTTTCCAGAATTGATCAACTGCTTTTCAGTTGACAATATTTTTAGAGCCGTCAAAGTTAGTTGGATGTCCTGCCAAAAAAGAGTAGGTTGGATTGAGCCTGTATCGACTCACCAGGACATGTGAAATAATGATGAAAAACATTTCCATATTTTTAGTAATGATGTGAAAATATTTGGTAGGGTAATACATGTTGTCCTCAGTCACATTAATTTTACACCGTGACTGTTACAGATGGGATTAGGGCACTACTATATTGAGTCATAATAAAGCGTTAGTAGTATTTGTTTCTTTCGAAACGGTGTCGTTTTGGACTTTATTTTATTTTGGGCGTCGCCCGTGTGAGCTGATTGTGCGTATTTGGACCGGGGGTATTTAAATACCCGGAACCCGTCTTGTAAAAATCATCTTTGAAGGAAAAAAAACATAACCGTTTTCTTGTTTCTCCTCCTTCAACGATTTCTCTCTGATTTTCTTTTGTGAATCCTCGATCGATTGCTTGATCGTTTCAGTGGCCTCAGAGCCAGCTCACGCTTACTCACATGCACAATAACAAATCGAAGCAATGGTTACAAACATAGAACGAATCACATCGTTGGAAGCTCAGACCGTAGCTGTCGAAAATCAAATTGCTTCAAACAACAGGTATTTGACATGTTTAAGAAATTAAGTGCAAACGTGGATAAAGGCAAAGCACAACTTACAAATGGCGAGCATGATAGTTTGAAATCAACATTGGATGGTGGTGAATATGTTCCTAAAGGCGCAGCCATACATTCAATGTATGGTGATTTTGGTGCTTCAATAGGCTCAAATGTATATTCATTTAGCAGATCCGGAACTAGAGCTATACCGGCACAATATCATCCGTATGACAACGAACAATGACAGAATGTTCCTAGAGCTACAACAGATCACTCAATTAGTAGAGTTATTATCAACCACCATTTGGATACAGTACAATCTAACACTAGATTTAATGAACTAGGATTGATTTCCCTAGCTTTAACGGTGAGAATCCAAGGGCTTTGGCTTAGGAAATGTATCAAGTACTTTGAATTCAATCATATGCAGGACTATGATAAAATTTTACTAGCTGCAATCAATATGGAAGAGGAAGCAGATGTACTATGTCTATGTGGATGGGAAGGAGAATATGTTGCAGCTATGGTGTTTGCTCGGTAAATTCAATAAGTTGAGGCAAAAGACTAGTGTTAGTATGCCAAAGAGTTTGATGAACTCAAATCATTCATATCCACCAGCAATCCATCTCTCACTAAGGACTATTTTGTGAAAAGTTTCACCAGTGGTGTCAACTCAAGGAGCATTTTTAACTATGGATCCAGCTGTAACAGTATGTTCCTATTTAAATAATTACGAATTACTCCAAACGTCCCAAATCAGTTTTCACATTTTATTTTCATCCCTCTAAAAATAAATTTTTTTACAACTTTTACCCACAAAATTCACTTATTTACCATTCATGTGGTTACATTTTTTTAGACAATATTCTTATTTTACTCCACTTTACGTTTTCTTAATTCTTGTGGCCACATCAGTGTAAAAATGATCTAAGTTAAAAGGAGTATGTTTCATAAATTTTTATTTGTATTTATGGAGTAGTAATTATATAAAAGCTGTTCATAACATCCGAGTGTATTTACCTGTTGGCCGGCGGGTAACATGATCCGATCCGTGGGAAATCCGAGAATCTACGCCTGTGGCTCTAATAATGTCTTGTATGAACATAAGTACGAATATGAATACGCTAGTGTGAACGTCTTCAACAGTTGGAGAGCAAATGGAAAGCTGCCAATGGTCAAGAGTCTCGACTTCTACAGTCAACGCGCTTTTCAATTACTGTACTTAATTGTTAAAATCATATCCCAGTCTACTCCCAAGTCTTTGATGAAATCAAACATCCAACTTTCTCACTCCTCAGGTAAATTTGTTGTTCGTTTTTATATTTCTGTAGGGTATACATATATATACCTTGAAATCTTTAGGTTTTCTGCTACTTCTTTATTGCATTTTTTTTATGATTTATGCTGCTGCTGTCCTTTGAGCAATCTTTCTAGTGGGCTTCAGCTGCCTTTTTATTTTTCTATTCATGGAGTCATGTTTAGGGGTTTGTGATTTGGCAGAGCCCGTGTATTTCTAGTCTTGTTTTGTGTGTTTATCAGGTGGGTTACTTAACATATTTAATCAATTTGGTATGCTGACTTTGCGCCTGTGAACTTGATGAATTCTTTTTTTTGTGACTGCATAATTTTCTTGGAAGGATGATTTTTTTATTAGATTGTTGTTGTAGACTTGTGTGTGCTTCTTTAATTGTTTATGTTGTTGAAGCTTCTGTTTTTATAATTCTATGCCATTTATCATTTAAGCTTGTATTTTGTTACCCTATTTAAGTTCCTTTATCTGCACTTGCCTTTTCTTGCCAGCAGCTTAACCTAATAATCTATGCAACTCTTTAATGTTTCTTCTGTTTTCTTAGCATCTTACATTTGCGTTTATGCACATTTTGGTAAAATGTTTTGTAGGAGTATGTCTTTCTTTATCCTTTCAATATGATGATCTATCTGATTCTACTTTCTTGTATCAGGAAACAATTTTTAAGGCTCATCATGTACCATCAATCTTGAGTTGGATTGTGTTATCGCCTTCTCGGGCCTTTCAACGAGTATGGTTTCGGGTTTTAGAGCTCTCACTAGTAGTACCTTTGTTTGGTTTCTCTTTACTGGATATTTCTGCCACGCAGCTGAAAGTGATATTGATTGTCTCAAATCCATAAAAAGCACTTTTGAAGATCCAAACAACTACTTAGCAGCATGGATTTTCGATAACACTACCCAAAGATCTATCTGCAAGTTCACCGGGATTGAATGTTGGCACGAAGATGATAACAAGGTCTTAAATATCCGCCTCTCTGATATGGGACTTAAGGGCGAGTTTCCACTTGGTATTTCCAATTGTAAATCCATGACGGGCCTTGATCTCTCGAGCAATAGCATCCATGGCAACATTCCTACTAATATCTCAAGCTTAATCCATTATATCACTACTCTCGATCTCTCGTCCAATCAGTTTTCAGGAGGGATTCCAGCAGATCTTGCAAACTGCTCTTACTTGAATTCTCTCAAACTCGATAACAACCTATTGACCGGTGAAATCCCTCCAGAGATTGGTCTACTGAACCGAATTAAAACATTCACTGTGACGAAAAACCAACTGACTGGGCCGATCCCTACTTTTCTGAATGCCTCTATTACCCCTGAAAGTTATGCTGGTAATGCAGGGTTATGTGGTCGACCTTTGTCTGCTTGTCGGGGCTCTTCAGTAAAATCACATTCTTCAGTAATTGTTGGAGGAGCTGTTGCTGGGGTGACTTTTGGAGCCTTGGCTTTCACTATCGGCTTCTTCTTCTATATGCGTAAGATGTCTAGGAAGAAGAAGGAAGACGATCCTTTGGGCAACAAATGGGCCAAGATTATCAAGAACACCAAAAACATTAAGGCAAGATATATAGATACCCTTGCTATTGATATTTATTCATTCATTCAAATATTTGGTCACAAAATTCTTTAAACTTCGAGTTAGAACTTAGTTCACATGAATTTCATCCAATTTTTAAACTATGTGTGTATAATCCAAAATGGTTAATTGGGTGGATCAATGGAGTTCACAGTTCATACATGTTTTTGTCTAAATCTTCTCATTATTTTTGTTTTCAGCTTTCAATGTTTGAGAAATCGGTCTCCAAAATGAATTTGAAAGATCTGATGAAGGCCACAGACGATTTCAGCAACGTGAACATAATCGGGTCAGGAAGATCCGGGACAATGTACAAGGGAGTACTCCAAGACGGGACCTGTCTTATGGTGAAACGATTGCAGGATACTCAGCACTCGGAGAAAGAATTTTTATCCGAAATGGCTACTTTAGGGAACATAAAACATCCTAATCTGGTTCCCCTTCTTGGTTTTTGTCTCGCTAAGAAGGAAAGACTCTTAGTCTATAAACACATGCCTAATGGTTATCTTCATGATAAGATACACAACTCAAACGAGGGTGCCCGACCTATGGATTGGCCCTTGCGTCTCAAAATCGGTACCCGTGCAGCAAAAGGATTCGCATGGCTCCACCACAGTTGCAATCCTCGTATCATTCACCGCAACATCAGTTCAAACTGCATTTTGCTCGATTCAGATTATGAGCCCAAAATCTCCGATTTTGGCCTCGCTCGTCTCATGAACCCCATCGACACCCATTTGAGCACTTTTGTGAACGGAGAATTCGGAGATTTGGGATACGTTGCTCCCGAGTACACGAGAACTTTATTGGCCACCCCAAAGGGGGACGTCTATAGCTTTGGAGTCGTGCTTTTAGAGTTGGTAACGGGGGAGAAACCTACACGTGTGGCTAAAGCCCCCGAAAGCTTCAAGGGAAATCTAGTCGACTGGGTTGCAGAACTGTCTGCATCGTCTAAGCTTCAAGATGCCATTGATGAATCCTTGGTGGGGAAAGGTTACGATAGCGAGCTTTTTCAGTTCCTTAAAGTGGCCTGCAGTTGCGTACTGCCTGGTCCAAAAGAAAGACCAACCATGTTTGAAGTGTATCAGTTTCTCAGATCGATTGGACAACGATACAATTTTACGACAGAAGACGAAATATTGGAACCGCCACCAGATGCAGGGGATGGTGATAGACTAGTAGAACTCATCGTTGCCCGTGACTCCGTCAATGTATAGGAAACCTGTTGCTGAAATGAACAGAATAATGATAATAATCCATCTTCTGTGTATATTGTTGCTGATGGTTGATATGTAGTAGGTTTTTGTTTTACAAGTGTTTCTACCTGTATTTCTTGTTCAACTGCTCCAGGTTTTTGCCAGCTGACGTTGATTAGCTGTGTATATCTTAGCTAGCTTCTTGGTATCCATTTCTAATAAAAAAAAATGAGATGAAATTCAATTATCTATTTTCTACACCTTAACTATGAATATGTACACACACAAAAAAGACAATAAGTTAACATTAGGGGCAAGTTTGGTTTGTTTGACAGAATAAATATATTAGGATATGATTTAGTGGGATTGCACTGTTTGGATTATTATTTTTTAAATTTATATATGTGTTTGAATTGATGGATTAAATTTTAAATATTGTAGTGATAAATGAGTAATTGTCAAGTATGCCCTTTGATTTTTTATTTTAGAATTTTAAACTTTTTTGTTTTTCATTTAATTTTCTTTTGTTTTTAGAATTTCAACCTATTAAATATTGGTAGTGTTTTATTTAGTTTCAAATTCGTTCAGAAAAGTTTAATATATATGCACACCAAGCTTATAAATGTTAATTTCAACCTGACTATCATCATTCCATAATATTGATTTATGTTTAAGTAATAATTCCTCTCCACCAAAAGTGTGCTCATTTTTTTTATACATGTTTTTAAAAAAAAATATTTTAATTATAAAAAAAAAAGTGAAGTAAAGAATAAAAAATATTGTTGGTAGATACTCAATATTGATAATAAAATAAAAAAATTACTCAAAAGTTAACTTTTTGAATAGAATACTCACATTTTTTGTGAACCCAAAAAAAAAAAAGGGTAATAATGTCATATTTAAACTATATACTATATAAGGTAGATTTTAATATTATATTTTTTAATAAATTAATTATTAATGCACTAAAAAAAAAAAAATCAAATGCTCTACATTGCACCACAAATGTGATTTGGCTGGGTGCACCGACAATATCATCTAGTATCTTCCCCACCGTCCACCTAGTGCAAACACCAATGGAGTCCTGTTATGCAGAATCTCACAATCTCTTCCCGTTTATTTCTATTTTCATTCATCCATCGACTTGATACTTAACTTACCATGCGATTTGACGATACTGAGTTGAATTACAAGTTGAATAAATCGTAGAGAGAAAAAAAAAGGATTGATTACTTACGAGAACAGAGGCTGCAATGGTGAAGAAGGAGGAGGGTTTTGTTCATCAATGGCAAAAAGCAATCGCCATCATTAATTGTTTAAGAATAGTTGAGGACATTACTGGTATTTTACTTGTTCAATGAAATCAAGACTACATAACTTAGGTTCCCCTCCGGACAATAAAACACGCTAGAAGGGGATAAAGTCCAAAAAGCAATCGGGCCCTCTTCATTTCTCGGGCTTCAATCAGGTAAACCAAACTACTGATTAGGTTGTATAAAAAAGTCAATCACAGCTAATCTTTTAAACCAAACAACCCCTAGATTAACCGTGAGACCGAGGGATTGCTTCAAAAAAATTTCCATGGGAAAAGCACTAGGTTGACTTCCCATGAGGCCGCTTTCTTCCAAAATATTCAAGGCGTATTTTCGTTGGCTTAAGACGAAACCCTCGAAGGGCATATGGTGCCGTTTTGATGTAATTGTTTTGTAAAGTTGTTAGAGTCGCAAGTGCGACTTTGTAATCTGGGCATGGGTCGGGTATAATAAATACCCGTGACTAGCCCATGAACCCATATCATATATCTTTGATTTTCATGTATGAAATAACTGAATTTTCTCCCTCCAATTCAATTCTCTCAATTTTCCCTCTTTGCACAAGCGTTTCAGTCTTTGAATGCTAAATCTGTCATCAATATAAGTAATTATGGTAACAAATCAATTCAGATAACTAAACGCACGTGCAGAAACTCTTGGAATTCATATGGTTATTAAAAATGGTTTGAATTAGGGTTGATTATTCATGAGTTCAATGGAACCCCCAAACTGTTCTCCCTCGAATAATATCACCATTTTTTCCACTATCAAGTCCCAATTTGAAAGTTGTAGCAACAAAAATGATTCAACTAAAAAGCCGTTGAATTTGTGGCCCGGAATGTACCATTCACCGATGACAATTGCTCTCTGGGAAACTAAAACCAGCATATTCGAACGTCTGATTGACCCCCCACTTGATGCCCCTCCACAAACTGAGTTGCTTACCAAGACCCCTTCTCAGAGTAGAATGAATATTCTCTACAACTTCTCTACTGATTATATACTCAGGGAGCAGTATAGGGATGCTTGGAATGAGGTCAGAATTGGGAAATTGCTTGAAGATCTTGATGCTCTCGCTAGCACCATTTCATTCAAGGTACATAATTCATTTAACCTTCCTTCTTGTACATATATTTTCTGAATTATGATTCAACCTTATACAGATTCATCTTTTGTTGAATTGATTCTTCAGCAGTTAAATTGTTGTGCATAATGAGCATGTTATATGGTCTACAACCTGGTAGTAGTTGATATATTGTTTTTATTTTGTAATTGTGTATCTTCTGTGTTGCTTGCTAGCACTGTTCAGATGATGATAGCACTACTCGACCATTATATTTGGTGACTGCTTCTATTGACAAAATCATGCTAAAGAAGTCAATCAGTGTGGACGTCGATCTCAGAGTAGCGGGTGCTGTTACTTGGGTTGGTCGCTCGTCTATTATGATTCAGCTTGACGTGACTCATCCTACAACGGGTACTTTCTTTAAAGTCAATGTCTTACTACACAAGACCAGCTCTTGTTTAAAATCTGTACCACAATTGTCCTCAAATGCTCTATATTATCACTAGTGAACAATCTTGTATTCTATATACTTTTAGATGCTCATACTTATGTCTTTATAAATGTACGTGCAAACAACTAGTATTAAAGTTTGTTTAGGATTTTTATTGGAGCAAAGTATGCTGAGGAGGATTAATCAAAGTTAACAGTGACATTTTCTGGAATCCAGATTTTGATAAAACTGTTAATTTGTCAAAGGTATTAATGAAAAACCTCGAACTTAGATAGTTAGATCTTTTCTCATGAATTAATCACCTGAAACATAGACTTTGTCTAATGCCTAATGGGAAGATTTTATACCTTCACTCAATTGCTGCCTAAAAGTTTGCATTCCACAGAGACAGACGACCCTACTGATTCATTTGCTCTGACTGCCAACTTCATTTTTGTGGCTCGTGACTACAAGACGGGCAAAGCTGCTCCAGTGAATCGGCTCACTCCCGAAACAGAACGAGAGAAGTTGCTGTATGAGGCAGCAGAATCGAGAAGTAAACTGAGAAAAAGGAAAACAAGAGATGAAAAGACGGAGAGTGAGGATGGAGAGAGAAATAGATTAGAGGCATTACTAGGCGAGGGACGGGTATTCTGTGACATGCCCACCTTAGCAGATAGGAACAGCATTCTACTCAAAGATACTTGCCTAGAGAACTCCTTAATTTGTCAGCCACAGCAAAGGAACATTCATGGTCGTATATTTGGAGGATTTCTGTTGCACAGGGCGTTTGAATTAGCTTTTTCAACAGCTTATACTTTTGCAGGAATGATGCCGTCTTTTTTGGAGGTTGATCTTGTTGATTTTCTAAGACCTGTGAGTAACTCGTCTTGTGGCGCAGCCTGATCTTTATTTTTCTTTTATCTTAGTGTCGATGAATGACATGTCGTATGGGAATGCAGGTGGATGTTGGAGATTTCTTGCGTTTCAAATCATGCGTATTGTACACAGAATCTGAGAATCCAGATCGACCACTAATCCACGTTGAGGTTGTTGCACATGTTACAAGACCTGAACTTAGGTCTAGTGAGGTATGGATACCAAATTTACAAACAGGAATATAAATATTTTTTAAAAGAGTCATATGTATCATGTATGTGTGTATTTTTTTTACTTTTCTAGCTGCAAACATTTAGTATAGATGAAAACAATGACTTGAAAGGATTTTTTTTAATTTGATTCAAGACATTTCATGTGGAAACTTGAAGCCATTATGGGAGAATTGAAAGAATTAAGGATTTTATATAATCTACCAACTTAAAATCAGAAGTTGATTTCTGTTGCAGGTTTCAAATACGTTTTACTTCACCTTCACTGTTCGACCCGAAGCAAAGTCGAGGAATCAAGCACTAATCAGGAAGGTGGTTCCAGCAACAGAGGAGGAGGCACACCGAATCATTGCCCATGTGGATGCTGAATCGTTGTAGTCTCCAAACTGCATCAAAATTGTTTCTACTGCTTTATTTAACAATCCTTGCAATGGTTTTGATTTCTTGGGATTAAAGTCTACTTTCAGCAAGATTTCACAGAAGAAATACAGAGAAATATAAAACCATTAAATATTTTTTCTTTATATCTATAAAACCAGAAGGTTATTATCATAATCTTTTACATTCATCTATCTATTAGATACAAAATAGTAAACCAAAAAAAATTATGCATCTATGAAAGTAAACAGGAGCATTAATGCTGGATATATAGGAGGACAATTCTAGAGCCAAAAACATTAGAACGATGACCTGAAACACGCACTAAACGTTCTCATCATCAGACCCCGACACTTGCTGTAGCATTGGATTAATCGGCACTGGAAATTTATAGGCCGAACTGACTATGGTTCGTTCGTTTATCATCCCGACTTCTTTGCAGACACGATCTAAGCTCGTTAGGAAGTCTCTGACCACCATGAAGATTCTGAAAGGATGAGCTTCCTCCAAGGCTGAATTTCCATGGAAATATTCAGTTATTTCCTTCACCAGAGACATAGCTAGTCTTTCTTGAGCTTGAATCCTGAAAATTTCCTCTTCTCCCTTTTCAATAAAGCTGTTGATAGATTCTGAAAACTTACTGTCTTTCAAAGATATGATATCTTCGTTTATCTTGACGACCTCTCTGACATCCCCAATTCCTTTTGAAAGCTTGGAGACGTCGCTACTAAGAATTTCAGCATCCATCGCAGCAGCTTTCTTCACATTTGAAAGCTCACAACTTATAGCTGAAACAACTTCGAGGCCTAGTTTCCTACATTTAGAATCGTCGGTTTGTGGGCCCCCACCTGCAGTAAGACGAGCTCCTTCACTTCTTATTATCTCCTGAACGACGAAATGTAGAAGTGTGGTTTTCCCATCTGCTCCCTTCACATCAACAAGCTTCAGGAGTGTATCCAGCTTGAATGCATGAGCATCACCGCGATTTGTGCCTACATTCATTCGGTTCCCTGTTTTCAGCACTGCTTCTAGAAGTTTCAGGAACATTCTACTTGTTCTCAGCTCTTCGCAAGCTGCCTGTGTAACATCAAAACTTCCATGTCAGCATCTTCTCACACACACACACACACACACAAACAAATTAATCAGCAGAATCATATACTACATTAAAGATATGAACAAAAGTTACCTCTAGAGTGGAAAATGAGTTTTTCAAGTAATCAACCTCAGATTCGAAATTGGATATGTAGAGCATTGTTTCTACTCTTCTGAACGCATAAGGGATATTGACAACTGCCTTCAAAAACCTCTCAGCAGGTCCAAGCTTGACCGGTGAGTCATCCTTGTACTCTTTCAGTTTACGTTCCTCGTCCTTAGTTGGAGCCATTTTCAGTAAACTTTCTAGAAGATCCGTCCCTAAAATATCTGCATTGCCTGTTTTCAAATCATCTCACATTAATCATCCAGTGAAATTACATAATCACAACATTTCTCAATTCATCATCATTATTAAATTAGGTACATTGTCCAGCATAATCTTGATATTTGCAAAAAAAGATGATGTTATATACCTTCTAAAAGCCCTTCACAAACTTCATCTACGGTAACATGGAGCGCCTTCAACAGGATGGCGATATTCTGAGCCTTCTTCGGGTCAAGAACCCGATCACCATTATCTTGTCCGGGAGAGGGAAGAACCTGCCATCTAGTTGCTTCCTTTGGATTTGGTTTTGGAGTATTAACAACGAACAATGTCTCAATCATCTCTTCATTCAATCTACAAATCATATTAATTCATAAAAAATAATGAGGATTGAATACAAAGACTGAACAAACAAGAGCAGAGAAACCATACTCAAAGGTGCTGCTGCATTTGAGTTGATCCCAGACCATCTCCCGATCGGAGCTTGCCCTTACTTTATCCCAGTGCAACGGCTTCAATTTCGGTTTAGGAGGACTATCCACATTTTCACACAGGTGGTCAGTTTCCTTATTTGGAGATTCTTTATCTCCATCATTCTTAACAGCTTGTGAATCATTTGAAGGCAGCTGAAGGGGAGAAATCAATGTGGAACTCTCGAAGGCAATTGGTTTTAAGGGGTTCTGCAAAGGGGGTGGCCCCATGACATTTTTGGCTGGTGGAGTTGGAGTTTTAGGACTGCTGTCCCATGCTTTAACAGGAGGTGGAGGGGGCGGTGGCGGTGGTGGAATGGAAACAGGCGGTGGAATAATCGAAACAGGGGATTGCATAGATGGAACGAAAACTGGGAAGAATGCTGGTGGAGGCGGTGGCGGAGAAGGTATAACAGTGGCGTTTTGCTGTATGGAGCCACCATTTTCCACCGGAGACTCCACACTCTGTTCAAAATCATTCAAAGTCATAGACGGTGGTTCTTCAATTTCCCTCGAGTGTGTTTCTGGCATCGAACAACTTATTTGGGAGGGCGAATTATGGTCTTGAGAGCTGCAAATCTGATCTGAAGCATTTGAAATCCTGGGTGATGATTCTTCTTCTTCTTCACTTGTGTGCGAATATCTTTGTGGGGACATCAACTCCAAGGGTGTTGAAGTAATTAGATTGGTGTTTTGATGATCGGAAGCATTCGAAATCGTAGGTGATAATAATATCTCCTTTTCCCCTGAATCTTTCATCATCTCCAACTCCAAGGGTGTGTTATGATGATCGGAAACCCTAGGTGATAGTTCCTCCTTTTCCCCTGAATATCTGTCTGGTGATACACCCTCCGATGCTGTAGGAGGAATGTCATTAGAATTATGATGATTGCTAATTCTCACTGGAGACTCCACATCCGATTTCTCACTTGTCAAGTTCGGCGGCGATTGTGATGCAGGTTCCGGTAACAACAGAGGTTGCTGCATGTTCGTCGATGGCTCCTCGACCAACACTCGGGCTATGATTTCCTGCGTGAATCTCTGCATCTCTAAGGCTGTTGGAATATCAGGCGAAGGGCTGCTAATTCTCATTGATGATTCTGCAGTATTTTGATCCGAAACATTAGAATTTCTAGGCGATGATGATGAACTTAGAGGCAAATCTTGTATGTGGCTGCTATTTTGCAGTGGAGAATCTGTTTTTCGATCCGAAACATCAGAATCCCTAGGCGATGATGATGATTCGTCGCACTTCCTCTCTGGGGATGAAGATGAACTAAGAGGCAAATCTTGTATGTGACTGCTATTATTTCTCAGTGGAGATTCTGTTTTTTGATCCAAAACAGCAGAATCCCTAGGCGATGATGATGATGATGATGAACTTAGAGGCAAATCTTGTATGCTGCTATTTCTCAGTGGAGAATCTGTTTTTTTATCCGAAACATCAGAATCCCTAGGCGATGATTCCTCGCATTTCCTCTCTGGGGACAATGAATCTTGTATGGGGCTGCTAAATTTCAGTGGATTGGAATTCCGTGGCGATGATTCCTCGCTTTTGTTTTCCGGAAGCACCAAATCTCCTATCATCGTCGGCAGATTTGGAATAGGAGATTCCACATTCTGATCGGAAGCATTAGAAACCCTAGGAGATGATTCCTCACTTCTCCTCGAATATCTATCCGGTGAAGATGAGCTCGGCGGCGACGGCGATGCAGATTCCTGAAGCAATGAATCTCTCGGTGGCAGCGGCAACGGCGCAACAGTCGGAATCTCAATTAAGTCCGGCGACTTGGCTATCGAATTAATCGCCGGAGAACCCGAACCCGATCCGGGAACAGAAGAAGCGTATGTACACGAAGAGTCCGATATTGATCCATCGAAATTCTCCACTTCTATGGTAGCAAAAGTCCTTCTAGAAGCTGATCCAGTGCCAATCGAGCCAGTAATTGAGCCTTTGGGAGAGTAGAACTTTTCACTTTCATCGTCTTTACTCGACACAACTTCAGCAGCATTATTACTCTGCTGCTGAATAAGCAGCGGCGGCAACGGGCGGAGCTCCGGCGATTCCAATTTCCGGGAATTATTGTAGTAAACTGAGCTAGTGCCGCTTCCGTTAAAGGCAGCGGCGGCGCCGGGGGCATGTGCATTGACCAAAGTGCCCAGGTACAGGAACTCTGCGCTGCTCTGTGAAGGCCTCTGAAGCTTGGGAATATGGCGGGTATTCGGAGCCGGGTTAATTGAAATGGTGCTACAGGAATCGGATCCTTGGGTTTTGGATTCATTAACGGACGAAGATGATCGTGCGCTGCGCCTCCGGAGATGGAGGAACACGGCGAGGGAGACGACAGCGACGGCGGCAATGACAGCGGCAACGGCGGCAACAATGAGCTTGGAGGAAGCGGAATTGGGCTTTGAGGGGCGGGGAACGGAGAGGGAGGAGATATTGGCCGGGAAAGTGGCCAAGGAGGCCGGAGAAGGGGGGGAAGGAGGGGAGGTGTAGGAGGGGAAGAAAGGGGAGTTGTCAGGGGTAGAAGGGGAATTAGTGGTAAATGGGTATTTGGGAGGGGAAGGGGGGGAGGGCGTGGGGGGTGGGGAGGATTCTAGTGGGAGGAAGGGTTGGTGGAGGATGCGGCGGTGGTGGGTGGAGGATAAGGGGCGGAGGGTGAAGGATAAGAAGAGGAGGTGGAGGAGGAGGATGGACATTTTGGAAGGGTTGATAATGGCGGTGTGAATTCACATTTTTTTCAGTGGGTGGGTGAGTGAGTGAGTGTGAGAAGGGAAGAAAGAAGTCGAAGAAGTAGAAGAATAGAAGTTTTAGTAGTAGTAGTAATAATTAGTGTAATGATGGGGAAATGGACTAATGTCAATGTTGTGAATTAAATTTAAATATGTAGATCTCATCTACTATGAATATACTAGTGGAGTGTATTAGATTTTTTTTAGTTTACTGGATCTATAAGGGTAAGGTGTATATCATACTACTACATTAATTTTATTGTTTTTTCTTTATAGAAAGTGATAATACATGCATCATGAGATGCAAATGTCAATTGTCGAATTATATGGATTTGATTGGGAATCTTACAAATTAAAATGAGTGGTGGCTATTACGATTTTGGCTTTGCTAACACGCTCTGCAGTTAGAGTTGTTACACGAACATAGCTGTTTGTTAGCTCGGCTAGATTTGTTCGGTAAATGATCGAGTTCGAGCTCGTTAGATACTCGATTTATTAACGAATCGGTTTGAGCTCGACTTGTTAAACTCGATATTTATTTATTTTTTCTTTTAATTTTATTAAACTCGTTAGACTCTTTAACGAATATAGCCGAGCTCGTTTCTTAGCTTGTCACTGTTATCGAGTCGAACTCAAACTTCAAATGCTCGACTCGAGTAACAACTCTATCTGCAGACTGCAGTGCACTAAGCATTAAGCAACAATTAAAATGCGTTCTGAATCTAAATATTTATGTGAAAAATTGAAATATAAATAATTAAACAGATTTTATTTAAACGGGTCTCTCATTTTAATTTGTTTTTTTATTTTATTATTAGCCAAATCTTTTGTCAGGCCCTCTCATAAAATGGGAAAAAAAGTTGTCACCATTTAACATTATTATATTTATATCACTCTAATAAAAAGTGTCACTTTCGATGTTTTTTTTAACCAGAAGTGATATTTTATACTCCCTCCGTCCCTCTATAAGTTTCCCACTTTCCTTTATGAATGTCTCACAATAAGTTTCCCATTTCATATTTTTCCATTTTTGGCATATGATTTTCTCTCTCCCAATCACATCACTTACACTTTATCTATTATTTTATTATACTTCATCTCACACTCATCTATTATTTTCTCTCTCACCATCACATCACTTGTACTGCATCTATTATTTAATTATATTTTTTAATCAAAACAATCAAAAGAAAGGGGAAACTTGTTCAAGTTTTCACGTATTAATTAACTTTTTTTTTTTAAGGGTAACGTATTAATTAACTTATTAGTTAATAAGTGCGTTAGTTACGATGAAATTAAATATAAAATACAAAGTTAAAACAAAGGATCCTAAATTTTGCATATTTTCTAATTAATATCAGCCAAAAAAAATATTTTCCCTTTTGCATTTAAGTAATTAGAAAAACAATATGATTATAAAGGTTAAATTAGGCCATGCACAACGTGTGTATTTAAGTCAAAACTTCATTTAACCAATATTAGAAAGAAATAGAAATGAATATGATTTTTAAAATTGGATTAATTTTACCGCGGCTCAACTCTCGACGTCAGTAATGACTAACGATTTTTACTGTTACTTTCATTATTTAATTAATTTGAAATTATTAAAATAGAACTAACATTACAGTAAATACAATTTATTTTTTCTTATAACTGTTAACTTAATTAATTGATTTTTTTTTTTTTTAAATATAGATTTGGTCTTGATTTACATCACTAGCAAGGTAGCAATGGGTGCAGTATAATGAAACCGCAATTTTAAAACTAGTAAAGGCTTCAAAAAAAAAAAAAAAAACTAGTAAAGGCCTCATAAGTCATGATGATAGTCAGTAGAATTGAAAAAATAAAAGTGGCATGGAATTGATATCTTTATGGGAGCTGAAATCAATTATGTATTGTCATAATTACAAAATCTATTCCATTATTTTGCATTCATGTAAAATATTTTACATGCAGCAGGACTTTTAATTTCATTTTATATCATGAGCGAATGAGTAATTTTCAACAACCTGAGTATAAGATTTGAATTTGTGTTGCAATAGTATAAATAATTATGTTTTAATTGCCATTCGAATTATACATATTTTTACATTTTATTAATAAGGATTTTCTTTTTCCTTTTTAAAGAATTATAATTATTTCTTGAACTATACGAGTTCTACACTTTGTCATATATGAATTGTTGGTAAATGAATATTCTGTCGAGATGCCATGCCAAGCTGACCCAAGCATGTGTGTTTCCTTCAAATTAAGTGAAATTTGGATAAATTTTTCTATGCAATTGAGTGTATACACACACTTGAATTTTAATGTTCAATTTATTCAAGTTAATATTTTACTCAACATTTGATTCAATAGATTAAAGTTCAATTTAAATGGTATAGGTGCAATCAATTGCACCCAAATATCACTCTAAAATTTGTATTCTTGCAAAAATTATTTGTCATCAAATTATCTTCTACTGTGAAAGCTCAATTTAGTAGGGTATATTAGCCCAAAAATACATTTGATTATATGGCTATCAAATGATTGAAAAATACATAATTTTCAATTCAATTTATAAGTCAATTGAGATATTCGAGTATGATCATAAATATCTCAACATATATGTCAAACGGGCCCTAAGAATAAAAAATGGGTGATGAAATATAGCATTTGATGGATTTTAGTCCCAAATTCAATCAAATTTCAATCATATTTGCTTAGTTATTAAAAGAATTCAGATTAATTTAATTTGGAATAAGTGTCGAAATTAATTTAATGCGAAATGTACATTTAGAAGGGGAAGAAATACTTAAAAAGGTCATGTGAAAAATGCACATGGTGGAACCCGGATAATATTCCTTTGTTTTGTAGTCATTCCAATTATAATTAAAGTGTAAATTGTGTAACTATTGCTGGTCTTTTTTAAATAGTAGTATCAAATAATTATGACTAAAAAATAGGTCATTTTTGTATTTTTTTTTTTTTTTAGTAAATTATTCTTTAACGTGTAGTTGAAAAATACATAAGCAAACACCATTTCAAGCGTAAATCAAGTTATATACTATTAAAAAAACACCTCGTAAAATTTAGGAGAAGAAAAAAGAATTGTGTAATTAAGCAGCTGAATCTAGAATTGATCTTATATATGTAAAACACTTGTAGCATAAAAATAATATTTTTAAATGAAAGTTCTAATACTAACAAAGTAATACTCTCTTATTCATAAATAAATGACTTTAACATTATATGTTTGTACACTTCTTTTTAACTACTCTCCTTAATACAACATGAATTATCAATTTATAATATACATCATTATATACATGATTAAATTAACTGATGAATAGAACAGAGAATTAAAATGCATGAAGGCCGGTAATCCCTCGTGTTCCGTTTATTATAGGTGCATATTATCAGTACAATTTGAGTATAAAATTAGAACGGTAGATAAAATTAAATTAATGGAAGTAGAAAATCATAAAAAAATTATATATACTCCGTATATCTTATCATAGATGAACATTTGAACGCCACTAGAAAAAATTATGGGTGGTTCGGTACGGTATACCGACCATATCGAACCATACCGTTATTATACCGAAAATTTCGGTATACCGTAATCTCGGTATACCGAAATTTTCGGTATGTAAAAATTCATACCGATACCGTACCGTAATTTCGGTATACCGAATTTTCGGTACGGTATATCGGTATATCGATTCATATCGAAAATATTGAACCATCATTTCATATCGAAATACCGGTATACCAATTTATACCGAAAATATTGAAGCATTGTTTTATACGAAATTAATTATTTAAGATTTATTTTATTTATGTTTTAATAATTAAAGTTATTTTAATTTAAAAATAACATAAAATTATTATTTTATTAAGGTTTCGGTATTTCGGCATATCAATATACCGTTTCATATCGAATACCGAAAATTTTTCGGTATACCGAAATACCGCGGTATGATCATTTTCCATATCGTTACCGTATCGAAAATTTCGGTACGATATCATACCGTATCGAAAATTTCGGTATACCGAAAACTTCAATAATTTCGTTATTTTTTCGGTATGAAAAGCTAGGTATACCGAAATTTCGGTATATTTACCCACCCCTAGAAAAAATGATGCACTCTTTCAAAATGGTAAACAGCCGACATTCTGGAGTTGCGAAGAAGATAAATAGTTTATAATTGTCAAAATACTATATAAAAATATTTTTTACATAATATAATACTCCGTACTAGTTTTAATTATAATCACATACAAATAACTTTTTGTAAATGAAGAAGATCTACCACAAATCCAACCCTCTTGAGTAAACTGAAAATGTGGTCAAACTCAACTTAATATTGAATTGATAACATAAGTTAGGAAAGATCTTGTCGAGCTCACATGTCCTAGCGAGCTTGCCAAGGTGGATCCGACCATGGTCCTCACTCGAAGGCGGTACAGGTCCTGAAGTTGAGATAGCTTCAAACGGACCTGCCCAATCGTTTGACAACAAAATCATGTTTTATAAACAGGTTAATGTAAAAAGAATATATATTAAGGTACAAATGCATTAAATTATCCACTATTGTAGTCGTGCATGTCATTTAATGAGCCACGTGTGTGTAGTCGTCGCCATTAGAGGATATCCTTGCAGCCAACGAGAGCTCTCCCTCAGACTTGGTACTTGGATAAATGTAAACGACTTACCTAATAGTATAAGTTATAGGACACGTGTAAGACTGTGATTGGAATCTTTAAATGAAGGGTTAAAATCAATGGATCAACACCATGTATTGTAGTACTCTTTTTTTTTTTTTTTTTTTTTTTTTTTACAAGGATGTATTGTAGTACTCTTAAAGAAGTGATTGTTCTCATTTATGAGAGTTGGTCCCCATAACATTAAAAACATAAGGAGAGCATTTTATTTAAGGTAAAAATGAAATTAACAAAATCCAATAAGTAGAATGTATTTTAGAGCAAACAAGGAGGCAACTGAAAACAAAACTAAATAATGGATAGAAAAAATCAGATGGGTGGGAAGTGAGCTTCCCAAGTGAGTTCCCCTCAACAACTTTTTGGTTTATTTACTAGCATACTATAATCATTTTGTAAAATATAATTTTCTATCCGCTCCACATCTTTTTTTTTTTCTCAATGACTTCCTTCCTCATTTTAGGTGAGGAGAGTGTTAATTTATACAAAAAATTTCACTTCAATTGTAGGTGCTCTAAAGTAAATAGACAACTCTTGAAAGGATTGATGGAATATTATTTTAGGTAACTAATCTTTGCATTTCTATTAAATATACCCAACTTTTTTTTTTGGATGGACTCATTCATTTAAAAAAATAAAAAATGTGTGTGTATTTTAAGTATTAAAAAAGGTATTTAGGGAATGAATAATTTTTTTATCATTTACTATGATTCACGAGTTTATGAAACTATAATTTAATTATATTTTAAAATGAAGCTTGACTCAAATATATAGATGAAGACGCCGGCTGTAGGGGTGGATGTATAATGTATTAAGAAAAATTAGTGATGTAATTAAGCAGTGGGTGAATTTAATTAAAAAAAAAAAGGTATAAATATTTGCCACCATGGTTTCATATATCTGAAATTTAAATTATATCAAACCCAGAAGAAAAAGAAAGACAGATTTAATTTTAACTTTACAACAAAAGTGTATAAATAGAAATAAGAGTAGTTACTTGATGCAACTTTTTCCCGAAATTAATTGTAACCTACAAGTCAACAAGTCAGCACCGACGCTTACAACTGCACTTGCCTCTTGCGGTGTGTAATGCCTATATATATTTTATTATAAATATTTTGTTTTATGTATAATATCATTTTACATTTATCAATTTTAAAAATACTAAGAAATATATTACAAATACATCACATGTATCATATCGTTGTATCCGAAATTGAAAATTATGTAAATACAAATATTGTGGATTAGTATTTAAATTTATCGTGTTCGTCGACACATAATTTTTGTGTTGGGTTCGTATTAAATTTGATTTTTAAAAAAATTTATAATATGATTAGATATTTTGCAATTTTATTAGTGAGAATATGCTTTCTTATTGTGGCGCATTGACACGATAGTTTTTTTTTTTTGTGTGTTAATTTAAATACTTACCATATTTTGTTCGTGTTTAGTTTTATTATATCGTATTGTTATTGTATCGATATGAAACATGACGAATTGTCACCCCTAATTACAAACATGTTAAATATTAAGGGAAAATTTAGTGTTTAAAATATAGGATAACAATCATGACTTTACTAAAGACAACATCAATCAATAAAAACGTCCCTTTTTTTCAAATTGAACCAACCTAGCTATTCTAAGTCCATAGATTGATTATATATAGAACAAACTCTACAAAAATTAAGAGCATTGAATAAAGCGTTTCAAATGATGAAAGTTGTGCTTTCGACAAAAAAGAAAATGATGAAAGGTGTTGATTTAGTCTAAAAAGTCAAATGATTGCAATTATAATAAATATGAAAGGGTAATTATCCTTCTTTCTTTTTTTTTTTCTCTTTTTGTTACCCACTAAATGATTGGTGTTCTAATTCGTTACGTTGTTTTTTGTCTAATTTTTTATAGTAGTTATTTCGCTAGAAGGGATTTGAGTTTTTTTTTTTATCTCACTTTAATACAATTTTTTCTTTGAACCTTAAAAAATTATGATACTTCGTAGTAGTTTTTTTTTTTTTTTTTTTTAAGGAATAGTAGTACTCATTGAATACAATTATTTAGTAGTGTAATATAATGAGTGTAAAAGCAATTTGTTTCTACCTTGATAATGGCTCATAGGCACTTTTGTGGCCGACAAACCTCTCAACACTAACTACTAAACTATGATTAATAGTAGTATTAATTTCTGCACATTTAATTAACAATCACTGTACCCTAAATTGCTCGTAATAATTAATTAGAATCCGCAATACATGATTTGTAATTACATAATTAGTACTATCATTAACTAGTATTTCTCCTGTGCGATGCACGGTTTATAAATTAATTTTAATATTTTATTTGAAAAATAAACGTTACAATAATATTGGATAAAATTAAGATTTATAAAAAATAATTAATAAATATTCATTTTGTATAATCTTTAATAAGTATTTACAATAGTTATATTTATAGATAATCTGACAGGACAAACAAATAGGAAGGGATGGTTCTTTCATTGCATTGATAGAAGAAGAACTAGAAAAAGATCTCTTTATTACTTTGAGAAGAGAATCGTTGGTTTGACCGACGAACTACGTGGGAAAATGGACCTTCTTTCTTTGATTTTCAGCAAGATTTTTTGAAAGTCACAATTCCATTCAGTTCGCTTTCGGAAAACTTGCTGGTCGCGGATTAGTTCGTTCTGCGCCGCCAGCGGCCTAAAAAAAAAGGCGCTGGTTGATCTCTCCAATTGATAAAATAGGCATAAAAATTTGATCAAATATACTAAAAAGATAAATATGAATTATAATATTATATTTTTAATAGAGAATAATGAAGAAATTCAAAGAAGAAAAATTGAGAGGAGAGAGAAAATGAAAATAAGAAAGAGAGAATTTTTTTTTAAAATATAATATTTTAGTGATGGACCCCACAAAAAATTATATTTTACTATTACAACATTTTAGTGGGAACTTCTCAAGGAAGCTACTATTGTATTATTATATATATATAGATTAGTAGCTGATAAGCAATAAAGTCACACATTTTCACTAATTTTAAACGGAATCTTCACAATTAAATGGATGGTGGAATCAGTTTCCTGAGATTAGTCGATACAACTTAGAGATTTAAAAAAAAAACTCACACACATTAATTCCACCTTCCAATCCATCCGATATAAATTCTCTTTTTTAGGGGCATATATTTGTTGGAATTAATGGGAATTAATTGGGTTTTGACACCCTTATCTAATTTAATTAATTAGACAGACTAAACGTTAATTAAGAAATAATTGAACGTGACATAGTCGTTAAGAAATAATTGAACGTGACATAGTCGATCTACTCGCGGAGTAGATGAACGTGGTATATTTAATATCTCAAAACCGAGTTAAGGTGAGTGAGAAATTAATTGTTGAAGTTGAAGAATTTCAACTTGGAAGTTTGAGAATGTGGGGAATGGGCTCGGCCCATTCGAACTACTTCAAGAATGTTCCAGAATAATCTGGAAGTCTCAAACTTGGTCTTCAAGATTCAGTCTTCAAGACTTATCCACGTACGAGATATTATCTCAACTGCTGCGATATTTTCGCAATATATTCCCAAGAATCGGGCCTGGCCCACGCGTTTTCCAACAGCCCTCCTAGGGTTTCTTCTGCCTATAAATATCAACTCTTCCCTTATAAATCCTTACGCTGAAATTCGCCCCTCTACCCTTCTACTCTCCTCTCGTCCCTACGCAGTGTGTTGAGCTCCCGAAAGCCTTACACTGTTCTTTCTTGTGCCGAATTTATATCCGAGAGTGTTCAGTTCGTACTACGTACGTTCGCCGATACTTCTTATACAGTGGTGCTACTGTGTAGGAAGTGAAAGTCGTTTTACCTTTGGGAACGGAACGCCGTAACAGTCGAGCACTATCCTGGGCGTATTCTGTTCTGCGGGAAAAGGGATTCCCTTGACTCGACTTACTTGTGGAATTTATTTGTTATTCTGATATTTTTGATATTGCAGTTTACACGGCGTAAACAGGTTCCAACAATATTTAGAGCCATTCATTTTTATTCCACTTATTTTCACATGGGATGATATTATATGTTGGAAAATATATATGTTGCTCCAAAAAAAAAAACCCTTTGATTCAATATATTAATTATTTGTCCAGTTTGAAGTTTAAGTGAACGTAAAGATTAAATTTAAAAGTTTATTATTACGAAGAGGAGAACTTGATTCCATATCGAATAAATATGATTGAGAGAATTGGTATATTAGTAAGAAATAATATATATATATATATATATATAATTTGTAAGAAATATGGAAAAAAGCACCCTTTGGATCAAGGGTTCAAATCTTGGCAAATCAAAAATTAATCTTCTGATTTTTTAAATGTTAATAAATGTCTTCTATTTGGTGATCTTTCTTATGTGTGCCGGTGTACGTAGTGACGAGAAGTCGAGAAGAAAGTGAATTTGAGAAGAAAGTGAATTTGATCTATATTAAGGTATTGTACACTGTTTAAACTTTTATTTTTTCGAATTCACAAATATGTGTGGAATCATCACTATCTATCTTTCTTCAATTATAATTTTTTTTTAATTCCAAATCCACTAATTAAATAAATACACATATGTGATGTGTAGACAAAACCTTGAAAGTACAGGAGGCTGCATTCTTATTAATGTAAGTACAAGCAGGCATCGGAACTAGGGCTTTGGTCTCAACTTGTCGTGAATTTACGTGGCAGTTCATTTTAGTCGGTGTAAAACACCACACACTTTTTATTTTTAGTTTTCCTTACATTTTATATTTTTTAGTTACTTTTGCCTCTACGTTTTTTCTATTCTTCCTTGCATTTTTTTTTTCATTTTCTAATAACTTTTGACTCCTATTTTGTCAAGGGACAAAAGTTGACAAAAAAATAAAAAAATTCAGACATAAAAAATTAGAGAAAAGGGTGTAATGTAAAAGTTTAAAGAAAAGGAGCAGAAAAGAAGGTAGAACTGCAGATGGAACGTATATATATGGTCTCTGCCTTGTTTTAAAATGTAAATATAAATATATTTATACGATTTCTATTTAACGTTTAATTAAT
The DNA here is from genome assembly GCA_963675135.1 of Galeopsis tetrahit. Taxonomy (NCBI): domain Eukaryota; kingdom Viridiplantae; phylum Streptophyta; class Magnoliopsida; order Lamiales; family Lamiaceae; genus Galeopsis; species Galeopsis tetrahit. The sequence continues at coordinate 63,995,848 of OY776129.1, read as the reverse complement.
AGTGACGACAATAAGTAGTGGTCCTTCGGTCATGTCGAAGTTGAATCAAGTATTGTATGTTTAATTTATGGTGATTAAGAAATAAGAAACACCAAATATAACAAAAAAAAAATATATATATATATATATATTATAAACTCATTTCATTATAAATTTTTTTAGTTAAAAGTTTTTAATGAATTATTAATAAAAATCATTGTTCTATCATTAAAAATTTTAACTAGAGACAAATAGAGGAGATATAATAAAAAGAAAAAAATTGAAAGTTTTATAGTAAATAATAAGGGTTAGAAAAAAGACAAAATCTTGAGTTGGGTCGACAGCCTTCATTACAAACCAAATAAATATATACGTAGTTAGGAAATTATTACGAAATTTTAAATGAAGCAATAATACATGTATACATCTTGGATTGGACTAAACATTAGCTGGGGCCTAATGTCTTGTGACCACAAACTAACTAGTAACGAAATTGACTGAAATTGTATACTTCTATGTACGTACTACGTACTCGTTAACTAATTACATCAATTATTAACATTTTGAGGTTGCCATTTTGGGTTTCTACAAGGAACTATCTTTTTTTTTTTTTTTATACAGAGTCCTTAGATCACATCCACCCACCCGAATGTGTGTGATCTAAAAGCTTCTTTTTGCACAGACTCTCCTATACATGAGAGGAGTTCCTTCACTTTTTTTATTACAAGATTAGCAACATCATTTAGTTATAAATAAATAATAAATTGCAAGGAATACACAAAATCGTCACTGAGAATAACCATGTATCACTCATGAATCTGAATTTTTAAGTACACCTCTATAATCCTTTCTTATATATTAAAAAAAATTAATTTTAAATATTGTATTCTCTCCTTATCTTTTTAAATTTTTTTTAACTATAATTGATATATGATTTGCTATATTAAAAATGGGGTTCATCATCTCAATTATTCACCGTTGTATAAGCTAGGGTATAGTATTTAAAGAAAAAACAAAAAAGGAAAATAATTTTTTTGATCTTAGCTCCATATGTTTAAAAATGTATACAGTATATAATTTCAAGAATTGTGTCAGCACACAATGACAAAGAGTAAAAGAACCTTGTTCTTTCCCCAAAAGGTATTCAACACGACGTTTAACAAAAGTTCCTCTGCATGCAGAAATTTTTTCCTATCTTCTTCAATAATCCATGCCCTAAATAAATTATAATTCAGAAATATAATTATATAACTGATTTGTGAGAATCGTATCACACGTATCATAACAACTAAATCTATACTACTACATAATTTAGTCAGAGATCAAGTATAAGGTGTGGTCAATTTAATATCAATAATATTTTCATGAAGCTTTAGTTAAGATTCAATTTCATAATTATTATATAGTTAATTAGAAGGAAATCATGATCAATTTAAATGAGACAATTTTACATGAAACATTTGCAGATATATTTTATAGTATAGTATAGTAGTACGTCACTAATTGATGTTGGGGATACAAGGAATCTGTATATCTTGTTCCTTTAAGTATTAAAAGGAGTGAAAGAAAAAGGAAAAGGCAAAAGGGAGATGGGGTCATGGGTTTTGTCATTTCTATAAAAGCGAAGAGCCAGTATTTCTTTTCATGTTAAGACAAGACGCGTAAAAGAAGAAAAGCTAGAGCACATAAGAATTTGTCAATTAAAATAAAATAAAACTGGTGCTCGTGTGTGGGGGGAGGGTTGAAATCCACCGAAATAAAACCCAATACATATGTAAGCTGTAATTGACATTTTACCATTAATTGACAAAATATTATATGCACAACTTATATTATTGTTTAAGATTCACATAATATTAGAACCGTCAAAATTGATTAAATTTGTTGGGCTGACTCGTCCACCCTCCCTGAAAGAAGGGTTGGACAAAGCTTTTAAAAGCCCGTTTGGAAACGGGCCACCCTAGGCAGGCCGCGTGCTTTGATCGGTTGGTCGATGAACCAACTCACACTTTTTTTTTTTTCATTTAAAAGAGTGAAAATACTTTTTTTCAAATCAGTATATGTTTATCATCATTTTTTAAATTTCAAATGTTAGTTTCAATGTATACTAATCTAAATAATGCGGAGTACTTCTTTTTATCCCTCAATTATTTACACACTTGCCTTATTCATCAATTTCATAATTGTATTTGTACATCTAAAAAAAAAAAAACACTATCACATTTAAATATTTACACAAAATGTCATTATTTTTAACTTTAGTATGTCACGGATAGGAAATAACCTTACATTCCTTCCATCAGAATTCACCAAATTTCATCATTTTGATGAGTATCAAGCAAGATTAATTTTGTTTTTAGTAATTCTACGTGATACACAATCACTCTTCTGCAGCAATTTCGGCTTTGTACTGAGAATTCTTGCCAATACGGTTTTTCTAAAAGCCTTTCGAGTGACATTGGTGCTTCATGTTTAAAGTTTACATTATTTTTAATCAACTAAATTAAAACCTAATACAATTAATAATTAAATAATCGGATGAAATTTAAAAGAAACATAATCAAATCGGTCATTTTTATACCCCTGCCCTAATGAGCAATACAAAATTTCTCAAAATAATTTGAGTTAAATTTGGGTTGAACCTAATTCTATTGCGACAAAAATGGATCCAGACTAGGTCATGACTTCTTACATTTTCAATCTACCATAGCCCAACCTCCCAATTAGTTTGCGTTATTTCGTACAGATAATATTTCTTACTCAACATAGGTCAAATATAGTATTACTATTATTTATATATGTAATTTAACAAACATGTATTATAATTTATTTTATCAAATAAAAATTATAACCCCGTGCATATAATAAGAAAGATGATGAATTCATTCGTTCATCACCTGGTTTGGTTGATTATTACACCATCACGTAAAACACACGTAGAGGGATGATTTGGTACCCACAGGGTGGGCACACTGATGTGTAAAAATTCCGTTTGTTGTGTAGAAAGAAGAATAGTATTCGTCACAAAACATCAAATCAAAATCAATAACAGTCCAAGATGTCCTTCAACTCAACAATCAATCTGAAACTAACGGAAAAAAAAAAAGCCGATATCAACGGAGTTGTGCGCCTTCATGACGACACGTAGTCTGGAAATTACAGCTTTTGTTCAATAAATATATGTTGGCTGGATTCCTAAGATTAAACATGTATCCATCTATTTTCACTTATCCAATATTACATCTTTTACAAATCATTTACCCCCTTCAGAAGGTTAAAAAACACAATGATACCATCTCTTGTTTCCATCTATTCTTACTATTATCACATGTCCAACCTGATTAGACTACTAACTTGAACAACAAAAACGCTAGAATCAATAAGATTATGATGTCCAAAGAATGGAACGAATAACTTTAAAAGCCTTTTCCTAATATGAGAGCCCTTGTAGTTACAACTTACAACACACCAAACTCTATTTTCAAGGTTTTCTTTTTCTTTTTCCTTTATTTTTTACCTTGAAGAGTGAATTCACCTTCTTGGCAATCTTTAGTAAGTCCAAATAAAGCTCTGCACGGAAGACAGAAATACAAATATATGTAAAAGAAGCAGAGCACACCTTATAGGGGTAAAGTACGACTGCAGACACGAAAGCTATTACTATCTGTTATCCGATCGTTCAAACCATTGGTCTATGTAAATGTCAAATGATACACAAGAAAACACAAGATAATTTACATTGTTGATTGGGGTTTCTAGGGATTCAAATTTTAAATATAGGGTACACCACAAAATATGGTGTTAGGGCCACCATCAGGTTGGAGCAAAAAAAAAAAAGCGTATTTGCTATACTGGATAGAGCTTGCCCTATTGTTGGTTTAAGTACATTGATAAAAGGTGCAGAAACATGAGTTGTGCAGCCCTACATTACACAATGGCATGCTGCTTTCGAGTGATCCGACTGCAGAGCTATAGTAAGAGTGTTTATGATACTAGACACACTTTTATTATTGTTTATTTAAGAATAGTTCTAAGCCATTCTCGCTTGCATACATTTCAACTTAGAATTTGCCCCAATCTAACTGATTTGACTTAGGTTAAGCCTATGGAGTACCCGCATATCTACCCACTCAGGTGTATAGGAGGCCCTTAATATTTCTAACCAGGCCATTAAACTAGTCAGTATGTATCATTACGATGAATACGATGAAACATGATGAGGACATAAGGTTCCACTAATAAGTAATTATGTACCTTAGATAACTTGAAAATAGTAAGAAAAGAATCCCTCAATTATCAACTCCAACATCTGATGACAAAACTAAAAGATCAACCACCACTTATCAGCCTGCTACCTTTATTGCTCCCATATCATCTATCTTCGAGCTCTTGTGCTGCATAATTTCAGGTGTTAGTTGTATGATTTGGAGAAATGTGAAGGAACAAGATTGAAATTTAAGCAAACGGGACAATCAAATAAATTCAAATGCAATAAAGTCAAATTTAAACTCATGGAAACAGTACAGTTCTGTTTTTTTACCTTACTCTTCTTGTGTTTATGGATATCACTGCCATCCTCATCTCCGTCATGCTTCCTCTTCTGAAATATATTCACGAAAACAGATTGATTGAAAGGTCTATCAGAATTATCACGACGAATAAGGAAGTTAAGAAGGGCTATCAGAAAACCAATTATAACTCGTTCAAAAACTATTGAAATTCCAGTGAGTCAAATCTCCCAGAACTTCTTGCTACCAGAAATTGAAGTTCTATGAAAAATTTTGTGGCCAAGGAAAGCTTTAAAAACGGCAATTGAGGATAGTAGTACCATTTAAATTTTTATACACACGCAACAACAAACCAAACAAAACACACACACACATGCATTTCATAACACGTCATAGAGTGCATTTTGCTTTCAACAAGAGTAAAATTAGCAGAAAAACTAGTTCTCAGACCTTCTCATGATGCCTTTTGGAGTGGTCATTTCCAGAATCATGATGTCCACCTTTGTCTTTTTTCTTCTCCTTGTCCTTATCTTTGCTTCGATCTTTATGCCGATGTTTATGCTTTTTGTGCTCTTTATCCTTATCTTTGTCTTTGTCCTTATGCTTTTTATGTTTCTTCTCCTTATCTTTGGACTCACCTTTTGATTTCCCAGTAACAGTAGGGGCACCCTTCTCAGACTACAAAACATCATAAGATTATAGTTAGCAAATACTGATCTTCAATCTTTGATAGATGGTAATTGAAAGACATTAAGGCAGGGGCAGGGGTGTGGAGAGAGAGAGAGAGAGATTAAATGCATAGAAACTCACAGGAGGAAGATCAACTGGAGCCGTTTCTCTCAGTTGAAAGGCTTCCCTGAGAATATCTAGATCAAGGGGTTGTATACGTATATTAGTTTCTCTAGACAAGGATGTATCCTGAATGAGCTGGCCCAACTGCATCCCCTCCCCTTTTCTGATTTCTGTGTCTCCAACCACATTGTGAAGGTAATGAGTGTCTGATATTGACACAGGAAGCGATCTCTTGCAGAAGAAATCATAATGAGGCAACAACTTGTAGTGACTTATAAGATCCACAGAACCTGTAAGTTCTCTAGGCCCTAATTTTAAGAACAGATCACAAAGTTGGTTCGTAAAGTCAGAATTGAATAAGATAAAAAAACAAGTGAAATCTGAAACACCAACATTTTTTCATTTTAGAATGTATACTGTAAATAATCTAAAAAAAAACAAGCAAACAAACAAACAAAAAATCATAGGTATCCACGCTATTTAAGGAATGACTTCGAGAAATTGATAGCGGCAAGAGTGCTAAGAAAATTAAGCTTAGCCCTATTGTCTTTCCATATAAACTCAATCACCAATCAAGCCAAAGAAAATTGGTTTGCACTTTTGTCAAATTGATCACCAATTCAATTAGTAAGTTTAGTCTGCAAATTGTAAACCACCTCAACAATCCCCCTTTCGACCTTACAAATAATTCTTCCATCTTCAGAATTGATGTTTCCAACATAAACACAAATCTAACAGGTGATAAATGGAAAAAAAATAAAGCAGGCAGTTATCAATGATCATGAGATAGTCTTTGTTCAGTCAATCATCCAGTTGCCAAAAAGATATCCAATTTTTTTAATTCCAGCATAATTCAGCTATCAGTCCAAATGCTATATCATGAATTATTTTGACCAAATGAGACACTCAAGCAATGTAAGGCAACACTTCATATCAACAAATTCACCTCTTCCAAATTTCTTGAAATCAGGATCCATCAATTAGCGCTTGACATGGGAGTAGTTCATTACTGCCAGAAATTTTACTGAAACACAGAAAAAAAAAAAATTAAATCAACCAGTTCTGGTAAGCAACAAATATATAACCAGATTAGCCACACAATAGAAGAGCAATTATAGAGAATAGAGAAGTTCCCAGAGAAACTAATATCATGTGATAATGATAGGTTATACATTGAGAGAGAAGGCACGGGGCACCATAAAAGACGAGACGGAAAATATAATGAAAACTGAATAGTAAGCATAGGACAAAGATTTACAATTACAGATCCAAAATATAACTGCACAAAGACCTAGTCTGGATATAAAACGGGTCGCAAACAGCACATGAAACAAAAAAGAAACCGACCTGAACCAACATTATCCAATTTTTCATCCATTTATTCTCCATCCATACAACATACAAATCAATAGAAATTTCAAACACAATGAAAAACTGCTGTTTACTGATTTGTAGCTGAGAAATACAATTTAATTTCAACCTTTATCTGACGAGAAAAATTAATAAGTTTAAAAATCAAGTATGCTCCACATACACAAGAGAGAAAGATTTATATGAGGTACCTGAACTGAAAAGGCAGGTCCAAGATATCTAATCCAAGGTACAGACTGCAAGTTTATCAAGAAGAGCCATCATATACACAATCATCAAAACTTGAAAGTTGAAACTGAAGGGCACGAAAACCACAGAAAATAACTGCAAATAAAGGCGTATACAGTCGTAATAATAAAAAAGTATAGGCAATAAAGAAACTTTATTAATTAGTCGATTTCTTGTAGATTACAGTCTTCAGATTTTGCTTTAGTAAAATTAACAAAAGAAGTGGAAAACGTCAAATCAATTTTTCAAATGAACCGTTCCCAACAATTTACTTTTCTACTTTCACTATTTTAAACATAAAAAATTAACTGCATCATGCATTTTAACTCAAAACATCCAGTTTTTTAATACATTAATTTCTTTTTGTCCTTCATGTTTCTTTAGGAGGAGGGCAGGGGTCCATTGCTGGTGAGAAATCTGCACCTGTAAAAATGCCATAATCAAGAATTTCCAAAACTTGCTTTAGACCTTACTTATCTGATTGACAATAAGTTATGAAGGGATTCAGAAAGTTTTGAGAGCATTAACCATCGGAAGTCGGAAACTTTGAGACGTGTCCCATAGCCATACTGCCATAGTTATGCCCATGATAAAGTCCATACCCCAAATATACATAAAAAAAAATTATTTCAAGCTGCAAAATAAGGAACAGAAACCTCATCGAGCAAAGGCCTCGAAAATTCAGCTATTGTGATGTCTGCTAGATGATACTTATAATGTTTCCCATATCCATCATACCTCATGGGGTCTAGTTTATACTTTTTATTATCTGTAAGTTTTTTTGCTTCTTTTTTTTTTTTAACTGAAAGGTTCCACACGAATGCTCTTTTTGAGTCCAAGAGAGTTGCCCTCTTACATATAAACCTAGTAATAGAAAGGAGGCTTCCTCTTTTGGATATAATATCAAAAATCAATTGTATTACAATTTACAATAACTCCCCCATCCCATTTGAGAAAAAAAAAAAAAATTCTCAAAGTGTTCTTACTTCGGAGAGCACAGTATTTAGTTTTAGTAAGTTCACATTCCTTGCTTCAGCACTCTGTTTTTACATGTGATTGGTAACAGGAATTCAATACAAAGTAGCTATGTTACCTTTTGCTTAAGTTTCATCTAATTAAAACCATGAATTCTAATAGACTTATTATTTAGTCTACATGCCAGTGGATCTTACTCAAGAAAATTGTCCATCATTTTCATATCATTCATGGTATCCTAGAAACTGAGATATTGCCAACACATGCAAACACTAAAGAAATACCAAAATCGGAGGGAATTGTGAGGTGTAACAAACGCCGGAAAACATAAATAATTAAATAGTCATGCACTTACATTTTACAGCAAGTGTCCCTCACATTATATAAACAGTAATAAATTCAACCAAAATAGCCCTCAAATTAGTCAATTTTGTCACCATGTAAAACCTGTGAACTATTATTGTTCATAAACACCCTAGAATATCTTCATTAATCAGTATAAAGATAAACCCCACATGCTCACACTAAAAACCCTAAAACTATCGGAAAGCTGATAAACTACCAAATTAAGAGAAAACAGAGCTATCATTATATTCAAGGTAAAGAAAAGTAATAATAATAATACACAGCATGGTCCCTAATTTCGATGGTAATGCAGCAAAAAATGATTTTTCGAATCCGAACTAGTTGAAAATATATTCGGAAGATATTGAAGCACTAAACCAGGGAGAACGAAGGAATAGACTGCAGAATCCTTTTCTTTTTAAATGCAAACAAGCAGCCGAAACTTTAAATAAAAAATAAAAGAAAAACGGAAACCCTAATCAGAAGATGAAGACAACCCTAAATTAAAAAATCGAACCAATTACACTGGAAAGAAGAAGAAAACAGAAACACGAAGTAGTCAAACTCAATTCATAGATGCAATAAAAGTAGAGAAAACACGCAAATTACAGTCATACCTTCACCGAGAAAGCAGCACAAATTGGGGGCTGTTTCACTGAGGTTTCTAGCGATCGCCCCCGAATAAACCACCGGTAAGAAACAATTTCTCGACCGAAAGTCAGGTGTGTATAGGGACGCGTAAGAGATAAAACGGAAAGAACTGGAGAATTTGGAGCTGCTGAGAAAGGTCGTCAATGGAGGGAAAACTTGAGAGGGGATCGGGTGTTAGTGAATTGGGAAACTGGAGTGTGGAAGAATAGTTCCAAGGGTTCTTCAATTAGCTTCCTTTGTATAAATAATACGTGGCGTCACGCTACTGGATGTTGTATTACACCAGGTTTCTTCTTACTAAAAAGATCCCTCCTTTTTTCTTTTTACAAATTACTGAACGAGTGTATGCACTATAGCAAGTTACCTACTATGTTCGGTAGGAAAAAAAATAAATGGATAATTAAGATAGTTGTATTTTAATATATATAATTGAGATAAAAAAAAAAATTATACTCATATTGTTTCAAAAGAAGAGTATTAATATAAATATTTATAAGAGGTAGTGGTATACTGGTATTTTTATATGTTTAAAAAATGAATTTTCTATCAGGTTGATCACATAGTTCGATTTTATCAAATACAATAATCTCTCTATCAAATAACACATAAAACTATACTCCTTGTACTCATACTAAATATAATGTGAGGTGGTGTTTACTTGGGATTCAAGATAGTTTTAAAATTTTGAATTTTTAAAATTTTGATTAATAGTAATATATTTTTTATTTTTTTATTTTTAAGGAGTATGATTTAACTTTATGTTTAACATGGAAGATTGAATGAGATTGTATATTACGGAGTATATTATATTATTATTGGGTGAGATTATAATAATTACTCCCACTTGTGGTGTTTTTTTTAGGCACAAAACTTAAAAAAAAAGTATAATGATTAAAATGTTGAATGATAATTTTGTAAACTTATATTTATAAAGTAAATAAAGTAGTTGGATTGAGTATATGGATAGCCTAAAAAATAGTAATGAAGGGTAAATATGTGTATATTGTGATTTTTTTTTTAACAGTAAAAGTATTTCATTGACCATGAGTATTAGGGATACTCAACCCATATACTCCCTCCGTCCGCCTATAAGTGTTACGTTACTTTTTGGCACAAAGATTAAGAAAATTGATTAAATAATAGATATAGTACAAGTGATGTGATTGAGAGAGGAGAGAGATAGAGAGAAAAAGTAAGATATAAAATGAAGTGTAAGAAAAAGTAATTACCAAAAAAGGTATGTGAAGCTTATAGGCGGACGGACCAAAATGGTAAAATGGGAAGCTTATAGGCGAACAATGGGTTACAAAACCAAGTCGCTAATGATGAATTCGGTGTCAAAAGATTTCTTCCTCCAAGCCATGTCCATAGATTGATTTTGATTTTCTCCAGTATCTTCTTGGGTTCCTGTCTTGCTCCATTAAACCTCCCCTCATTTCTACTTCCCCAGACCGCCCAAATGATGCATGCCCACAGGCTCGACATGAATTTTTTTCTGCTTTTATCAAACCCGAGAGCCACTTCGTGTTGTCGTGCGTGCATAATAATGATGTTATGAGGCACCATGTTCACATTGATCCATTTATAGCTGCCCTTCCATATAGCCTCTGAGAATTTGCATTCTAGCAAAAGATGCCAGTTACTCTCATTGCCTTCTTCACATAAATAACACCTTGCCCCCTCGCTGGAAATCGGAACCCCTCTTCTTATTAAATTATCCGTTGTGGCGAGTCTACCTTTTAGGGCCTTCCACACTATTGTTTGTACTTTTCGAGGGGCATAGTTCTTCCATAGGGATACGAATTCCTGCTTGTATCCTGCTGCAGCGGCGTCCCCCTCAGCCACCTCCAGCAAAGCTTCGTACGCTGTTTTCGTCGAATAGGTGCCAGTCTTGGCCAGCGTCCAGTAGGGGTGTGCACCGGTCCAAAACCGGACCGGATCGGGACCGGTTTGGACCGGGACCGGAATCTTACAAAATGTCGGACCGGAATCTATCCGGTCCAGACCGGACCGGAATTTTTCGGTCCGGTCCGGGTTTGGACCGGTTGGACCGGAATTTTTTTTTTTTTTTTTTTAAATTTATGGAAGCAAGAACAAGATTGATGAATTTGTGTATGAAAATGAAAGTGTTTGCTCTTCATTACGTCAATGTGAATTTTATTTACATTGTTATTAATGATTTTTTGACCCTAAAAATAAATTAAATATGTTTGTTAAATTATATATTTGTAAAAAATGTAATAAGATCTCAATACATTTTCACCAATTACTTGGTTTTAAAAAATAATTGAGAGTGTATTAGTAAAAAAATATAAAAAAAATTAAAAAATTTAAGAAAAAAAAAATCCGGTCCAAACCGGTCCGGACCGGAAAATTCCGGTCTTGGACCGGACCGGAAGACCGGAATCCAAAATTTCCCGGACCGGAGACCGGACCGGAATCTAAACGGTCGGTCCGGTTCCGGTCCGGTTTATTTTTTAACACCCCTAGCGTCCAGCTCCATATATCTTCCTGCTCCTGTGATAATTTAAATCTGTCCAACATATTCAGCAAACATGTTAAATACCCTACCTCTCCCTCCCTCGGCTCCCTTTCCCATCTCCACGTCTAATGCCATCCTTCACTACCCCACACACCCATGTCACTAATTCTAATGTTCTGCTGTCTGCTAATCATAAATAGTGCGGGAAATTGCTCTTTCAAACTCTCTTCACCTTCTAACCACACGTCGTGCCAAAACATGGTATTCTCTCCATTTCCCACTAATACACGTGATATGCAACACTAAATAAACAACCGCAAGTGTACAGCGTCTATTGTAGCGTGATAAGCACGAGGTCGATCCCACAAGGAGGTTAAGCGTAAAAGGGTAGTTTGCTAATCGAGTTCTAAGTAGACGTGATCGATAAATTGAAGATTGAATTACCCCTAAGATTGTCTAACAATGTGTCACAAATAAACAACGAAGGAGTAAATATAAAGTCGATCAAATACCATGCAATTCAATAAAACGAACGTAAAACGGATTTAGACTCAAAGAAAGAAGGTGGGTTCCAAGGCAATTGTAGTACTTAGATGTCCGTTTATGAATGTTATCTCGTTTAAATGGCCATTAAGGTTATCTCATATAGGGTGATCACAAAAGAAGAACTAATCGATCTCTCGATACAAATTAATCCAAAAAACGCATGCAACATAAGCTCGTATGTCTACATCACAAACATTACACCGTCTAAAATAGCTCCTAAGATCATTCGATTCCCTCTCCGATAATTAATCCTCTCTCGAGATCATAATAATACCGGGTTGCACATTCGCATACGATTAAATGGAATAAATCTTCGATACTACCCCAATTAACAATGGATCAAGCAAATCATTATGGCCACTAACAACATGCTTTACAATGGATAATTAAACATGCAAATAAGAGATAAACACCAATTAAAGCAAGAAATTACTCATAAACATCAATCCAAGTCTCTACAATGCCTTAGAACCACAAATTGTTTAGCTAACTACTAGCATAATCAAACTACAAATTCCAAATGAAATAACTAAATAAAAAGGTAAAGAAAGAGAAAGCTTAGTATAGAATGTGGTAGGAAATGGAATTTGGGAGCTATTGCATCCTTTCTTCCTTGATTTGGTGAAGAATTGAGAGAGAAATGGCCAAAACACCTCCAAGTATGTGTAACTATGTGTGGATTTGAGGGAGAGTGTCTTGGATTTCAAGAAAGGGGGCTTATATAGTGTTGGGGTGGGGTTTAGATGCCAAAATTGCAAGTTAGTCCTTAAAAAATGGCCAAAATAGTAGATAGGCAATGAGAATGGGGGTAACACGGTCGTGCACGGAGCACGGCCGTGCAAAATGGAGGTTGACTTGGACAGGTGCTCGGCCGTGCCCTAGTGTGGCCCAAACCCCTCGGTCTCGAGCTGCTCTATTCCGAGAAGAGTGCTCGACCGTGGCCTTGATTTGGCCTGAAAATGTGCTCGGCCGAGCCATGAGCTCGGCCGTGCTCTTGCTTGATTTCTACCCCTTTTTCGTTTCGTGCATATCTTTCGCCTCGGGTACCCGATTGACTCGATTCTTTTGGCTATTCCACTCCATTTTTCGTGACGAATCCAACCGTGCACTCCTCTTCTTGATCCAGTGAAGTATGGTTGGTGTTTTGCTCCGAATTCCATCGTATTTTCTACAAAATCGATAAAACACAACCTTTCTCTCATTTCGGCTTAAACAATCATATTCAATGCATAAATCAATGAAATCCACATCAAAATACACTTCACATGTGCCTCTAAAACGTGTAAATTCCACCCGAATCACCCACCACTCTCCGTAATCTATAGCTTGCCCCTCTCCCACCTAACATCTCGTAGACCTTCTTAAGTTTTTTCCACCAACTTGACTCACTAGCTCTACGCCCCTCTTCTATCGTTCACCCCCGGTTCGCCCATCAAGCCTCCGTATTGTGATGTTGTGATGATTGTTACTAGTGTATGCAAACTTTTAGGGGACAAACTAAAAAGGAAAGTATAAAAAAAATTTAGAAACGAAAGGAGTATATGATTGTATAATGATTAGAGTGTTGGTTTATAGATTACCAACAATGGCTTACAAAGAATTTAGACGGAAAAAATAAAGACAGTAAATGAAATTACAAAATCTTCAAAGTTCTTCAACTTTCCAAAAGAGGCAGCTTCCTTGTTTGAGCAGCTTCTTAGAATAGCTAGTGTTCACGGATTGACGAGTTGCTTCGAAAGGTAAAACGGCTTCCTCTTTGCACGAGCAACACCCAGGTGTGGAACAGACGGGTATTTAAGGCAGTAACGGCTGGTCACACATTAATATGACAGTTTTCAGGAATGGTAACTCCCATTCTTAATACTCCAGCACATTAATATGGCAGTTTCCCGAATGGTAACTCCCATTCTTAATACCCAGCACATTAATATGGCAGTTTCGGAATGGTAACTTCCATTCTTAAACTTCCACGCAATTAAGACAATCACATTTCAAATTCAAATTCCAGAAGTCAACTTCCGCTTGACTTCCATAGACTTGGGCTGCCTAAATCCGTGTGGGTCGAGGCCCACATTTTTAGAACCTCAAAAAGATAGAGGGGCCCAAGCCCAAAGTCCAATTGCCAAGATCCAAGGCCAAGGCCCACGGACCCGGCTCGGCACGGCCGGCGCGCGCGCGCGCGTGTGGCTAATTGAATGGTTCAATAGTCACTACAATTTGAACATTCTTAACTAACTCCTATTAATAAGGAGGTAGTTAATTATCTCATTTATCAATGTGAGATAGTTATTAACACTACTCCCAATGCATCACTTTGTCTTAAACTTCGTACATAAATTTCTCACTCACCGAAATTCGATTTTGAGATTTTAAATATACTACGATCATCTACTCGGAGAGTAGAACGATCCTACAATATTTAATTCTTCGGAAATTAAATATTCATACCCTCAAATAATTGATTAATTAAAATCAATTAAATATTAAGAAATTGAATAAAAACCCAATTTCTCCAACATAGAGTTATTATATTTGTGTAAAAAAGTTTGTGATGCATTTATTATATTAATTGATATGTTCAAGAGCTTGTGTGCATTTAATTGAACAGTGCAGTTTATACAATTGAGTCACAATTTTAATTTAATTCTAATGTGAGAATTTAAAATTTAACTATACAATTTTTATTTTATTTTTTTGAACGGTAAAAAGATGTTTCATTAACCACGAGTAAAAGGGTACTCTCCCAAATATTTACAAGTATGATCTATAGACTCAATAAGTCATAGTTTTGAGATCCAGTAAAAATTACTCAATAATGCACAAATGTGGATTGCACAACCAGGCCGATAAGGATGAATTGGAGACCAAGGCGTTCTTTCTTTCAAACCAATTCCACACACTGATCTTTATTTTCTCCACTACTTTCTTTATGTCTTGTCTCGCTCCTTTGAACCTCAGCTCGTTTCTAGTATTCCAAATTTAACTATACAATTAAAAATATGTTTAAATCACTTAAAATTAAAATAATTTTCTAACATAAAGACTTAAGTAAAATATAGATGAAATAAAAAAAATCACAAGTTAAACTTAACTAAGTTATATTTTTTTCTTTTTAAATAAGAGGAGTATTTCATATGAAGTAAGTTTTCCTTTATTTTAATACCCGTGTGAAATGTCCAAACTACACACGTCTCCTATTTTTTCACTCAAATCAGTTAGTATTAAATACACACTTCCAAAAATTATGCCCAAGTGCCGTAAGAAATAAAACTTCAATTAATTTCCAACCATTCCCTCTATTAGATATTAGATGAGATATAATTTTTTCACCCTCATCCAAACAAACAAATGTTGCCATCCATTCAACGAAATTTTAATAAATTTAAAAATATAAATTTTCAATTGAAGCACGAGGAGAGAAAGAAATGGCTCTCCAAAGGGGCTGACCATAATGGGTCAAAACACCATATAGTTTGGTATTCTAAGCAAGAGACAATGTTCATAGCTCGCCAGGCACTTGTGTGCTAAATTTTATTCTAACACTAGTTTTTTTAAGACAAATTAACAAACAGTATTGTTTAACCTTGTTCGAATTCGTTGGAGGTTCTATAATTTTTTACTAAATAAAAGATGCTCGATCGTTGGTAGATAATTGAGCGTGCTCATGCATGCCGACTCTTTTTTCAAGAATTCATGCACTTTTCTTAACTCAATTAGCCAAGATTTGGACGAATACATAAGATTCGTTCAACCATAAAAAGAAAAGACCATTTTTCAATTAGCCAGAATGCGATCAACTATCAATTTTAGTCATTCTAGTCTCAATTTTATCATTTTAAGTCTCGATTTTAATCTTTTTAATCTCAATTTTTGTTATTTTAGGCTGCGTTTGGTTGGGTGGATTTGGGCTTATGGATTTCAAATCCACAGTTCAAATCCATTCACATGTTTGAATTATGAATGAATTTCAAATATTTAAATTTGTGTTCACACACTTTTAGTTAAAATGAAGAGAAATTTCAAATTCTCACTAAAATCATTGAAATCCATCCATTTTCAAATCCTTCAATTTGAAATACCTCCTCAAATCAAACTCCCCATCCAAACACAACCTTAGTCATGTCTAAGTGACCGTCTTTAATTTACATCGAAGTTTGCCATGTAATTGAATTTTCTAGCCAATAGTTACTCATGGATAGCTAACATATTAAAAGTAACGTCTCAATCCCGATCATACTATACGACCTACGTCAGCTCATTTGGAGGGGAAATAAATACAAGAAATTGAGTTCTTCTTCCTCAGTTTGTAGATTCTCATTCCTTAGTTCTTAAAGGCATATTTTTTCTTTTACCCATTCATGAGTAATTCGAAGGCACAAATTTTACACGCAAAGGTATGGTATACTCCATTGTTCTCAATTATAATACTCTATGTAATGCGATTAGAGTTTTTCACATTTTCGTTGATTTGAGAGATGAATGTGAGTTTTTTTTTTTTGTCGTTCATGTATTGACCCGTTCTATTATGATTTTTTCACTCTTAATTTATCTAAAAAAATTATGTGGTGGAAGATATGTCAAAAATTTTGATTTTTTTGATCACGTGAAACACACGTGTTATATTATATGAATAGGACTAAAATTGAGAATAACGAGACTAAATGAAGGAAATTGATAAAGTAAGAAGCTTATGTGAACTCTTGTGAATTTGTCTCCTAGTTTTTTTTCTTAAAAAATTATAAGGATTTCGAAAAGAATTCGGAGAAACACCATTTGAAAAAAACGAAAGAAGGCAAGATTTCAAAAAAGAAAATCTAATCAAATGTTGGAGGAAAAGTTAATATAAATAAAGTAGTATGGATAATATTATTTAAATAGAATAAAAAAAATAGAAATTAGATGGTGGGAATATATGATACTTCACAAAGAAAATTCAGGTAGAACATTTGACATGCCTTGCTTAAATGTAAGTCCACTCCTTGAGTTTTGTATTAGACTGTTTCACGATGAGAAGAAATTTAATTTAAATATAAAGATTTAACACTTTAAAAGATATGAATATTAATCTGTATTGAGATCGTGTCACACAAATCTTTGTCACAATAAATTTATCAAGATTCATAATTAAGTTTTAAAATTTAATACTCATTTAAGAAAATTTTCAAAAAAAAAAAAAAAAAAAACTCATTTAAAAACGTCTTTAATGTGAGAGTGTGATTCAATCGTAGTTGAGTCAGATGCAAAAGTTGTAGAGTAAATGATTCTTATTAATGAATCTTCCTAGAATTTGCACCGTGTTGCCCAATGTTGGGGCGTTTTGTGAAGCTGATGCGAACGAGTCACGTGGGCTGAAAAACACTTACAATAAAGCCCGACGAAGGAAATTAAAGGAGGAGGCCCAAAGAATAGCGGACGCGGAAAAGAGTAATGAGCAGGCCCAGAACGAGAGTGAGAGTGGGCTGACTGCGTTAGTTGGGCTGAATTTCCAAAAAGCCCAACAAGAATGATTGAGTCCAAATGGTGTACTTTATTTTAATTGGGCCTAAGGCGGTTTAATGCCTCTAGTATATATTAGGCCATTTGTTTTGTAATTGGGATATATGAAAATTAATAAGAAATTACTTAGCAAATCTTGAGTTTGCAACCGCCGAACTTGCTGACCTGAGTCAGGGATTCGCCGGAATCGGAAGTTTGCGCCGTGATTCTCATCAAATTGGTGCTTTCATTGAGAGAGATCGAGAATCACGACTATGGTAGGAACCCACCGTGAGAGAATCGAGCTATTGGAAGCCAAATTTGATCAATTGGAAACGGGGTTCGCACGAGTAGAAAGGATCGAGGAAACAGTGGGAAAATTAGAAAGGATGTTGAAAAAGATGGCGAACAAAAAACAGTCATCATCGGAATCGGAATCGGCGTCGGAGAGGACGACTAGTTCGGACGGCAGTTCGAACGACGAAATCAATCCGACACGTGCAGCGGCGAGGGAGGACAGATATCGCGAAGACAAAAAGAATAAGGATGACAAGAGGAAGTCGAAACCCAAATTATCTTGCCCAACTTTCAAGGGCGATGAACCGGTCACGTGGTTAAGTAGAATGGCCCAATATTTTGAGTTAAATGAGATCGATTCGGAAGATAAAGTCAAGTATGCGGCGTACTACCTGGAAGGAGAAGCAAATATGTGGTGGCAGTGGTTGAGCCGAGTCTACAAAAAGAAAAGCAAGAAGATTAAGTGGAAAGATTTTCAGAGGGAAGTATTAACAAGATTTGGACCGACAGAGTATACGGACTACGACGAGCCCCTAACGCATATACGACAGACCAGTACATTGCGTGAGTATCAAAAAGAATTTGAAAGATTGGCGAGTCGCGTCCAAGATTGGCCCGAGAGGGCGCTCGTTGGAGCGTTTGTAGGCGGATTAAGAGCCGACCTTGCGGCCGAAGTCATAGTGTACCGCCCCCGAACATATGTAGACGCAGTCTAGGTTGCTAGCCTCAGAGACGATCATATCAATGCCATAAAGAAGGGGGTACGAACCGAACCAAGACGTAACAATGGAATCACTACGGATTTCAAGAGCGGGGGGAGCCAGAACGTCGGAAGTACCCTGAACACCAAGAGACAAGTGGAGACACCTGGCGTAAAGAGGCTGAGCTGGGAGGAAATGCAACAGAGGAGGGAAAAAGGGCTATGTTTTAATTGCGACGAAAGGTTCATACCCGGGCACAAGTGCAAGAATAAGCAAGTCTTTATGATAGAACCCGAAGAGTCAAATACAGATGAGGAAGAAACAGAGGACGAAACTGACGCCCCTGAAAGAACTGCGGAAATTTCCATGCATGCTATCACGGGGGTCCATGGGCCAAAAACGTTGAAGTTTGGGGCATGGGTCAAAAATAAAAGAGCCATAGTTCTGGTCGACAATGGGTCATCCCACAATTTCATTAGCCAGAATCTAGCCGCACGTCTCCACCTACCCAGCAACAACGTCGAGCCATTCCGAGTTCGAGTAGCAAATGGAGAGGACCTCAAATGCGATCAACTGTACAAGAATACTCCTATACGAATGCAAGGGGTAACGATAAATGCCGACCTCTACGCGTTACCACTAGTGCGGCCCGATATAGTGTTAGGCGTGCAGTGGCTTGAGAAGTTAGGACCCATAATCACAGACTACAGTACAGGAACCATGGAGTTTAAATGGAATGGACAGGGGGTAAGTTTGAAATCGCGCGTCGAGGAGCAACCCTTGGAAGTAGGCTTGAAGAGCATTGAGCGGATGTACAAAAGGGGAACCCAGTGCTATGCTATTCACTGTGAAGAAAAGAAACAGGAGAGTTCACAGAAAAAACAAGCACAAAGGGAAGACTTAAGGGTGCTGTTACAAGAATTCGATCCGATATTTCAAGAACCCAAAGGCCTTCCACCTAAAAGGACATTCGATCACCGAATACCGCTGAGAGACGAAACACAACCTATTAATGTGCACCCTTATCGATACGCCCATTTTCAGAAAGAAGAAATTGAACGACAAGTCAACGAGATGTTGGAGAGTGGGCTCATCCGACCAAGCACGAGCCCCTTCTCCTCTCCGGTCCTACTTGTCAAGAAAAAAGAGGGTACCTGGAGATTCTGCACAGATTATAGAGCCTTAAACGCCGCAACAGTTAAAGATCGATTTCCCATTCCGACCATAGACGATATGCTTGATGAGCTGGAAGGATCTAAGTACTTTACTAAGCTCGACCTGCGAGCAGGGTACCACCAGATTCGATTGGCGGAAGAAGATATCGCCAAAACAACGTTTCGGACACACCATGGTCATTACGAATATCTTGTAATGCCATTCGGGCTATGCAACGCCCCGTCCACGTTTCAGGGAGCAATGAATAAGATTTTTGAAATGCATTTACGTAAATTCGTTCTTGTATTTTTTGATGACATTCTAATCTATTCCAGGACTTGGGAGGAGCATATGCGACACCTTAGAATTGTTTTACAAATCCTCCAACAGCAAGAATTTTACGTAAAAAAATCCAAGTGTGCGTTCGGCGAAAAGACTGTAGAATATTTAGGGCATATCATCACAGAAGACGGGGTTCGCGTTGATCCGACTAAAGTGGCAGCGATGCAAGAGTGGCCGAAACCCCGAAATCTAAGAGCGCTGCGTGGGTTCTTAGGGCTAACGGGGTATTATCGCAAGTTTGTCAAGGATTATGGAACTATAGCAAGACCGTTGACAGAGATGACAAAGAAGGGAGGGTTCGTGTGGAGTACACAAAGCGAACAAGCTTTCGAGAAATTAAAAATAGCCATGACGACCACGCCGGTGCTCGCCATGCCAAATTTCGAACTTCCTTTCGAGGTACTGATTTGTCGTGAGATTGCTCGAATTTGTGGATGAATTGTGCTCTAAATATCAAGTTATTCTTGCAAGAATCGTGTGATAGTTGGTTAATTCTTGAAATTTTGATACACGAACATTCTTGTTTGATTTCTAGGTAATACGAGAAGTTTCAAAGCAAACCACGAAAAATCCAGCCGTTGGATCATTCCAAAGATGCAACCACATGAAAGGTATCGAAGAGAGGATCGTAATGAGACAAGAATCGAGCCGATCGGACCTCCGGATCAAAAGTTATGTCCAAAGCAAAAGTAAGGACAGAGTGTCACTCGGCCGAGTGAGCCCAACTCGGCCGAGTCGGGCCAAAAACTGAAAATTTCGATTTTTGAACACTCGGTCGAGTGCTCAGACTCGGCCGAATCTGAGAGTTTCAAAATTTCTGCACACTCGGCCGAGTGAGCTCACTCGGCCGAGTCACGGGTGGACAAAAGTGTAAACACGCTTTTTAACAAGACCACTCGGCCGAGTCACTGCTCATTTTTTGCCCTCTTCCAAATTAGACCTAGGGACACGTGCCAAGCTCAAGGGGGAGGGTATAAAAGGCCACAAATTCGTTTTTCTAGAAGGAGGCAGCCATTAGAAGAGTACTCAAGCTCCACAAATCAAAATTCCACCATCTTTTGCTTGTTTTTCTTAGTTTTAGCCATAGAACTTAGTGAATTTCCATAGATAGGTTATCTTTGAAGTTGTAATTTCATTTCCAAGGTAGAGATTGAAGATTGTGTTGAAGTTTTGAAGGTTTATTTCATATTTGCAAGACAAGAGGTGATATCTTATTTTAATTTGAGTATTTTGTTATTATTAAGCATGGGTATGTTTGTTTTCTCACTTATCTTCCTCAATTTCCCTAAATTAGCCATGAGCTAAGCATATTGGTGTTTGGGTGTTGTATAATTGTGATGGAATTAATGTTTTAGGTTGATTTTGATTGTGGAATTCATTGGGAGGTTTATTGGTTAGGTTTATGGGTTTTGTTAGATTATTTGCAAGAACTCAACTATTAGGTTGTGTTAGAAACTCAATTAATGCAACGAGAGTTGGTTAATTTGGGATAGATAGTATAATCGAGGGTTGGGAGTCGTGTGAATGAGTTAATATTGGTTTATCGCAACGAGAGTTGGGTAAATTTCATTAGAACCCCATTTATCTACATTAATTGCTTTAATTAACATTTAAGTGATTAATGAGAAGGCCATAGGAGCTTGGTTGTTAGTATTCAAGTGGAAAAACATATCTAGGGATTAGTTTAGTATAATTTAGGTAGAGTCGAACCCCCTAGTCGTGTGATTACCCGAGTAAGAAACCTTCTATTCATCCTCTCGATCCTAGGTGCTTGCTCGATATATGCATTAGTGATCGCTTCTACCAAATTCCATCCAATGAATTACACATAAACTTCGACTTTTAATATCGATTCCACACAAGGACCAACACCCGAACACTACCCCTCTCACTTGATTTTTATCATCATATCTTAGTTATTGCTCATCATTGATTGTCATTTGATAGTTTCATTTACATTTTCTTGCACAAAACATGATTTCTCATTATATTCAAAGAAAAACATACACACTAAGGCTACTTTCACAATCTAGTCCCACGGATCGATAATTTAACCGGGCCTTGCTTTTATTACACGCGAACCTCTTATACTTGAGGGGAACGTGTTGGTAAAAACACGTGTCAAGTTTTTGGCGCCACTGCCGGGGACTAGTTTTGTTTTTAAGTAACTTAGTGTTAGTTGGTCTTGAGTACTAGTGATTTTATTTTTCTTTTTAGTAAGTTCTTGTTTGTCTTGTCTTTGGAAATTGATACTTGGTTGATTCTATAGGTGCATGAACACAAGAGGAAGTGGGATCGACCCAATTCCTATTGCTTTGGAGATTGAAGCTACCGCTAGAAGAAGAAATCGAGATCGGAATCAAAGACTTGAACAAGAGAGAGAGATGGCGGAAAACAACAATCAAAACATCATTCACCCTCCGGTCGACAATCGAGTCATTGGAGCGGGAAATGAGGGTGGAGTCGGTAATGAGGAAGAGAGAACTATTAGAGATTATTTTGAACCCCCGGTTCAAAGATACTACGATGGGATCGAGCGCCCTCCGATTGCGCCCAACAACTTCGAGATTAGCCCGAGCCTAATCCGAATGCTCGAGAAGAGACAATTTGGAGGGGAGCCACTTGAAGATCCCAATCAACACTTGTCCCGATTCTTGGAGTACGCGGATACGGTGAAGATTAATGGGGTACATGAGAATACGTTGAAGATGAGGCTCTTTTCTTTCACTTTGAAAGATAAAGCCAAGGAATGGCTTACCTCAATGATCAATAACCGTGTGACCACATGGGACGAGCTTAGCAAGAGGTTCATATTGAAGTTCTTTCCTCCCTCCAAGACTCTTCAATGCAAGACCGAGATCACTCAATTTCTCCAAAGGGAGAATGAAAGCATCTATAGTGCATGGGAGAGATTTCAAAGTCTTTTGAGGAGATGTCCTCAACATGGGTTTGCGGAGGAGCAAACGATTAGCTTCTTCTACAATGGATTGGGGCTCTCTTCAAGGCAATACATTGATGCATCCGCGGGTGGGCAATTGTTTGCAAAGAGTGCAAGAGTAGCAAAGGAAATCATTGAAGCAATTGCTACAAACACCTACGATTGGCCTATTGATGGAAATAGACCAAATAGAGTTGCTCAAATTGGGAATAACTCTACATCATTGGGTGATACAATCAAGATGCTCTTGGACAAGGTTGAGTTGATGGAAAACAATCAAAGGAGAGAAAATTTTGGTGGGGGAATGGAGATGCCAAACATGTTGAACCAAGTTGAGGATGCTAACTACATGGGAAGGCCCCAATATCCTCAAGGGAATTTTCAAGGAAATTTTCATCAACCACCTTTCCAAAACCAAGCTCCTAACCAAAACCGTTTCCAACAACATGCTCAAGCCCAATTCCAAGGAAATCCTCCTTACAACCCAAATGCTCGGAAGCATGAAAACTTCTCTTATGGAAATCCTAAAGCCGCTCTCACACTCCTTCCGGGATTTGATCCGGGTGCTCGTGCACCAAACAATGAGGGGAGACCACATTTGGAAGACTTGTTGACCACTTTCATAGCTCAAAATAATCAAACGACGGCTCAACAAAACCAAAAGATAGAAAGGTTGGATGAACAAATGCTCTCAATGGCCAAGCAAATGAAGAACATAGAGTTTCACATGAGCCAAATTGCTTCTTCAAGTGGTGCAAATAAAAAAGGCAAGTTCCCTTCTACTACGGAAGCAAATCCTAGAGAGAATTGTATGGCAATTAATATCCGTAGTGGCACTCAATACGAGGGACCAAGCATGCCAAATGAAAACGAAGATGGAGAAATGAGGATAAGAGAAGAGATGGAGAAAGAAGAGAAGAAAGAAGAGAAGAAAGGATACCGAAGTGGAAGAAAGCTAAGGAAGCAAGAGAAGCAAAGCATGAAGAGAAGATAGAGTGTGATGGGTGGGGAGTTCCAAAAACACTTGTTCCACCACCATTTCCCCAACGGTTTATGAAAAAGAAGCTCGATGAGAAATTTGGAAAGTTTCTTGAAATTTTCAAGAAAGTCACCGTGAATGTACCCTTCTTGGAGGCTCTTGAGGAGATGCCCACTTATGCAAAATTTATGAAAGAGATTCTTTCAAAGAAAATAAAAGTGGAAGAATGTGAGACGGTAAATCTTCCTATGGAATGTAGTGCTTTAATCCAAAAGAGTCTCCCTCAAAAGTTGGAAGACCCCGGGAGCTTCACATTGGTATGTGAGTTGGGCAATGGAGAAAAGAAGAAAGCTCTTTGTGATCTTGGAGCTAGCATAAATTTGATGCCCCTCTCAATGTATGATCGTTTGAAGCTTGGAAGTATGAATCCAACCAACATGACTCTACAATTGGCGGATCGTTCCATAGTTTACCCGGAAGGGGTTGTAGAAGATGTAGTGGTGAAAGTGGATAAATTTAACTTTCATGCCGATTTTGTGGTGATGAATATGGAAGAGGACCCCGAAATTCCTTTGATTTTGGGGAGACCATTCTTAGCTACGGGGGGAGCAACAATTGATGTGAAAGATGGAGAGATCAAGTTGAAAGTGGAGGAGGAAGAAGTGACATTTGTAATGAAGGATATGAAAAATTCCTCACACTCAAGCATAAGCAATGCTATACTTTTCACTTCTCAAATTCTTAATGGTTCACATTGTTCTAACAAATCTTGTGTGACTAATATTAACTTTCTTTGTGGCCTAGGAAGAAAAGTTAAGAAAAGAGTTGATCCAAGTTCGAAAGTTCTAAAGAAGAAAGTGAAGGATTGGTATGACAAGAAGAAGAAAATGAAGAACAAAGCAAAGAAGCACCACTATGCTTCTTCTTCAAAAGAAGTTGGTGGTGTTAAGATGAAAGAGGAAGTTTGAACTCTATAAGTTCCGTCCGGCTTGAAGACGTTAAACTTAGCGCTAAATGGGAGGCAACCCATTTTTACTTGCTTTCATAGTGTAGTTTTCTTTTATGTTGTTAGATGATGCTTTTGATGGTGGGTGAGCTTGATTTTTGTAGGTACATTCATATGGACTTGTTGCCAAATGGTTGAAGAAATTGAAGTGGAATCATTGAAGAGATGGAGTGAGAAAAAGAAAAGGAGGTGATAGCCATCATGGAAGGTACACCCTTTCCCAAACTTGGATTGCTTAGCAATTCTCAAGTTTGGGGGGGGGTAGGGAAATTTTTCTTTTATTTTTGTACTCGGAGTTTATTGCATATGAGCACATGCAAGTGGTGATTGAGATTTACTTAGAATATTGGATTGTTGTGTGCTCTTGATTGATTTTCATGATGGTGAAATTATGTGTGATATAGTGTTGATTGTGAATTAATTTTGGATTATGGGTGAATGTTGATTGAATGATTGGTGTTGTGAGATTCTATGTGATGAAAGTTGACTCATGGATGAACTTACCTTTTGAATGTGTGTTGTGAGAAGAACTAGGCTTATGATGATGCTTGTATTCATATCTTTGAAAACCCGGTGAGAATTGATCCTTGAACCAATCATGATCCGGTTGTTTATTTGAGAGTGGATTGATCATTGTCCATAATTCTAGAACTTGCCATACGTCTTTCTTGAAACCACAAGTGTGTGAAACAATGAGATATGATTTAGGCCATCTTTTGTTATTAATAGTCACTTAGCCAAATATTCCCATACCAAAAAGAAGTTTCCGTAGTTAGCCAATTTGAGCCTTAAAACTTGATCTTTTGGTAACCTACAATGTTTAACCTCTTGAACTTTATAAGCCTTTGCCATTTACTAGTGGAGGACAAGGGAAAAGTGGAAAAACATGAGTTTTGATTGATATGTGTGTGGGGTGTTTGAGCAAAGAAAAAAAAAAAAAAAAAAAAAGATGAGAAACAAAAGAAAGGAAAAAAAAAATGGGAGCCCCTAGAAAAGAGAGTGAAAAAAAAAAAAAAGAGGGGATCTACCAAAAACATGTGCTTAAGAGCAAAAAGTGGACTCTTGAAAGAAACAAAGGAAGAAAATTCTTGAGAATGAAAAGAAAAGTGAGGATGATGGATGGTTTGTTTTGAATGAAATGAGAAAAATGAAAGAAAAAAAATTGTTCGTTGTCCTCCACTAGTCGAGTCACATTTTCCAAATTCTTCCCACCGTTTCCAAAGAGCCAACGTTACGTCCAAATCAAAGTCCTTTTGATCCTATTGTGAAGCATAACAAAGTGGTAGATAGATGATATTTGTGGCAAGCTTATGGTGATTATGTGATGTGATTCAATTGATGAGTGAAAGCATAACCAA
Source organism: Galeopsis tetrahit (assembly GCA_963675135.1). Taxonomy (NCBI): domain Eukaryota; kingdom Viridiplantae; phylum Streptophyta; class Magnoliopsida; order Lamiales; family Lamiaceae; genus Galeopsis; species Galeopsis tetrahit. The sequence goes on along the minus strand of OY776129.1, from coordinate 63,969,720 downwards.
TTTACTTGTGTGAATGAGAGAAACACTTCTTGTGAGGATTGTGAATCAAGTGCTTGATTTTGCTTTGTTTTAATCACAACTTACATGAAGTTGGTAGGGGAGTTCATGGTTGATAATGGTTCATTGGAAGCTCACTTGATCATATCATTGCTTTAATTGAATCCATAATTCAAATTCTTCACAATCACTCTCCTTTGTTATTTTCTTTCTTTGCTTGGGGACAAGCAAGTCTTTAAGTTTGGGGGGGTGATTTGTCGTGAGATTGCTCGAATTTGTGGATGAATTGTGCTCTAAATATCAAGTTATTCTTGCAAGAATCGTGTGATAGTTGGTTAATTCTTGAAATTTTGATACACGAACATTCTTGTTTGATTTCTAGGTAATACGAGAAGTTTCAAAGCAAACCACGAAAACTCCAGCCGTTGGATCATTCCAAAGATGCAACCACATGAAAGGCATCGAAGAGAGGATCGTAATGAGACAAGAATCGAGCCGATCGGACCTCCGGATCAAAAGTTATGTCCAAAGCAAAAGTAAGGACAGAGTGTCACTCGGCCGAGTGAGCCCAACTCGGCCGAGTCGGGCCAAAAACAGAAATTTTCGATTTTTGAACACTCGGTCGAGTGCTCAGACTCGGCCGAATCTGAGAGTTTCAAAATTTCTGCACACTCGACCGAGTGAGCTCACTCGGCCGAGTCACGGGTGGACAAAAGTGTAAACACGCTTTTTAACAAGACCACTCGGCCGAGTTAGCTCACTCGGCCGAGTCACTGCTCATTTTTTGCCCTCTTCCAAATTAGACCTAGGGACACGTGCCAAGCTCAAGGGGGAGGGTATAAAAGGCCACAAATTCGTTTTTCTAGAAGGAGGCAGCCATTAGAAGAGTACTCAAGCTCCACAAATCAAAATTCCACCATCTTTTGCTTGTTTTTCTTAGTTTTAGCCATAGAACTTAGTGAATTTCCATAGATAGGTTATCTTTGAAGTTGTAATTTCATTTCCAAGGTAGAGATTGAAGATTGTGTTGAAGTTTTGAAGGTTTATTTCATATTTGCAAGACAAGAGGTGATATCTTATTTTAATTTGAGTATTTTGTTATTATTAAGCATGGGTATGTTTGTTTTCTCACTTATCTTCCTCAATTTCCCTAAATTAGCCATGAGCTAAGCATATTGGTGTTTGGGTGTTGTATAATTGTGATGGAATTAATGTTTTAGGTTGATTTTGATTTTGGAATTCATTGGGAGGTTTATTGGTTAGGTTTATGGGTTTTGTTAGATTATTTGCAAGAACTCAACTATTAGGTTGTGTTAGAAACTCAATTAATGCAACGAGAGTTGGTTAATTTGGGATAGATAGTATAATCGAGGGTTGGGAGTCGTGTGAATGAGTTAATATTGGTTTATCGCAACGAGAGTTGGGTAAATTTCATTAGAACCCCATTTATCTACATTAATTGCTTTAATTAACATTTAAGTGATTAATGAGAAGACCATAGGAGCTTGGTTGTTAGTATTCAAGTGGAAAAGCATATCTAGGGATTAGTTTAGTATAATTTAGGTAGAGTCGAACCCCCTAGTCGTGTGATTACCCGAGTAAGAAACCTTCTATTCATCCTCTCGATCCTAGGTGCTTGCTCGATATATGCATTAGTGATCGCTTCTACCAAATTCCATCCAATGAATTACACATAAACTTCGACTTTTAATATCGATTCCACACAAGGACCAACACCCGAACACTACCCCTCTCACTTGATTTTTATCATCATATCTTAGTTATTGCTCATCATTGATTGTCATTTGATAGTTTCATTTACATTTTCTTGCACAAAACATGATTTCTCATTATATTCAAAGAAAAACATACACACTAAGGCTACTTTCACAATCTAGTCCCACGGATCGATAATTTAACCGGGCCTTGCTTTTATTACACGCGAACCTCTTATACTTGAGGGGAACGTGTTGGTAAAAACACGTGTCAGGTACACACGGATGCTAGTGACTTTGGCTTGGGGGCAGTACTCATACAAGAAGGTTAACCATTAGCCTATCTCAGTAAGGCTCTAGGACCACGAAAGGTGGAGTGGTCCACTTATGCCAAGGAAATGCTTGCAGTAGTAGAGGCGGTTCGGGTTTGGAGACCATATTTGCTAGGACGCCGCTTCTGCATCATAACTGATCAACAACCACTCAAGCATATGTTGGAGCAGAGGATTGTCACGCCGGAACAACAAAAGTTTGTAGCTAAACTGATGGGGTTTGATTTTGAAATCCGATACCGACCGGGAAAGCAAAATGCCGTAGCCGACGCCTTATCACGGCGAGAAGGGGACACTGAAGTTAATGCAATCACCGGACTAGTTTGGGCTATTTGGGATTTAATCAGAACAGCAGCCGAGCATGATGAGGAGGTACAAGAATTAGTGAGTAAGATACAACAAGGGGGATTGGAGAATGAAGAATACGAGTGGAGGAACCAGTTACTATTTTTTAAAAACAAAGTTTGGGTGCCAAAAACAGGGGATTTGAGAAATCAATTAGTGCAACATTTCCATGAGTCACATGAAGGAGGGCACTCCGGAATTTACAGAACTTGGGCGCGGCTAACATCAACCTTCTATTGGCCGGGAGTAAAACAAGAGGTGAAGCAGTATGTGGTCGGTTGTGACACGTGCCAAAGGGTAAAGAGTGATTCGCGAAAGCCATGGGGGTTATTACAACCATTGCCAATACCACATAGGATATGGGAGGATGTCACGATGGATTTCATAGAGGGACTGCCGCGGTCGAACGGCTTCAATGGAATCATGGTGATTGTAGACCGATTGACCAAGTATGCACATTTCGTAGCATTGGTACATCCCTATACAGCGAAGACAATCGCTCGCATGTTTATCGAGCATGTGGTCAAATTGCATGGGGTGCCGCGATCAATTGTCACGGACAGGGATAGAATATTCATTAGTAATTTTTGGCAGGAATTCTTTAAAATGCAGGGCACTCGTCTGGCCATGAGTTCAGCATATCACCCGCAATCCGACGGCCAAACCGAGGTAACTAATCGTACTCTTGAACAATATTTACGTTGTTTTGTGCATACGAACCCTGTCAAATGGGAGTTTTTTTTGCCATGGGCTGAGTATTGGTACAATACTACGTTTCATGCGTCAACAAAATACTCTCCGTTTGAACTCGTATATGGGAGACCGCCTCCGTATCTGGTAAGCTATCCTCTCGGGGAGTCTCCCAATGCCGAGGTCGATCGGGAATTGCAGGAAAGGGATTTTTTGTTACGTGAACTAAAGGAGACGCTGCAAGTATCCATTAATCGGATGAAAGAAAGCCACGACAAAAAGCGAAGAGATGAAGTGTTTGAAGAAGGAGACTGGGTATATCTCAAATTGAGGCCGTATCGTCAGCAAACGATTTCTCAGAAAACGCTGTATAAGCTGGGCAGCAGGTACTACGGGCCATTCCGCATCACAGCTTGCGTCGGGAACGTGGCATATCGATTAGAATTACCAGAAGAAGCAATGATACATCCTGTAGTGCATGTCTCGCAATTAAGAAGGAGGCTAGGCACGGGGGAGGCGGTAACGGGCCGGCTGCCAGCGGCCAATGAAGACGGCCAACTAATCATTCGACCAGCAAGGGTAGTCGAGTATCGAGAGATTAAGAGAGGTGGACGATTCCGCTGGGAAGTACTACTGGAGTGGGAGGATCTGCCTACGGAGGAAGCAACCTGGGAAGATTTGAACGCTATGAGGCTACGCTTTCCAAATTTTGCCCTTGAGGACAAGGATGTTGTCGAAGAGGGGAGGAATGATGCGAACGAGTCACGTGGGCTGAAAAACGCTTACAATAAAGCCCGACGAAGGAAATTAAAGGAGGAGGCCCAAAGAATAGCGGACGCGGAAAAGAGTAATGAGCAGGCCCAGAACGAGAGTGAGAGTGGGCTGACTGCGTTAGTTGGGCTGAATTTCCAAAAAGCCCAACAAGAATGATTGAGTCCAAATGGTGTACTTTATTTTAATTGGGCCTAAGGCGGTTTAATGCCTCTAGTATATATTAGGCCATTTGTTTTGTAATTGGGATATATGACAATTAATAAGAAATTACTTAGCAAATCTTGAGTTTGCAACCGCCGAACTTGCTGACCTGAGTCAGGGATTCGCCGGAATCGGAAGCTTGCGCCGTGATTCTCATCAGAAGCTTTCAACATTGTAATTTTTGGTTTTTACAACGTAATGCTAATATGTTAGTACACTGTACACCCTATGAAAAGGGATCAGGAGAGAGTTTCTAAGTTCTCATACAATTATACTTAGTTGATCCTTCAGTATTTTTGGGAACCTTCATATATGATATTATAAAAGTAATAATAAAGAATCTAAGTAGTTAAAAAATACTCCCTCCGTCCCGCAATTACTTTCACACTTTCCTTTTCGGGACGTCCCATAATAACTTTCACACCCTTAAAATGGAAAACCCTTTATAAACTCCACCCTCACAATATTTTCAATTTTACACAAATGCCATTACTTTTTCTACACACATACCCAAAAGTCAACTCATTTTTTTACTTTATACATAAAAGTTTACAAAATTACCCCTCAAAATCTCCCACTAAATTCACTTTTCTTATTTTGTGTGCCTCTTCACATGTGAAAGAAATCACGGGACTGAGGGAGTAGGATATTCCCAAACCTAACATCTACTTAATTGACATCGACACGTATTGATTACTAGAGAGCGATATTTTTCTAATTCGAATATTCCATTTTTTTCATAAATTGTAAAGTTATGACATAGGAGGAGTATTATATACGAAGGGTTGAGTAGCTCAGCCAATCTAATTACGCAATCGCAGGAATCTCGATCAAATCGCTATTTTGGCATCACAAGTCACAACCATGGCTTCTCTCCTCATCCCACCGCATAAATTCACAACTCGATCCGTGTTTTTCATACTAATTCTCTGGATCGGGTTGCTTTGCATCACAGAAATCAATGCCAATGGTGATATAGGACTAGTTCTGGGTAAAGGAGGGAGTAAACAGAGAGAATTCGACTACTTCAAGCTCGCCCTTCAATGGCCGGGTACCTATTGCCGCAGAACTCGCCATTGCTGTTCCTCCAATGGCTGTTGTCGGGGGTACTTTCACTATTCTCTTTATTTCCTAGAAATCGCTTCAATTATTTTGTCTTCTTAGTTTTTTAGACCGATAGATTAGTTATTTAAATACTGATGTAAACTTCTCGTCTATGGAAATTGCTGTGTGTGTAAACAAGTTCAGCTATAATTATTTAACTTTCTGTAATATGGGTAACCGGTTCTCTATCTTAATTAATATGAGTATTGAAGAATGGATGTAACGAGGTAAATATCAGTATTATTTAATTGGATATTAATATCTTGATTCATGGTACTAAAATAGTGAAGATGGATTGTCAAGTTAACTTAATTTATCACACAATAAGAATGCTCTTGGTCTTGGGTTAAGTAACTTACACGTCAAAGGAAATAAGTCCAATTGAAGCTTATCCCACTTGCCTTAATTCTTCTACAGTGATTTATTTCTTCGTGATACTATGAGCATTTCGCTGTATTCTATCTGGAATAAAGCACAGGAATGACAAGGAACCTAACTATAGGCTTTGTTTATTTGTCCAGGTCAAATGGGCCAACAGGGTTTACAATCCGTAAGTACTCTTCTATCCTTTCTTTAAATTGAAATTTAGGTTCTGTACATATTTTTTTGTAGGAGTAAAATATGATAAACTTGTTATAGATTGAAAGTCGTAGTGTGGATGACATGAAAATACAGAAAATTGCCAAATGTGAATGTTGTGCAATAATTTATGATGACCATGTGATCCATCTTTCTTTGCAGATGGACTTTGGGCAGATTATAATGATGGAACTTGGCCGTCATGCTGCACTGGTAAAAAATTTGATGCTAAAGAGGTATAATTTTTGTCTCCTTAATGCTTGTGTTTTTCCATGCTTATGTCTGAGCAGTTGTTCATGCCATTTGATTTCACCCTTAAAATTCACTTGGTATCTAATATATGAGTTTCCACATCTCACTTGGTTTGGAGCCTCTAGTAGAGAGAAGAAACTATATATGGGTCACTTCCATGGGTTGCTTTGAACAAAAGTCACTGATATTTTTCAGATCAGAAGATTATTATTATTGTAATAGCCTAGATATTAGTATCTGGAACATCATTGATATATCATTTCTTAATATGCGGACTAGTTGTCTAGTCACACAGATAATCATTGGTTACCAGATAGAGGAGTTATTTAGATGCTATTGCCTGTTTGAGCCCGTTAGTTTAGATATATAGATGGATAATGAGCAAGATACTATGAAGATACTTTTTTTTTTCCTCTTTATTTATGGGTGGGGGTTGGGAGGGGATAGAGGAGTTAGTATGGCTCCATTGCCCTCTCCCACTGTAGAGCAGTGCCCCTTTGCTTTCATATGATCCTAATTGTTTTTGTTCTATCAAAATTGGACGCAAGTCTCCCATTTCAAAGAGTTTGCTTTTTAAGTTTATGTGTATATTTACCCTTGGAAGTAACTGCATCCTCTTCAATAATTGTCATATTGAAACTACAGGTTTCAACTTTGCTCGATACACTTAATAAGTACTGGCCATCATTAAGCTGTGGTTCTACAAAAAATTGCCATGGTGGAAAGGGGTTATTTTGGGAGCATGAGGTTTGTTTATACTTCTGCTATACCTCTCATAGTTGATGATAATTCTATATGGAACTAATAATTGCTCCTTTCTTTTTGTCATGCTTGGATTGCGAAACTTATGGAAAAAAGTGGGGTAAGCATCTTCTTGAAGTGCTAATTCTCAAATGGTTTTATATATGTATTTTTGAATATAGGAATGAAGCTTATTAGTCATATGCTTTGTTTTCAGTTGAAATTGAATTGCTAAATATGCTTATGTATGCTTAATGCTATTGCTTAATCCATCATATGTGATATCGTTCATCAGCTGAAAATTTATTCTGTCATTTTGGTTATTTTTGCTTCTCCTGTCTAGTCCCCCACTAACTTTTCTGTAGCATTTTTGAGTGACATTAATCTTCTAGGACCTTCATAAAACAGGGACTGAAACAGGGAATAACGAGAGACCAAATTCTATTAGAATTGTGTCGTGTGCTTTTTGTTTGCCTAGGAAGTGGAGTACATGTTGAGCACAGCAATGTTATACTGACCCTGGGTATTTTCGTATAGCTGTAGAGTTGAGTGCATGCATTCAAGAGAGTATTTTTTAATTTCCATGAAAGCTTCATCTGTCAATTAGCACGAGGAGTGTAACACTTAGAACTCGGTGATTTGGCCAGAAAACTTACTAAATTCTAATTGAACAACCCACCCTCAATTACCCATTTACAATTGAAATATACCATGATTTGACCTTCCAGCACTTCATGTATGAAATCTGAAGCATGATTTCAAACAGATGTGTTAATTTTGTATTTTTGTGCATATAAATGTTTAATATGTAGCAAAAAAACTTTGTTGACTGTTGAAGAACCTAACTTCTCTCTTTGTTTACATGTGTTACAGAAAAACACGGAACTTGTTCCTCTTCAGTTACAGGAGATGAATACAATTTCTTCGTGACAACACTTAATATTTTTTTCAAATATAACGTCACTGTAAGTTGACGTTATCCCATTAAACTTTTTCATCTTCTGATTGCTGTATAGGCTGTTGTGTATGATCATGAGTATTAAATCTGTTGCATTAATTCATTCATCACTAAAGTGTTAGCAAAGAAGATAGGGTAGGTGCTAACAAGAAACAAGAATGATTGAATTACTCAGAATGAGTCCTCAGAGAATAACTCTGCCCAAGCTTAACAGCCGAATGATAACAACGATATTCAACATCCTCTTCTAAACACAAGGACCAGCTATTTATAGACTATTCCCTCAATAAGGTAAAGAACATAACTGCTACTAAACCAACTAACTACTAACTAAACTGCTAACTACTAGTAAACTGCTAAGTATTAACCAACCCTAACTAGCTGGCCTTTTCCTCTTTTTATATGTAACAATTCCATCCCCCTTGAAAATCTCCTTGTCCCCAAGGCGGTCATGAGAGGCTCGAACAGCAGCTTCTTCGTACGAAGAAGTAGGTTGCTCTATCAGAGGTGGAAACTCTACCTGATCAGACTTCAGTTTATTGTAAACAGCATAATACTGGGGAAACCTTCCCCTAGGACCCCTAAAAGCTTCTGGCCATGCACCGCTCAGCACTAGAATTCTCTGCCTCATGTTTAAATCAGGCTTCTTTTGTATTTTAGGCCTTTTATTCCCCAGTTTTTTCTTGATTATCTTCAACGCATCCTTTGTTTGCCCATACGCCGAGGATCCGATGCGACGATATGACCTGAATTCCCGAACCACTCGGTCTCCCTCTTTGAACACGACGCCTCGGCGATGCCTATTTGCTGCTGGTGTCATCCGTTGTTGGGCCCGTTTGAGGGAAAAACAGAAAAAAATAGTGTCCCGTTCCTGGAATTCCTCGGGAACAGCCTTGACTTGGATTTCCGCTGGGAGGAGTTGTGTTATAACGGCCGGTGGACGGCCATTGACTGCGACCGTTGATGGAGAAGAGGACTCCCCCGTGGTGATTGAATCAGATAGGGCTGGAACCGCGGCCAAACGCGTAATGAAAGAATCGACGTAAGCATCCATTGAATCGGTTTGACGAGTTAAGGCGAGGGCTTCATACGCATTAGCCTGAAGGTCGTCCCCGTAACGTTTGAGCAATTCCTGGGTAAACTGGGACCAAGACAATTGAGGAAAACGGCCCATAATCCATTGCAGCCAATGGCGAGCATGGCCTTCCATCGCTATTAAAGCCAAATTCACACGGTAGTCCAAGGGAACGTTGTGAATGGTAAATAATTGATCTGCCCTCGCTAACCAAGCCGTCGGATCGTCACCAGAAAAAATCGGAAGATCAAATTTCAGGGTAGGCCGCACAAAGGGAGTCGATGGCGCGGTTAGTGAAGGGGAACTGACGGAAGTAGGGTCCGGTGCAGAACTGCTGGTGGACGGGCCCTTTTCTTTGAACGCGCGGAGAACACTCTGTTCCAGGGAGGTAATGGAGGCCTGGACCGCGTCCAATTTAGAGTCGGTGGCGTCGATGCAGGCCATCACTGAATCGTGGCTCTTGGATAACGCCGTAACCATCGCCTCCAAGGCATCTATACGAGCGTCATTCCTCGTCATGATGATCCGGCAGGTCGGACCAATTGTTAGCAAAGAAGATAGGGTAGGTGCTAACAAGAAACAAGAATGATCGAATTACTCAGAATGAGTCCTCAGAGAATAACTCTGCCCAAGCTTAACAGCCGAATGATAACAACGATATTCAACATCCTCTTCTAAACACAAGGACCAGCTATTTATAGACTATTCCCTCAATAAGGTAAAGAACATAACTGCTACTAAACCAACTAACTACTAACTAAACTGCTAACTACTAGTAAACTGCTAATTATTAACCAACCCTAACTAGCTGGCCTTTTCCTCCTTTTATATGTAACATAAAGTCTCTAGCAGTTAAATTACTATTACATGTTAAACTTCAGAAATTACGATTTAAGCGACAATGTAAATTATGATATGAGCAAAATACCTAGATTTAGTATGATATGTGGATTGCACTAACATAGCCTTCCAGTTTCTGCCAAATTTAATGTTGATTTGACCTAACTGGCTTTATAATCAATATATAGTGCAAGGAGAGAAGAGGCATTGCCTCCATGGAAACAAATACTAAATTTCTAATAAATCTTATCTCCAAATAACTTGAGAATAAATTTTTAGATCATGATTGCTGCAACTTTAGCTAATATTTCCTTCTCCCTGAATGCGAACTTTTCACTTATTTAGTGACATGCTGGATCTTTATTTCCTTTTTGGCTAATATATTTATTAAATCATGCAGGAAGTTCTGGCTGAAGCTGGATATGTAGCATCTAATTCTGAAAAATATCCTTTAGGGGGCATTATTTCAGCAATACAAAATGCTTTCCATACAACTCCAGTCATTGAATGCTCAGGAGATGCTGTGGAGGAACTTTATTTATGCTTCTATAAGAATTTTGAGGTCAGATCCTATACCTATCTTTTGTGAATGTTTTTACCCATACAAGTTTTTATTTCGTTGAATTAATTTGCTCAATTTTTCTCCATTTTTCTCTCTCCCCACTTCCTCTCACCTTTTTTACTATAGGACTTTTCTGCTTATCATGATTAAACTAATGTTAAATTGATGATGCAAATTTGAAGGACTTTCTGTTGATCTGAGACCCAATTTTTTTGTTAATGAAATCTTGTTTTTTATGCTGTAATCTGAAAAGGAGATGTTTTTGCAGCCCCGGGATTGCGCACTTGATGCTACCACAGTGAATTCGAAGAAATCATGTCCCAACTACGTCAGCTTGCCAGAATACAGCTCATTGAGTGAGTTTAAAATTCTTCGTAAACACAATACATTTTATTCTCGTACTAAAATGCAACCACTTGTCCTGAAACACCCAAATAAGTTCAAGCACTCCAAAGCTCTCTCATAAATGGTTCCCCTCACCAAAAAAAAAAAAAAGCCTGTCAAATTTTCTGCCATGAGCTTCTTAATGATTAGTTTATGATTATGATAACTGACAAATGCAATAGCTAAATTTCTGCCTGAAATAACTCCATTTTCTCCTGTTTCAGAACTTGGAGATGGTAAAACAAAAGTTGGGATGTCTACTTTACATTCGTCTATTTGATGCGCGGTATAGAATCCCGAGTAGTCTTGCTTTGTTTATCAGCAGCTGGACCTTGTAAATATGTTGAAATTACTCTGTACTCTATTAATTTAGTTGTGATTAAAGACTATGACCAGGAAATAATGCATTTGTGATTTCGTGAGAAATACGAGATCCTCTATTTCGAACAATATTTCATCTCCCATGTTATCCCGTGAATTATTACCATATACATAATGTACAAAATGATGGTGAAGTTAAATTGTTTGGAACAAAAATGACTGCAGGGTAACAGGTACTAGTGTTGATGATATATGTAGAATTTTAATAATTTTTTACCGTCTTAACTTGAGCAATACATTTTAAAAAATAAGATAATACTCTGTCCTCTAAAAGAATAAATAAGATAATACTCTGTCCTCTAAAAGAATAGTGTCGTTGAAAGTTTTTAAGTATATTTTAGACAACACTATAACAAGGCGAAGGGATGTGAATCTAAATTTAATTGCATAGGAAAAATGAAAAGTGTTCATGAATATTAAATATTAGGAACCTGAAATGTACTAGAATTAAATACGTTCAAGAATATAAACAGAACAAACAGAAATTAAAAAATTCTTGTTGCAGTTCGAAAATACCACTCTGGAGCTTTTGACCGTGAGAAAAAGTTAGAAATGCAATTTTTTTTATTTTAAAATAATTTTCACAACAATACATACGCATTTCACTAAATTTTCTCATCTATCTTTGTTGTTTGGACTTCATATGTCTTCAGAAATTTTAGTATTTTATTATTGAGGTGAAACTCAATTTTATAATATGTGTGATACAATTTTAAGAAGTTGGTCTAATGGTGTAGGTTTGGGGACTTAGGAGTGTACTCTCCCCATAAGTGGGCGATTGAATTGATCCCTCAAATTAGTCGACCTGATACTGTGACATAAAAAAACTATACGTGTAATATTTTGATTTAAAACACGGTGTAAATAGGGTTATAACTTATAGGTCGTATTAATTTATCAAAATTATTAATTTACAGTATGGGTCGAAGGTGGGACCAAAGAAAATATTATCTTAGAGATTATTAATTTATTGAGTTTTTTTAAGAATGTTCTACTGTATAAAGTATTACTACTATTTAGTGATATAAAGTATCACATTTTAACATATCAAATATCACTAAATATTGATACTTCACATTTTAAAAGTATATCAATTTCTAAAGAAAACGTGGATCAAGTTTCATAATTTACAGTATGGGTCGAAGGTGGGACCAAAGAAAATATTAACTTAGAGATTATTAATTTATTGAGTTTTTTAAGAATGTTCTACTGTATACAGTATTACTATTATTTAGTGATATAAAGTATCACATTTTAACATATCAAATATCACTAAATATTGATACTTCACATTTTAAAAGTATATCAATTTCTAAAGAAAACGTGGATCAAGTTTCATAGAATTTTTTGTCTATCAAATTATATTTAGTTTTTTTTTTTTTTTTAAATAAGATTTTGAGCATATTAATAACTTTGACTTTAGGAAAATTTAACTTTTGAAGTGTGATGTTTTTATTGGGGGTAGGTTTCTAAGGAATTGAGTAAATTTTAAAAAAATTGGTAGGATTGATAATAAAATTAAATACGCGGAAAATGTTTATGATAATTTGTGTAGCTTAAACGGTTGAGAATAGTCTTTTTTATGTGTGATGTTATGTTACACATATTTTGTTGCACTTTTCAGTTGTAGTAACTTACTATTTTCAACAATATTTTTTAGTTATATTGACTTACACTTTTTAGTAATGTTATGCTACACTTTTTAGTCATATTTTGTTGCACTTTTCAGTTGTAGTGACTTACAATTTTCAACAATATGTTCAGTTATAGTGACTTACACTTTTTAGTAATGTTATGTTACACTTTTAACTCGTATTTTGTTACACTTTTCAGTTATAATAACTTACACTTTTCATTAAAATATTGTGTTGCACTTTTCAAGTATATTGACATACACTTTTTAATAATATTGTGTTGCACTTTCTAGTTATACTAACTTGCATTTTCTAGTTATAATAACTTGAATTTTCTAGTTATAATGACTTATACTTTTCATTAAAAGTTGTGTTGCACTTTTCAATTATAGTGATTTACACTTTTTAATAAAAAAATGTGTTACACTTTTTAATAAAAAAATGTTAGTAATATTGTGTTACATTTTTTTAGTAATATTAACTTACACTTTTCAACCTACACAATTTTGAAAAAAAATTATCAATAAAAAAAAATTTTAAAAAAAAATAATAAAAAAAAATTAATCAAGTCAAAATTTTTATTCACAATAATCTTGAATATTTAGGGTTCACAATATTCTTGAATATTTAAGATTAAGATTTAAGTTGACCAAGTCAACTCAATTCCTTATAAGAAATTGATTATAGATAAGACCAATCCTTTTACTGGAACACATTATTTTAAAATAGGAATCCTTTTTAGTGACGGGATTAGTACTGTAGTATTCCATTTTAGGAAAAACCCATGTATAATTAGCAGATGTATAGTTCGTGAATATTAGTACTACTCAAGAATTTACTAAAATTATAATTAAATATAATACTGTAATATTTAAAAAAAAAAAATATATATATATATATAACTCTTGCATTTTTTATTTTTTTTAGCTAACCCTTCTAGGTCTACTTACATATCACAACTAAATCATATCCACAATTTAGTTTGATAGTAGCAGTATTTGAATTTCTTTCGCAACTCCTCTCGAAGTTAGGCCTATTGGTATACGACACAAAATTAATTAAAAAACGAATTTTCTTCATGATTTTACAAAATTTTCAACAATTAACTTAATAAATTGTCTTTTAGTAAAATAATAATAATAAAAAAACGTTTTCAATTAAAAATTTATTTATTTTAAATCTATAGAGGTTTTTACAGTATCTAAGCTCATCAATTATTGATATACTGTATGTAGTTAGCTACTTTAACAAAAGATTTTGTCTAATCTGGAAGATAATAATCGTGTAGTTTATTATCCTAAATATTAAAATAGATATGAATCTTCAATCCTGTCTGCCAATTGATTACACACTTCGTTTTCAGATCTTTCATATAATGACCGGAATTTAATTTCTTATCTCTTAATCCAAATATTACTAATGTATTCCTCAATTAACGAACAATAAGTTCAAATATTCTTCAGGGTCAAATTAGTACATCACTTGCACCTAATCTTTACTTATATAAAAAAAATACAAGTATAAGATAATTTATGTGGCAAAATTCTCATTTTTTTATTTTATTTTATTTTGAAGTTCTATTCTCATTAAAAAAATTAGAATAGTTACTTTTTATGAAGTAGTTATTGACATTTTTTCATTGGGCCAGATTAATATTATTCATTATTATGTGTTCTCATATATCTTCTTTATACCTATTTTATTATTTACAATTTTATGTAGTAAAAAAATAGACAAACATCTATGTGTAAATTTATATGGATCTATATCAATTCACATATAACCCAATCTAAATTATACTCCATGAGTTATTTAAGGTTTTCAGTTTGTCTATTTTATTGCAAATTTGCACAAAAAAACTTACTTAGTTATTTAAGGTTTTAAACTATTCATAATTAGCATATAAACTACCATATAAAATTATACGTGTGTATAACAAGTTTAAACATTTGTAAGATTTGAGATGAAACACACACTATATACATATATATGTTCGAGTTCGAGTTCAATTAATCGACTAAAATAGATGTGATTACAGTCCAAACACAGTCTTCATATATAATTCAATAAAAATAAAGTAAACTTAAACAATAATTTTATCATGATAATTTCAATTTACACCCAAATAATAACGAATTAATTACAAAATCAATGACAATGCAACCTTGGACATGCATGCAATATAGTATGGTGATTGCACACTATTTAATTAAAGAAAAAGCTACTTTTAGGTGTAATAATAGCACAATTATTGAAAATGGTGCAACTCTTTTTGCTCAAGGTGACAATTCCCACTTCCTAATATTTTTCAATTTTATAACCCTATCCAATTTGGTTAATCTTGTCCTATATACCTGCACTTACTTATAAACATCAATATTCTCATTAACTTTTAATTAATTATCATTATATTTAATTATTATTCTAAATGCACATCATTTTTCCACCAGTACGTGTACATCTTCATGCTCTGTCGATGATAATATACTAATGGAAACATGCTGGGGTAATCAATTTATATAATAATATGAATTAAAGGATGAAGATTTGATTTAATTAATCCTCAACTAACTAGCTTTTTGAAAACTTTTTCCACTCCTTTTGCTACATTGTACTACATATATGTTGCACACATTCATTATTCAGGGATACATACAATATTCACCATCTATTTTGCACACATTCAATATGTGTATGCATTTGAACAAAAAATTATTTTAAATTTTATAAATGTTGCACCCGATGGATTAAAACATCTATATTAGATCGGTCAATTCGCTCCGACCCATTCAGTACATCGGACTAAGTGGTATCATTGGACTGAATCGAGGACAACTTAAATTCTTTTTTAGGTCTATAAAAATGTGTCCAACCTTATTTGGACTAGCAGCCAAACCCAACAAACCTTAAAAAAATATTCATGAACTAAATTTAATTTTTAAAATAAAAATTAAGAACAAAAATGAACCCACAAGTTTCCAAAACAAAGAATTATAGGACTACACTACATAGTCTTAGTAAGAGAAGAAATTGAGTGGGACAGGGGCTGAGGAACATTGGAAGCAGAGGGGCCAGTGCGTCCTTTTCATCCCCCACCTCCTCCCCTTTATATCATTTTCCTTCTAGTTTTTTTTTCCTATATAATTCCTCTATCCACAAAATTTAGTAATGTCTATAAAATATAGTCTCATACACTTTATGAAATTATTACTTTATAATCATCCTCCAACTTCAATCAGTGGCGGATCCAGAATTTTTAATATGGGGTGCGAATAAATAAGTAAAAAGTATGCATACTTAATAATTATGTTATATTTTAAGGTGCATAAAATTAAATTAAATAAGATATTGCACGGAGTTCAAACGGGTTTTCATTTTTTACAAAATTTTCTATAAATTGGTTTCACATAAGTTTTATAGTGAACTCAATATTAATTTATTATAAATGATGAAAACATCTCGCTAATTAACATTTACTTCAATTGTCTCATTATTATTTGAACATTTGTAAAAAATATTAGTCTCATTTTTAATAGAACATTTC
This sequence comes from Galeopsis tetrahit, assembly GCA_963675135.1. NCBI lineage: Eukaryota > Viridiplantae > Streptophyta > Magnoliopsida > Lamiales > Lamiaceae > Galeopsis > Galeopsis tetrahit. The sequence goes on along the minus strand of OY776129.1, from coordinate 63,953,612 downwards.
CTTATTTGGGAAAAAATAAATTAACTACTAACATTTTTAAAAATTTCCCTCAAACATCTTTTATTTACAACACATGTCATTATTTTTTACATACTAACAAAAAATCATATTTTTAATAAATTTTCAATAAAGTAAAAATATTCATATTGTCCCTCTAAAAAAGTAAAATTTTCACTTTTAATATAAATAAATAATTCACGCATTAAATTAAATTTGTGTAAACGGTAAATTTTTAAGTAAAAATTGGACGGTAGAAATACAACTTTTAATGTAAAAAAAGTTATTTTAAATTTATTAATCAATATTATTTCATTCAATTTTCAATTTGAGACTCTATACTTTAAATAAAAGTTTTTTTACACATATATATGAAATGAATTGACATAAATAAAAATATTTGGAGGTAGAATAAAAAAGAAAAAACAATATTATACTGCATAATTGAAAATTTGGAAATAGAAAAAAAAAAAAGTCATACCATCAAATACAATGAAATTAAATAAATTTAAATATAATTAGTGGGAAAAAGGGATGGATATTTAACTTGTAACAAAAAAAAAAAAAAAAGTGGCCGACACTCCTGAGATGAGAGAGAACTTGATTGGTTAGAATAACTATAGGTATTAACAATACAAATTTGTAATACATCCATAAAAAAACATACAAAATGCATATATACTCAAAATAAAAAATTCAAAGTTTGGGGTACAGTTGTACCCCGTCTCTCTAACTCGGTCCGCCTCTGACTTTAACCATCAGTTAAATATTACTCAAATTGTCATCAACTTTATTCTCGCATTGGAGATCTCTCTAACGTGTTTTGCAGGTCTTTGGAGCAACGAGAGCTACATGGCAGGTCTGTGATAAGTTGCTTGACCACCAATTTTTCAAGGTTAGTTCTGTAATTTGTTGTGCGTTCAAACATGACGCATCAAATAATCTTACTTTATCTACATTTTTCATAAAACATGTGCTCCTTTCAATGTGACTACTTATTGTGGATGAAGAGAGTATATATATATTTTTAATTTGTTTCTTAATATTCTAAATATATTTTTTTGTTTTTTTAATAAAGTCAACAACATTTATTGATAATGTAATTGAGATTATTGTCAAAAAAATTGCTAGGTAAGACTCAAAAAAAATTAAATGTCCTCCAATTTTTTTGTATATGTGTTTAATTATATATGAGCTCTAGTGAATGTATGGTCTATGGTGCTATATTTGGTGTGTCCTGCTTAAGTAATCCACCGTGGAACTCCATACTATTTAATCAAAAAACTTAAAATTAGATACACCTAAACCTAACCCTAACCCTAGACTCTACTATGGCATAACACACCTAAAAAGATGCGAATTAATGAGATAAGCCGCCATTAGACGGTGTCTAAAAGTTGATTTTGTGCAATCTTTACGTTTAAAAGAACCTTCCACACCCAGATTAAGAAATGTAAAAAGAGGATTAAATTAATTATTTATTTAAGTATTTTCATTTATGAAATAGTTAATAGATATGATGAGCTTTTGATAATCGATTTATTTAATCAAGTGGCTTTTCATGCTTGAAAGAGTTTAGCTATGTAGGCAAAATAATTGAGCTTTTTTTTTTTAGAGAGCAAAATTATTAATCAAGATATACTTCATGCTTCCTGCAGGTTTCAGTTTTATCTTGGCTTATGTATCTCGTACTATAGTACGGAGTATATAGTTTTAGTCTGTAGTTCAATATTATGTTTCTTCGTAATTCGAACAATTTCAGTATAAATGAATAATTTGTAACAGAATTAATATACAAATAAAATCTTGCTTCAAAAGAAATTAATTCAATATTGAATAGTAGTAAAAATATAATTTGTTAACCAAGTATAAATATATACTCCGTATAAATTATGTCCCAATAATATGCTTTTTATCATAATAAATAATACTTGGGTTGACAAATTATGTTTTTCAGTGAAAACAATGACATCACTTGTTCCATACTGTATCTACCAATGATCTAATGACTTTTATTTTTTTTTTTCTTTTTATTATTATCTTTATTTACCAAATTTATGTGAGAAAAGAAAAAAGAAGAAAAAAAATACGTGAATGTAAATCGTTTTATATTTAAACAGTTTGATTAATTAGTCAGTCTATTACGAGGAATAATCTCAACTAAAGAATTTTATTTTTCGTTGTATTAATATATTTAGAACTTTTCGTCTAAAAGAATTGACCTTTTCATACAGCCACCTCTAAAAAGTAGATAAAATATATATGTAGTTTAATTACTTAAAAGATAGGTTAGGTAGTGACAAAAAGTCGCATAACAACAGCACCGTGACATATATATGTGTAGTAGATATTACAAAAAAACAAAAATGTTTATAAAAGAAAGTTTAGAAGATGAAAATGAAAATAAAAGAATTAATCCCATTGAATTTGAAGGAGGATATATAATTGTCTTTTCCCAAATTAAATTTCATTGTTGTTAGACCACACTAATTCAACTTTCTTGACCTGGTGTGCTACACACTTACTTTCTTGCAAAATGTGTTACACTTAAAATGGGACGTGTATTGAAATATATTACTTGTAATAAAAGTAATAAAATATCAGATGAAATATCAAAATAATGAGAGCATATATAACTGTGACGTTAATATATCTTTTTTCCTTTCTCAGAACAAAGACAAATCCCCTGATCACCATCTCCCAACACCACTGATTTGGGACAAAGTTTTTTGTGAATCAATTTCACGGTCAATTTTTTTATTTTATTTTTAATGATATTATTTGTTTTATTGAAAAAAAAAATATTGGTATTAGTTAGTTTATTAAAATATACTATTATTTATTTTATTATAGAGTTTTTTTTTTTTTTTGACGAGATTTTATTATAGAGTATTAATTGTGAGACAGGTGTATGGGGGTATTAAAAGAAAATGGAAATTTTTTAAAAGTCATAACACAAGCCGAATTAGAGGCTTGGGCGCCAGCAAATACGTGCTCAGAAAAACCCTCTAAGGAACAAAATTCGAATCGAGAAAAAAGATATACTCATGTAAACCCACCAACCAACCACGTCGATAAAATTCCTAGAGATTAAATAGGGGAAAAAACTTTTTAGGGATCAAAGATATCTTCCCACAACCAAGTCCATTTCATTGTATACTAACATGCTCATTAAAAACACTGTATAGTAATTAAAATCTCTTTAGCATTAAACAACCGCATGCTACTAAAATATGATGCCCTTTCTTTTGAAATGAATAAAAAAAAGTCATTCATGTACGTCCCCAATTGCACCGTATATGCATTTTGATACAATTGAATCACAATTTTAATTTCATTTTAATATAAAAATTAAAAGTTCAATTGTAATTGAAATATATTCAAATAATTTAAAATTGAATTGAAATCCAGTGGTATATATGAATTGCAATAAAAAAGATATGAGAAGGAATTACGAACAATACTTTAATCAATGAGTATATATAAGCCTATAAGTCTATAACCACTCCTCCCCCTCTCTTCTTTTAGTAGTCGTCTTCTTCTTTTTTTTAATCAGAGCTATGGAGCTCCATTACTATGAATTACAAACAATAATTTAATGAATTACATGCACTAAATTATGAACCATACTTTAATTAATGAGTAACAAACATATAAGGAAATCAGCAAGGTTAATTATGGGTAGGGTCGTGGGTTGAAAGATCCTTGTCATTATCTTCTCATCCCACGCAAAATTTATTTTAAGAAATTTTGGGTTTGTTATGAAATCACTCTATATCCTAACTATTTCACTAATCATTCTTTTTTATTAGCTTCAGATCTCATATTTCACTTAGTATATATTAATTTCAGTTTATATTTTAATTCATTCATACGTAATTGAATCTAGGGAAAATATCAATTTTGGTCACCCAGTTTTATCTCTTTTCATATTTGGTCACCCACATTTAGTCACTATCAAAATTAGTCACTCACTTATTATATTCTATCAAAATTGATAATTCCGTTAGTCAATCTGTCATTGACTAACGGAAACGGAGAACATTGACTAACGGAGAAAGAGTTTTGAGCTCAAAATTTTCAAAACGTTAAAAACTTCTGATGCATCTTCTACAAAATGAAACAAACGCAGTAGCAAATGTGGAACCTACATTGAAGAATCTTAGTCAATCACAAAAATTATACATTATTTCTTATTTCAATTTAAGTTTTAAGTTTTTTTATGACAAAATTATTTTATTATATTTATCTTATAGATCAGAAGGAATTCTCATTATATTTATCCGATAGGTCAAAAGGAATTCTCATGCATCTTTTAGAAGGAATTTTCATTATATTTATCATTGATCAGAAAGAATTCTCATACATCAAAATTCAATCAACTTGCTGGATTCATTTGTTGTTGGTTTACTTTCTAGAACGTGATTCAATCAACTTGCTGGTACTTAAACTCAATTATGAATTCATTTCTGGTACTTAAACTCAATTATGAATTCATTTGTTGTTGGTTTACTTTTTATTTTACAGGAAATGAGAAATTCAAGAGATAGAATGAAACTTTGTACTCTGGTTTTTTTTGAACAATTGTACTCTGTTTTTCAATTATGAAAACATTTGAAATTAATTGAAATAAATTTATATCTCCTGTTTCTCATTTCCTAATTATCTATAAAATAAAAAGTAAACCACTGGGAATTGAAGATGCATCAGAATTCCTTCTGACCTATTATAAAAATATTTTTGCGTTTTGAAAAATTTTACGGCTTAAAACTCTTTCTCCGTTAGTCAATGACAGATTGACCAACAGAGTGATCAATTTTGATAGAAAATAATAACTGGGTGACCAATTTTGATAGTGACTAAATGTGAGTGACCAAATATGAAAAAAAGGTAAAATTGAGTGACCAAAATTGATATTTTCCCTTGAATCTAATTAAAAAAAAAAAAAAAAACAATCATGAGAAATATGAGATCGAACATAACCCACCAACATGTTACTCAAATTTATATATTAAAATTATATATATTATTGCTGATATCATGAGAAATAGGAGATCGAATATATGAAAATATTAATTTATTACCTAAATTCATAGAAAATAAAATATTTTATAACATAAAGTCGGATACTTTTTCCTGATAGAAAGATGATTTATTGTACCGTCCAAACTTGTACTAAAACTACTTTATACCATCCTCAATTATTTCAAAGACATTATTATTGTGAATTAATTCTACACACCATCACAAGTTCAATTCGAACTTTTAGATGAGATGAAATTCTTTCATGGAAGCAATTCACCAATTTAAATTGTCCACTTGATTCTACACCTCTCTACAAGTTCGGACTTTTAAATGAGACAGAATTATTTCCAACATAATGGAATTCCTGATATTGAATATATTGAATATAGACTTGAACCGAATAACTTTCATATACTTCCTCTGTCCATTTTTATAATACTCCCTATGTCCACCAAAAGTGTGCTCACATTTTTTTATACATATTTTAATTATAAAGAATATATTAATATAATGAGTAAAAAATATATTTTAGTAAAGTAGAAAAAATATTTAAAAGTGAACTATTTAAATAGAATAAACATATTTTTCGTGAACCAAAAAAAGAAATGAGCACACTTTTGATGGATGGAGGGAGTATTAGTTTATCATAAATGATTAGGAGTTGACCACCACTATTGTATCCAAACCGTTTAAATACAGATTTGGTCATGTCATGTGACATTTTATCGTATAAATTGATTGTTCCTAGCTAGCTAGATGTAAAAAAATTAGTCACAGACTGCAATTACTAAAAGTGTCCGCTTATTTTCCTTCTACACACTTACGTACTGTCGGAAAAATAATTTGTAGTAGCTTGGTTTAAATTTTTTAATGCGATTGGGAATACTTTTTTTTCTTTTTTTTTTTCCAGAATATAAATGTTGAAGAAGTGACTGTTTATATGTATATAGTTACATTATTAATATTGTGTTTTAATTTAGAAAAAAAAAGTGGACAAAAACCCATTTATAGAATAAGAGTTATTTAATTAAAATAAGATAATGATTATTTTATTTAGGAGAAAAACGTAGTGTGAAGAATAATTTTTTCTCTCATTAATCGCCGTAATTACACTCTAATATTTATTTTTATGAGAGATTTTTTTTTTTAATCAAGCGTCAATTATTTAATAACGTAAAGTCAGACCCCCGCCTAGAAATTTATACTCCAACATCCAACTGTCCGTGTTTATTTGCACATTTTTCTTAACTGGACGTCTCTTATTTACACACTCTAAAAAAGAAAATAACTCACATAATTTTTACCTTTACAACATTCATCTAATTTAAAAAATGTCACTTTATTTGGGCCCACAACTTAATTTAATTTATAAATTTAGTTAAAAGAGCGTGAAAGACTAGATACCGAAATTTATTCATGTAGATATTTAATGGAACTTAACATAAATCACTTAAAACTTTAACATGTGGTATGAGAGAGCACTGATTAATTCTATAAAAACTCAATCAAAACCGAGTGTTATCCATGTGTCGCATCAAGCATGCATGTGGGGGAAGGGGTGTGGCTGTGCAGGTGAGGCATATATATATATAATTGCACGACTCAGAATGACCACGCTACCTAGCTTGCTTTTTCCATACTAACATCATAATCATATTTTCTACTACCAACCGCCCATCTTCAACACCTTTTTTTATGTATGTGCTATTATTAATGTTACAAGGGTAAATAATGAAAAATAGCAACACAACAATTAATAGCAATATGTCTATGGTTTTACGGTTAATTCCTAATATTTGGAATTAGTATATAAAAATTAGTTTTCAGCTTCTTTACAAGTTCAAACTTTTAGATGATACTAAATTTTTTCATGGTATCAGAGTCTTAATTAAGGCCCACGTCCAAACATCCACTCGATGGGCCTCCAAATGCCCTGAGTTCGATTCCTATTGATATTGAAAGTAACTCCACTCATTTAAAAATTGTCCATTTGATGGGCCTCCTCACCAAAGGGTAGAGATGATAATTCGGCCCACGAGTGAGGGTGAGTATTAGAAATTACTCCACCTCTTTATAAGTTTAGATTTTTAGATGAGTTACATGAGTCAAAATTATTTTATGTACAAAACACTTGCGTTCAGACTAAATGTCATGTCCTAACACTCCCCCTCACTCGTGGGCCGAATTAACAAGGCCCATCAAGTGGACAATTTAATTAAATGGGTGGAGTGCTTTCAACAGGAATCGAACTCAGGTCGTTTGCCTGGTTTGCTCTGATATCATGAAATAATTTCGTCTCATCTAAAAGTTCGAACTTGTAGAGAGGTGGGGAATTAATTCTTGTATATTAATTCCTAATAGTACCCTCGAAAAAATGATTGACTCTGAAGGCTGGGCTCAGGGGTCCCGGTCCCTAATCCGTCGATTGTCGGCGAACTGCTCGACCTGCTCGCGCGGCGAGAGCTGGTCATCGCGTGTTGGTCGGGAACTGCCTTCCTCGAACGTCGAACAGTCGACTCAGAACTCGTACGGACAGGCCCGGTCCTAATGTAAGGCCAACGAGGCGATCGATTCAGGCCCAAAAATATTTCACTATTTTAGGGGCCCATTTTTTAAGATATCTTTTATATATATATATATATATATATATATAATATAACTATATAAAGACGCATAAAGAGAAGTACTAAAAAAGTAAAAAGAATTAGTGAAGAAGGGTAGGAAAAACTAGGAGAAAAAAGTCTCAATAAAGATCTAATTCACTTTAAATCTTTTAAGTTTTCACTTTTTCACTTTACGTCTTAGAGTGTCCAATTTACATCATTTTTTGTCCAATTTATTAAAATTTGGGACAAATAGTTCAATTTACATCCTTCAAATTTAAAAATAAAAAAATAATATTAAAAATTTCATTAAAAATTACTTGTATAAAAAATAAAAAAATTCTAAAATTATCTACAAAAAAAATCTAAAAATCTCATTAAATTTTCTAAAAATCTAAAAAATCTCTTAAAATTAAATAACTTAAAATCTTAAAAAATCTATTAAATAAAAATTAGAAATTCTAAAATTTATAAAAAAAATATATATATATTGTTATTCCTTTAAATTTTATATAAGGGATTATAGTTTTTTTAGTCCTTTAAGTTGGACTAATTTTGAATTTGGTCCTGATGGAATACACATTTTAATTTTGGTCCCATAAGTTGGCCGAAATTTTGAATTCAGTCCAATTACTACCATTGTAGGTAAATAAATCGGTCAAATTCTTAGCTCGTGTGCAATTCAAATCAACTGTGAATTTGCTCATGTGCAGAAAAATGCAAAAATCAGTGGATTTGATCGTTTTATTTACCTCAAATTGTAGTAATTGGACTGAATTCAAAATTTCGACCAACTTATGGGACTAAAATCAAAATGTGTATTCCATCGGGACCAAATTCAAAATTAGTCCAATTTAAAGGACTAAAAAAACTTTAATCCCTTTTTTATATAATGTTAGTCCTTGAAAAAATATTTTACATTATGTTTTATAAGTTCGTATAGAATAAAAAATATGAAAGGACAGGGCCTTTTTTTTAAATTCGATTCAGGCCCGGATATTCCTAGGACCGGCCCTGCGTACGGACAAGGGGAATCCGACTGTTTAATTAAAACAAAGCATTGCTATAATCACTGCGTACTATGTTACTCCATTTTAATTATTTTGAGCTCTATTTCTTTCGTATTTGATTACATATTTACATGCACTTGCAATCAAATATTTTCTCATATGAGTTTGAGAGTAATATCTGTGTGAATTTTATCACATTTTTTGACACCGTAATGAAATAGGTAAAAAAGGAACAAAAAGAGAAAACTTGCGTGTATGATTTTTTTTAGTGTTTATTGGATAATTAATTGTAGAGTTTACGTATGTTAAATTTGGATAATTAAAAGAGAAAAATTATATACACCACGTGTCATTATTTTATTACTCTACTATATTTTTCACAATATTTTATTACTAGTGCAAGAAGAGAGAGAAAAAGAAAAGAATTTTAAAATTAAATGAGTTAACTGTACGAAAAAAAACAGTTACACAACAAAAAAAATAGAAAAAAAAATCATAAATTCTTTGAAATTAGGAAAACAGAAATGGAGAAAAATTGAGATGTCAAGTAAAAAAGAGTAGATTCAGAATTAGTATAGAAGGGTAGATTTTACTTTATATTACTCAAAAGATATTCATACCCTCTACTTTATTTTTTTAATATTGATAAATAATTAATTTTCGAAATGATGAATATAAAATGAAACGGGAGAAAAGAGCATGACAATACACCCGCCCATCATCATAATCTTAAAGTAATAAAGCTTCCAAAAAAACTAGGTATGAAAACTGAAGAATTCCTCTCATTCGACAATTGTGGCAGGTAAGAGTGAGAGTATTGTGAATTATATGGTGTCCTTTGGAATCATGCATCATCAATCACTGCAGGTTTTTCATGCATGCTTCAAAGTGGTGTGGGCACAAAAATATGGCCTGTGGAAGGAAGTGGGATTGCATTATTGCACTATGAATTTATTTTATTACTGTAATTGTTTTTTCCATTTAATCTTTTATATATATATATATATTATGGGCATAATCTACTTGCTCTAAGTGACATTTTTTTGCTTCCTACCCAGTGTATATATTCCACGCACCAAATAGGGATTATATGTGTTGTTATTTATTGTGCAGTGTCTGCAAAACTAAAATATTTGTTTGGTCTTGTGTTCATAAAATTCACTAGATAGTCATGGTGGAAATAGGGGACATTTTTAGAAAATAAATACCAAATATAAAAGTTTATTTTAACCCTTGTTTCTCTTTATTGCATTATAATTTACTGTATCAGATTTCATTTCTTCTATACGTGCTCTATGTGAAACTTTAATTTTTTACATAATTTATTAAATGAATAAAAATTGAAGTGAATTGAATTAATATTTTATAGAGAATATATACAGAGGTTTAAGTGCCGTGCAGTAAGGTATAAATTAAGTTTCTACACATATGGACGTTTTATTCGGGATTAGTTCGATCAAAATTAAATAATTAATATTTGATGTATAAAATAGTGTAATTTGTATTAGTCTCTCCATCCAATTACACTTTAAATTATTTTTAAATCGATGTTTGATTAATTACTGAATTAATTTATATGTGAATCTTAGTAGAACTCGATCGATAAAAGAATTATTAAAATTAAATAATCTCTTCTATACGATACCAAAAATATATTATCTTGCTTATACACACAATTAAATATAATAAAAATAAAATTAATTACATATATATATGCACTGTGGGTTTTTAATTTAAATAAAAAGTGAAGATTAATTCCCCAACAGCTTACGACAAACACGCGGTCTGTTTGCTATCTGGAAATCATTTGTTTGTTGTTTGTTTAAAAGGTTTGACTATACTTTTATGTACAAAAACATTTGATGCTTCCACATGTGCAAATTCTATTTTACTTTATTCATTTTTCGTCTTGTTGATTGTTTAGAATTGAGGCGGGAAATAAGTGAAAAATTAATGGTTTAAGAAAGAGGAATAGGTATGTAATGTGGGGGCTCAAAACGGCCCAACAGACAGCTAAAAAGAGACAAGTACCTTCTTCTATTCTTCAAATGCTCATTCATTTCACACCACAATTAATTCAAATTGTATTTTATTTTGGATAATTTATATACCATATTGCTTTGTGTAATTTTTACTAATTACTGTAATTATCATTTACCGAACATGTATTTATATCTTTTTAGTTCGAATACTTTAATATTAGAGTGTGGTACATAATTAACTCTCCCCAACCCTACCCAAAATGAAATCATATGTTCAATATAGTGTTGATGAATTACATTTGAAGAGTAGAAAAAAAAAAAAATCAATGACAATATACACTACACCGACATATGTTAATCATTCATTAGAATCATTACTCACTCCGTCCAAATTTAATACTACATCTAATCTCATTTTTATCTGTCTAAACTTAACATACTCATTTTCATAAATGAAAATATTTATTATTTCTATACATTAATACATCAACCTTATAAAATGAATCACACTTATTAACTTTGAACAGAGGTCAAAGTACAAATTAATTTTCTCAATTAAGTTGTAAGTTTTAAACTAATGTAATTTTAGTTATATTTTTTAATAAAGTTGTAGAATTGTTGCACTAACTGCTCACATGAACGGCCAGAATTTCATGAAACAACCGTACTAAAGACTTTAGACCGCACGAAATGAGATTCCTAACATATTAATCAATAAATAATAATAATAAAATAATTATCATCCCTAAAAAAAAAATATATATATATATCAATATCCAACTAAAATTACATCATTATAAAAATGGCAAGACTTAATTAACATATTAATTCTTATAGAATTAAAGTCTTCACCGCCCACTAAATAAGCATATCAATATCACAAAAATTTATATAATAAGACCCGGGTCAACGCTAGTCAAACTTAATTAAAATGTTTTTTTTTGCTTTCAAAGTTTCAAGTATTGTTTTACACTTTTAGTGCAATCCCAAAATTATGCTACTAAATGATCAGAAAAATATTATTGACACTTAATTTTTTGGTCGAATTCTTCAGAATATTTTTTTACATGTAGTGATACACTTTTGTTCTTCTAGTAATAATAATTTGTCTTTAAAGTAACAATATACTCCGTATTAGTAAATCACTTATTTGCGATTCGCGAATTTTTCTGACGATTCAAATTTAGGCTTTTGACCCTTAATTTTTTTTTTACATCTTAAATTAGATCAATTTCATATGTGGAATATTTCATACTCTGCTCTATCAATATACTTGAAATTTAATTTATAATTAATGTTTGCAATTTACGACCATTCACCAAGAAAAAAAAAAGGTGACAGAAGGAAAAAGGGCATCACTCAATTATTTGTCCACCTCCCACCTCCACTTTTCTCACTTCACATCCCAAAACCCAAACCACATAAATCCCTCCACAATCCCCATTCCTCTAAAACCTTTCAATCTAATTAAAACAAACCACTAACAATGCTTATTCTTATACCTTTCCTCCTCCTCCTTCTCCTTACGCCGCCGCAACATGTCTTCTCCGCCACCGTAACCACCACCTCCTCCGGTCATGCAATCCCCTTCCCCCTTTTCGAACACCTCGACATCAAACAATCCCTCGCCGAAACCAACCTCCGCCCCCCTGCCGAGTCAATCCAAACCGAGTCGACACAGAAAAAGCCATTCAACACTAACTCTTCCGTCAAACTCAACTTGCTCCACAGAGACAAACTAGATTTCAAATGGCACAACGATCACCACCGCCGTTTCCAAACCCGCATCAAAAGGGACGTCAAAAGGGTGTCCGCCTTGATTCGCCGCCTCTCCCCCTCCCCCGCCGCCTACGAGGTCTCCGGTTTCGGGTCGGATGTAATTTCGGGTATGGATCAGGGCAGCGGCGAATACTTCGTCAGAATTGGCGTCGGCAGCCCCCCAAGAAGCCAATACATGGTCATTGATTCGGGTAGCGATATTGTCTGGGTCCAATGCCAACCATGTAGCCAATGTTACCACCAATCCGACCCGGTATTCGACCCGGCCGATTCCGCTTCCTTTTCCGGAGTCTCCTGCGCCTCCTCCGTTTGCGGCCGGGTCGAGAATTCGGGTTGCCACGCGGGTCGGTGCAAGTACGAGGTTTCATACGGAGACGGGTCGTTTACAAAGGGCACACTGGCCTTAGAAACCCTCACAATCGGGCACACTACAGTCCAAAACGTGGCAATCGGATGCGGGCACATGAATCGGGGCATGTTCGTCGGGGCGGCCGGGTTATTGGGCCTTGGCGGAGGGTCCATGTCGCTAGTGGGCCAGTTGGGCGGGCAAACCGGTGGGGCTTTTAGTTACTGTTTAGTGAGTCGGGGCACCGGCTCATACGGGTCATTGGAATTTGGGCGCTCTGTATTGCCCGTGGGAGCCGCGTGGGTCCCGTTGCTTCAAAATTCTCGTGCCCCGACTTTTTACTATATCGGGTTATCGGGTCTTGGAGTTGGTGGAACACGGGTGCCCGTATCCGAGGATGTTTTCCGACTAACCGAATCGGGCAACGGCGGGGTCGTGATAGATACGGGCACCGCCGTCACGCGGCTTCCGACGGCCGCATACGTGGCGTTTCGGGATACGTTCATGGCGGAAACGGCCAACTTACCTCGTGCACCCGCGGTTTCTATATTCGATACTTGTTATGATCTAAACGGGTTTGTAACGGTTCGGGTACCGACCGTTTCGTTTTTCTTGTCGGGCGGGCCGATCCTGACCCTTCCGGCTAGGAACTTTCTAATTCCGGTGGATGAAAGGGGAACATTTTGCTTTGCTTTTGCTCCGTCTCCTTCGGATCTTTCCATAATAGGAAATATTCAACAGGAAGGTATCCAAGTATCATTTGATGGGTCGAATGGATATGTCGGATTCGGGCCAAATGTTTGCTGATGACCCGAGTTTAATTTTGAATATTTAGATTGTAATATATTTTTCCTTTTCTAGTATGCATTGAGTGTAGTATAACTTAATTATATATGGGTAAAGGTTTGATTTGTGCTCGTGGGGTAACATATTAATAATAAAAAAAAAATTATGTTGAGTGATCGACTTTTCTAATCACTTTTAGCAGCTATAATTAATTAATTAAATAAATTAAGGTAAGAGAGTGTGAAAAGAGTGGGATTAATTACAGCTAATGAGAGTCAAAACCAAAAACAACACTACGATTTTTGGCAGATTTTGAGTCAAAAAGTGGTGCATAAAAAGGCATTTACTTGGGAATAAGAGCACCCTTTTACACCTAAAGTGGATCCAAGAGGTCCCTTTTTCGTGTTTACACAAACTGTGTGCCATGAGATAATATACTTGTTGGTATATTCAGAATAAATGTATATACTGGGATATTCATTATTAATGGGCATTTATCAATTACAACCCTGCACTGCAATATATGGAGACTGCATTCTTGAATAGCAGTTGTGAAATTTTTGTATTGATAAAAGAAATGTTGATACAAATGAGAATTGTGAAAGAATTAAGTGTGAAAATATTGGATACAAAGTATGAATTTTTATTGAATGAAAGCTGCCAAAATAGGTTAAAAGGGCCGGGGGCTGAAGAATTGTGCTTTTGTAGAAATGAGTGACCATGAGTAGATGTCCCATAAAACTTTATTTTGGCCTGCAGTTTGCCTTATTACAAGATTCGGTTTCTATCTCTAAAGAGGAAAGGGTAAAAGAGCAGCATTCAAATCATGAGGGGAGGGAGCCACCATTAATGAAGGACATGTGAAGCAATCACTAGACTTGTTAGGGTTTTTCTTCCTATTTTTTATTGTTGTATTATTTATGTTAATATTTCTATATATGAATATATTTTTATTTTTTTTAAGTCTCGGGTATCCGGTCCAAATAAGGGGTGGGCATTCGATCGGTTCGGTCCCGACCTTTTTTCAACTGAACTGAAATAACCGAAGTTTTAAAAAAATGAACCGAACCGAAATTATATAAAAACCGAATCGAATTACAATTCGGTTGGTTCGGTTCAAACCGAATTTCTTCAACCTCAACTAGGAAAGACTTTTTTTTGCACTATTTTAGGACTTAATGACCTCTAAATGCATCAAGCAAAGTCAGATTCTGCCGTTGAGAATTCATTTTTCACCAAAAATAGAATGCTGAACTTACCTCTATTATTCTTTGTTTACCTCTATCTAAGGTTATATATATATTATATATATTATATATATAATATATATATATATTAATTAATTATATTTATTTTTATTTATAATTCGGTCGATTCGGTTTATTCGGTTTTTTGAAAATATAAACCGAACCGAAAAAATCGAAATTTTAAAAAATTTCAATCGAACCGAACAACCGAAACCAAATAAACCGAAAATCGTCGGTTCGGTTTAATTTTTCGATTTTCTCGATTATTTGCCCACCCCTAGGTGACTAATATCACCGCCCACTTGTAGGGATCCCGTTTGTATACAAGAATATTATATAGTTATATAGAAAATAGTGATTTTAAAATATAAACATAAGCAGATGTCCAAGATGCGTTTATTGCCGTTCAAAAGAAGTGCAAAACCTTATATGAAATGATTAAAACTTATTACAAAAAATTCAATTCCTAATTTGCGTCATGCAAGAATTAGATTAACTTACCTTTGTTACTTTCCCAAAACCATTAAACCATCATTCTATATGTTAATTCCTCAAAATCATTAACAATGATTTTTTTATGGTAATTAGAATTTCATCGTATAATAAACAAAATTATCAAGCGCATAAAACTCTAAACAAGACATGACATTAGATAGTTGGGAAACAATGTAAGCTTAAAGCATCTCACAGTACAAAGAGTTGCACGCTCTAAAAATACGAGATGATATAGAGAACTAGACAGCAATTAACATCTCGTAAAAATCAAATGAATTTATGAATACTGATTAAGAGGAGAAAGAAATTATAACCAAAAATTAAACAGCACAATATACTACATCTAAAATCATATGAAAATTTTGCTTCGTAACATATAAAAAGCGCAACTACAGCTTCAACTTATAAAAAATTAAATCAAAAAGGATGTTGATAACCACAAATGTAACATTTTTAAAAAGTAACTGTGGATAGATATAATTTAAGACCCAACCAAGTTATAATATCCTCAACATGCTGTGACAAGAGACAATAAATATCCATTATAAAAAAACAACAAAAACAAAATTGACACTTAGCACAAGACTTTTTAATTATGCCGCTGTTCACTCATCGTCCTCATCATCATCGTCATCATTTCCTGCTGCAGCATTCAGAGCATTTAACCTCTCGATCAACTTGGCCTTTCTCTCCTGGTATGTCAACTTCTTAAGGTTGTATCTGCAAAGGCCAAATCCAGATTAGGTTTCATTAAAACAAAATGATTATTTTCATGCAGAATAGTAATATATGACATCATCCTGCTTTTCATTGGTATGAAAGCTAAAACGAGCCACTTATCTTCATATAGTTCAAGGGCAAGACATCTTACCTCTTGTGCTCCTTCGGTGCTGGTTTCTCAGATTTCTTCTCTGTGGGGTCAGCACGGATGGCTGCATGGACCTTCTTGTACATCTCCTCAATGTTATCAGGCTCAACTCCCTTTTTAATGTACTCGCTAAAGTGAGTCTGATACTTCTCAGGCTCGTCTTCAATCAGAGCCTACAGATCAACAGCTTGTAATCAAGTTGCCACTCCACACTGGTAACCTTAACACAGGACTATAAAATATGGGTAAAAAACTCACGTTCATGTAAGCAGAGATATGGCCACCATAGATGTACTTGCGATGTACTTCAGCATCAAGTTGCTTGCTATCCTTGCTAAATCCAGCAAACCTCTTTTCACTGTGAGGAATATCCAGTCCTGCATCTAAAGCTCCCTGAAGCATGCAAATAAATATTTATTCAACAAATTAAAACCAAAGTTAATACCCCACAATTAACAGAAATTTGAACCCTAATTAGCAGCAGAAATATAAATATACACGAATAATCATAAGAATGAACTATATGATATGTATGTGTAAAAATCAAGTGGCCAACATGTACCTTGAGTGCACCAAAAATACGGTTGCCAGTCGTAGTTTTCAAGAGACCAACATCTAGGAGGGCACGGAATGGCCTCCTGCTCTCTGCTGGTTCAACAGAGTAGTCCTCTCCAGTAGCCTGGAAAGATTGTTAATTAGTTAAAAAAACTAAGATATAAATAACAAAGTGTGTTAACACAATTTGCATTATTAATATATTAATAATAAAAAGGAAATTCTTAAATTCTACTGAAAACTTTCTTCCCGAAAATAGATATTAATAGCATAGTGCATCGCACACACACATGTGAATGGAAAAGGTGAGAATAAGCAAAAGATGACAATATAAGGCTAAATGTTCTAGTTTAAAAAAAAAAACTATGTTTTTCCTCAAATTTTCAAAATACATAATCTATTTCATTTCATAACCATTAATACTTTCTTCTACAAATTTTTATTAGGCATCCATACAGAATACCAAGAGATCCAGAAACAAAATATTAGATCTCAAACATGGATATAGAGTGTCCTTAGTCTCTTGAAGTGTCATTTTCATTGAATTTGAAAGTATTGAAATTGGATATCTATTGAAAATATTTGGTGCGGCTCAGTTTAAAATGTGAAATTCTAAAAACAATACAAATACCCTAATTCGCATCCTACAAAATAGTTGGATATCAAAATCATTATAAATATAAAAGAATACAGTAACAGACAAGTGAACCAAACAAGTTACCTCAACATTTCCTTCATACTCTGAATCAAGTTCAAGCTTCTTCAGAACACGGCGACCCAAAAGAAGTCCAGTGCAATAAGCTATATCACAAGGCCACACATAAATCACTTGTTGCACCAGAGATATTCTTATAATAATTAATAAGCAAATAATAATACCAGCGGAATAGTTGGAGAAGCCAGCTACAAGACCATAACGAGGAAGCTCATGTGCATAAGCAGCAGCAAGAACGTGGTCACCAGTGATGCTTGCAGATACAATTTGGGCTATTATATCCCGGTTGGTCTATAATTAATGTTAAGGTAACTTCAAACTTCTAAATGCCCGAAACCAGCAAGAAAGTGGATGACAAAAATAATTCACAACTTCACTAGAAACTAGACATTATTTAAGTGGTATTGAAGTTCAGACAAAGGGTAGTTAGTTAACATAAATAGTAGGAATTTATCAAAACAACAAGAACTTAAGGATACAAATCGCACAACAAATCGGAACTTTGGTGTATTGTACTTGTTCTTGTCCTGATTTATCATGCGGATCCTTGCACGATAGTCAGTCTTGCCCTCTGTAAATAAAATTATCAAGGTCAATAAAAGTTATGGCACCAAGAAAACAGAATAATTGTGGGCTACTTACGTCTCCTTCTCTTGTATTTAACTTGAAATCGCTTGAAGTAAGCATTTGACTTCTGAGACTTGACGAACACCTGTAAACAGCACCAACTTATATTAGCCGAGGTACCATAACTTAAGTGTATTAAAAATCACGAACCTATAATTGTCAATAATAATAACGAAAGAAGCACCTAAAAATTGCAACATATCCAGATCAAATATAAACGAAAACCGGAGAATATCCAAACCAAATAATTTAAAAGAAAAGCCTGGACGAAAGAGCAATATCAATATCTGGCAACAATTACAGTACAACATTGTGAAATCAAGCTGGATGCATCAAAGACAAGAATGACCGCTTAAGTTTAAGAAACAAACAAGCTATAACCTCAAATTAAATATAAAACTCTCAATCACGTGTTTGATCGATTTTCATCTTCAAGAGTTAACAGAAAAGCCAACAAACAATGCAAAATACATCTATTCCTCTCTAATTGCAATACTATACATAAATAGATATTCGTAGATATAAAATGAAGAATTATAACTAATCAAATGCACGAGATCTGAAATCTCACCATTGCTCTCTGTTGGAGGCGGCTCCGCTGAGGCAGAAGGGCGAGTAGAAGAGAAAAGTGTTGTGGGTGACGCTCAAATAAGCTTAAACCCTAGAGCGGCGCCGTATTTGATTTTCTGGGTTGGCTTTATATTGGGCTTAAACTATAAATGGGCTTAAACTATAAGTCTAAATGGGCTTAAAACTGGGCCGTAAAAGTTGGTATATATCATAAGGGCGCGGCTAAAGGCACCCAAGGATCCTATGAGGACACCCACGCGATGAGGACACCCACGTAAAAATACAAAAATACCTTTCATCCTATTAAAACCCTAAAACTCCCCATTCTCAAAATTAAAAGAGAGACACCCACCTTGACCTATTTCCTCCGCCTCCTCCACTCTCTTGAAGACGACGGCGCCGCCCACGCCACCGCTGCCCACGCCGCCGCCTCCTTCCACGCGGCCACTCGCACAGTGCCGCCGCCGCCCACGCCACCGCCTTTGCCTCGCTGCGCCGCGCACGCCTCCCTCTCCACTTCGCGGCCGTTCGCGGCCGCAACCTCTCCCCCTCCCCTTCGCGGCCGTTCGCGGCCGCAGCTCTTCCCTCTCCCCTTCGCGGCCGTTCGCGGCCGCAGTCCCTTCCCCTCCCCTTCGCGGGCGCAGCTCCTCCCTCTCCCCTTCGCGGCCGTTCGCGGCCGCAACCCCTCCCACTCCCCTTCATCGCACCCAACTACCCACGCCGCCGCCGTTCGAAGGTAAGTTTTTTTTTTTTACAATTTTTACATTCCCCAAAAATTAGGGTTTTAAAAAATTAGGAAAGTTAGGGTTTTTAGTAGTTCGGAAATTATTTTCGAACATATTACGTTTGTTTTGGAAAAAATTTCGAACAAGATGTTCGAATTTTTTTTCGAACAAATCTAAGTTGTTTTGAATTTTTTTTCGAACATATTGGGTTTGTTTTGGTAAAATTTTCGAACATCTCAACTTTGTTTTGTTAAAATTTTCGAACATGTTAAGATTTTATTTTTGTTGTTGAAATTTTGAATTTTTAGAATTTTTGATGTTTTGGTGTTTATTGTGGAAATCTGAAATGATACGGATGTGAAATGATGAATGTGTGTGAACCTGAATAGATGGGTGTACTCATCCGGCCTTTTTTTTTTTAACTACAGTAGGGGTAAAAACGTCTTTTCGCACTACCCTTGGGACAAAAAAAATTCTCCGTGGGTGTACTCATAGGAAATCCGGGTGCCTTTAGCCGCGCCCATATCATAATTAAGAATTTCATTTGTTTTATTTTATTTTTGTTCTGGCCATAAAAATACTAATACAATTTATTTCTCTTTGAATTTTAACTAGTGCACGACCCACGTACTACGAGGGATCTTAAGACTTTGAGAATATTCTAAAAAGAATGTTTGTCAATGAGTTGGTGAGTTTTTGAGAGTTTTCAACGGTTGTCAAAAATGGAAAACACACTTGGACGGCCAGGATTGATTTCAGGGGAGTTGGCCAATTTTGATCCAATGGTCAAAAACCAATGTAACAGTGAGTTATTGATTTTATTCAAAACGTGGAAGTTATTTAATATTAGTTAATGGATGGGGAGTTCTCGAGATAGATCATGGCTTGAAATGTTTAATGCAAACAAGAGTTAAATCTTGGCATTAAATGCATGGAAAGCGACCTTTTGGGTGGGAGACAAATTAAAATCCCAAAAAGGTGATATCTGTAAAAGGAATGGGACAGATATCAAAATAGGCAATGATTACCCAAATTAGGTGCTTATCAAACCAATAAAATAGTTTGATAGCCAAGACAACTTATCTGACCCCACTTGGACAAGTGTCCTGAGACTCAATGGACAAGAGTCCTGATCATTTGAGGTCATCTCTTCTGAGTTTCAGTGGACTTGACCAAGTCTGCTGAAAACCATTTTAATTCCCCTTGCTCCAATTAACTCCAATGGATTTTACTTGTCCAGCTTCCCTGGATCAAGTAATCTCAACTCTGCTGATAGCTCCAGAAACCTTGCCTCTGCAAGTGGCTTTGTTAGAATATCAGCTTTTTGATGATTTGTGTGGATCTTGACCAACTTTATGTCCTTCTTCTCCACATGGTCTCTAATGAAGTGATGCTTGATGTCCACATGTTTACATCTTGTGTGCAATACAGGATTCTGTGATATTGCAATTGCACTGTTGTTATCACAAAATATTGGCACTTCAGTAGAGTTGACTTTGTAGTCTCTTAGTTGTTGTCTCAACCAAAGGATTTGAGCACAACAACTTCCAACTGCAACATATTCAGCTTCAGTGGTGGAAGTAGCCACTGTGTTCTGCTTCTTGGAAAACCAAGATATGAGCTTGTTGCCTAAGAATTGACAAGTCCCTGAAGTGGACTTTCTATCAATTCTGCAACCTCCATAATTAGAAATGAAAATTGCATTTCTTGAATAATCGGTAGGATTTATTCTACACAAATTTTCAGAAAACGAATTAGAAACGAAAAAAGGCAACCGCTAGCAAAGGGATAAGAGAGTAAAAAGAGATTTAAAAAAAAAAAAAATAGGACAAACAAATGGATAGGAGAGTAAAAAGAGATTTTAAAAAAATAGGAGAAACAAATAACCGTAAGTTTTGGGTGAGAAAGATGAGAGAGAAAAAGAACAAAAAAGTAAAATAAGGATGTTAAATTAGATTAGGTGAGAAAAAATCATACATTAAAAAATATAAAATACGAATATTTAAAGTAAAATTATAAGAATGCATAATTTCAAATTAAAGAGATATGGAGTATGCCACAGAAAATTTAATGTAAATTAAATAGAAAAAAAATTATAAGTTTAGTGAAAAGAATGAAACATTACGTGACAAAATAATCTAAACACAAATGCTTAAAGAGAAATCAATATGAATTAGTTAAGTTTCAAAATAACAAAGAAGAATATGCTCAAGAATTTAGTAAAGTATTGTGGAAATATATGAATTAACCATCCACAAAATATATGTAAGTGTATGAATCTCGAATCATTCCATCCCTAAATATCTTATTTAGAATATTCCTATGTTTATTAGGATTTTCAGTGAAATTTTAATGAAAATTAAATAGAAAAAATTAGAAGTAGAAAAAATTACTCCGTATAAAAGAATTTTAGTAGAAGAATAAAAGATTATCTGAAAAAATAACAAAGAAGAATATGGCCGAGAATTAGTAAGGAGTTGGAACTCTTCATTAAATATTAAAACAAAATTATAGTAAAAGAATGAAAGATTACCTAAAATATAACATAGAAGAATATACTCGAGAATTAATAAGGAGTTTGAAACTCTTCATTGAAGTATCTGTATTTTGAACCGTTTGAAAAATTCTATCAGACAGAGGGGGAAAGAAAGAAGGAAAATTATTAAACACACAAATTGTACACCATACCAAGAATACAAAAAATTACACTATTGAAAAAAATTATATGTAAAAAGAGGTGTAAACAATGTACAATGGTGGCGCGCAGCAAATTTGGTTAATTGAAGAATTTTGACGGCAGGTAGAGAAGAAAATGTTGTAAGGTTGAATTTGAAAGGAAGAAAAGTAGAAAAGTGCAATGCAAATGAAAGTAAGAGAAAATAAAGGAGTTATTTAAATGAAAGAGAAAAAAAAGGAGCATTTTAAAAAAAAATAACTGACTCATAAAATTGCATTATTTCAAAAAGAATGAGGTGAGAGGAAGCCACGTCAGATTTTAAGAGAACTGATGAAATAGATAAATTAAAGATATATTGTGTTTATTTAAAGTATATTTTTTACAAAAAAATAATTTACCATTTAACTCTCATTTATTTTTGATGGATAGCTCAAGTGTTAGAGCGCCTAGGCTTTAGATCTGCGTTCGAGTCATGGAGAGAGGAAAAAAAGGGATGAATATTTAATGTAATTCAAAAAAAAAAAAAAAATCTCCTTTACAACTATTTTGGAATCTCATCTTGATTTCGTCCAAATTCTTAAATTTCTTAAATTCTTATAATTAAAAAATAAATAAAAAAAAAAAAAAAATTTATGTCTCCTCTCTCATCTTTCAACCGTTATTTTCAATTTTCTTTTTTTTTCTCTCACCTCAGCCGTCCCTCATCTATTTCTATTTTATTTATTTTCTAATTTTTTTCCACCATTCTTTCATTTTCTTTTCAATAATTAAAATAAAATTTCATTTATCTACATTTTATTAAAAAAAATCATATTAACCTTTTATAATATATTCAGTAATATTTTTTAACAATTCCGCGTAATAGTCTAGTAAAAAATAATAAATATATCAATATTAAGTATCTTTTTTTTTAAGAAACCAATATTAATTATCTAATTAATCATATATGGAGTTGACGGCATTAGTTTGTTGAAATAATTATATAAGGGTAATAAAAAAATAACTTTATATTTTATATAGATATATATATATATATTAGGAATAATTTTATGTATATTGAATATAGCATTTTTTTGTGCTTTTAAATTGAATATTCTTTGAGAATTAAATTATTATTTTAGTACATCTTTCTCACACATTATTTTTATTTTTTTATTTAAATCAGGCAAAGTAGAGATTTTGATGAGAATTAGGGTTGGCAACGGGGCGGGTATGGCCTGTCCGAGAACCCGCCCCGCTAAAAAAAAAAAAATTATACCCGCCCCGCCCCGCCATTTTTTGTTTTTTAATAAAAAAGAACTGTTATTTAAATAAAATAGCACATTTCAAATCTGCTTTTAAAATCACAATAAAACATCAATTCCAACATTAAATAGAACATAAAATCTTAAAAAATATACATATTGTTCAATGAAAAATTAACCTAACAAATTTAAATGCATAACACAATTAATATCTCAATTCTCAACCCTCGTTGATAGATAATTCTTCACGTACGTCTTCTTTCTCAAATTAGAAAGGCGGAAAGCAGTGCGTGGGTATGTTCTATTATTGTGTAAACCTTACAATTAGAATTTAAAAGGTTTTATTAATATATATTTATTATACTAATATATATATATATATATTATATATTTTTTAATTATTATATATATGCGGGTTGGGTATATACAATTCCATTACTCGCCCCATACCCGACAGGTATTCGTTGATCGGGTATTTATCCGTCCCGTGCGGACCGATTTCATGCGGATCCGAGTTTTTACCCATCTCATTGCCAACCCTATAATGAAGTTCAAGAAATTAAAAAAAAAAGGATTTAATTGCTTCTATTGAACCGGGCTGAATAAGTAAATTAAAAGAAATGAATTAATAAGGAAAGCCTAGGCCCATTACTTTGTTGTTGGGCTAAGTAAATTAAAATTAAACAGTAAAAGGGAGGACACGCATGCTGGGAGCCGCACCTTGGAATTTAAGGAGTTCGAGGTTAGAGAGACTCTTTTTTTGGGGGGGGGGGGGGGGGGATAAGGATTAAGGAGTATATTTTTGGCCGTGAGCAGAGAGCGAAAGAGACTACTGATTGTCCATGGTTTTATGTTGATTTTAATTACTTTAACTTTTCTGAATATTTCTTGTTATTAGATATTGGAAAAATATGAATTTCTTATTTATTTTTATTTCTCCGTTTATTCTAGTTCAAGGATGTGAAACCTTATAGTATTAATTATGCCTTGTTAATTAAGCGTTTTACGGTTTATCTCGATTTTCTTCTCGATTTCGTTATTGTTTTGATTAAACGATATGCATGTTTTGATTTAGAAGTTTAATAGGTTTGATCACTCAATTTTATTCCTATTTCAATTCTAGATATTCCAAAGTTATAATCCGTAATTGTTATAATATTATGGAAATTGTAGCAACTAGGGTCGAACGCCTTATGGAATAATAACGTTTAAGTTGTATGAAACGAGTGGCTCGTATTCATGGTTTAGTTTATCCTATTGTTTTAATTCTTTAATGCGTTGGAATAGATTAATTGGGAGTCGTACTTTCTAATTAATTAAACATAATAAACAATTCGAGTTAGTTTGATCGTAGCACTGACTTATGGATAAGATTTGAGATTAGATTGAGATAACCGAATTCGTTGATTAAATTGGTAGGATTAATTAAGGGGAAGCTATCCGAGGGCTATATCATTTCCATTATTTGAAATCTCGTTATTTTATATTGCAATTTATTATTTGGGTTATAAACTAATAAGGTCATTTCACTACTAGTTTTTTCTAATAAAACCTACACCATAAATTCTTGTCTAATAGAGTCAAAATTTGATTTTTTTTGTCAATTATGCCCTTCCACCATATTTTGAAATTTTGAATTTATAAAATACACAATTATTAGTCAACTAAACATCCAATCAATTATTAAATGCAATTTTTCGAATTCCCGAAAATCTATTACTTTCTAAAATTTAAAAACTTTCCTAAAAGGTAGGTCTCTCCATTTATTTCGTTTAATTTTGTTAAGTTAAGGGATTCTGGAAATCTGCATTTCAACCCACGTATATGCAGTGTCGAATGCATATTCATATGAACTTGTAACCTTTTAACTATAGAACCACGTAAACTATCAACAACTAAGAAATTGCATATCCGTATGACATATATCATGTGCATACATAATAATATGCGTGAGTAGGTGCATATCATTTAAACACTTAAATATCGGTAGAATATGTTTGTGCACACGACATGTCTGTACATGTTTCAAATGCAGAAGTTAATGCATATCATTTAAACACTTATGCATAATTCAAAATAATTTCTTTCAATTTAATTAGAATCTGATGATTATTTTGCATATAACATTATGTATAATTCAAAATATGATGATTATATTGCATATCACGTTATGCATAATGCATTCGATTGAAATATGTCAACTAATAACAAAATTTCATTAACACTGCATAACCTAAAAAACACTTTTAATGTGACAGCTGTATATCATTGGAGATGCTTTAATTAAAAAAGAAGAGCATACTTTAGAAAAGCATAAATTATTATTTGCAGCAGAATCTTTCCATTCACCTTCATTCAACACCTCCATCGTCATTGCAGCTCATCTTCAACTAAATTGATTCTGCATTCAACTAAATCCATGGATGCTGCGACCACTTCTTCATCTCCTCTCCATGTTCGCCGCGTGCTGCTAACGAACCTCATCGTCAATAGGCTCCACATGCTCTTCAATGGAGTTGCTATACTCTCTGTTTTCTACTACAGATTCAATACTCTTTTCCGCATATTTCACACCAGAGAGATTCCGATTTTGCCCTATCTAATCGTTATTATCTTCGAGATTATACTCACCTTTCTCTGGATTCTTCACCAAGCCTATCGATGGATGCCCGTTCAATGAACTGCCTATCCCGAAAAGTTGCCGGAAGACGAGAAGCTTCCTCCGATCGACGTCTTCGTCTGTACGGCGGATCCGAGCAAAGAGCCCCTCTCGGGGTCATGAACACCGTTATATCGGTGATGGCGATGGCTCTTTGGAAAAAAAATTATTGACGCAACAAAATTAATTGAAGAGATGCAAATAATACATTTCTTCGACGGCCAATAGATCGGCGCATCGGAGTCGAGGGGGTTGCAGATCGGCGGCTGCTTCGTCTTCGACGGACAGGCGGCGGTGGACACGAGGCTTTCTTCTTCGGCCACTTCGTCTTCTCCGGTCAGTGCGGCGGCAAAGCAACGGCGACAGTCAAGGTGCTGCTTCGTCTTGTTTTGGGAGGCGACGGTCATGTTGGTGGGCGGCGACCATGGTTCAACGTCGAAATCGAGGGGGGCGGTTGCAAGAGAGGGAGGCGGTGGGAAAAGGGGGCGGCGGTAGAGAGGATGTTGGGGAGGGGCTAGGGTTTTAATTTTGGTTTTTGGTGAATGTGGAGAATGAATTAAATGAGTATATGATTCTTATTTATTTATATAAGGGTATTCTTGTATTTTTAACTCTATTTTGACTCTATTAGAAAAGTATACATATTGGTGTCTCTATTAGATTAATGAGTTATAATAGTGGACTTATTAGGCAATAATCTCTTATTATTTCTTACTTCTTAGTAGTTTATTAGCCAACCAATCAACTTCCCCCCCTAATTGCTTTTATAACACAAACTATTTAATTCAACGTTCTTTGTGGGATCGACTCTTACTTACTCCACTACATTAGTGGGTTTAGTTAAGAAATTATTTTTGGGTGCCGGTGACAGCACATCAAATTTTGACGCCGTTGATTCGGGTGGAATTTAAACGTTTTATAAGCACTTGTGAAGCATATTTTGATGTGGATTTCATTGATTTTTGCATTGGATATGATTGTTTAAGCCGAAATGAGAGAAAGGTTGTGTTTTGTCGATTTTGTAGGTAAAACGATGGAATTTGGAGCAAAACACATACCACAAGTGATCGGACCGGAAAGAGGAGTGCACCGTTGGATCCGGCTCGAAAAATGGAGTGGAATGGAAAAAGAATCGAGTCAATCGGAGGTCGGAAGCTCGAGATACAACGAAACGAAAAACGACATGGCCGGGTAGAATCCCACCCGGCCGGGTAGAATCCGACCCGGCCAGGTCACTTCAACTCGGACAAGGAGCGAAAATGAGGGCAGTTCGTATTTGGCCCGGGTGGGATTCTACCCGGGCAAAGCCAAAATTCATGCCTTTCGTATTTCGCCCGGGTGAAACCCACCCGGCCGGGTGGATTCAACCCGGGCAAGGGTGAAAAATGTATGTGCTTCGAGTTTTGGCCGGGTGACAACATTTTCGGGGTTTTTTTGCCATTTTCTCCATTTTTGAGGGACCAACTTGCAATTTTGGCATCCAAACCCTTCCCCAACACTATATAAGACCTCATTCTTGAAACCCAAGACACTTTTCCCCAATTCTTCAATTCCCACACATAGTTACACATACTTGGAGGTGTTTGACCATATCTTCCTCAATTCTTCATCAAATCAAGCAAGAGAGGATGCAATAGCTTGCAAATTTCATTCCCTACCACAATCTAGACTAAGCTTCTTTGTTCTCTTTCTTTTTATTTCATTATTTCATTTGGATTTTGTAATTGGATTATGTCTTTGATTAGCTAAACACTTTTGGTTCTAGAGCCTTGTACATACTTTTGATGATATCTATGAATTAATGTTTGCTTAATTGGTGTTTGTGTGGCTTAATTCTATTTGAATGCTTGGTTTTTGTTGCAAAAGCATGTCATTATGTGTACAATGATGATGTGTTGATCATAGTTAATTGAATTAGGTTGAGAAATCTAGTTTGATTAATTGATTGCAAGCATTTGACCTAATTTTATTGTGAGATTGAAAGATGATCAATGATTAGGAAGATGTGTGATGATCTTAGGAGCTTGATTGGGTCTTATTGTGCAATTTAGGTAGAGATACTAGATTGTGTGGTATTTCCTTTGAATTACTTGGATCGAAAGGACTTTTAATTCATTATGTTGTGATCAATCTTATAGACAAAGCATGAACACCACTTGAATAGATATTTAACCATAGATGGATTCACTAGTAGTGCATGTGCTCTAGGACCTACATTCTCTTAATTGAGTTTATATCCATTTCATTTTCGTTTTCTTGAGTCGTATGCTAGTTGATCGATTTTCATTGCTCTTGGTTACTTGTTTGTGACACTTTGATAGGTAATTTTAGAGTAATTCAATATCCAATCTATTCGATCACGTCTACTTAGAACTCGATTAACAAACTACCACTTTTACGCTTAACCTTCTCGTGGGATCGACCTCGTGCTTATCACGCTACAATAGACGCCGTACACTTGCGGTTGTTTATTTAGTGTTGCATATCACGTGTATCAGCCGTTGAGGGGAACAGTTATTAATTCGATTAAATATTTTGTGTTTTTAATTTTTGTCAAAAAAAATTATGAAAATCCAAAAAAAATAAAAGTTTTATTCTCGTGGCTTTTTGCTGTTCTGTTGTTGAATTATTATGCTTTGCTGATTAGAACTAACACTGACCCCTTCAGCATCAGTTATGTTTTTCTCTAGTTTTGTTTTCAGTGAATGATCACTCGCTTAAACCGGAGTGAACGACTTGAATACAATTCGGAAGTAGAGAGAACAGTCAGGAGACTTAGGAAGGAGACTCGTGTACGTCGGCAAATTAATTTTGATTTGACTAGAGAGACTAACAATGAAGAAGAAAGTGATACCCGTGAAGAGCTAATTTTCGAGCAAAATTTTAAAAATATCTTTGCATTACAATTCCTACTCTTGTTGCTAATGTTAATTTTGAAGTGAAATCAAGACTAATTCATTTGTTACCTTCTTTCCATGTATTGTAGGTGAAAAACCACATACTTTTTCAAGGAATTACATGTAGTATGCTCGAGCATGAAACCAACCGGAGTCACAGTGGATTATGTCAAGCTAAGTGAAATTCCGTTTGCACTTAAGAGCACTGCAGAAGACTGGTTGTATTTCTTGCCACCTAATACAGTGAACGCATGGAATGACATGGAGAGGGTCTTTCTCCAACACTATTTTCCAGCCACCAGAGTGGCAAAATTACGAAAGGAGATTACAAGTGCTAGACAAGGGTCGGGGGAGACGTTATATGAGTATTGTGATCGTTTCAAGCGCCTTATAGCTTCGTGTCCACAACACCAGATTGGTGATCAGCTGCTTATCCAACATTTTTATGAGGGACTTGCCCTCATAGATCGTAACATGATTGATGCAACTAGTATATGAGCTTTGATGGATAAAACACCAACAGCTGCACGTGAGTTGATATCTAATATGGCAGCGAATACTCAACAATTCAGTGTACGAGATTCCATGTTTAGGCCAGTTCATAAGTCAAAAGATGATGCATTGGAGAAAATGTCAAGTATGATGCAAATAATGATGAAGGGAAAGACTCAGAAAGTCCGACCATGCCGAATTTGCTCCACCATAGATCACACCACTGGTGACTGTCATATTTTAAATGATGAAATCGAGCAGCATGCCAATGCAATTAGTTTTGGGAATTCTCCGCACTCTAACACTTATAATTCGGGGTGGAGGGACCATCCTAATCTACGATATGAGAACCAACAAAACTATCAACATGGGGAAAATCAAAGGGCTCAACACCAGGATCGTAAGTTCCAGTTGTTTAGAGGGAAAAAATCGTAATGTTGAACCTATGAGACATAATAGCGGTGGTGGAAAGTCAGGTATATCTTTTGAGGATATGTTGAAGTTATTGGCAGCCACGACGATGAAAGTCCAACAAGAGAATCAAGTAGCCGTGAGATGTTGAAGTCATTGGCAACCACGATTATTATGTCCCATAGGTTCAGCATTACGATCACTCCCTCTAAACAACTAGAACTTCCGATCTTGGTATTGAGGCCTTTGATTTTCCCCATGTTGATAGTTTTGTTGGTTCCCATATCATAGATTATGATTGTCCCTTCACCCCTGATTATAAGTTTTGGAGTGTAGATCATATCTCCGACCTTGAGAATTCTCAAACCAATTGCATTGGCATGCTACTATATTTCATCATTTAAAATCTGTCAGTCATCAGTGGTGTGATCTGTGGTGGAGAAAATTTGGCATGGTCGGAATTCTGGAGTTTTTCCCTTCATCATCATTTGCATCATACTTGCAATTTTTTTCAATGCATCATCTTTTGACTCATGAACCGGCCTAGACATGGAATATCGTGCACCAAACTGTTGAGTATTAACTGCCATATTAGATATCAATTCACGTGTAGTTGTTGGTGTTTTATCCATCAAAGCTCCTCCACTAGCTGCATCAATCATGTTACGATTTATGAGGGAAGTCCCTCATAAAAATACTGTACAAGCAGCTGATCACCAATCTGATGTCGTGGGCATGAAGCTATAAGGCGTTTGAAACGCTCCCAATACTCATACAACGTCTCTCCCGACCCTTGCCTGACACCTGCAATCTCCTTTCGTAAGTTTGCCACTCGAGTGCCTGAAAAATAGTGTTGGAGAAAGCCCCTCTCCATGTCATTCCATGCGTTCACTGTATTAGGTGGCAAGAAATACAACCAGTCTTTTGCAGTGCTCTTAAGTGCAAACGAAAATGCACTTAGCTTAACATGATCCACTATGACTCCATTTGATTTCATGTTCGAGCATACTACATGGAATTCCTGGAGAAAAGTATGTGGGTTTTCTCCTTCAAGACCATGGAAAGAAGGCAACAAATGAATTAGTCTTGATTTCAATTCAAAAGTAACATTAGCAACAAGAGTAGGAATTATAATGCAAGGGGGTTGACGAGTTATGGTTGGGTTTGCCAACTCATTCATCGTTCTCTCTTGAGCTTCTTCTGCCATATTTTTAAAATTTTGCTCGAAAATTGGCTCTTCACGGATATCACTTTCTTCTTCACTACTCGTCTCTCTTATCGAATCAAAATTAATTTGCTGACGTACACGAGTCTCCTTCCCAAGTCTCCTGACTGTTCTCTCTTGTGAGTTTAAACTCGAATAAACTTAAAAAAGGCTTAAATATATGTCTTGTTTTTTAAAAAAATGGTCAAGTTGAACTTATGAAAAAATTGTGAGGATTATCTCATAATCTCGGAGATTCAGATGAATTTTACTCGTCTGATGTTGGAATTAGAAGAGTTTCTAGACTGCTGAAGTACTCAGCTGGTGGGAGAATCAGATTGTGTTACCTAGCTGATAGAAGTCTTCTGATGGACTCAACTGTTGGGCGTATCAGCTGGAGGAGTCAGGCAACCTAACTCATGCATGAATAGATGAGGTGGAGGTTTCCAATCAGATGTGAAGGTGTTGCTTAGAATCAGCTGAAATGAGAAGATCAGAAAAGGTCAGATCAGATTAGTAGAGTTCAGTTTGCAAAGTTAATCTTTTAGCTAAGTGTTGGGATATCAGAAGAGTAATCGGAAGAGGGAGGTCTTTTGATTGTGTCATCTGTTTGCGAGAACAAGTGAAGGGCATTGAGGTCAATTCAGATTGGGTCACAGTGAAAGTGTGAGTTTGTTAGGAGGTTTCAACAGAATCCACGCTGGCAAGGATCACTCAATCAACGCACGTTGCAATCATCCTTGGCTTCTATACAGGGGTGGCCATGACCCCCCTCAAGTTTTTTTTTTTTTTACTATTATATTAAGTATTAATTAATTATTAAATATTTGTTTTTTAATTTACTTTCTCCTTATTTTCGTCCACCAAATTAGTTTGCTCTCCACAATTTAAGTTACGGTTATTAATTAGTCCAAATATTAATATTAAAATATATTTTAATATACATATTTGAATTGACAAATTTTTGTATGTAATTGGTGCATACCAATCTAATCAAGTTAAAATTGTGATTCAATTATATCATACCATAAATACACATAATTTTTTTTTTCAAATTTTTTATTCACCATTCGTTATTTTTTTCCATTTTCAATTCAAATAATTATAGATTATAGGCTTTGAGATATTTATGTGTTTTGATATATTTAACAGTGAATAATATATAAAAATGAAATATTTTAATTTTATTATTGAACATATAACAATGTTGAACAATATTATTATATTGACCCCCCTTACCGTCGGTCCTGGGTCCGCTCCTGCTTCTATAAATACCTCATAGCTTGTAATTGTAAAAGTTTGACGCTTACGAGCATTCCTTATTGAGTTGTGAGTTCACGAGTGAAATGAGGAGAAATCCCTTTCTGAGTGTTGAGTGGGTAAACATTTTTTTATCAATTAAAATTGAAGTCGTGTGTCCAGTGGATGTAGATCAAGTTGATTGAACCACTTATATCTCTGTGTGCTTTGTTTTCTGTTCTCGTCTTTATATTTGTGAATTGTCATTCTTTGTTGAATTGTATTTGTGGTCTGATTATTCATTTGTGATTGGAGACATCTAATCAGAGGGTAATTATCTTGACAAAAATCTATCAAAATTAATAGTTCGAGTTTATAAAAAGTTTTGTAAATGTGCATATAGACTTTAAGGTGTATATCCTGTACTTGCTTGACCTGTTACCACCTCTGTTTGTCCATATGATGATGAGATGTGGAGACTTTAGTACCTAGTGAAATAAAAATCTATACCAATGTTTTGAAACAAAAGTTAATATTTTAGGGTAGTAAAAAATTATATGCAACAATTGTTGGTACTTTGACTCCTTTCGGTGAGTAATAGGACAAAGTTCATAAAATAAAGCAATTGATTTGTAATTTGAATAATACTAGTATACAAACTAAAAAAAAAGAAAAGGTTGATTGAATATTTATGGATCAAATGGTGATTATTACATGATGCCAGTGGTGTGCCAAAATGTAATTTGTTTATTGACAACCTCATCAAAATTATGCATAGCAGGATAAAGTTTTTGAGCCATGAATTTGAATTCGTGTTAAAATGAAAATTCAAATGATATCTAAATCAATGACACATTATATTTTTCAAAATATTAATATAACAATTTGCATTCCCGAAATTTTCATTATTCTGCCGCATTATACACTTTCACAAGTATATAAACAAAACGTTAAACAAGTCAAAAGGAAGACTAATTAAATCATTACTGAGTATTTATTTTTGTAGACTATAATTATATTTTGAGCAAATGAGTATTCTTTACTCTTCTTCAGTTTTATAAATTTCACACACTTACGCATAATAATAAACTTTAAAATACTATGTCCCTCACCTCTATTTATATTTTTTGAAACAACTTTGCACTACATATAATTTTGGGAGGATTGACCTCTAGTGCATAAATTGGCCTCTAAGAGGCTTATGATACATGTTACTTTTAAAGTTGGTAGGACATACAAATTCCTATGGACAAAGACAATTTTGCCCTTTAATTGATCTTCCTCAATTTTGGTATTGGAAGCTGGAAAAAAGAGCTCAAATGTCAACTGCGATGTCCAATCACTCTGCAAAAGCAAAACCCAGCTTTGACACCCCCCTCCCTCTCCCCTTTCAATTCACGTGTCAGACACCACCCCCTTTCAACCCTTTTCAATTTTTTAGTTTTCCAAATTATATTTTATTCTATTTTTACTCAACTGTTTTATTCAAAAATTTATATTCAGATTTCTTAATTTTTATAATTAACGTATAAAAAAAATCAAATTTTACTTGAATTTTTTTATTCATTTTTTCCAAAAATTTAAGTAGATTTTTTATTAAATTTTTTTAATTTATATTTTATTTAGATATTTTTATTCAAAATTATTTTTAAAATTTTTTTTCTCTCTCTTCCTTCAAAAGTTTTGACTTGTCAAATTATACCTTTCTATTAACTTAATTCAATTTTTTTATTCAAATTATTTTTATTTATATTTTATTCAATTTTTTTTGTTGAATTTGTTTTTTCAAAATTTCTAAGTCAATTTTTTTTATTTCATTTTTCTTTATTCAAAATTTTTAATATATATTTTTTTACATCATTGAATATCGAAATATATATTAAATATTGAACACTGAATATCAATATACATTGAATATAATTTTGAATATTGAACACTGAATTACGATATATATTGAATATAATTTTAAATATTGAATATCGACATATATATTGAACATTGTCAATAGAATATAATTTTGAATATTGAACACTGAATTTCGATATATATTGAATATAATTTTGAATATTGAATATCGACATATATATTGAACACTGTCAATATGTAAGGAACATATTTTACATATTATTAAGTAGCACGACGACAGTACATTAGGATTTATATTGAATAGGAACCATCAGCCCATCGAGAAGTTCAACTACTCTTAATTCACGGACTCTGTTGGAGAAAAATTAGGAACCATGAACACCACAAAAAGAGGAGGCATACAGATTACAGAGTTTGATAGTAATTGGTTAAAGGAATCAATCAGCCTATACATGTAATCTATTAGTTAGAATCAAAACAGTGACTCATAAGACATATCCAAATGATTTCTAGATTTTTCCTATCCAAAATGAATCGGTTTTTTGTGGTTCGTTAAGAGAGCAATTGTTAGTGCAAACCATTGTCTCTGAAAACAAATCTAACAACTTATCATTTCCTGAAAACAAATCTAACAACTTATCATTTCTAATTAGCCTCCATGTGATATTTCTACAAACTTTGATTACTTGAAAGAGTTGTATACAATACTTTAGTCATTGTCTCTACATCCTCGAATCCAAACTCAACAACAAACAAACTCTAATTTTAAATTAAAACACTTTGAAAGAAAAAGTTAAAATAATCATAATTCTATTCATCAATTCATGTAATGCTTAATATTTTTCCAAAAACAGTGTTGTTATCCATAAATATTCATCAACGCGATAGTCATCCAACCAAAAATGCCTCAGAAAACAAAATTTTAATCATTACAAGTAAGTTTTAATCTAATAAATTTACAATCCCTCAAGAACAGTTAATCAAAACCTTACATTCGAGAGTCCCCGCTCCAGCTCCTCCTGAAATCACAGAAATAAAACCGGGGGAAATAAAGTGTTTTTCCTTCATATAGGAAAACATAGAAATTCCAGAATACTCAAACCCATGACAGTGAAAGTCACAACGCAGGCGTGTCCATCCTTCACTTCACCACCGCTTAATGAAGAAGATACACTACACACAGCTTAAATTCAAGAATAAATCTAAGCAAACACTCCAAAAAAAATTCACAAATAAATAAAGAAGGTGAAATCTCACAAATCTGAAACAAAAGACCCAATGAAAATGAGAAAACCCTAGTCCAGTCGAAGCAGGTACAATTTCAGGCCATAAAAAACCCTTTTCAGGCCATAAAAAATACAGATCATTAAAAAATTCAAAGATTTCAAACCTTCCACAACAAAAAGACATGTCTTTCTCTTCAATTTTTTTTTACAAATTTCACATTATAAACTCATCAAGAAATATAATAAGGAAAAACATAAAAAATCAAGGATCTGACATCTCAACATAAAAAAAATCTGAAAATTTAAATAAACCAGCAAATCAGAGGAATAAGAATCCAGAAAATTCAAAAACTAACCTAATCACTCACATGAAAATGAAAAAAAATCAGAGGAAAAAATAGGAGGAGGAGGAGGCACGAATATCTTTCTTCTTCAAACAGAGGGCGGCAACGGCCTTCAAACGGAGGCGACGGTGAGAGAGAGAAACAGCAGCGGCGTTGATGAGAAGAGTTTCGAACAAACCTTAGTAGACGAAGCCGGGAGCGGGTCGAGGAAGATGGAGGCCGGGAACCCACCACCCGTGTCGTCGGCGTCGTTGGAGGCCACCGGAAAATGGAGAAGGGTGTTGAACGACCACTTCAATTTGAGAGAGACGAGAGAGGATATATAATAGGAGAGAGAGGAAAATATAATTGTGCTAGCAATCAATTTCCAAAATTAAGGGTAGTAGAGACATTTTGTTATAAAATTTGTAGTGATAAGTGGACAAAATTATGGCTGGTGCCTTCTACCCCTCAAAGGGCAAAAAATGTACTATCGAGTCAATAATCTCTATAATTTTTATCAACTAGCTAACAATGAAAAGAAAAAGAGTTATGAGAGAACTGAAGATCAATGGTGTCCACTTTGAGCTGGAGGTAATTCTTGACAGCATAAAAGTGGTGGTGTTCATATGTTGAAGACTGGAATAGGGAATCGCTATTGTGTTACTTGTTTGTGTATTTGTTAATTTAATTTTTGTTAATCTTGAATTTCGCTTTGTAACGTTATAACTTTTGTTTTTTTGGTATATATTCCTGACATCCATTATAAAACTTTTGTAGTTTAAAAAAAAACGAATTGGAGATTGTAGAAAATGAATTATGTCACAATAATAATTGAAGTGAAATTTGAAGTCGTACAATACAAGTAATAAATTACAAAACCAAACTCTAAAAAATCAAAATACAAAAAAGGATTATAAATTACAAGAGCGCAAAAGAGAGGGAAAAAAAAAAAAAAAAAGAAATAGTAAAATCATTTTCTCAAACACATCCTGAGCTCCATGATGAGAGTGATGATGAATATGATGATGAGAAAAGCAGCAAAACCGGCATTCCATGAGGATCCGGCACCCCCCAAATGGATCCCATAGAACACATTTATGCCCGCCAAAAGTATCAACATCCTTCCTACACCAAAATGGTACCAATTCCAATACTTTCTAACCTTAGCTTCTTTGTTCGGTCGGATCAAAATTGCCAAAACCTGCAATTGACATAGTTTGGCCGAATTAGTTTTATGGTGATTTTGTGTGTATTTTTTTAAAGATAATTGCCAGATTCATTAAAATGTATTAGTTGTCTTATTAATTTTTTTAAATGATTTTATGTAATGTATTATATTTATACAAACTCTTATGTAAAGTTTACTTTTGAGTTTTAAAAATCTAGTTTTAAATTTAAAGATTCTATATCGATTTTACTTGAAAATTTTGGAAATTTAAAAACTGATTTTGAAAATTGACTTCTACAACAATTATTCATAAACACGCTATCACAATTAAATATCTCTTCTTAAATTTTAATACTACCTGCATCCTTTTTAAGTTTTACATTTTATCATTCTCACATTCCACTTAAATCTTTATATTAAATATTATATTTCTTAAAACAGGTATAGTTCCCTAAATGTAAAATTTAAAAAGGAATGAAGAGAGTACATGTTAATCATATTTCATATAATTTAATCATTTCAATTATATTCAACAATAATATAATAACATTCACTATATATGATTAGATAACATTTTTATTTAGGCATTATCTTGTGTGATAAGCAGGGTTGCAGAAATCGGGCCTAGGCGGCGCCTAGGCCCCGCCTAGGCGCTAGGCGGGAGGTATCCGATGGGATTTTATACTAATCGGGCCATCTAGGCGGCTGGCTCATTAGGCGCCGCTTAGGCGGTCTAGGCGTCGCCTAGGCGCCACCTAGGCGGTCTAAGCGGAATTTTTTAATTTTTTTTTTTAATTTAAAAATTCGAATCTACGTCGTTTCATCCACGTAAATAAATAAAATAAATTAAAAAAATTCCAATTACATTTACAAATGTGAATTTGGGAAACAAATCAACAATACATAAATAAATTATTTTTTTATTGTTAATATTCATGTATTTTTAAAAAAAAATTAAAAAAATATAAAAAAGTAAATAAAAAATCGGATCGCCTAGGCGGCGTCTAGGCGGTCAGAAAACGCCCGACTGGCGATTTCCGATTTCTACAACCTTGGTGATAAGTCAAAAATAAAAAGAAACAAGAGACAATGATATTGTGAAAAGCTAACCTGGAGGCATCCTAGTGTGAAAATGATGATACCAATGGCTTTGTGTTTAGAGACATTAGCTTGGATGCGATTGTCCAATACAAGCCCACATATGACACCAATGAGGCCCAATATGAAGCCCAATGATTGAATAACGGCGTGAGAATAGAACCAAAGTGGTTCCCATCTCCTCATGTACCGGGCCACCATTGCCCCAATGGGCATCAAAATGGCCCAACCAAACATGTTCAAAAGCCCGTGACTTCTCCTAAGGCCCGCATGAGGGGTTCCTGTTCTTTTGAATTGACCTAACAATAATCACACAAATGTCAGTACAGAATATGTTTTTTTTCTATCTTATTACTAAAAAAAAAAAATTGGTTTTGAAAGTGTGCAAGATATGAGATATCTATATTACAAATGGTGGATCGGTCCGGTTTACACAATTTTTTTTTTTTTGAAAATGACATTCTTCATATTATTATATTTCTAATTTTCATCCATAACTTAAAATGAATATTTTATTTATAAGTGAATTTCACATTATTCATAATAAATTAGACGGGGAGAATATTAAATTATAAATATGAGATTGTACCAAACAATAGTTAGGTAGTCCCATCCAGATTAATAAATCATAAAGAAAGTACAGTTGGGAGTCTATTTTCATATTATTATTTGAATGAGGATACAAATTTATTAATTGAATAGGTTAAAAAACTTGAATGAAGGTTGAAACGGTAATCCAACGTGCAGCCCTTGATTAACAATAGTTGACCAAGCAAAATCGTCAACTTGTATGCAAAAATTTGAACTCCTCTCCAAAAAAAAATAACCTTGACTAGATCGACGTTATATATTTATCTATATATAATTAACCTTGACTAGATCGACGCTACATATTTATGTATAAATAAATAATTAATTAATTAATTTATGGTCAAATTATTTATACATCAATAGACAAACTGGTGGTCTACACGTCCTAGTTGTTCTGATAATAAAAAATTAAGAAGAAAACAATTGCGTATTATGTAAGAATTTACTATAAATTACTACTAATTTCGGTTTACAGAAAATATAATTCCTACACTTATTTTGAATGTGAATGTATTTTATTTCGTAGTGTCACTTAACTTTTCTAGATATTATGGAACATTTGGTTATCAAGTCAGTATCATAATTAGCTAATTAGGTTGGTTTTATTCAATTGCACTCAAATACACCACCAACCACCTTTGAAATTAGGTGTTAAGGCCCCACTACTAAACTACTTTTCTTTAACTAATGATTTTCATATTGCACTCTTGAAATGCATAAGGAGTCAATCAACGCCTGCAGTTTTAATAAACCCTATTTACAACTAAATCTGATGAATTAAATTTTTTAATGCACGAGACAGTCAGACATCACATTATGTGCAATTGCTTATCACAAATGTCATCATCTAATTCAATTTCAATTTTATATGACCCATTACAATAATAATATAGATTCTATATATCGAGGACCAGGTCTAAGTATCTTAACGATCTCTTATTCAATTGCAGATGATATGTTTTTCGGTCATTTGGTATACATCTGATGAGTTATAAATTTTATTTTAGACCTGATCAATAAAATACTAAACTCAAACGCAATTACTTTTAACCCTTCACTATAGACCTTGTCCAAAGTCCAAACTAATGACATCAATGTTATACCTAACCTTTTCTAAACAATCATTTTACCCCAAAAAGAATCTTAATTGAAATTAATCAAAACAGTATCTTCTCCTAACCTAATGGATATATAATGTCACTATATTTTTCATTCATATTAATATATATATATATAGCATAAATAATAACAATAATATTTTTAAGTCAGATCAAACATAATATGAAATATTAAAATATAAAAATAAATTTATAAACATGCTTATAGTATCATTTACTTTAATTCAAATATTAATTTTATGCTAAATATTTAACTTAAAATGAACCATCCTACCCGATGAACCCCTAGGACATGTTTGTTTTGGGATGGGAAATCCGGATTTGAGATTTCAAAACTTCACCCCCCGTTACAGTTTGGGATTTTGATTCAGGATTTCAAAATCCCACCCTATAACACTATAAAAGTCAACTCTATAAATACTTATAATCCTACTATACTATAAAGTTAAATCCTAGCCTACATAAATCTCAAAACAAACACAAAACATAAAAAAATTAAGATTTTGAAATCCACTAAATTTTGAAATCCGGATTTCAAAATCCCAAAACAAACATGCCCCTGCCCTATCCTACCCGTTCAAAGAATAGGGTATGTTGGGGTGTTCAAGTACCCAGCCCATTACAATCCAGATGCATAATTTAAGATTATACATACAAAATATAACACAAAAGTGATTGATGTGAGGAATCACCCTAGACGTGTCCAAACTAATGACATCAAATCACACCTAATATTTCTCTAAAAAAACAAATTGAAAATGACCTCCAATACTAAGTTACTAAATTAATCCAAGGGTGAAATAACTAGAGTGGTTAATCATGGTTGGAGAAAATTCAAAAAAGTTAAACTAACCTGATGCATAGTTCAAGACAGTGGGGATCATTTCACGATGTTGTGAGAGTCTAAAGTTGGGGGCAACGGGCAATTGGGCAGCCCGGCCAACTGCGTAAATCAAGTGGGTGGTGGGTTGCGCGCTCTGCAACTGAAATACTATGTAAATTCGGTTGGATTGAGATTGGAGTCGCAGGGATGAATTTGCAATTTGCAAGCCTTGGTCACCAGATTGAAGTGTCACCAAATTTGGTTGTTTACCGCCTAAATGGTACTTCTTTACATCTGATGTACCATCGGATCCGACCCAACCCACTATCGCATCCGACCCGATCATGTCCCCATTTGGTGAGAATCCCATTCCAATGTATCCATTTGTGTTTGGTGCTGAAAGTACAAAGTTCCACACATTTGTTCCATCTTCACCTTGTGCATACTGAAAATGTGAAAATCCACACACCATTCAAAATGGTAAGAGAATGATCATTTATAAGATTTTTAATATAATCATTGTTCTCAATTTGTAACCTAGTATGTAATTTGTTTAATCTTCACTACGCGAAATTGACTAATTGCAAACTAAACTATATTTTTGGTCGAAAAATATCACAAAAATAGAGTTTAGATTATTTTTCATAGCACATGTTGCAATCAAATAAAAAAATTATACAATTTGATATTAACCATTTATAATAAAGGTAAAAGATTTATATGCATGTATTGATGATGTTATTTTATAAGAATATGTGAAGATACATGAATTAAAAGAGAGACTTACTCTTAGGACGAAGTTTTCAGGGTCCCAAACTTGGACACAATGGAAAGAAGATGTGTCAAATGGAAGGGGGCTTTGGAGGATAAGAGGTGTGGTGCAAGAATCTTGGGATTGTGAATACACATAGGAGACAAATAAAGTGAATAGAATGAGCAACAACGGAGTGTTTTTTGGAGCTGCCTTCATCTTCCTTACTTTCTCTCTCTTCCTCCTGTTTTTCTTCTTCCCTTCTCTATCTCTCCCTCTATATATTTATGTATGTATAGTTCTTGATTAGTTTAGTATATTGCAAAGTGGAACAAACATTATTGCTTTTGCTTCAAGGAAAGTAGTTGACTATATGTAATTTTGGGATTTTGATTATGATATCATGTAGTAGTAGTAATTTAGAACTCACATGGAAGTGTATGACAAGTGGGAATAGATAATTGGCGAGTTCAGCAAAATACTATGATGGCTATTTTATAACTAAAACTGATCACTGTGGCTGTGCATCCATGTGCTTTACGTAAACTATATTGATAATTTTAATTTAATTTATTAATAACATCAGAAAAGTAAGAAATAAACGATCATCATAACAATGTTCCGAAGCAATCATCTACTATTATATATATATAAATTAAACCATTGCTGCGATTCAAAGACTCTTACTAATTTACAGTCAGTAGAATCAACGTATTATAAAGGTGGATTGACCCGTCAAAAAAACCTTGAGCCTGCATGGATTACCCGTTTAGACCCATCCAAGACAAGCTTCCAAATGTCCAACCCAACAAACTCTTTTGTGTGTGTAAATCATCATTACATCACTATGTTTTTTTCTTCACATCAATTGATAATATAATATAATGATGACTAGACCGGCTTGTATATAAGAAAAACAGCACATTCATCCAGATTAAACATTCTACCAAAAAGCAGGCCATCTGATCTCAAGAGAAAACTTGCCCCACCCCCGCCCACAGCCGCTAAAACGACTGGTTTATTCAAAGGCCATGCAGAGACAACATACTCTAGTTGGATAATAATAGTACTATTTGCTAATAACAATACAAACAGTAAGAATACATCAAACCAATATCTTCATACTTACCATGACTTGTGCTAGATCGGTTGCATCACCACAATCGACACAGTTCCTGAGCAATAGTTGCTGGAGGATTTTCCCAGCATCCTTCTGATTAAAGTATCTTAACACCTCAAAGGATCACACAGTATGTAATAAGGCAGTCTACTCCATAACAGAATTTGTCTACATATAAAGTAACAAAAAAGAGAGAAAACAAATGGACATAAATTTTACAATAAATTATGAACAAAACATGCTATAACTGGCAAGCATTTACTGTAGTTCAAATGGTTGATAGCAGATCAGTTAATTTACTGTCTATGTAACAACAATACATCATATCTTTGTTAAGGTACTAGTCTTTGCTATAACTCTGAGCTCCTAATTCCTGTGGACTGTAAATTCTCTAATTACATAGCTTAAGTTACAGACAAATGCTGCCACCAAGTATACTCGGCTAGCAATTGGAGATTTTGGCCGCTTATAGTCTAGTTGACTCCATTACTGGCAGAAGATCTATCACTATTGACCCTTTTATAGAATAGGACATAAGCAGCAGTTGACTTTACATCATCTTCGTTGATTGGTGATATGTGACTATCATCGAAGTTGTACCACCTATTCTCATCCAGAAGCTGCAAATAGAATATATATGAATTAGAAATTTCATCACCTGGTGGATTCTACTAGATCTCACATCAAAATTAACTCATGGATGAGAAATATTAACACAAAACCAACCACCAAAACAAGAGTGCATGTATTACCAATGTGAATGCCCAATCCCAAAATAACAAAAAGGAATAAAAAAACAATGACATGAAACAAAGATAGAATATGGTAAACCTTAATGTGGGCTGTATAATGTCCACTTCCCATGCCACCATAGTGATTTGTCAAGGCATACAGTTCATAGATCTGACGTTGTGAGTTGTTCTTGTTTGCAACGTAATTTGTCAAATCAAAGTCA
This sequence comes from Galeopsis tetrahit, assembly GCA_963675135.1. NCBI lineage: Eukaryota > Viridiplantae > Streptophyta > Magnoliopsida > Lamiales > Lamiaceae > Galeopsis > Galeopsis tetrahit. The sequence continues at coordinate 63,910,417 of OY776129.1, read as the reverse complement.
TGAATGGGAAAGTTCACAAATGTGTCGAGCTTATGTTTCATTGACCTGCTGTAAGAGAATCTTTTCAAGTGAATAACAAGAACTTCCGGAAGCCTCCAAAGGTCTAGCTTCTTGCTTGCCTGGCGCCTCTCCTTGCATTGAGGACAGTACCTTAATTATAAACACATAGACAAATGCTGTTATCATAGAGCCATCAAAGAGATTCCTACACATAGTTATGGGAAAAAGGCAAATTAGCAACTGATATAGTCAAACAGCTTACCACATGTCTTCAGGGACCAACGGCTCTTCACGCAGAAAAGCTTCCAAGCAAGTGTACAATGAGAGAGGTTCATTACGAGATTTTTTGCTTACATGCCCATATTTACAAATTTCTGGTAGATTGTCTATGTAACTGGTATCATAGTTTGCCAGAAGCTTCTGTGACCAGTCAACAAATACAAGTATTGACATGGAAGATGAGGATAACTTAACCACCTTATCATCACCCACAGTTAAATCAATGCAAGCATTATTTTCATCAACCAGCTGCAATGGAAGTTTCTGCAAGGACACTGCTTTAGAACTGCCACCATCTCCTTTTTTTGGATCAGCAACATTAGAATCTGTATGAGATTGATCTGATGCCGCTGTTGATGTGGCTACAGCACCTGTGCCTTTTGTTCTTAACATAGGTGAGAGTATAGTATTAACTATCTGCTGTATATCACTTCTTGTAATGGTATCATCACAGCAGATCGGTGAAACGAGAGGTGTTCCATAAGGCTTCCATCCAATAGTGCTCTGAGCATTTCCAGTACCCCTGTATGCAAACACAAACAAGAGTAGGATATTAAACGGAATGGAAGTAAAGCAGCAGGATATATTAAAATAAAGGCATAATGCATCAATAGGTCCCTGAACTATCAACTTTTGTTTCGGTAGGTCCTTAAATTATTTTGCTTAACAAGCCCTTCAAGTATTGAAATTTCATTTCACGAGCTCCTCCAAGACGAAAATTGACACTATTTTTCAATGTATTTAATGGTCCTGTTAAATAATCTGTACATTAATTTTATTAATATTCAGATGTGTTTTGAGCAAGCCTTTTTAACCCCAGTACTTGGGGTGGTGAGTACTTACTTAGAATGGCTTGCAAAAAGTACTTTTGTATATTTTTATTAAAATTTAAAAAAGTGGACATGTACATTATTTAACGGGACCATTAAGGTGAATCGAAAAATTCTGTTAATTTTCATCTCGAGGGAGGTCGTGAAACAAAATCTGACACTTAAATGAGCTTTTTAAAACAAAAAATAGTTTACGGAGCTATCAAAATAAATAAAACATGGATTGAACAAAGTAAATATTTGAGTAGCACATACTGCTCTTCCCTTCTGTGAATCAACTGGAGGAACTTTGTGTTCTTCAAAACTTTTGGGATCTTGTAGGCAGTAAGGTGGTCATCATCTTTTATGGAAGACAATGATATCAACGGATCTTCCAAGAACCGGTAGATCAAATGACCTCTTATCTACAACAGCAAAGAAATATACAATTGTTATCAACCCATGAGCATAATATCTATGAGACCACCAAGCAATTTTCTTTGCTAACCTCTGCGAGGAGAAGCTTCTCAGTCAGTTGCAAAGAACAAGCATTACTGAGTGCTTGGATCAAATCCCTACAACGCCCCTGCTTTGGCACAGTAACTGTGAAAGCTGCTGGAAGGGCACTTCCGTCACAAGTAAAAACAGTTACTGTCATACTCCGAGTGGTAGCGGACTGAAGTGGCAAGGACAGGTACATGAACGGATCGAATGTAACTGAGACTTTATTGCATGCAGGACAGACAAGAGTTGACTTGTATTGGCCCTGAAAAATAGATGTGACCAAAACTATTAACAAGATGGTTTGAGTTATACAACTGTAAACAGGAGATTGCAGTTAGAGAGAGACAAGAATTGAAGCATGGAATTCAGCACAATGTTTTGAAACAATAAGTTTGCGAGCAAAATCAACTGAATATTGGGCACTATTAGATATCACATCAAAATCTAACAAGGTAGTTCAGTAGTTGTATAATATAGAGTGGCTAGGAATCAACTTATATTCTAAATCAGTCAAGCCAAGATCTAAGCAAAAGATGCAAGTGTGCGCTATTGTAAGAAGAGTTATATGTTATCGTGAGAAGATCAAAATTTCTTCAAAGAAAGTGCCCAAATATTTGCATGTTTCGAAGTTTAATAAGAAAGCATACCAAGTATTTAAACACAACCGAGAAACCATAGAACTACATTTTGATCAAATAATCAATTTGACTTTTTTTCCCCATAAATCTCGTGTTCCTCTTTTTTGGGGATCTTAGAGCTGGGGAGAGGAACTTTCGGGTGAGATGGGAAGATCTTCCGGATGTTGGATGGGCCTTTTTTGGGTGGGTGTGGCAGTAATATGTGAGTGGGATTAAGAAACTTCAACCTGGTATCTCCCTTCTAACCTTTAGATGATCAATATAATGTCTTTTGCCAAACAAAAAAAACATTGAACTTAAAGTTATTCTAAAAGGAAATAAAGAAAAATGAATTTACCATGTGATGAATGACCAACTCGATTTATATCAGTATAGTCAAATTAAGGGTTTCAATGTGAGTTCCACAACAATGATTTATGATCCGGTTTAATTCATAAGGTAAGCAAAAAAAAAAAACGTGCATCTGGATTCTAATAAACCATGATTGCTAGCAAAAATATCCAGTAGCCGATTTCTAATAAACCATGATTAATATACTTACTTGGCATACATCCACAATGATTGAATCATTACGAGCAATATGATTCGCCCAATACTCATCTGCAACTTCTTCATCAGGTCTGTCATCTGCATCTCTAGATTTAATGTATGGCTTGTGTTTGACACGGTTCAGATCTTCGTGAAGCCCATCTAACAGAAAGGCGAGGAGTTCCTACACAGAAAAACACCATATTGACTTCCTTTGGCCAATATAACCAAGCTCAGAAAGTTTTATACTGAACACAAACCTGTGAATCATGTTGACTGCATCCACTGAACTGAGGGGCAAAGCGAGCTAACTTTGCTTTAAATGGCCTGGGGGCAACTGGACCACGCCCTGGTGCCCACAATTTTCTAAGTAAGTCGCCAAATGCTAAAGCAAGCTCCCCCTGCATGATTTATCTTAATTCAGAAAATGATTACCCTCACAATCATTACTATTCTTAGCTCTAATGTTCATCTTTTTCTTAATCTAAATGCAGAAACAATACAGGAAAGTTCATCTAAATGCCCTAGTCCCTACGCCTCAAAGGCCAGGCACTAAGACAATCAGGCTCCATGTTTAATAACAACAAACTGAGGCGGGGGTAATTCTTTAGAAGAAAAAATTGATACCAAATCTCCAATCTTAAAAGAAACTTTTATGCATGAGTTACATATGATTGCATGGAATGAAAAGTAAATAAAAGTTTATCAACAGAATAAGCAAGTGCTCACTGATTCTTTTACAGAAAAAGGTGGCAAAAGGTTTTGGCAGTAGATGAACATGTAGTGAGTCATATCATCAATGTTATGAAACTTACAACCATGCCCAGAGGATTCTGTCGATTTATTTCTTGATGATAATCTTCACGAAAATACCGAGCAAATTCTGGTGTATGAACAAGGCACTGTATTGCACTGTTCATAAAACAAGTGTTCCCAAGATTCAACAGTCCAGTGAGACCACAAGAAGATCCCCTTGTACTGACACCACTTGATCCATATGCCTTCTCCATATTATGATTTTGAAACTGAGATTCCGAATGACCATTTCTTGATGAATACTTACTCGCAGATGAACCTCCAGAAGTTGCAAAAGACAACTGAGAAGGTGCAGCAGCAAGGCTTCCATTTTCCCCTGATCCATTCTCCTGGTGGGAACGCATACCACCCTCAGTTTTACTGTTGATAACCTCTATCAAGATCTGTTTCATCCATTGCAAGAAAACGGAACATAAAAACGTCGCCCAGCATAAAGTGATAAGTACAACGAACACCATCATTTAGGAAAACTTAACAAATTAGTAAACAGTAACCAATAATGGGCAAGCAACGATTATACTCAGATCCGTAAAAAAATTCAAACAAAGGAAATTTAAAGGAAAAAGAAATTTGCAAACCACTCGATGAATAAATGGGAAGTAGAAATTTTAAAAAAGGGAAACTATAGCAATCCTAGCATCAAGATATATATATAGCATCAAGATATATATATATATATATATATATATATATAAGAGTGTATAACAAGTTACTTATAAGAGTGTGCGCATTAAAATTGTTGATCACTATTAAAATGTTACCACAAATAAAAATTAGAACCACGACAAAAGTACACAGATAACTGAAGTAAATGGTAGCCAAAGCTGAAACCTAAAATTAATACAATTATAACCCAGGTCAAATTGAGAACAGCACCACACGGGGCAGTTTCAAAACCTTATGATTCATCAGAAACACACAAAGAACACATTTGTATCCTATGCAAATGGCCCATACAACAAATAATGAAACACTCTAATTTGGGGAGTAAAGAAAGAAAGAATTTAGCAATCCGAGAGAAAATTCAAGTAAGATAAAAACATCAATTTTTAGATAACTCGTTAGTCTTGACATCTCTAACGAGGAGCAATTCAGAAAATGCTAAACACAATAATAGTAACAGCTGAACTAAGCTTGTGTGTTTCAAATGACATAATGAGACAAATCAACCAATGGATTAGAGGCGCACCAACATAAAGCTTATTTAAGGAAAGATAGCAGTCTTTAAAAAAAGGTTAACTTGGCAAACCAAAATGTCACCTACATCCTGATCCATTTGAATATTTGCATCATCGAGCGTCTTTTCCATGTTGTTCATCAATGCATGTTTTTGGTGACTAAAGTAATCCCAAATCGATACCTGAGAAATCACAAAGCTTAACTTTAGAAATAAAGAGACCAAATGAAGTAAACAAACAAACAAACAGGGATTATGTATCCTCCGGGAAGAGGTATTACTTGCTTCGGTGAAAGATCAAAAATTTCACAAGCTCTTCGGTGAAGTTCCCCAATTGTTTCCTGACAGATGAAAAATACTGATAAATGGGAGTTCAGAGTAAAAGTGGAATTTCTTTTATCCTTTATATAGAATAAACACATTTAGAGTACCTTTTTGCTAATTCTTATGGAAGAACGATCACCTTTCGGCATCAAATGCAACTGGAGCCGTAGAGGATAAACTTCTACAGACATTTCTGTTTGAGAAAGGCCAGTGTTGATAACTTTTCGGGCCAAGAGAGGACCGCCTCCATACCTACATTAAGCAAATGATATAGTTCAATGTTAGATAGAACATTTGGTAATTGGTGATATTGTTTATATGGTCTTAATAGTTCGAGTATTTATAATTTGTATAGTTGTGCAATTGCACCATCAGTAGGCAAGCAAGTATAGTATTTCAAATTATTGAAGGTCATATTCATACTCTGGTATGTAAGCATGCAAGTATGTTGCCTTAGTGAAGAAAGAAACATGCATCATAAAGAACTATAACTGCTTTATGATTTAGAGAAGCTAAAATCTCCTTTTCAATTCACAAATCATGGAGAAATTATCTTCAGAGTTTATAGCAAAATCATTGTATTAGTTGTGTTTATATAATAATAAAAAAAATAAAAAAAAACAGGTGTTGCCTGAATTGCAGGAAACTGACTTCACACTCACCATGAATATAACTTATTCCAGACTTCTTGCGGAAGCAATATATAATCAGTGCCTTCAACTAAGGTATCATGAAGTTCAATGCCCATACCAGAATCCTCAGAAACCGAATCATCTACTAAATCGGAATTGTCAATGGGAGATGGCCTTTTCAATGCACTTGAGCTGATTGAATCTTGATGCTCAGAAGAAGATCCATCATTCAGATTGCTAGTTTGGTTTTGATTTACATACTCAAGCCACTCTTGCCACCATCTGCCAGCAAACATGATTAACTTTTAGAGAAGGACAATGAGAAATTTTTATGTTTAAGCCAAAATGCAAAAATAAGTGGATACCAAAATTCATATGCAGAAAGAACAAAAAAAATTGCTAACATAATATTAGCACTGATCTTACGGAATAGAAAATGAACATCCAAGTTGAATTTAAACAAAAACAGATACAATTAATAAATGCAAAAGGTTGACTCCATTAGCAACTAATATTAATTGGTCCCTCTTCTTCTTGGTTGGACATGCAAGTTCATATTTTTTATAATACCCAATACTTGTACACAATCTGAATATGTTCAGGTCTAATTGAATTGTTTTGATTATAAAACATGCAACACACCTCAGATAGTCATTGCACTTTATTGAGACTCCATAATTACCAGTATTCAACTGTCCTATCTTTTCCATGGATCTCAGGTTCTTATAGTCAAACAAACATGTATGCTCATAGACTTCACTCGAAACATTATAAAACACAGTGTCAATTTGAGATTTGTAACACGATCTTGCATATAAATTTGAAGTTAGTACAACTACATTCAGATTTATAGAATATAGACAATGTTCAACAATTTTGCTAAAAAGTATCAGTGAACCCATCACATTAAAGTATATATTTTCCTAAACTAATTAATACTATCAGGGACCCCATCCCACAAAACTTAACTAGAGCAATTCTGATGTTGAGACGGACGCAATGCAAGAACTCAGCTGTATTTCTTTTCTCCCTGCAGAGATGCACTAAGACAGACATGAAAAAATAGCAGAAAATCCAAGTTCAACATTAAAAAAAATAAAAAGTTAGCCACATTTAGACATACCAAAATAATCAAAGAAAATCCAGTGAATTAAGTATCCTGTGAGCTCTCTGATCCTAAACCCTAACCCTCTTTGATCCACAGGTTAAAGACATAAACACACATCAACCAAATCGCCCAATTAAAAAAAACAAAACGACAATTAAATACCACCAAACACACAAGTCGCATCTCAACATAGATCCATTGCATCACTGGCCCAAACGATTAAGAACAAATATTTTTTTTACCTCTGGGTGATTATATAGAAAGTTCCCCCGACTTTGGTCTGAGCTTCAGCGGCTATAGCAGTGTCTCTAATGGTTTGCTTCTCTTCCTCTCGCGTCAGCTGCCGTGCCACCTCCGCCATTTCTTCACCTGTTTCTCTCCCGCCCAAAAATGGAGAAAAAAAAAATTGTACCCAATAATTAAAAGTAGAACAAAATTTCTTCACCTGTTTCTTCACCTGTTTCTTCACACAAGCTTGTTTTATTCTCCCTCTCTCTCACACACACTTAATGTATCTACCTTTCAAAATAAAGCCTCACCCTTCCTAAAATTTCTTCGCTCACTTTTATTTATAAATTAAATCCTATATATGAAATTATTCAAACCTAGTTAATATTTTATACAGTTAGTTTCATAACAATCAATTTTATTTTCAAGAATTCATCAAAAAAAAAAACTTCTCATCTTCTCAATTAGAGAAAGTTTTGTTTGACATTTTAATTAAGTGAAATACTTTTCAAAAGAACTCAGGTGTTGTTTGGTTAGGGATGGTGGGGGATGGGATGGGGATGGAGATTGGAAAAATATGGATGGGTAATCCATGAATAGTAATTGAATAAAAATTGTGTTTGGATTGAGATTGAAAAATAGGTGTAGATGGAGAACTTTATGTCAAATCAAGTAGGAGAGAGAATAAATGTGTGAAAGAAAAGTATGAGAGGGAATGAGTGATTAAAAGAAAAAAAGAGTGATGTGATTGTATAAAAATAGGTATATAGATGTATTATAGGAGTGAATGGGTATTTGGATGGAGAGGGATGGGATGGAGGATGGCCATCCAAATCCGGATGGGCCAATCCCAAATCAAACACACCCTCACGGAATCTAGATTGAAAGGAACTATCCATACTATAAATACGGAGTACTTTATATCACTTTTGATCCCTTATTTTAAAAGTTGTTATGCAACTTAAATATCACTTTTGATCCCTTATTTTATTTAGTATCACTAACAAACATGTTTTTAGCATCTTAAGGGCATCTCCAACGGAGACCCAAATCCTCAAATTGCCTCCTAAAAGCTCTCCAATGTTGTGGCAATATTCATGGCAATTTGCCACAATCCACTTTTTTGTGGCAAATTTGCCACCAACTCAGAATTGGTTCGAATGGCTTTCCTCCCATATGAAGCGGAAGCAATTCTACGGACATCCGTGGGCAAAATTGACGAGGAGGACTCTTGCTTCTAAAAATTCGACACCTTTGAAAAATACTCGATTAAATCAGGCTACAAAGAATCCATGCAAGCCTTCTACATCGGAAAATTTGGGAGAGACGTCCCAAGTTGTAGCCATGCAGTTCAATGGTGGCCTCTCATCTGGAATCTCTCCTTGCCACCCAAGATTCGCATATTTGTTTGGAAATTGAGCCGAGACTTTTAGCAACAGAAGGTATTAGAGAATATAATAGAATAATATATTATAGGTAGTATTAGAGAATAATATATTATAGGTAGCAATCTTTTATTTATGGTTTATATTTATTTTCTTGTGTATCTATTTTCTTGTGTATCTCACTTGTAATCCCTATATATAGTGTACCACACTTATCATCTCATTAACAGTGATTGAATATAATTCTCACATGGTATTAGCCTAATACACTGAAACCCTTCTCTCTCTCTCCCTATTTTTTCGGCGTCTCCGACGGGTTGGTATCCCCCGTCGCCGCCTTGTCCCTTCCCCTTTCTTCTCAATTTTTTCGGCGTCCTCGACGAGCAGGTATCCATCGTCGCCGCCTTGTTTTTTTTTTTATTATTATCTCAAAAGAGCTGGTCTCCCTCGTTCCCTCTCCCGGCCACTTTTAGCCGCCACCGATGAGCTTGTATTCCTCGTCTCCCTCCTTCTTCTCGAACGAGCTGGTCTCCCTCGTTCCCTCTCCCGGCCGCTTTTAGCCGCCACCGACGAGCTTGTATTCCTCGCCCCCCTTCTTCTTCTCGAGCGAGCAAGTCTCCTCGTCCCCCCTTCTTCTTCTTCTCGAGCGAGCAAGTCTCCTCGTCCCCCCTTCTTCTTCTTCTCGAGCGAGCAAGTCTCCTCGTCCCCCCTTCTTCTTCTTCTCGAGCGAGCAAGTCTCCTCGTCCCCCCTTCATCTTCTTCTCGAGCGAGCAAGTCTCCTCATCCCCTTCTTCTTCTTCTTCTCGAGCGAGCAAGTCTCCTCGCCCCCCCTAATTATTTTTTTATTCGAGTGAGCACGTCTCCTCGTTCCCTCTTATGGCTGATCAAGTTATCTCCATGACTGTTTTTACTTATATGATGTTAGTCACACTCACCTACACTCTAATTTTCTCTATAACTTCACGCTACATCTTTCTTCTTCTACTTTCCTCTCTTTGTAGAGAGCCCATGGCCAACTTTATTGGCTTCGCGCCCTTCCTATCTATCTTGTTTGTGCTCGGTTCAATTGTTTCCACAAAACTTGCAAGTGTTTTTTGCCTATTTTTTGTCATCGTTCGTTCTTCAAAGGATTTCGGTGTTTCGATCCATTTGCTTCCCACTTTTTTGCGCCTTGGCATGTCCTATTTGGTGATTCTAAATTTTCGTTATTTATCCTGCTGTATGACAACAAAAGTGCATTGTTTTGTGGATGTCTTCACGAAGTTTCTATCTCAAACCCGCTTCAGATTGTTGTGTACCAAGCTCGTGATCATTTACATTCCCAACTTCGCTTGACCGGGGGTATTAGAGAATATAATAGAATAATATATTATATGTAGAATTAGAGAATAATATATTATAGGAATAGTATAATATATTATAGGTACCAATCTTTTATTTATGGTTTATATTTATTTTCTTGTGTATCTATTTTCTTGTGTATCTCACTTGTAATCCCTATATATAATGGACCACTCTTATCATCTCATTAACCGTAATTGAATATAATTCTCACAGAAGGTAACCTCTTTCGTAGACATTTACCTGTCAATCCATGCTGCAATTTTTGTGGAGCCTACATGCCATCATCAATCCACACTCTTTTCTTCTGTGAGGGTGTGAAAAATATTTGGAAAAATTTGGGCTGATGGCACTTCTTTAAGCATGCTACACATCTTAGTACTCGTGAATTTATTTGGTACTTCAAAGACAATCATTCAAAATTTGAGTTGGAACAATTTCTAATGGTTGCTTGGGGTATTTGGAATGAGAGATGTCAAATTCTACATAAAAACCCTTCCGAATTTTCACCCAAAAAACCCTTTGTATTTGAAGAACTTCCAAGACATTAACCTTCTTAAACCCAGCAATCATGTGCCCTCTTCTACCTCCCATCCTGATTCTCAACCTGAATATGAGAGAGAATGGCCTTATGTTGAGGTGGATGGGGGCCTTCAACTCGGATGCTAAAAAGATATGGAATTTGAGGGGCATTTTATTCAAAGGAGGGGATATCTATGATGTCTTTTCTCTTAAAATCGCCCCCCAAAAATCCCCTTTAGGCTCTGAACTTTTGGCTATTGAAGAGGCTCTGATTAGGGCCAAGGGTCATGGTGAGAACACCATTGAGATCAAAAGTGACTCTAAAAACGCTTTGGCGCTCTGCGCTAAGGAATCGTGGGAGCTTAAGGGAAGACCAGAAATCAACATTGCTCGTAGGATCACGCTTTTGAGAGAAGAATTTGTAGTGTGCAGATTCTCATTTATATCCCGCGAGTACAACAAGAAAGCTCATGCCTTAGCTCAAGACACGGTCTACTCTACCAGTTCTCGCGACAGAATTGGAGAAGTTTTGTAGAACCTTTTCTTTTGGATTACATCCACATGTTTTAATACTAGGTTCTACTTCAAAAAAAAAATTAGTCTACTTGCCCTCCCCAATTAACTTTACCCACTGTTTTTATATTTTTTTTCATTTTCTTTATTAATTTATTGTTTAATTTATTTAAAATTTATTATTTTATAATTATTATTTAAATTAAATAATGAAACAAATTTGAATTTTATGATTAACAATTATGAAATATTAAAAAATTAAAAGAATATTCCTATTGAGTTAAAATGTTTGATGATTGAAAATGATTTTACTATTTAACTCAATTTGAGTCCGAGGATTGAAGATGGCCTAAGCATGTTAAAAAAAGAGATCCATAAAAAGTTACTCAACTTTCTATTTTCGACTTTTTAAGTGTGCCCATAGTTTATATATATAATAAAAGGCCAACCATTTTAGACGACTTTGCCTATGCCAACGTGTTGTGTAATACACAATATATATGTATTTTTTATTTAATTGGTTGATTTAAAATAAAAAATTAAACCTTATATATTTGTGATATAAAAAGAAAATTACAAACAAAGAAAGAAAGCAGTAAACCGTGCATATATGTAATACGGGAGTACGGGACAATGCACAATTCCGTAGCATAAACTAAATCTTTCAGGGCCAAATATGTAGTGAAAAAAAAAAGTCAGTTTGAGCAACTTTGTGCCTTGGAAAATATTTTGATTTGGATAAAATAGTAGTAAGATTTTTTATTTCGAAAAGTCGGGCCAGCACAAGTTTTATTTAAAAAGCTCTATGAATATCAACTTTTTAAAAAACTTTCGACACTTTATAATCTGTAAAATATGATAAAAAAATAAAATAAAAAAAAAATAAAAAACCTCATTCCTATTGGACATGCATCACAAAATTATACTACTAGAAGCCATAAAACGCACTTCTATCAATGTCTACCTTAAAAAATATACTCAATTATTTACAAGACTAAGAATCAATTATATAGCAGAGACCACATTTCCCACCCTATACAGACCAGATCCAGCTACTGAAGGAAAAACAGAAAGATATATCAACAAAAGTAAAGAAAGGACCCTAAGAAACAAGTTTCAACACTTGAAGAATATACCAATTGAACTTAGATGTGGGTGTGATGGGGTTTAATGGAAATGGGTAATTGAGGAAGAAAGGAGTCGGCGAGCTCATCGTTCACCTTGACAGGAAGAGGTGGCATCCGTATCATCGTTTCTGACGTGTCAATGAAGCTGTAAAACATTGGGATTAGGATGTTTGAATTAAACAAAATTAATTCCACAAACACTTAAGCATAAATCATGTTCACAATATGCGCGTGTGATAGAGATAGAGGGATAGATGGGGGAGAGCAACAGCCAACCTATCGGATCATGTACAAAGACATAATAATATTTAATCTACATACCACAACTACCACAATTGGCATCTGCAAAACATATTCTTATGTTTAGCCAACGACGCATAGGACTGCTAATGATGAAATCCAACGAAAGAAGTACGATCATGGGGTCCATACAGCTAACTCAAAATAAGCAGAGACAAGGCTTTTTTAAAAGAAAAATCAAATTTAATGTAAATTTATAATTTTAAGTCTTAAAATTAGTTGTGATGATCATTTCCAGACAAAGAGTAGTTTTTAAGGAGGCCAAGAGAGTAGTAAAAATATATCCAAGTATTTACATGACTGCTGCATTATCTAACCAAATGGGGAAAGTAAGATGGTTTTCTCCTATTTCCGTATCCATCGTTCTCTATTTCTTCAAAATAAACATTTCCTTTCTTACAAATAATGAGTTATTACACCACAAATTCTCTTGCAGATAAATATGTCAATACAATTACATGACACTCTCTACCCAGCTTTGAAGATGCAGAAAAAGTTTTCCAGATATACGACAAAAAAGCATTTCAAGCACAATTTTTTTACTTGTTTCACTTGTGCTGGAAAGAGAGGCAGGAAAAGTTTAGTCTCAAAAGCTAGAGTCTGAATATATATCAAACTATATTTCTTTTCTTCAAATTGGAATCCTTTCAGTTGGATTTGTTGGTACTTTTGCAGTTTAGGGATGGAGTAGTGAGAAACATTAATATGATGGAAAGGTCAGACATCAATATAACTAGATCAGATAATAAACCTGTTCCTCACTTGAAAATTTTCTTCAACGGCCATCGCTAAAATTAAAAAAACTCTACAAATTTTTTGGCTCATCCCTTATAATTGTAAGAAATTCTAAATTTTACTACAGAGCTTCTAATTACCCCCAAGATTCAGTTTTAAAAACAGAAATTCTCTAATACGCCCTAATTCCCAATTATTATTTCTATTTGAGATTATAATATTAAAATTAATTTAAGTATGTTGCTATACTACTGAGGCACTTGTTTAGGCAAAACGAGGATACGAATCAAGACTTGCCCCACTTTTAACTTCTTTTTGAAAAGTGTATTTTTTCTTTTCCCTAAATTCTTTATTTATAAAAATGGGATGCTACAACAACCAGCTGACACAACAGAACCAAACAACACATTGTTACCACATAATGACAGATCAGGAATTAGAAAATGTTGTAAAAGAAAGAATGAATAAAGTAAAACTTAGCTTCAAAATCATGAAATTCTATTTATTAAGAAATTCTACGCAATTCATGCTTCAGCAGGAATGCAATTCTCTCCATTTTCAAGTGTAAATTTGTTGTATAATTGGAGAGGGAAATATGCATATTAAAGCGGAGCCCACATAATATCTCTTTATGTGTCTTTCCTCTCCAAATTTATGAAAAATTTACACAAAAGAAATGGAGAGGATACATATGCATGAATAGCTAATGTCAAATATATATATACATACATATGTATATATAATGTAGTCGGAAGAGCGTTGTGCACTTACTCATTCAAGACTGAATTGATGTTATCTCGAGCCTGACATAACAAACCGAGGTTCTCATTAATCTGCACATACAAAAAAAACAAATATGATGGCATAGACATTAATCATTGATCAGAAGTAGTTTTGTACCATGCCATCGACAATACTGATAAATTTCACAGATTTAAATTTTTTTAACTTTAAATGATTTCCGCATATTATTAGAGCATAATTTCCTGAAAACTTCAAAGCAATCCAATGGATTATGGACTCCATTACTTGTTAGCATTGACTGCTTTACTTACAGACAACTGCTAATTCAGCATGTTATGGTAAATCCATTCAATGGCTGAAATTAGCAAACAGCCACAACAAGTTTACCCCTAAACTAGTCCACGATCTAGTATCCAGTATCTATCAACAATAAATATAAGAAGAAAGTGCTTATCAACAGCATTCATAAACTTATGGAAATAGCTACATCCACACCGAAAAATGGAAACCCTGGAGACATCAAAGCTGCAAGCACCTTGGAATTATAAAGGTTGGAGTAAATTTGATCCAAGAGCTTAGTAATATGCTCAAGAAGCTGTCCAGCAGCACCACCTATAGCTGAATTAACAATCGCTCAATTTATTAAAAAATGTTACATAAAAAAAAATAGTGCAATAAGAATCACAATCATCAATCTCTATAAATACAATTGTTAACACCTCATTAGGATAACTGACAATAACAAACAAGCATTGAAGTACTAGTGTAGTACCTATTTTTTATTTATTTTTTAAAACATTGAGCAAGAAACCAAGGCCAAATTCAATATCTGAAATAACGTGAGCAAGTTGTTCAAAAATTTTACCATCAAGAAAGTATTGTGCAAGAATATCTAAGCAACAAAAAAAAAAAAAAAAACAGTTGACCAGTAAATGCTTGACTTGTGAAAGCGATTTTAAAGATACAACACGGAATAGATACCACAATACCTATTTTAAAAGGCTACCCCAATTATTTGGGATTAAAAGCTCAGTTTGTTTGCTGAACCTTGCTAGGTATTGGTGCCTTTAAAAATCTGATGTACTTGATAGGGATCTCTCGTCCCTAATTTTTTGCAATAAAATCTTTGTTTTCTTATAAAAAATATTAACAAAAAATCCCTTTTTTATTTTTAGATGAGTAAATGAAATGTAAGAGCATAGAGCCATAGACAGACCTTTGCATGAGATTCCATCATCACTGTCCATTGACTGAAGATAAGGAGGACCATTAGAGCGGTTTGCAACTTGAGACAATTTTGGAAGTGAATCTGTAACTTTTTCCTGAAAATCCAATGAAAAGAGTTTAGGTAGGCAGATCAGCAATGAGTAAGATATCCAAAGTAAGAAACACATAGATACATGTATAATTCAATTTCACATTTGCTTCAAATAATTAACAAACTCAAAAGCCATAAGATTTAAGTACCATATTGGCCCAGAACCGATTTTTTCCTGAGGGCTTCTTTTGCCTGTTTATTCATCTTAAAAATACAGGTCAATAGCAAGAGAATTCCTATCCAGTATTATTACTGAGGTCATTAACATAGTCTAACAACACAGCTTCAATATCATGTTGTCGGTAGCTCAAGGCACAGAGCACTACAACCCAATCAAGACCAAATGGACCAACATGCAGACTAAAAGATGTTAAATAAGGTTAATATTCCAAGCTTGAGTTTATATTGCCTCACACTAACTATCTATTACTAGCCAATTTAAAATTACAACTAATTATGGTTACTTCGTGGTTGTTTAAGCTCCAAAACAGTTAAATTTCATTGAGGATAAGAGGCTCATAATTCAGAATGGCTGAAAACACACAAGGGGTGGGGGGTGGGTGTTTCTGTGTAGGGGTTAGATAGAAGATATAGGAAAGAGTCTTCATAATAAACCTGGACAGTTGGAAAGATTATAGCATGAAATATTTAAGATACCTTTTTGTCTTTAGTTTTCCTTGATGAACCATTCTCATCTTTCCTTCTCTTGCCAGTCTCTTTTTTCTGCAAAAAAGCAAACCATTCAGACATGATTGCCAGAATTAGCAGTAGATGAAAATCAGATTTATCATGCCTGCTTCCTGCTCGTTCCACTCTAGTTCTTGCTGTATACCATTCTCCTAATATTATAAAGAAAATGAACAATGGAGCCTTTAAAGCCATGTTACCTTTTCCTCCATTATGAATTTCCTTTTTCTAGAAAACTAATTAATTCTCATCAATCAATGGCACTTCAAGAAAAAAGCAATCACCCACTATTATAATTGAAGGAGAAGATCATCTAAGCTGTCAATAAATACAACCGGTTATGGTTTCTCTGGGCACTGAACTCAATTTCATAACCTTTTCTAAGCATTGTCCTGTAGGTTATGGGAAGACAGAATTTGTCAATATCAAAACTCTACATTCATAATTCTTAAACAGAAGACAAAAGACATATCGAAACAACTGCATGACATCAAATATATTGATGAAGAATGAAGATTTTTACTTGATCAATGTTACAAAAAATGTGAAGTTCATTTTTTAAAAATATTCAGGACAAACTTATATTCTTTTGGAAAAGCATTTCAAAACCCAACAATGAATATCAATTTAAATTGGCATTTAGTATTTCAAAAGATTGCTATGTCGTCATGCTGAATACAATAAAGCTTGTCCTAGGAACTTTGATAACAAATAGCAAATATAAAACATGAAATATAAAGATGGAAATAATTTCTCACACTCATCCATCTGCAACGTAGTGCAACATCCCGAGCTGTCTTATCTGTTAAAGCTTGAGAAATTCTAGCATAACGGGGAAGAATGGAGTCTGAGGCATATCTGCAAAAGGGTCAACCGTTATGTAAAAGATACAAAAAACAATGCATATCAAGACATGGCAGCAACTCTTCGACAATGGCAGCAAATAAGACAAAAATGAAAATCAGACAAAGGAAAGTCAATGTCAATCCAGTATTTATGAATTCAAAATAAAAGAGCCAATGCAGCCTTTCCCAAGTGGTAAGGTTGAGGGCAAATTCTGAGAAGCCTGAGATAAAATCCCATCATTACAGGCTTTATAATACTAATTTAGTAATTCATTTAGTAGTACTTGATAGTTGATACTGAAGTTTGAGATTTGGCGTAATGAATAACAATATTTGATCCTCCTAAAAAAACAGAGAATAGGATACTTCAGCGACTTTTTTTCCTGAACCTCACAGGATTTAAGGTGGTGTTTGGGTATGAGTGTAACGAAAAATGGGGAATAGAACAAAGCACTGCACAAACTTGAATTTATTGAACTTGACACTGTGATGGAACTTGTTTTGATGGTTAAAATGTGTTGATCTTCAAAATATTAGTCAACGCCATTCAAACTATGGTAATATTTTCATATACTTGGTCATTTTTAACTATTGGAGGCACCCTGCATATCTTGAAGCATGCTTTGTTATGCAGTTATGCACAAAGATATGAATCCAAAAGAGCTTTTAGCGATCAACTTAAATCAAGTAGTCAGCAATGCAGCTCATTTCATGAAAATTTCATTTGCAATATGGACAGTTTAATATGGGCTTTGCAATAAAAGGTTTCACACAGTACCAAGTATTAGTTCAACCTCATTTTAGTGACTACCTTATTACAGATGTAGTAGAGTAGTCTAAAAGTCAATTATATTCAATAAACTTTTATAATTGCTACTTAATTGAGAATTGCACCTAAATACAATTAGCAATCAGCATACAACCAATGGGAAAATTGCAATAGGCTTTTTAATTTTTTAATGGCAAGAGAACCTATTCGAAGATGCACACTGGATAAACTATTGCAAGCACAGCACACTAGGCAAACTGCCCAAGAAATTGTTCTCCACCAACTTAGACACCCTGGTAATCACAAACAGGCTTTCAAATCTATAACATCAAACCGTCTACTTAATTAGTATTCCCTCCGTCCCGGTGAAAGTTTACCCAACTTTCCATTTTTTTCAGTCCCAATGAAATCTACTCATTCCCTTTTTTGCAAACTTCTCTCACATCTAGGTATTCTATCATATTTCTTAATCTCCGTGACCAAAACTCATAATCTCCGTGACCAAAACTCATGAGTAGATTTTCAACAGGAAGAGTATTATATAACACACACCAAAACATTTTAGGGAATATATTATATAGAAGAAAACGATTCAAAAAGGCCTCCACATTCTCATCCCAGACTGAAAACTGAGTTTCATAGTTTAGCCCGTGATTACTGTTCTATTTTTTTAGAGTGTTAGTTATGCTTTCAGCATGCGTTTATCGGATATATATTTTTCTTATGAGATTATTGAATTGAATGGAGCATACAGTAATTCGGTAAAGAAACAAAACGAAATAAAAGAGAAAACAAATAATCAGGAGCGTACTCTACGAGCAACTCTTCCAGCGTGGACTGTTCTTCGGGTGTCCAATCAAGTGATATGCCCGGATTGTGGCGGAGGCCTTGCAGGGGGGGTTCCAGCGCCGAATTTTCCGCAGTAGACATGCCTCCGCCGCCATTAGCGTTCTCCGGTCCGACGCCGTTACTGTTACCACCACTATTGTTGCCCCCGTTGCTGTGACCCCCTGCGGCAGGGTTAGCACTCGCAGCCATCAAAATACAACAGCTTCTTGAAATTGATTTCTGCGACAGGTAATTAATTTGTAAAAAAAAATCCCAATTGAGTTCGCGGAAAAAAACAGTATATATAGAAAGAAAAAAGAGAGTTGAAAATCGGATAAGTATTTAACCACCTGGATGAGAAAAGTGTTTTTTTTTTTTTTTTTTTCTTGGGCGTAACAAACCGTCTATTAACACTCTAAAATTCTCAAATTAGTTTAAATTTTTATTTTCTTTTAATAAGAGATTTTACTGTACTTTTAAAAATTATAGATTACTCATATCTTAAAAAAATTATATTATACAGTATGTTATAGATATCTTTAAATATATGCATAATAATATTATTTGAGATATTATTTTATTTATTGAAAAAATGTAATAATATATATAAATATATAGATATACACAAATAGTTTTGACACGTATATATGACATTGGCTATTTAAATTTAAATTTGGAATAATAATCTCTATCTTAAACTTAAAATTTGTTAACTATTCCTTTTTTTCAAATAAAAAGATTATCAATTGCCCTATTTTCTCTCTAATCGAGTACTTTCATTTTAAAAACCCAAGATATATTTTTATTAAAAATCACAAATGACATAGAATTTAATTTTAAAATCAAGCACACGCAAAATTGAATTTCTTTATTCAACAACCTCAAATGCTGAATTGATTTCAAAAACTAATTAAACTCTTGCCGTCATTATTCCTTAATTATTATTATTAATACTCCATTATTATTAAATCCTATGTTTCCTTATTTAATTAATATTCTAGAAATTTAATACTAAGAAATATAAATTTTCATTAACATCTATATATATATATATATATATATATATATATATATATATATATATATATATAAAAAGAGATATTTCAAGGATATCAAATCTTGTAATTTTATACTCCAACTATTTTCTTTTCTATAAATATATGACTTTATTCACAAAGTAAAAACACTTAAAAATATTTACTCCATCCGTCCCACAGAATTTGCACACTATCCATATATGAATGTCTCATACCAATTTGCACACTCCATAAAAGAAAATATCTTCACAACCTTCACCCTTGAAATATACTCATATTTACCCATATGTCATTACTTTTCCACACTCAATCTACTTTTTACTCTACTTTATTCATAAAAGTTTACAAAACTACCCCTCAAAACATCAATCATTACACTTTTTCTTACACGTTTTTTAAAATGTGTGCCGATCAAAGGGTGCAAGTTCCTCCGGGACGGAGGGAGTACAACAACAATTCTAGAATTATTATTCATGAAAAACGATTACAACATCGAGTATTAAAGTTATTTTCTTTGCTCCCACAACATAAAATCAAGGTGGAGTTTTCTACTTCATATTGATGGGATACTTTGTCAACTTTAAATGTTCGCGTGAGTATTGTATTGATGATTTTATTCATGTAGTATATTTAACTGTGTCCAAGGAAATTTCACCCGTTGTTTTGCTCATCCCAGTCATATTAACATTGACGGTGGACGCATGTCAAGAAATTAATTATTATTTTAAGACTTCAATTTATTTATTTCATATATTGATTTAGTATTAATTATAAATAAATATACCACATCTCATCTAAATATCAATTTAATCACACTTTCACGATAATTATAAAAAAACCTTACGACCTTCACGATTATTATAAAATCGGCCTAAAAACTAATACACCGCCTCATATTACACATATTTTTTTTTTCCACATCACATTACAAATTGAATAATATTTTATAAAAAATAAAACTAAACGTCACTCACGCATAGGCCTAAAAACTAAAAACCCCAAAATCACATTTTAATTGGATATGTCTAACACGAATTAGATAATTATATTGATATTTAGTACTACATTTTTCTGAAGGTAAAGTCTAGTATGCACTCGAGTGCATGTTGTGCACCCTAGTCCATATGCATTTTTCAGTTTACTGACTTACACTTTTTGGTAAATGGTGTTGCACTTTTCAATTATTACTTATACAGTTTAATAATTGAAAAGTGCAACACCATTTATCAAAAAGTGTAAGTCAGTAACTGAAAAGTGCAACATGGACTAAGGTGCACAATATGCACTCGAGTTCATAGCAGACCAACCCTTTTCTGAAAATCCACTAAATATGAAAATTGAAAAGCGGTGTCATTGTTCAAGGATGAAATCATTAAATCAAATTACGTTTATTGTTGTCGATGTAAATTGTCACTGACATCGACCGGGAGAAGATGAACCCCATCTTTTTCATTGCTAAATTGATTCTTAATCTAACACAAGAATTACACGATTTCACTATGCAGAGACTAATTACTGACAAATTATGGTGGTGTTGATTATTCGTCAATTTAAATCATATTATTCCTCTACGAAGTAAAATAATAGTTTCAAATAAAATGTAATTGTTATAAACTCTTTCTCACCAAAGAGAATACTCGTTGCGTGATGAACCCTATCTTTTTCATTGCTAAATTGATTCTTAATCTAACACGAAAATTACACGATTTCACTATGCAGGGACTAATTACTGGCAAATTATGGTGGTGTTGATTATTCGTCAATTTAAATCATACTTATTCCTCTACAAAGTAAAATAATAGTTTCAAGTAAAATGTCCAACATACAATTTTTTAAAACGATATTAGTATATATTTAAAAATTGTCTTAATATAATGTAATTGTTATAAACTCTTTCTCACCAAAGAGAATACTTGTTGCATGATGAACCCTATCTTTTTCATTGCTAAATTGATTCTTAATCTAACACAAGAATTACACGATTTCACTATGCAGGGATTAATTACTGACAAATTATAGTGGTGTTGATTATTCGTCAATTTAAATCATACTTATTCCTCTACGAAGTAAAATAATAGTTTCAAATAAAATGTTCAACATACAATTTTTTTAAACCATATTAGTATATATTTAAAAATTGTCTTAATATAATGTAATCGTTATAAACTCTTTCTCACCAAAGAGAATACTCGTTGCGTGCCTCTGTTGGCGTGCCTCATTTTATTCAAAAACACATTAGTACAATGAATATCAGGAAGCTCAATTACAAGAGACCATGGGTCGGTTCAATAAATGAATGAAAAACTGTATGGAATAAAAAAATACGAAGAATGAAAATCTCCATATATTGATTTCGAAAGAAATATGGACATCTATCTATATATATATATTTGCAAACTCTTAAAGTGCCACATGTCACAATATTATTCTCTTATCTTAATCTCTCTCTTCTCAAAACATCCCATTTCAAAATCTCTCCCTTCTAATTCATTTCACTTTTTTATTTTAATCTTCACCGTTCATTTAAACGAATTAATCTTGACTGTTCAATCTTAATCTCATTTCCTATATAATATCACATCTCATTCTTTCATTTCATCCCCTCAATCTTTCACGTTTTTTTCTAATTTGTAATTTAATCTCATCTCATATAGACAAGTCTCATTCTCCCTTCATTTTAATGGTGTATTCTCCACTTTCAATGGTTAGTTTTGGTATCTTATGGAACATGAATTTTAGTTTTTTTTTTATATTGTAGATCTCTAATATTGATTCGATTTTCTCTTTAACTTTTAGTTTTGACATATTTTTTGTTAACTTTCGTTTTTTGATGATTGTAAAATCTATTATGATCCTTCAATATCCTTATATCAACAAGTATGATTTATGTTATAGATCTCTAATATTGATTTGAATTTACATGCAGAAATTTTCCTCACCTACTACTCCAACATTCAGTCATATGGCTCCATTCAAGTTGAAAATGCCTGTTCCAAAAGCAACGATCCGATTTGCTCCTTATTATCTATTCACGATCTATGTATAATAGTGTCTAAAGTCATCTGAAATACATGAAGAATGTACATATTTTCAATTTTTTGTCATCGAAAATGTACAGAAAGTTTACTTTATATTCAAATTGATGTAATTAATTTTTTGGATGATTTAGAATTTATTTTTGATGTCAATTTGTTTGCATTAATTAACCCATGATTATATTGGTGTACATTTATGACCCAATTTATCTTAATTAATAAAAAAATTATACCCCGTGCAATTTATATATACATTTTAAAATGTTACAAAAAATATTGGCCACATATGTCGTTGATTAATTAATTCACATGATTTACCAGTTATGCCACCATTTATGTTAATTAGAAAATACTAATAATTTGCAATTATACATGAATTTTAAAATATTACAAAATATATTTCAAAAGAATATTTGTTATTATTCACGTTAATTAATACATTCATATTTTAAAATTTTATATATGACCTGCCATTTATGTCACAAATAACGTTAAATTGATAAGCTTTGAAATTTATGTTAAAAATATGTTAAAAATCCTTTAAATCAAATAAACAGAACTATTACAATACAACACAATATTATATTTTTTTTTATATAATTTTAACAAATATGTTTTCTATTATATGGGGATATTTATTTAACATCTAATATTGATTAAAAATATTTATTGCTTAATTGTAATTATGGTATTTTTTTTTATTTTGTAAAATACTAATTAGTCGCAATTAAGATTGACATAGGAATGAAATTTGATTGTAATTAGTTGTAGATTTTTATTGGCATTTAATTCAATATGCATTAAATTAAATTACAAATGTCAAATTTCTGATACTAAATGTAATAATATGATCACATGATGGAACCGATGATGGAACCATTGTTAGGAAATAGGAAGGTTGCAAAATTAACGCAACTTATTTTAAGAAGAGGAAAAGATTGGAAGAATAGCACCCGTCCAGTGAATCCAAAAACTCATATTCACCATTTTCTTCTGAATTTAGTTGTGGAAATGGTTGTGAATGAAGAGATAATTGTAAGTTAAATACAAATTAATTAATTTAGAAGGGATATGGTGTATTAATTGAGATTATTTTTAGTTCAATGTAAAAATGCGGTCGACTAAAAAAGAGTAACCTACAAATTAAATTATTTGTAATAAATATATACTCCTTATTACATTCCAAAAATCATGTTAATTT
Source organism: Galeopsis tetrahit (assembly GCA_963675135.1). Lineage (NCBI taxonomy): Eukaryota > Viridiplantae > Streptophyta > Magnoliopsida > Lamiales > Lamiaceae > Galeopsis > Galeopsis tetrahit. Next base: position 63,886,987 of record OY776129.1, on the reverse strand, counting down.
TTTGAAACAATTAATTATTTGAAGCATGTGTTGACCTAAAATCACATTAATTGTCGCTTTTATGTCAAAATTTAATTTATAATTTATTTCGCACTTTCTACCTAATATATCTGATGTTATATTAAATAATTAATAATCTATATATTTAAAAAAAATAACTCTCATTTAATTTTTTCTTTAATTATTGCTATAATTCAGAAAAAAATTGAGTTTCAATTCATTCACTTTATTTAAAGTGAGGAAGTGATAAATTTGTTATTTATTTGCATTGTAATCTAAAATTTTCAGTTCAAGATTATAATATTTTTTTCTATCAACTTTATCGGAATCGTGTTATATATTTTCTAAATAATAAAGTAAATAGTTGAACAAGTCAATGACAAAAATAAAATCTTATTGAATACGAGTATGTATCAAAATTTCAGAAGATTATTTGAATATTGAAATAAATACTCACTTACAAGAAGGGGGGTTCTATTACTACATTAATTTTAATACAAATAAAAAAGGGTATATATTGGACGTGCCAATTAATACACTAAATTCTTATAACCTAAAACTACACTACTCTAACATCTACTAACACACTGTTAATGAAATGTCCTAATACAATATGACCTCTTATTAACACACTATTAATTAAATGATATTATACTATACAATATTATAACTACTGTATTAGCCTTATTTTAGTTTTAATAATTAATATTTTTTATTAATCTTCTTTCACAACTATTTGTAAATTTTCTATTGTTGAAGTGGCTTCCCCAAAAGTCTATCTCCCTTCTAAAATTTTCTATTGGGATGATCGACACACTTTTTTTTTAAATGTGATTTAGTGGTTATGATATAAGATAAATGATTGTATTTTTAGTAATTTAGTGAAGTGTAAAATGAATTTGATGATGTGTAAAGTAAAACGTAGGTAAAAAATGAGTGTCAATTTTAAAAATAAAATGATATTGAAAGAATATTAATTTTATGGGGTATTTCCACATTAAGAGCGTGCAAATAATTTTGGGACGTCTTAACATAAAAAGTGTGCAAGTAATCACCGAAAGGAGGGATTATCACTTTGGATTTTATCTTATTTTTAATTAGTTTATCATAAACATTTTTTTTTCCTCTCCTCTTCACCCTTTTAAGTTTTTTTTTAATTATAATTGTATATTAATTCTTTTTTTTGTTCTCTTTCAATCACTGTCTCTTTTTTTATTTTTTCTACGGTAAGATAAATAAAATTTTATTCCAAAATATAAACTTTCCATAAAATTAAAATAATTTCAAAACATATTCATTTTCATGGAGGGGACTTGACATACCTCATCTTATTTTTAAAGGCTTTAGAGAACATATAATATGATTCACTCAGCTTTACTATCAATTCTTCATATTTATGACAACATTGTAAGATACTAAGGTTAACAAGTAACATGAAGTTGCAGATTGGAAATTGGAAATTCTAACGGTAACAATACACTTGATGAAATAACTGAATTAATTCTCAAATTGGATTTTAAAAGTTGGCAATGAAAATCTTGGAGACAGTGATCGGGGTTTTGCGAATATTGATATTTTTTAAGATAGTTTTATTTTAGATGCATGTGATCATGTTGCTACTATAGTTGAGGTCAATGTTTGTCCATCAGATTTTAGCCATAGTGGCATGAGACATGTGTTTTCAATTCTCTTAAGTGTTTTGGTCTACCAAAAAATCTTTTGGTTTTCAAATTAGGTATCCCTATAATGCTGTTTAGGAACATTGATCTGAAGTCTAACTGATTATTACAAGTCTTGGAAATCACATCATTGAAGCACACATTCTTTAATTGTTACAAGACTTGAAAATCACATAATTGAAGCACAATTTTTTATAAAAATGAAGGTTGGTAGTAAAGTTTTTATCCAGAAAATGACATTGAGTATTTCGGATAATACGTCTCCCGTAAAATTTCAAATGAGACAATTTTCTAACCTATTATCTTTTGCAATGACGATAAATAAAATTATAATTATATATTATATATATAGAATATATAATGTAATCACATCATATATGATGTAATCTATATTGATACAATATTTCATTTTTTTTATCTTTTAATAGAATAATAAATGTATAAATGTTTGAAATATTATTTTTTAAATTAATAATATATTTTATTAATTTATTTAAATCCCGCGTAAAACGCGGGTCTTATACTAGTACATATATATAATGATGAATCCATTATTCATGGAATATGATTCTATGATCTATTCTAATTCTATATATCAATATTTTACCATGTAGAACGGATACAAAATTAATTGTTGTTATCATTCTTAGAATCTTGCCATACTTGAGATTCTCCTACCAAATTAAATTATTTTGTCATACTGAGATATTCTCTTACCAAACTTGCGGATCTTTCTTACCATGTAATTAGAATATTCATTTGCCATATGTGTTATGAACTTATGACTGACATGATCCAATAATGAATGTATCATGCATATATAACTTAATTAATGGAATCCTCAAAAAAAAAAAAAAAAAAAAAAAAAATAATAACTTAATTAATGGAAAAATGGTGGGAAGAAGCTGTAATAGTTTGCATATGCATAACATAATTAATCGAAAATTGGTGTGAAGAATCTAAAATAATCTTGCAAGCCAGGAATAGGTGAAGTTTGTATGAAAAAAACTCCCATCATCCACAACACAATTAAGTTTGTATAATTAGATCGTGCAAAAACTTCAAATGATGTTATTTAAAAATATATATATACTAGTGTAAGACCCGCGAATTTCGCGGAATTGAAATAAGTATATTTTTATTAATTATAATTATAATAATTTTTAACCTAATTTAATTTTATATTATAAATTTATTAATAAAAAAAATTAAATTATGTATATATTTATAATTTTCTTTATTTTATGAAAAATAAAAAAAATTAAATGTTATGTCAATATATATTCATCATATATATAAAAATAGAAAAGATTCTGTATTTGTAAATGTAATGTCAATATAAATTATATTATATATATATATATATATAAAAATAGAAAAGACTATATATTTGTAATTTTTTGTATTTTATTAGAAAAATAAAATACAAATGATGTGTCTATATAAATTACATCACACATATAAAAAAGTAGAAAAGAGGATTATGAATTTATTTATAAAAGTAAATTTTATAATAAATTACAAATTGCGAAAAACTTCTTTGTAGACAACATTCGTGGTACGTTTACATATTTTTCCATTTGAATCTAGGCAAATAATTTTCAATCCACTCTTACTTTTGACTCTAGAAGCTGCAACATACAACTGACCATGGGTGAACACAGGTTTAGGAAGGTACACACCTACCATGGAAAGGGACTGGCCTTGGCTTTTATTTATCGTCATTGCAAAAGACAATAGAATAGGAAATTGTCTTCTTCGAAACTTTACGGCAGCCGTGTCGTCCGAAACACTCAATGTCATTCTTGGTATAAAAACTTTAGTACCAACATTTCTTCCAGAAAGAATTTGTGCTTCAATAATGTGATTTTCAAGTCTTGTAACAATTAGTCTAGTTCCATTGCACAAACCGGACTTCGGATCAATGTTCCTAAGTAGCATTATAGAGATCCCTATCTTGAGAACCAATCGATGATTTGGTAGACCAGAACACTTAATAGAGTTGAGAAAGTCAATGGAAAACACCTGTCCCATTCCACCAGGTTTAAACTCCGATGGACACACACTGTCTGAACTCAAATACTCCCTTGTATCACCAGGTATCATTGCCAACACTGTCTCGTTAATGTTTTCAACTTTTTTATGTGTTGGAGCAAGTATAGCTCTATCCTCAAAATACTTATCAATATTATAGTTGTTAGAGACGGATGGGTAAATGCAGTCAACTATAGCAATAATAGGATCTCGTGCATCTAAAATCAGATTCTCTTCAGGAATATCAATGTCCGCAAAACCATCGTCACTATCTCCAAGATTCTCGTCGCCACTTTCAAAATCCAATCTGAGAATTCAGCTATCTCATCAGATGTATTAATACCGTTAGAATTTCCAGTTTGCAATCTCATGTTCCTCGTTAGCCTCAGTACCTTGCAATGTTCCCACAGATATGATGAATTGATAGCAGAATGGACTATATGTTCTCTTGAACCTTTTGAAATAACAAGAAGTATTTGTCTGAAGTCTCCTCCAAGAACCACCGTTTTCCCTCCAAAAGGCAAATTAGACATAGATCCATCAGGAGCTCTAACTATATCTCTTAGGCTTCTATCAAGTGCCTCAAAACAAAATCTGTTAATCATCGGTGCCTCGTCCCATATTATCAGCTTTGACTTTATTATAAGTTCTGACAAATGAGTATCGGGCATTATGTTGCAGGTGGATGATTCATAAATGTTTATCGGAATACGAAACCGAGAACGTGTAGTGCATCCTCCAGGCAACAAAAGAGAAGCTATACCACTCGATGCAACATTAAGAACGATGTCTCCGTGAGATCTAACGGCTGCAGAAAGAGTTCTCCATATGAAAGTTTTTCCAGTACCCCCGTACCCATACAAAAAGAAGACTTTTCCATCAGTTGAACAAATAGCTTCAAGTATTTCTTGTAAAACATCACTTTGTTCGGCAGTTAGGGTTGAAGACAATGTATTGTACTCCTCTAGCAACTCTGTGCGATCATAGCTCAACTCTTCAAGAATCATTGAATTGTGCTGTAGGGATATATCATCTGGAACAGGCATTGTTGGAAAATTACTTAAACTGCTTCCGTTTTTTTGAAGGAACTGATCAATCTCAAGAAGTGTATAATTCTTTAGTTGTTCATCGGTTAGACGTAAACCTAAAAAATGTATTAAATTAGAATTTTGATATTAAAAAGTATTGCTATTTAATGAAATATTACAAACATAAATATATAATACGTACCTGGTAAATTAAACAATCGTCTTCTTCTTGATAGTATATCATCCGACAATGCCTCCCATGTTTTTTGAAAAACCTCGTTTGGACAACTCATACTTGATGATAATAGTAGAATTGAAAATAAATTTCTCAGATAATGAGCTGATGCCCAAAAACTTGCCTCCATTATTCCATCAACATACTCCCTATCATCATCTAAAAGTCTCATTGCATATCAATCATAGGGTATACTACATTTCCAATGGTTCTAATCTCTTCGTGTGACCTCAAACCCTTACTATGAGGTATTAAAAGACCTAAATAATGTTGTTCACCAGCTCCTGGTGGAACATAATTCAATTTTCCCAATGAAAATCTACTACTCTTTCTAGGAGCCCACTTGCGATCTTGATTATTCCAAACATGTCTTAAGGGAAATTCTATATACGTAAGATCCCTAGCAGATTCGTTTTCCCTATTGAATTCCATCCATGCTAAAAACATTGAATGTTGTGCAGAAGGTCTTTCTAGAACACTGTCGATGTATTCATCATCATCAAACACAATTGTTTGTTCTCCTGGAAGATGAAAGCTCAATCTTTGAACTGAAGGGAATCTATAATGTATTTCAAATCTAAGTGTTCTCCAGACATCTTCACATGGGGACACATATCTACAATTGAGGTATTCTTTAATTTCATCTTTAGACATAGATTGCCCTTCTGCCTCTTGGTTACTAACAATGGTGGCAGAAACTCTATCATGACCCTTGTTGATATACTTGAATAGGTACTTTATTGATTTGTGCTTGTTGCACCACTCGACATTTATATGTGTTTGATATCTACCCAATAAATTGGCATTGTAAGGTACCACATGTCGATTGTCCAGAATTGCTTTACCTTTGTTTACTGAACGACCGTCGTTCCTTCTTCTATAAAGAGGGTATCCGTCCTCATCAACTGTGGTTTGATCTCTATTTTTCTTTGAAAATCTCTTACTACAACTATTGTTCACCATGCATGGACTTTTCCAATTCGCAACACCACACGGACCATGCATCAAATGTAATTTTAGGACGATAGATAAGAGTAATTTTAGGGAAAACAAATCAAATCTTATTATTAGAGTAATTTTAGTAAATATGAAGATAGGAAGATAAATAAAAGTAATTTTAGGGGAAAAAATCAAATCTTATTATTAGAGTAATTTTAGAAAATATAAAGATAGAAAAAAAATCAACATTTATAATCTTTTATATTATTAAATTTATTAATTTTATAGACGAAAATATTAAATTTGTTAGATTTATAAAAATTTGTATAAGATTAAATATGTAATTTTAGGGTTGACATGTTAAAAAATCGTGTATATATATTATAATTATAAATTTAATTCTGTCGGGTTTATTCGGGTCGCACAGAGATAATGTTGTTTAAATTTTTAAACAGTATTTCCTCTAATTTTCTTATAAAAATATATTCATATTATATGGAGTTCTTTAAACCATCTTCATCTCCTCACTTCAAATTCAAATTTGAAAAGTTTTTGAGAAAAAATTATTTATAGTTTGCAAACTCATTAGGATATGAAATCTAGCTGATATTCTCGATTCATTAGATATTTAGTAGTTTTATTTTATTTTTTCGAATTTTAGACCTTTTCGGGCCCGATCGAAACTACTACTGTACAATAAAATCGCATATACATGTAATATTTTTTATATTATTATTATCTGTGGTGTACTTTATAAACTTAGGAATTATTAGCACATAGTTAATTTAATTTCATATATTAAATTGGTTTAGTATTTAGGTAATTTTAGGACGGCATATACGAAGAATTAAAAAAAATTCTAATAAGTTTTTTTTTGTTAAAAATCTAATAACAAATCCCAACATATTCGTGGATTTAAAAAAATTCTAATAAAAATTCCAATATATATATGCTATGTTCTAAAAGTATCTTATTAACAAATCAATTTTCAATATTCAAATTTTAATTTTGTAAATTAAAATATATTATAAAATTATGAAAAAAAATCAAATCTTATTGAAGTAAAATAAGTATATAATTGTAAAAAAAAAAAAATATAGATTTATAATCTTTTATACTAATAGACGAAAATATTAAATTTGTTAGATTTATAAAAATTTGTATAAGATTAAATATGTAATTTTATGGAAAAAAAATTAAATCTTACTATTGAAGTAATTTAGGAAGATAGATAAGAGTAATTTTAGAGAAAACAAATCAAATCTTATTATTATTAGATTAATTTTAGGAAATATGAAGATAGGAAGATAGATAAGAGTAATTTTAGGGAAAAAAATCAAATCTTATTATTAAATATTATTAAGATAGATTAAATAGGAAAAAAAATCAAATCTTTGTTAGAGTAATTTTAGGAATAAGATTAAAATTAAATTTATTTAGATATTATTAAGATAGATTAAATTTATTTAAGTTAGATTAGATTTATAAAAATTAAAGTCAAAATATTGTGCCTATTAAAGGAAGATAGATAAGAGTAATTTTAGAGAAAACAAATCAAATCTTATTATTAGAGTAATTTTAGGGGAAAAAATCAAATCTTATTATTAAATCTTATTAAGATAGATTAAATAGGAAAAAAAAATTAAATCTTATTGTCGGAGTAATTTTAGGAATAAGATTAAAATTAAATTTATTTAGATATTATTAAGATAAATTAAATTTATTTAAGTTAGATTTATAAAAATTAAAGTCAAAATATCGTGTTTATTAAATTTTTGGATATATAAGATTAAATACGTTTAAATTGAATTTATAAAAATAAAAAGATATAAAGATTAAATTTATGACAATTAAGATGAATTTCTAAAAATCTTCAATCTTCAAAATTTCTTCACAATCTTCAAATCTTCAAAGTTCTTCACAATCTTCAAAGTCACAAAGATACATCAAGAAAGACGAATCAAGAAAGACGAATGATTGGATTTCTATTGAGAACATGAGAGACAATCATAAATTACAAAAATCTTCGAATGTAAGAAGAAATATACATAAATTACAAAAAATTTCAATCTTCAAAATTTCTACACAATCTTCAAAATCACAACCTTCAAATCTTCAAAATCTTCAATCTTCAAAATTTCTAAAAATCTTCAATCTTCAAAATTTCTTCACTATCTTCAAATCTTCAAAGTTCTTCACAATCTTCAAAATCTTCATAAATTGATTATCAAAATACAAAATCTTCATAAATTGATTATCAAAATACAAAATAAATATTCAATAAATTGATCATAAAAAGTAAAAATTTCTTCACTGTCTTCAAATCTTCAAGTTCTTCACAATCTTCAAAATCTTCAATAAATTGATTATAATCAATGGATGACATAAAAAGTAAAATTGAGAATGAACTGTCTTCAAATCTTCACAATCTTCAAAATCTTTAATAAATTGATTATAATCATAAAAAGTAAAATTGAGAATGAATGAGAAATTAGGGATACAAAATCTTCAATAAATTGATTATAATCAATGGATGACATAAAAAAGTAAAATTGAGAATGAATGAGAAATTAGGGGTTTTAAGAAGAGATGAGGAATTTATATAGAAATAAATTGATTATAATATGACATAAAAAGTAAAATTGAGAATGAATGAGAAATTAGGAATACAAAATCTTCAATAAATTGATTATAATCAATGGATGACATAAAAAAAGTAAAATTGAGAATGAATGAGAAATTAGGGATTTTGAGAAGAGATGAGGAATTTATATAGAAAAAAGATTAAGATTGTAGGGTCAAGATTAAGTTTTAAAATGAATGGATGAGATTAAAAGAAAAGTATAGAATGAATGAGAATTCAGGGATTTTGAAATAGAGTGATTTGAGAAGAGAGAGATTGAAATAAACCAATGAATTAGTGCCACGTGCTGTAAAAAATGTTTGCAAATATATATAATAAAGACATAAAAAGTAAAATTGAGAATGATCTGTCTTCAAATCTTCAAGTTCTTCACAATCTTCACAATCTTCAAAATCTTCAATAAATTGATTATAATCAATGGATGACATAAAAAGTAAAATTGAGAATGAATGAGAAATTAGGGATACAAAATCTTCAATAAATTGATTATAATCAATGGATGACATAAAAAAGTAAAATTGAGAATGAATGAGAAGTTTTAAAATGAATGGATGAGATTAAAAGAAAAGTATAGAATGAATGAGAATTCAGGGATTTTGAAATAGAGTGATTTGAGAAGAGAGAGATTGAAATAAACCAATGAATTAGTGTCACGTGGCTGTAAAAAATGTTTGCAAATATATATAATAAAGACATAAAAAGTAAAATTGAGAATGAACTGTCTTCAAATCTTCAAGTTCTTCACAATCTTCACAATCTTCAAAATCTTCAATAAATTGATTATAATCAATGGATGGTTTTAAAATGAATGGATGAGATTAAAAGAAAAGTATAGAATGAATGAGAATTCAGAGATTTTGAAATAGAGTGATTTGAGAAGAGAGAGATTGAAATAAACCAATGAATTAGTGCCACGTGCTGTAAAAAAATGTTTGCAAATATATATAATAAAGATAAAGATATATATATATATATATATATATTTTTTTTTTTTTTAATATTAAAATTCGCACATAGAACAATAGACATATAAATGACGATTTGCCTAACTTGAATAAATAACTAAAGCATGAACGAAGTGAAACACCTCGCCTATCGATCCTAACGTCAGTGGTTGAATAAATAATTAAAATCGCCAATTAATTAATTCGGCTAATTATTAATTCGGCATTACTCTAGTGAAATTCATAACTGCAATTTAATTTATACTATCCATATCTATCACTTAATACTTAATCCAACATTTACTCTAGATTTTTTTTTTTTTTTGGATATTCATAGTTTTTTTTGGTAATTTTTCTTTGAAAATTTTAAAAACATATAATATGTGACTAAGTGGTAAGTCAACGGTGATTTGTTGATGACTCGATGTTGGTGTATAATTATAATTTGAATGAGGGGCAATATAATTTTTTTAAATATAATTTTCTTTAAAAAAAGTTTATGAGTGAACTCATTATTTGACTAGTTATACCAAAAAAACAAATATTTATATTTATATTATATTACATATTAGTGCCTCTAAGTTAATAAGGCATGAGAAAAATTAAGATTAAAAAAATAAGTCAAAACAATTATAAAATGGGTAGGAATTGACCAGGGCCCACCCACAGCCTCCGCCACCACCACGTTCAACATTGAAGAATTAGAGGGCAAATTCGTCAATTCATTTCCAGAACTTTGTTGGGCCTTTCGAGGAGAATTCCAGATAAACTTGCCACTGTTTTCGCCGATCAATTTCTCATCGCTCTCTCTGTATCCTACTTCTCTCTCTAGGGTTCGAGAACCCTTTCCGATATGGAGAACAACGGCCAGGCATCAGGTATATTTTGCCAATTCCCAATCACCAGTATTAGTTATTTTAATTTTCTTGATTTCGGGAGTAGCTGCTTATATACGGAGTTCAAAGTATTTATGTTGTATGATTACTGATGATCGGTTGATGATTGATCGATTACCGATTTTATTCATGACGATTACCGTTCCTTTTGTTGTAGAGGCGTTTGTTGATGAATTACTCTTCTTTTCCTCTGGACTTTCTTGCTGGTTGTTAAAGCCCTTTCAATTTTTTTGTTCGGTTACATGTAACATACACCATATCTGTATCGTCTGAAAAATAGATTTCTGAAATTCGTGAATGCCAACGCGTTTCTTGAAGTTTTCTTCTTTAAATTTTCATACTTATAATTCCCATTATTGGAATCATGATTTCTTTAGCATTGATAATAAAGCGAGGATAAATGATTACTTCTTAAACATGGTTATGGCTGTTCTAGTAATGTATATCTCCACAGTCCGCACCACTGTTAAAATTTGGGCTGTAGCATTGAGAAAATTGAGTGTTATGAATTTGATTTACTGTAATCATAATTTTGCTTTGTATAATGTGGTTGAATTCAGGCGCGGGTAGTAACCCTCCACCAAAACCATGGGAAAGAGCTGGATCTGCTTCTTCTGGTGGCGCACCATTTAAGCCACCATCTGCCGGAAACACAAGCGATGTAGTTGAAGCTTCTGGAACTGCGCGACCTGGTGAAATTGTTTCAACTGCTAATCCAGCTATCAATAGGACTAATACAGTTGGGCGGCCAGTCCCTAGTAGGCCGTGGGAACAGCAGCAAACGTATGGAAGCACCTACGGAGGTATAAAGACTCTTTCTTCCCCTCCTTCAGTCCTTCCTCTAAATGAGTAGAAAAGTTATCTGTTGGCTTGAGGTTATGCTTATTTCCATAGTGGCGCACATGTCACAAAAAAATCAGGTTGATGAAACTTAAGTTTATGGATAGAGATTATTATGTATTCTTAGAAATTTCTAAAAATCATTGCACTTATGATTTAATATCAACAATCACATCAAATAAATGAGTGCCCAGTATGACCTGGAAGTCTTGAACTGCTTTCATGAAAATGCTTAAACTAAGCTGATTAAATGGACTGGACAAATTGCTTTGATGCAATTTCAGATGGTCCTGCCTAGTGGCTGGTCCAGGGGGAATCATTACAATTATCTGGTAAATGTGGATGTTAGTGTAAAATGGTGCTATTCCCTTGCTTTTAATGTCTTGCATTCTTATTATCAAATTAATTCATGTCAGAGTTCAATACTTTTTGGCATTTCTCTGCTTGGAAAACCATATGGATTCCATACAAAGATACGAAATGTCCAAGATGTTCACTTACATATTCTGCAAACAATCTCTCTTTTGGAATGGGTATACACTTTTAGTTGAAGTCCTGGTGTGCTCATAAAATATCAGCATTTTACACAACAATGGTAGATTGATGCAGCGTTTATATATGATTGACACACTTCGTTTTGTGAAGTATAATTGCTTAAATGGGAGTCTTGGATCTCTTAGTTATCTAATGTATAGTGGTCCTTGGTTTGCTTTGTTTCAGGTTATGGTTCAGGTGCAAATTATAATTCTGGATACGGAACCGGTGGGATGTATGGTTCATCATATGGGGGAGTTGGCTCATATGGGGGAGTTGGTGGAGTTGGTGGAGTAGGTTCATATGGAAGCAGTGGGTTGTATGGGAATAACATGTATAGAGGAGGTTATGGTGGACTTTATGGGGGTGGTACTGGTATGTATGGTGGTGGAGGAATGTATAATAGTGGGCTTGGAGGAGGTCTTGGAGGAGGGCTTGGAGGTCCGATGGGAGGATATGGAATGGGCATGGGCATGGGGGGTCCTATGGGCGTTGAGGATCCAAACAATCCTTATGGTCCTCCTTCTTCTCCACCAAATTTTTGGATCTCGCTCATGCGAGTGGTGAGTTAAAGATTCTTCTCTGTCTCCCGCTTCTCTTTTGTTCTCTTATCAGAACATTCTGTTTTTATCTTGGCTGCGTTTGCATTTTAGAGAGCACGATTTTGCTGCTATTTTAGAAGCTGAAGTTGGATATAGTTTATGGTGGTTCATGTCATGGTTGTCTGTAAAGGATACTGTATTGTATTCCATGCTGATTATTCAATATCTCTTCCCTGATTATTCAATATCTCCTCCAAATTGATTAGGCTGATTTGCATAGGAACTTTAATCACTCGATAATTTAAAATTAACCCACTAGATCCCCAACCCACTCCAACCTGCCACAAAATGAAAAATTACTTTTGATTAGATAATCTTTTCAGTAGTGAACTTTCCCTTGTCTTCTTCTTATTCACCATTGAGTTGACTTGATGAATTCTGTATGATTTTAATTGAATTTGTTTGACAATGGCAGATGCAAGGTGTAGTAACTTTCTTTGGAAGGATTGCAATCTTGATCGACCAGAATACACAGGCATTCCATATGTTTATGTCTGCCCTCCTTCAGGTATTCATTTGTTCCTCAATATCTGGATAAGAAAGCAAATTCCATGTATTTATAAGTTGGATGTATTTGCAGCTATTTGATAGGTCGGGGATGCTATATGGAGAACTTGCCAGATTTGTTCTTAGACTATTGGGAGTCAGAACCAAGCCAAATAAGGTCCATCCACCTGGCGTTGAAGGTCAACCTGGACCTCCTCATGCTGCACCGGGACCCCAAAACTATATGCAGGGTCCGAAGACTGCTCCAACCGGTGGTGCTTGGGATAGTGTATGGGGTCAGTAAAATTATCGAGATTCTTTTCTATATCGTAGTCTAGCCATAAGCCCATTCGCAGTATGGGTTTAGTTTCCTGAGGAATTACCCCCCATCAAGAGAACAGCCATCTTCTTGTGGCAAAGCAAGCTTCCCTCCCAAAGAGAAATGAAAAGGAAAAAAAATCTGGTTCCATTTAAAAGGAGATCATGGAAATTATTTGTATTTGTCTATTACTGTTGTAAAATGTGAGTATTGTAGTTCTTTATACAAGCCAAAAACTGTTTTACGATGTCGGGTTGAAAACGTTTTCAACCGATGTTTGTTAAATACTAGAGTATTTTTTTTATTGTTGCCAATGTGTATTTTAAAGTTATACAACCTATTAATGGTGATTCAAGAAATCTGAAAGTTTTAAAACCAATCCAAAGATTGAAATATCGGAACAAACCATAACAACAGTACTGAGGATACATTTACCCTCTCAATAGTTGTTTAACTAATAAATTTATTGAATTATATTTATGCATGTATACACATTGCCCTATCAATCGACATATGAATTCTTTCGAGGCAATTAATACAATAAGTTTGAGAAGGAGCATCTCGTATACATTTCAAAGAGAATCAAAAGTCAAATTTTCAACATTTTTGTAGGCTTTCTTTCTACCTACTAATTACAAGGCTAAAAGACCCTATCACTATCAGGCGCAATGCACACTATCTCTTCATCTATGATCTCCACATCACTTCTTAAGAGTTTAAATGTCTCAATGGCTGTCCAGCTGACTCGAGGGCATCGACCCAAGTACAGCTGTTTGAGCCGTCTGCACCCATCTCTTACAGCCTGCAATCCTCGATCACATAGATTTCTACACCGATTCACATGTAACCGTTCCAAGCTAGAACAGTGCGAACCAATCGCCTCCCACCCTACCACACTAACATCATGGCACAGAGTCAAATTCCACTCCTCAAGAAACGGGCACCCTTCTGCAATTTTCACGATTGCCTCATCACTAATAGTTCTGCAAAGTCGAAAATTGAGTACTCTCAGTTTATATATAGATTCTGTATCTATCTCCCCAAATCCATGGCCCCGAATACACCAGCTAAGATTGGAGATATTCAAGTAGTTGAGCCCACCTCCACTGAAAATGGCCCGGATTCCTTCCGGTTCAAACTTGCAAGAATCTGCTTCTAAAAATGTTAGAGTACGAGAACACCCTTGAAAGCCGACGCCATCTATGCTTCTGCAGTGAGATATATTCATAGCTTGGAGATGTTGGCAGTTTTGGGAAAGAGCCCTTATTCCACGATCAGATATGAGTGAACAATACGAGAGATTCACATGTTTCAGTGCTAAGCAGAACTCAGACAAGGTTTCAAGACCACTATCAGTTATGTTGCATCGATAGAGACTGATGTTTGTAAGAAACGGGCATCCTGTGGCAACAAAGGAAAGCCCGTGATCTGTAATGCTGAAACAACAATCTAGATGCAGCCTTTGTAACTGTGATCGGTAAAGAATCAAGAGAGATAAACCTGAATCTGGAAGCTCGGTGCAGCCCGATAAAGACAGGAATTGTAAGCATGGATAACGATTGAGCAATCTATACAAATGGAAGGAAGTTATGGTGGTTGAAGGCTGAGATAGGGAGATAGGACTCAGTTGTGTGAGTGAGCATTGGAATTGTAAAGATCTACGGTTTAAATTCTGAATATGAAGCCAAGAACGACAAGTTAATCCAAATGATTCACGGTCAGAACTAGAGTCGAGCCATTGGAAAATAAAACATAAGCAGTCATCTGGAAGATGGAGGATAGAAGTAGATGGATATAATGGGGAATTCTCCATACTAGGAATCTTGAGAAGGTTGTAAAGCTCGAATCTTTACGACGATTTTCTTGTAAGATGAGGCAGACGAGGTTGGTGAGTCGAGACCACAAAGAGAAGTTGAATCTCCGTATCCATAACCAATGAGAACTCCACAATTGCGGCAGAGGAGTTTGGATTTTGGACGGTAAGGTCCCCAAGATATAGGAAGACAGTTGACTTTATCAACTTGAGTAAATCGACTAGGATCAATAGAAAGAAAAGAGAAGAAGCCCTTGTTAATGGACTTGCTGTATTTGGAACCTACACTGGATGCTACGCGATTGGAAGAATTTAAGTTGAGATGATATCCACAAGAACCACAGCTGTCAAAATGAAAACAAAAACATATTTAGTTCACAACAAGTTATATGCAACCGCAGTATGGTCTATTAAGCATGCAGGTAACAAATTTCGAGTAACTTTCGCACTGCTACTCACTGATTCATACTATTGGTAAGGAAAAACTAAACCTAACCCACATTACCCTTCCACTTGACAAAGAGCACAGATTGAATTTCGCTTCATTCTTTTTCTTGATGTATTTGGAATGATGTTCTTTAGGCACTTCACAAATTTTCTTATGATGGATATGAGCTATGAATTTCAGATACATAATAGCATGCCCTTTCATGTTGTTTGGATAAGTTCATTTTTGGAATGATGGATATGAGCTATGAATTTCAGATACATAATAACATGATGATTTTGAAATCGACAACTCTGATTGATTCTGAGTAATTTTGGTTCACTCACAATGTCCTTTCCCTCAAATCAAATCCAACGTCCTATTTTTCTCTTAATCTTCAATATTCTGTATGTTTATAACTTTCTACAAATCTATATAATTGTTCCATCATTTATAGACTCAATCAAATGTACTAATTCTGGTTAATTATCAAGATGAATAATTCCCTAAATGGAGGAATTTCTGCAAAAATCAATCAAACAAAACAGGGTGCAATCTTGAATATAAATTTCAGGAAAATCAAATAACTACACAATTTCATCATCAAATAAAATGAAAGCCGATCCACCAAATTCCATACCTACCCCAAACCATAACAAAAAAAAAAAAAAAAAACTAATTCAACCTCATGAACGCTCGGATTGTATTCTTCAATTTCAATAAATAATATTCGTCTAAAACTGAACACATCATAGGCAAATAATAATAATAATAATCACAAGAATACCCAAAATAAATGGCTGAATGAAAATTGAGAAATAGAAATATAATTGATGGAATGAAAAATAGAAATAAAATTAACCTGTAAGAGATATCAGCCTCGGACATCTCTTGTTTAGATAATCAGTTTCGTTGGATCCCATTCGTACAAAAAAACAACAGGCTTGTCTGAAAACATTAATAAAGATAAGCAGCAGCAGTTTACACTAAAGTCTATTACCAAAAAAAGAAGCAGCTGTAGTAGTTGAAAAGGAAAAAGTGAAGATGACGCCATCCTCCACGCTTTTGATTCTTTCTTTGCATTTTCTAAAAGTCGCTATTTCCGACTTTTGCCTTGAAACAGTCGGGACAAAAGTATTTAATTTTCGTAATCACAATTTAATATTTGTAAAAATATAGAAAGTATCAATAAATATGGAGTAGTAAATTATCGAATAAATATTAAAAAATGTCGATATATTTTTAAAATATTTAATAAATATTAATATGAAATAACAGTGGGCATTAAATTTTGTGAAAATTTATCACTTGTTCAAGTAATTTTGTTAACGTTTATATATTAAAATTTTATCATTTTTTTAAATCCATGGATATTTTTACATATTACAACACCAATTTTTACATTAAAGGTATTTTATTAATCTATTCAATTTATTAGTATTTTTTAAGGGAGCTTCTTTTCAACTTTTGGCTCATGGACTTTTTTTTTTTTTTTTTTGACGGAGCTCATGGACTTATTTGCGAGTATGATTTTTATAATTTCCCCCTAATAGCCCGGTACATTTATTGCTATAGAAAATCTAGAATTTTTTGTTACACAAGATTACAAAGTATAAGGTCAAATGAAGAAAAAAAAAAGGTAGTGGGATAAATTATAGACCAAGGGTGCTTTTACCTTTCTTTTCTCTGTTTTTTTACTTGGTTGCTTTTGCTTTTTTTTTTTTCTTTTTTTTTTTTCAACTTTGTGTACATTTCAGGTTAAAAACTGGGGTTTTGACACCAGGTATGTGCATATTGCGTTTACTCTGTCGAAATTTATAATTGGATAATTAGATAGTCCCTCCATACTGTAAAAAAAATTATACTGCTTAAAAAAATATAATGATTAGAATTATAGAAATAATTTTATAAATTTTTATTTATAAAATAAATTAATTGAATTGAAAGTATATCGTGATGATTATTTTTATTTTGAGAAATTCACATTTTTTTAACACCATATTGGGACAAATTACGTATTTTGGCAAATGTGTAACTTCACCTGAACAAAATCACGATGGACAAAGGACTGAGGTGAGATAACAAAAGTTTCAAAATAATTTTGGCTTACATAATTTTAATCTTTTTTAATCAATCTTAGTAAGCTTGCAAACCCGGATAGTTTGTCTTATGTGAATTTATTTTTCACACACAATCAAAGTGAAATATTATGCTATAATGATTCAACGTTATCAACTGTCATGCTAAGCTTAAAAGACTACCCACTTTCTTTGGCGACTGATCTTGGTTTAATATGGAGTATCAGTATGCTTTTTGGCAATAAAAAAAAAAAAGCTTACTTTAACACTTTTTTTAGTCTTTGTAGTCAAATAAGTGTAAAACTAATCTGTAAGGGTGTGTTTGGTTTGGGATTGACCCATCCGAATTTGACCCATCTCATCCCTCTCCATCCAAATACCCATCCAAATACACATCCATTCCTATAATACACCTACAAACCTATTTTTATACAATCACATCACCCATTTTTTTTCTTTTAATCACTCATTCTCTCTCCTACTTTTCTTCCACACATTTATTCTCTCTCCTACTTTCTTACACACATTTATTCCCTCTCCTACTTGATTTGACATAAAGTTCTCCATCCACATCTATTTTTCAATCTCTATCCAAACACAACTTTTATTCAATTACTATTCATGGATTACCCCCATCCATATTTTTCCAATCCCCATCCCCATCCCATCCACCACAATCCCTAAACAAACAGCCCCTAAGAGAGTCCCAAAACAAAATATCACGATGCAATTGACTACTGTATAAAATTTTAAATGATTAAGCATAGTGATGAAAAGTATTTGGGTTGGAGTAGATTTCAACCACAAATGAATTCAGCGGGTTAACAATTGATAAGAACGGAATAAAACTTGGAACAATAATTTTTTCTCTTGTATCCTGAATTTCGACTCAGCGAAAGCTATTTAGATGTGCTCTTACATAATTCTGTGTATGCTTAGTCTCAGAGTTGTAGGTGAGCAGGTGACAGACAGGGGTCTTAATATTCAATAAACAAATATAAATATAGTCAGAAAATTTTACTACAGTATTATTTTTTGATTATTACGATTAATTAGGTACTCTAATAATCTCTCACGTCGTTTCAACAAATATCTCAACTTTACATAGATCGACTGATGAGTGACAATCGAACCAACCATTTGTTTTGTATCATCGTATTTTGCCGAGTATGTATGGTCCGCTATTCACTGAATTATTATTCAGACAATGGGAAGCTATGCATATGGTTGGAAAAAAATGTTGAATTAATATTTTTACACCTTTTAACTAAACAAAATTTGAAGCAAGAAAACAACATTTTCCATTGTATATATTTTCAGCTCCATAAAAGATTATAGGGAAGATTAAGGCAATTAGGTGAATGAATCTAAAATGAACAAAGACTAAATTTAAGATTTCAACTTTGAAAAAATGAAAAATCTAGGAATGAGCTGATAATTTCTGGAGATTTTTTTTGTATGTGCAGTTCAAAAGGCTTGATTACCTAAAGCTGAATATGTTTATGTTCTTAGAGAAGGATTTTAGAAAGAAAATAATCCCATGAGAAGACAGGAATAATGAGTTTTCAAGTTGTTTGATCATCAAAAACCAAAGGGGACAGATTTAACCTACCATTTCTGACTTGTCCTGGGCTTTGTTCGCTCAATCTTGAATCTAGCGTTTGGAGTTGTTGATTGATCCATGGAGGATCGTTGTCCTTTAGCCAGAGTGCCTCACCGGTATCCTTGTGCCTAAAGTCGGGCTTTCTGGGGTTCAATTTATTGTTTCTATTATCCCACCACTCGTAGGGGTTGGCAAAAAAGATTTGCCACAAATGGAGACGGTCTCTATGCTTCTGCATGATATCCTCAGCTGAAACTGCCAATTGATGCAAATACAAAATAGTTATGTACTGGGGGGGAAATATAAATAGAAACACACCACAAAATAACGGGTTGTTTGTTGAATTCTACTCAAGTAAAAGCAGAAGAGACTGCTGCTAAAATTATCAAGTAGGAGTAATAGGTAAAAGATATTGCACCTTCTTGTTCCGGCTTGACACAATTTTTTCTGCCAGCCCCCAAACTGAATCGAGAAACAAAGTTCATCTCTGTAACATTTACCTACAAATAAGAACTTCATCGTACAAATATGCATAATACATCATTTAAAATTGAATTCAACCAATACAGTACCTATAGAAATATATATTTAGAGCACAAGTACATTGAACTAAAGAGTAAGTATATTAGGACATGACTTGCTCAAAAAAAAATGTATATTGGATATGATGATATCTTCTCACAAACATAACCAATGAAATCAATTGAAATGAAGTGATATTTATCCATTCTAGTTGAATTTACTATTTTGTATCCTGTCTATCCATATTTGATATGAATTCAAATTTCTACAAGAGCTAAGTTAGGAGAACTCTAAATATCAGCAACAGTTTCAGATTAAGTTCCTTGTAAGTTGTAATGTATCAGGACTAGATCCCTGAAACTCAAAAGTATGTTTAAAAAGTCATATAAATTGTTTTGAAATTATGATTGTCAAGATGACTAATTAAAAGTCATTTGATATTGACACATTATATGGAAAGTGCAGGTAAAACTTAGTTGTGAGCCCCAAAGAAGTTCACATAAAGTAAACACACCAAGAGCATAAACTGCTAGAAAATATACAATTTGGTACTTAAGAAGCAACAACCAGTGGATCAGTGGATGAGAAGCAGGTGTGGCATGTAACTTTACACAAATGTAAATAAACTGGGCATCATAAAAATATTCAAGCATGTTAAACATGACTTGTGCAGGATAAACAAAATGCCATTGATCTCAACTATAGCGGTTACCAATATTAGCTACTCCTCAACTATATTTATATCTACAGAAGGTGAAAGACGAAGTGAACATGAAATGACTTCTTCTGCAGTTCCTCTATCACCACTACATGCAGAAGGGTAGTTTGTACTATTATGGTCTCTAATACCAAGGAATTCAATGAGAAGAATTCTTGAATTTCTCATCATGGACAAATAAGGTATTACACCATAATATAACCTAGACTAGCCGGCATACCAGTCCACTGAAACCTGGAAACAAAATCATTAAAAGTTATGAACCCCGCTAGAATCGGAATGTAAAAGATGTTGCCATATCCAAGGAAAATAGACATAAAAAGAACACAATTACTTCCTAATAATAGACCTAAGAGTCAACTCCTCTGCAGATATCAACTCTGATGCAGGTTAAAAAGAGCTCAATTCACTGAACTTAATTGGAGGTAAGGCTAAATCCTCAATTTTTCAACAATCAACGTACCAGCTTCTAAAAATACTAACACTACAAACTGATCCATAATCACATATCAACCTCCATAGTTCAATAAAAAGGCTTAAACTATGAATGATCCTATAACAAGGAATTTTTTTGGTTGCATCAAGTATTTAACTTACCAATTGCCAATTGTCATCCGTATGTTAATTTGACCTTAATGTCCACCTATTAGGAATAATGTTTCCTGCTATTGAGCATCAGCATTCATGATCATGATATGCATTCTCTCAAGCATCAATGAATACAATCAACCTTGAAATCACCAACAAAAGTATCATATAATACCTCATATTGACTCATAGGCTTCCCATCCTCATCCACCTTTGTGTATGATCCTAGACTACCCGAAACATAAACTAAATCATTTGGCTTCAGATGCTGGACAGACGTTTCTGCCATCTCATCCCAGAATTTGAGCATTACCCTGCTAAATATACATATGAATCACTTAAGTTAAATAAGTAATATATGTATTATATGCTATAAACGAATTGAATCATGCCAAACATACTTATGTGTTACCAAATGTTGAAAATATGTTTAAACTTGTTTGTTATAATATTATTATAACCATAATCAAACTCAGGTTGAGCTTTTCCGTGTACTTGAGTAGCTTTATTTGATATTAAACCCAAGATAAATAGAATTGAAAAATGACTAATGACTGTTCGCTTAAACCTTGAGTTCAGTATCGAGTAATTAAATTTGAGGATTAAAAATCGATAAACATTACGCACCTAAAATCGCGGTAGACGCCAGTAGATTTAACTTTAAGGAGAGTGTGAACACCAAATTCGTTGGAGTTGCAAGCTCTCAAAGGATGCTCTATTTCACCGATTAAGCTCACAGAGTTACGCAGACTCTCCATATATTTGACGGTGGTAGGTCGCTGGAGCCTGAGAGCGCGTTTGTATACTGCGCTTTCGCCGTTCGATTCTTCCGACACCTCTCCGTTGCGGCTCCGTGGCCGAAGTAAGGTGGCGGAAGATGAGAAAAGACGATCAGCGCTGGTGGCGGTGTTCTTCAACCGGATCAGTGAAAAACGAGAAGCACCCATGAGACGGTATTTTAAACGGAGAAGTGAGGAAGGCACCTTCAAGTTCTAACTTCCAAAATGTTTTACTCCGTATATAGGTTAATTGCAACACCATTCGACCGACCCGTGTTATTTTAGTCGCCCCACTTGTTTCACGTTCGGATGGGACGTAACGTCCTGTTCTAATTTGCAATTTCACATTCGAATTTCATCATTCAACTCCATTCACTCTTAATAATACATATATATTATACTATTATAATAATATCAGTATATCACCCACTATTAGTCTATTACACAATTAATTTGAAATAAAATTATATAATTCCAAAACAAACATGATTTAATATATATATATATTTGATGTATATATATATATATATATATATTTGATGTAGATAAATATGTCGCTCTTTGAGAAGTCGACACGTGGAAACGGGATAAAATATGATAGTTATGATCAAGTCGACATATGGGAAAGCAGGATTAATACACCCCTGAGTCTAAGTAGGGAAATCAGGGTGATTGGGCCTTTGGCCCACGTTTGGAGAGGTTAATATTCCTTGGGCCTGAAGGAATCCGGTCCAAGTAGGGGACGACTAGTCAATCTTTCCTAGCCAAGTCAAATGAGGAGATGAGTCCACGAAAATAGGGGCCAATATGCTGAAGAACCGAGTCTCCAGGGAGAGTAAGACCGATTCTTTAGGAATCCAGGGCCGGATTTACAGGAATGGGCCGAGAATACAGGGAGAAGGAGTCTTTCCCTTTCCGGATAGGGAGGCCAGGTATTTAAACAGGTTAATTCCTTATTCTTATTTACGTTTTTACATATACAAACTATCACACGAAATACACATTTTCAGAAGAATTATACACTGATTTGAAGAGAAACTTCACTATATTCGCCGGAATTTCCCTAGATATACAGGGGAATTCCTCTTTGATTTCGTCTACAATCGAATCTGACTTGAGCGTCGGAGCTTCTACGCCGGAGCCCCCCTCCGACGTACTTTTGCAGGTTATTTTCGGATTCCCGAGGAGATTTACTCGAAGATTACCAAGGATTCAACGAGAGATTGAACTCGTGATTAATAGTGCTCGTAAGAGAACGATCTATATCCGTAAGCGTTCTTTTTCGACGCATCAATATTATACATAAAAATATACTAATATATTTCTATATTTTACATATTTATTTATATATATAATAATTCAATCTATATAGTGTCCCGATATTGACCCGTTTATGATACAGGGTGGGTTCGGGGTATCTAGATTTTCAATCCAATTCATTGTCATTCCTATTCTTCAAGGTAACATTTTACTTTTGAGTTTTAAGATTCATATTATGAATTTTAAAACTTTAAGTCGATTTTAATTTGTGATTTAAAAATTGATTTCTTAAAAATCAATCAAAACCATTTACATATTATATCGATGAATATTGTTTTGAGTGATAATTTTACAAGTTTTATGGGTAAAAGTAAACAAATGAGTTGGACGTATGTGTCTAAAATGAATGTTATTTTGAATAAAATTGTAGATATTGTGAGAGTGAAATTTATAAAGATTTTACAATTTACATGTGTGAAAATTATTGTCGAACGTCTCCAAAATAGTAATGTAAAAATTACTGTGAAAGGAGAAAGTAATATAATTTCATTTAACGTTGTATATTGAATTAACAAAAAAATTAAATATGTTTCTACTAAAAAAACTAAAAAGATGTTACTAAATTTAAAAACCTAAATTATAGGTGATGTATACTTTAAGTTTGTTGTGGTTTTTGAAAATTGGGTCTTTCTATCATCAGGAAGGGCATTCGCACCTCCTGACGACGGATGATCAATCAGAAACTAACATTTATTTAAACTTTAATTTTGATTTACTTAATTTGATTTTCTTAATTGGGATTATATTTTTTTAGTCCATTAAGTTGTCACAATTTTGATTTTAGTCCAGATGGTTACGATTTTTTGAATTTCATCATTTAAGTTTGTTAATTTTTTGAATTAGGTCCTTTTACCTGCCACTGAAGGTTGCGAGCCGGTCACTACCACTTGAAAATTATTTTCCTTTTTTGTTTAATTTAATTATACATGTGGATTTTTCTTTATAATTTAATTTATTAATTTAGTTATTGAATAAAATTTGGGTCGGGGCGGGTTTATGAAGTAGGGACTGAGCATTAAATGGATCCCGAGTCTTCTTCTTCTTCCCTTTAATGTATCAGTGTCCTAACTCCCAAGTCCCCTGTTCTGGAATTTTAAATTTTCTCTCACTATTGGCAGAGTCTTCTTCTTCCTCCCCACCCAAGGGAGATTGTCGCCTTGTTAATCAATCCATACACCGAAATTATCACATCAACACAAGGATTTCAAATCCACAAATAAATCGTTCGTAAGACTTTCTATTTGAAGATAATCACCATTTAAAATATAATTTCTTACCTTTGTCCAAGGGTGCCGTCATCGCGCCCCCACAATGTTCGTTTCGATTTTGGTATCTGTTGAAAGCCCTCAACGAGGAGAACAAAACCTCTAAAACAATTTGACTATCGGACTCCGATCCGGGAACGCCGTAAATTTAAAGCAAAAAAAGTAGGGTTAAAACCCCCTTTCTTTTATAAACTTAAATTTCGTCTCTTACCATCACGATCTTGATATCTTGTTGCAAATATGTGTATGTAATCGATCTTCGCTTGTGTAATTACAGCGGTTGTGAGTAATTTTTCGCCTTTTTTTTCCATTTTTTATAAAAAATGAGAGAGTTGAGAAAAGTGTGTGCGTTAATGGTGATGGGGGTTTTCCTTCTTAGGTTCCCTGTAAACAAGATAAAGCAATAAAGTGTGAGAGAAAAAAGAGTAAGACATAGAGCCGGTCTTTAATTGAGGTATGCAAATTTTCTTTTTACTGACACGACTTATAGGGGATTCTGCAGAAGAGAATGATGAGGAATATCTTGCGATATTGAAGATGAACACTAATTATTTGCTGCAATTTTGCTCATTTCAATTTTTTTCTCGTGCTTCTGGATTGATTGACAATTTGACAATGAGGAACTGAAATATTAAGGGGAAGAAGAAGACTCGGATATAAACCCGCCGCCCGACCCAAATTTTATTCAATAACCAAATTAATAAATCAAATTATAAAGAAAAATCCACGTGTATAATTAAATTAAATAGAAAAGAAAAATAATTTCTAAGTGGACGTGACCGGATACAGTAATAGGTAAAAGGACCTAATTCAAAAAGTTAACAAACTTAAAGGATGAAATTCAAAAAGTCATAACCATCTGGACTAAAATCAAAATTGTGACAACTTAATGGACTAAAAAAAAATATAATCCCTTCTTAATTTGATACATTTATTTAAACTTTAATTTTAATAAGAATATATATTATATATTATTAATGTATAATTAATTAATTTTTAATTTAAAGGATATTTTTATCATTTTATATTTATTATTTTAATTTATTAGTAAAGCGAAGTAGTGCGATTGCACATTGCATATAGCAAAAGCACATTGCATATATAAATAATTATATACGTTGGATCATTGATCTAATGGTATTTGATGAGTTTCCTGTTATCAGGAAGTGCGAAGCCTTCCTGACGATAGAAAGTCCATTCTTTATTTCATGAACGAACTAAACTCTAGTCCTCTACTATCGACTCAAATACTAATTAGATGAAGTTTTTTCACGATAGAAAGTCCCTTCTTTATTTCATGAACGAACTAAACTCTAGTCCTCTACTATCGACTCAAATACTAATTAGATGAAGTTTTTTCACGCGACGAGATTCGTTAGATTGCATTAAAAATTTACGTCAAAATTAAACGTGCTCCATATAACATTCATTCAGCAAATTAATCCTAATAGAAAAGAAAAAAAAAAACGAATAATTACATTTTTTTTAAAGATATTATTTTGTGAAAATTAAATTGTTAAATTATAAATTAAACCATCAAATACTATTGATCTAATAGTATTAAATTGGAATTAAGATTTTTTAGTTTAATAAGTTGGATTGATTTTGAATTTGATTGGAATTATATTTGATTTAGATTTAATAATTATACTTAAAATTTGAAAATAGTTATTTTACATGTAATAACAGATCACCAAACAAGACCATCAAGCAAACATGTGATTTTAACTATTTTTTTTCTTTTATATTTTTTTATATTCATTAATTCAGAAAAATTATGAATACCAGTTAAAATACTAAACAATATTTTATAAAATTTGAAAATAATATTTAAATTAGTAAATAATCTTCCATAAAATGTGAAAAATTGTGATATGAAAAAAATAAAATAAATTTATTACTAAAAAAATCAATTCACTTCCCATATTAATTATTAGAAAACTCAATTAACTTACTAATTAGAAAAAAACAATAACCATAAAATCAATTAACTTACTTAAATAAATATAAAACTTATCTTCGAAATAATAAAATTCCCAAATAAAAAAATTATAAAAACCCCTCATTAAAACTTAACCATTATTTTAATATTTTAAATAATTAAAAAAACCCACAAATATTTTATATATTCAAATAAATAAAAAATTCCCACCCTCTCACATGAACAATATTTTTTAAACTATTTATTCATTTTATTATTTTTTATTTTTATAATAATTTTTAATTTGATATTAGATCATACAAAAGTATGTGAACCCTCATTTT
Source organism: Galeopsis tetrahit (assembly GCA_963675135.1). NCBI lineage: Eukaryota > Viridiplantae > Streptophyta > Magnoliopsida > Lamiales > Lamiaceae > Galeopsis > Galeopsis tetrahit. Next base: position 63,860,429 of record OY776129.1, on the reverse strand, counting down.
GTAATACTCACTTTAGATATATATATTTATATATATATATATATATATATTTAACTAATTTAATGATTTTTGGAGTTTTTTAATTTATTTTAAAATTTTAGAAATTTAAAATATTTGGGGGTTTTAAAATTTATTTTAAACATTAATATATAAGTAATATTTTTTTTTGTTTTAATATATATATACTCCCTCCGTCCCGGTATAAGTTTCCCCTTTCTTTTGGTTGTTTTGATTAAGAAATATGATTAAATAATAGATGTAGTATCAGATGTGATGGTGAGAGAGAAAATAATAGATGAGTGTGAGATGAAGTATGATAAAATAATAGATAAAGGGTAAGTGATGTGATTGGGAGAGAGAAAATCTTATGCTAAAAATGGAAAAATATGAAATGGGAAACTTAGGAGTATATATTATTTGGACGTTTCTAATTTTCATATTTATTTGATTACTTTAAAATAAATAAATAATTTTCTAATACTTATTTTGTAATTATATATATATTTTAATTATGTATATTAATAAATTTGGTAATAAATAATTAGGTAAGTTAATTGTTTTTTTAATAATTAATTATTTTATTTTGGTTTATTATTGAATGAATTTATTTGGGTTTTTTTTTTTCATACTACAAATTTTCAGATTTTTTTAAAAAATATTTAGTATTTTAACTAATTTTCTTAATTTTTTAAATTTATAAATATAAATAAGTTTTTAATTATATATATATACATGCATATAAACTAATGCCATATATTAAGAAAAACTATTAAAATCCACATGTTAATCTATTATTATAGGTAAAATGAGTATTTTTAAAATTTAAACACTTAATAAATTAAAAAACCTTTAATTTTAATTAATTTTCTGTACATTTGAGGGAATTCACGTTTGTGTGTGCACACTGTACAAATTCGAATCATTGTGTTTGGGAGTAATATTTTGGGGGAAAATATAGCGTATATCATATTTATGTAATAAATGAAGCAAAAGACAAGTCAAAATAAGAAAATTTTAAATTAATTAGCAAAGGAGGGGGAGAGTAAGGAACAACGAAGAACAAGGATGTACAGAGACATTCTATCTTTAGAGAGAGAAAGAAAGAATTGAAAACCCTAATTGAAGAATTCGGTCTTCTATCTTTCCAATTCCCATGTAATAACAGTGAAATACCCCAATTATCTCTCTACATCCATCCCTTCTGTGCGTACAGGTTCGGATTTTCCGTATCAGAGGCTTAATCTGATCTCATTGTCACTAAAACATTTATTCACTCATAATCAAGCACAAGTTTATCTGGTTGGATCCGTTTGCACATTCAATTCCGTCCATCTTCGGATCCAGCCAATCCTCCTTCTAATTGAGGCAATTTTCTGATTAGATCTGCTGCTGATTGATTTCATCAGATGGACGATCTGGATGTGCTGGCTCGCGATTTCGGCCTCAATACCCGGGGGAAATCCAACCCGATGAGGTCTGCTGCGGCGGATCGGCGATCCGTTGACGATCCATTGTTCAGCGACGTCTATGGAGGAAATCCCAAGTACACAACGAGCTCAAACTCTAACAATAATAACAAGCACTCATCGGTGACTGATTTTGATTATGATTCCATTTTCAAGTCTTCGGCCGCTACTGAACCCAAAAGCAGCAGTAGCAGCAATAAAGCACCATCGATGCCGGTGTATGATAAGCCTGTGTACGATGAGGATATATTTGATGGATTGCCCGGGTTGAAGAGCAAACCTCCAGCGTCCTCTGTGAGGTTCGATGAAGACGTGTTTGCATCGATTTCCTCCCCACCCACTGCTAAGAATAGGAACGAGAGCAGCGATTTTGATGACTTGTTGGGAAATTTGGGGAAGAATGAAAAGGCAAGGGAGAACAATATTAGTAGTAGTGCTAAAAGCAGCTCGGGTACGAAGGGGTTTGACGATTTGTTAGCTGGGTTGGGGAGTAGCAGTTCCCCTGCTAACAACAGGTAATTTTCCTATATTTATGCTGAAGGTTCATATTTTTGTTTTATTGGAATAATTTGCTGGTTTGGTTTTGCTCATTGATCTATATACTTGGTTCTTACATGCGAATCTCTCTAGTTTTTTTTTTAGTTTAGTTTTGAATTTTCAATGAAAAGTGTTTGTAACCTGTAATTATATTAATTTGTTATGTTAAGTAATATGCAAGACTGGATAAGGAAATGTGATTGGCGTGTAAAAACATTATGCATCTTATCCACAGCTATACTGGACTCAGTTTAGTTATTTCACATTACTCCCAAACTAGTCGCATAGAGATCGCATAGGTAGATTTGAATTATTTGATGTTGGTATTAAGATCAAATACATTTTAATTGTTATTTCTTAATAGAAAGAGCTGGACTTCCATGAATATTGGTACTACTTACTAGCCATTTTAAAGCTAGCAGAACATTTGCCTAAGCATTATTATGAACTATATATGGCCAACTTAAATTACTTATGGTCCCTATTTAAATATATTTTTGTCCATTGGAGTTTCCAGTTTTAAAGTACCATAATGCCTAATGAAGATGCCTGTAAACAACAACATATGATTACAATATTGACAAAGATGATCCAGGAGTTCTATTTTGAGGGCAAACGTGGTCTGTGTTATACCTATTGGAAGTGAATTGTTTCTCCATCTCTTTAGGTTGACCACCTTCTTCGTAAATGATAATCTTCTTATTACATGTGATAATTCTGAAATTTGTATACTTGCATTCTCACCGTCTTTTATTTCTCGAACTACTCATTATGGTGGCACAAATATGTTATAGTTCAACTAGTTCTAATTATATCCAGTTTACTTGTCTTGTCTACATACTGGGATGATATCAAAGGGAAAGGTGTCAAGACTCAAGATGTATTTTGTTTTAAAAAGTATGAATACCTTCTTCTGGAAGTTCCATGACTTTTTTTTTTTTTTTTTTAAATGTGAACATAATTCTGTTCTTATACCTAAAGGAATAGGAAAATGTTCTCATAGGCTAGTCGCATGGTTATGAACTTATAATTAGCACATGACTGGTTGGCTTCCAAAATCTTTGAGGTTGTTTTGATTCGCAATAAGCAAAAAATTGAACTTAGAGAAATAATACCTGCATCTCCATTCATTTAGCTGCAGCTTTTCTAATTTTAACAAATCTCATAGAACTGTTAGTATTTTGTGGATTACAAGAGCTATGGTTAAGCATCAATCTCTTAAATTTTCTTTGATGTCCTATGTGGCTGATTGGAGAACCAGATATGAAGTACCCAATACCACTATAGGGTTTTTGCTCTTCCATGAACTAGCCTTTGCTGTCATTTAGTCCAACCCATGATGTTAAGTTTTATCATGCTAATGATAAGTTACTCTCAATCAACCAAAATAATTGACTGAGGGCCGACAATGTTTTTATTTTAGTTACCTTCTGAATTATCTAATTTTGAGGATTAGGCTGATTAGCTCATTCTAGTTACTTTGTTTGAGCGTTGGTTATTGTAGGACACTTTATTAGTAGGTACGGAATATGTCCCGTGAATGGGAATTGACAAGGCGATGAATTTGGCAGGTGGTGGTTATCATTGGGGGCTTAATAGGTAAGCATCAGGTGACCTCCTAATCACGAATGGAACTCTTATGCTAGGCCTAGAATGTTGCCAGATTCTATTAGTTAGCTCTTACAAAGAGAATCCCTCATTATCATTGAATTTGTTCGAGAGAGAAATTATAATAAAGATAAATTAATTAACAGCTCAACGGAATACACTCCCATCTTTTATATTGAACTAACATTTAGAGATAAATAAATTTTGGTTAAGAGTTAAGACATCAATGACTGATAAATGAAATAGTTGTCAAAATTCAAATTACTGGTAGCTAAGTCTAAAGAATAATTGATCATTTGTTGGATAGTTGTTGAGTCTTAATCCGAAAGTAAAGGACTCTTAGACCTGTCCTTTCTTTGCCGACATTATTTTGATTATACAATTTTTTAGGGTGAGTGCCTCAATATCCATATTTGTTCTGGATTGCTCATGTCTTGCTCCTTTTTGTAATTTGTACACAGAATTAGCAATTTGGGGCTGATTAATAGAGTACCTTTGCTCTATTTCAATCCAAAACTTAGATGAAGCTTCTTTGTTTTCCTTGTTGGGCAGGTCAATACCAGAGTCAAGGTGGGGCTCTGTACCAACATCTGGTTCAAAGCAGAGGAACATCCTTGATGATCCTTTTGTGGGTCTGGAATCAAGTTCAACTCCATATTCATCATCCACAGTTTCTACGGATCCTCTGGAAGAGATTAATAAAATTAGTAAATCCAGGAGTGCGAGGGCTGAATTTCCATCTGGTTCTGGTGGAGCATTTGATGACTTAGATCCCCTCAGTACTATAGGAAAATCTGCAAATTCATTTTCCCCTGGAAGGAATAACAGAGGGAAGGATGAGAGTCCTCAATCGGAAACGCCTGGATCTGCCACCACCAGAGAACCAATGGAGAATTCTTATTTTGGTTACTCAGAGAGCAATACTGTGAAGAAGGTTCCTGTAGATCAGGAACATCCCTTGTTTGACATGCCAAATATGTCAACAGATTTTCAGAGATCATTTGGTCAAACTTCTCCTCCTTCCCCTCCTCCTCCGCCTCAATATTATGAAACAGTCTCGCAAGAGCATATGTCTCCAACAGCAGAAGGGCAGGGACATCAATCTGATGACATATGGCTCAGTGTATCGGAAATTCCTCTTTTTACACAACCTACAGCTGCTCCACCACCATCACGACCTCCTCCACCCATACCTCGTCAAGCTTCAAGACCAGAAACAGGTTCCTTTTCTTCAAGCTCAAGAAGGAAGGGTGATGAATTTTCTTCACGTTCAAATTACAGTCAACATTCTCAGAGCCCTAAACAGACCAGGCCTGCTGCGAAGGGTCCTCCAGTTTCACAGTTCGATGAGCTTGATGATTTTGCTCGCGGTAGGTCGCAAAACAATTTTGATGAAAGTGCCAATCTTCATTCCAGTATAGAAACCAATGCTTTCTCTGCAGCTGCTGCATCTGCTGCTGCTATGAAGGATGCTATGGATAAAGCAGAGGCTAAGTTCAGACATGCTAAGGAGGTACGTGAAAGAGAGTATGCAAAGGCTGCTAGAAATAAAGAATCTGGGCCACTGGAAACTGATGAACAAGATATGCATGAGAGAGAATTTAGGGAAAACCAGGAGAGATTAGAGCGTGAAAAGAAACAGAAGGAAGAGGAAGAAAGGGAACAGAAGAGACTTCAGAGGGAGAGGCAAGGTAAACAGGCTGTAGAAAGGGCTAATAGGGAAGCTCGTGAAAGAGCTGCGATTGATGCACGCGAAAGGGCGGCGGTTGAATCTCGCTTAAAATCTGAAAGGTCTGCTGTTGATAAGGTAAATGCTGAGGCTCGGGAACGTGCTGAAAGAGCAGCAGTTCAGAGGGCACAAGCTGAAGCCCGTGAAAGAGCTGCTGCAGAAGCCAAAGAAAGGGCTGAGAAGGCTGCTGCCGAAGCTAGGGAAAGATCTGCGACTGAAGCAAGGGAGAAAGAAGTTCGGGACAAAGCTGCTGCAGCAAGGGCTGAAGAAGCAAGACGTCGAGTCGAACGAGCTGCTGTTGAAAGGGCTGCAGCAGAGGCTCGTGAAAGAGCTGCTGCAGATGCTCGAGAAAGAGCAGCTGCAGCTGCAGCTGCAAAGATGAATCAACAAAAGAATGGCGATGATCTGGAATCATTTTTCAACATGGGCAACCGGCCAAGCAGTGCACCAAGATCAAGAACAAGCTCAACTGTAAGCACTAGTACATGAACAATGAGATGTATCATGACCTTTGGGTTTGTGCGTGGGATATTTTTTGTCAATCATTTTTGTTTTATTCTTCTCCCCCTTTCTCGTTCAGGATCCTTTCTTTGATCAACAATTCCCTAACAAGGGTGGATTTGAAGCTGCAAAGAGGACACCACCATCTAGTGGAGCCTCATCTAACATAAAGAAAGCTTCTTCCAGTTCCAATTTTGTTGATGATCTATCTTCTATTTTTGGAGGTATTCCACGTTCTGTATCATTTATAATACAGAAATGCTATAATGTCACCCGTCTCTTGCTGACTATTTTTTGCTGGGGTTATTTTTGTTACAAAAGCTGCTCCATCATCTGGAAATTTCCAGGAGGTTGAAGGAGAAACTGAAGAAAGAAGACAAGCCAGACTGGATCGCCACCAACGCACTCAAGAGCGAGCCGTATGTGTTTTCTTCTCGCAAGTTTCTTTACTGTTTACACTACTTTAGCATCTTTATTTTCTATTTTTTATGGTTTCATGCTATCACTAAGTTGTGTGTATTGTTCTCTTAGGCCAAAGCATTGGCTGAGAAAAATCAACGGGACCTTCAAGCTCAGAGGGATCAAGAAGAAAGACATGTAAGTTTCCTGCATAAAACTTTAGCAGTGATGTTGTGTGTCTGTTCTTTGTAAGAGTGCCACTGCCTACCCCCCAATTTCCTCTAAACATACCCCATAAAATTGTGTTCTAAAATGACAATGTGAAATATCTAGAACACCCTTACAGATTTCGATTGGCGTCTTCTTCTTTCCTGATCATGGCCTCAAGAATTTATCGCAACTTTTCCTTTAATTTCCTGAATCAATCTCTCTCCTCAAAACCGGCTTTCCATTGACTAGATCTCTAGCTTCCTCCAATCTCACCTCCCATAAAAAAATGGTCCTCTCTTAATCCCCCCTTTTCCCTGTGTTTGATCAAATTTTACTCACAAAACCCCATTTCCATACGCCACAACAATCAAGCTCATCATCCAAGATTACTTGAGGAAACTCCAAAAAATCCCCAAAACCATCACGTGTCTTCTATCCGTGATCATGGCCTCAAGATTTATTGCAAGTTCTCCTGTAATTTCCTGAACCAATCTCTGTCGTCAAAACCCTCTTTCCATCAGATTAAATCACTATCTTCCCCCAATCTCAATATCATCTTGTGTTATGTGGGACCGGCAGTGGTTCTGTTACAGTGATTATTTTGTGTTGCTTTTACGTTCTTCTTCATTCATATGGTTGGATTGTTTTTCGACGATTTTGGGATTCCGGCTCAAGTGTCCAGTCAATTTCTTTTTCAATTTTGCACAAGTGCTTCTACATCCATCTGTAATAAGGTTTTCAATTTCTGGTGTCTCTCAACGGAATTTTCTATCTTGCCGGGCTTCAAAGTAATGATGGAAATCGTGATGTGAGAGGACAAATTTGTGTTTTTTCAAGGGGGTATAGGTGTCTAATATTGGGGCGTATTTAACATTGTTAAATTATGTTTTTATTTTATTGGGGTGAATTTAGATGGTGCAGTGTAATTAGAGGAAATTGGGGGTGTGAGTAGTCGAGTTGTACTCTATTTGTAATTATTTTGCCTTGTTTTGCATCTGAAGGATGTATGTGGTCTAATTTTCTAGCTATTGCTTATATCTTTAATTCTTCATCTGTAGAGCATGCACCTCTTTTCTTATCGAAGTGGTTAGGGACCACCAGTTAGAGTTTCTCAAATGCACATATTTGTGATTATTCAATGAACGCCTTTTTTCAACTGCAGTTGCTTTGCTTACATTTTTTTAGTTGTGCGGGTGTGTGGGAACTGGGAAGTACAGTTTTTTTAGCATTTGTTCTTTTTCTAACTGGCATTAAACCATTTATTTCTAAAATTTATTAGCATTATAGTTATAATAGTGAACGGAAAAAATCATTGAAGCTTGCACTTTATATTTCAGAACAATCTTCAGCACATTGTCAGTTAAAGTTGAGGCTCTTTTGCCTTTATGTTTACTAAAACTAATTTGGTGGAAAGCAAATTCTAAGTACTACATGATTCAGTGGACAAAGCTATATCAATTATCCTTTGAACTTTTTACCTCAATATTGATGTTCATTTTGCAGAGTATTATTTTTATTATACTGTCGAGATTCATAAATTTGAATTATTTTCTTGAAGTTCTTGTTTTATTCTTTACGTGATATATTGCTCTGGGGGACTTCGTCTAAGTAATCTATTAAATTCAGCTAATGTGACTTCTAGCCATCTTTTAATCTGGTTGTGAACCGAAATTTGTATTTCAAAAGGTGTTTAATAAGTTTAACCTTGATCTTGCTCGGTTGCAGAGGATTTCTGAGACATTAGATTTTGAAATCAAGCGATGGGCAGCTGGCAAGGAAACAAATTTGCGTGCACTGCTTTCAACTATGCAATATGTACGTTTGATCATATCTTGTTCTTAACTGTGCAATAATATCTGGCATATATTTGTTAGAAAATTTATAAGTGGTATTTCATGGATGGCAGGTGCTTTGGCCTGAATGTGGCTGGCAGCCTGTTTCATTGACAGACTTAATCACCGGTGCCTCTGTTAAAAAAGCTTATAGAAAAGCTACTCTTTGCATTCATCCTGATAAGGTGCAGCAAAAGGGTGCCACTCTCCAACAGAAGTACATTGCTGAAAAAGTCTTTGATCTGCTAAAGGTATTGTGTTTTGTTTTAATGAAGTTTTTCTTCCTCAAGCATCAAATTATAAAGGGATACTTACAAAAGTAACCTATGGTCAGCTTAATTACCAATAAAACCCAAGCTCTCTCTCAAAACTTGCAAAAAGACCATTGACATTTGTTTTTACACAACAACAATACTCAAGTTGGTGATTGTAACACCTCAAGGGTAGTTTTCTGTAACCTCCCGCCATTACCAAGGTTATGGCGTTAGTATAGCTCTATACCCCAGAATCCGAAGCACTATCAATTTAACCACTTTGATTTTTGCAAGAGTTTTTTTTTTTCTAACAAAACTTCCAATAATTTGTTGCATATTATCTGGTTGGCATTATCTGCCGATTGAGCACAAAACATAATTTGGGTAATAAATTTGTGTTCAATCATCGTTAGGCATTATTCCTTAATGACTTCATCATAGAAACATGTGATGTATATTCATTTATGTATGTCTTTTTAAAATTTTAAGCCATTTTCAATGTTTAGCTATTTTCTATCTCTGAGTTAGGTCTTCGTTGATCTTGAGTTTGATTGTTTTTTTTTCTAAATAAAAAATAGGAAGCTTGGAATAAATTTAACTCAGAGGAGCTCTTCTAAGTACTGCAACAAATTCTTTATATTAAATCTTCAACCTCCGGACCTTGCCAATTGAGGAATGTAATACTCGACTGGTCTCGCAACATATAGCTGTATCGATGCACAGAGTGCTGTGCATTTTTTGTGAATGTTGCAATGAGTCGATTGTGGAAAGAGACCTCTCTATCTGCTGCTGGTAAGATTGAATGGCTTGTACATGTAGGCTCCACTGTATATTGATATCAGTGGCAGGGATACGAGTGAAGAGTCAAAGTGATTGCTTGGTTGGTATAGAAATATCATTATTTTTAGTATCTTGTGCTGCTGAGGCCAGTTTGAGGTGATTCTTATCTTGTTCATCCGGTTTTCTCCTCTCCTTTTTTTTCAAGTTTCTTGTCGTCCCTATTCGTCTGCATTATGCATAAGGCGTTCAGTTCAGTACTCAATATTGAAATCCTTGTATTATTGTTTGAGTTGGAATTTATTTCAAGGCATATATATCTTTTTGTTTAATTCAGAGAAACTGTATTTTTTTGTATAAATTTATTAATGTTGTTTCAATGTTCTATGATACTACTACCTTTTTTGCAGTTTTCGAAGTGATGTCATTTCTTGTCAAAATGGTTTGTGGATGGATATAAGCTACAGATTTGAATTATTAATTTGTACTAATATAAAAAGAAAATGTCGGCATGTTGAATGGACTGGACCACCCATAATGTGCTGGCATTAAATTTGTGATGTTGCAACTGCTGTGATTAATTTAAGGAGGCATTATTTATCTGGTAGTATATTATTATTACATCGACTACTTCTGAAGGGATGGGTTTGGCCTGTAGCTAAACTTTTTCTAGACTGGGGGGACCGCCCGCGAAACCTGACTGGTAAATTCATGTTGCACCGTTTGTTTTTAGAGGAGTGTATCTTTTTTCTTGATCTGAATTTTGTCCCAGAAGTGTTTTCTCAAACAAGGTTTTAGTGGCACTTCGAACACTGACTCGTCTTGTTGTCTGTTTGCTTTTACAGGTCCCCCCAACCCAACAAATAGCAGCAACATAGAATCTCAATACAACTTGTGTACAATACAGCAACTAAATATCTCTGCAACAACATAAAACAAAACGGGGGGAAAACTGATTTATTGTAAAAAATTAGAAAACAAACTAAATTAAAATTCTAATTTTCGACATAGGTAACCTAGAATCTATATGAATCAACAATTCAGACGCAATCACAACTTCTACATACACACATAATGACATAATTACGAGCAATTTAGATGCAATTCTGGAACTAATTGGGCAAAACTTTAATTATCAATGAGCGGACAGAATTTAACTAGTAAAAATAAATAATGAAATGTTGACAAAGTGCAAACAATAACCAACGATTTTAGCATAGTATGGAGGTGTCGTATGATTTTCATTTCATAAATAGAAATAAATAAATAATGGAATATTCAGAAAAGTCAATCAGTCATGATACAAGAAAGATTTCCTGCTTCAGTTGATATTTAATCTCATATTTCACTACATTTTAACATATGATATATGTTAATTGTGATGTCATCTTATACACATACCATATATTAATTATTTTGAAATACAAGATGTAATAGTAAATCTCAAATGATCATATAACACATAGTTATGGATTATAATATAATGATGTTAGTATGATTTCTTTTAAATAATTTAACAGACAAGAGACAATAAAAATTAAATATAGCTAGATGTGGGGGGAGAGGGAATTAGAAATCCCATTTTTATTGTGAGAATACATCTTTTATTAATTGATAAAGTCATAAAATTTTATCCTCTCAACGTTCAACAACCAAAAATATGAACATATCGACATGATTTGAATTCAAAACTTCACTGTCTAATAACTTGAATAATATATTAAACTAGTGTAGTGCCCGCGTATTACGCGATTTTTTTTAAATGATAAAACTTAAAGTAATAATACAATATATTTAATTATAAAAATAATAATAGATGTATTATTAATTAAATTTGTATTGTATATATAATGATGATATTTGTGAAAAATATAATTGGTAGTAAATATAAAATAAAATAAATATGTAAAAATGTTTTGAAAAATATGTAAATTTTAAATAAATAAGAATACAATTTTGAAAAATAAATTAGATAAAGATTATGAATTCTAGACAATGGGTAGGTCTCCTATGGAATTGATTCTATATATGAAATTGAGTTGATTAAATCAACAATCAACTATTGACGGTTGACTTGATCAAAAAAAAAAATCGGTAAAAAAATAATATTTTCAGTTATATTGACGTACACTTTTTGTGGTAATGTTATATTGCATCTTTTAGTTATATAGGCATGCACTTTTCAGTAAAAACGTGTTGCACTTTTCAGTTATAATAACTTACACTTTTCATTAAATTGTGTTGCACTTTTCAAGTATATTTACATGCACATTTTAATAATATTGTGTTGCACTTTCTAGTTATAATAAGGGAAAATATCAATTTTGGTCACCAAGTTTTACCTCTTTTCATATTTGGTCACCCACATTTAGTCACTATCAAAATTGGTCACCCAGTTATTATATTCTATCAAAATTGATTAATCTTGTTAGTCATTGACTAACGGAGAAAGAGTTTTGAGCCGTGATTTCTCAAAAGTTAAAAAATTCTCATGCATCTTCTAGAACTAATGAAACAAACTCAGAAGCAAGAATGAAACATGTGAAAAAATGATCAATATTTACATTATATTATAACAGGTGAGAAGGAGTTCTGATGCATGTTCTAGAACGTGATTCAATCAACCATGTTGTTGTTGGTTTACTTTTTATTTTATAGATAATGATAATTCTTTCTCATGCATCTTCTAGAACGTGAAACTTGCTGGATTGTCAGAAATTTTCAGTAAGTTTTTAATAATTATTTAACTCAATTATGAATTCATTTTTGTTGGTTTACTTTTTATTTTACAGAAAATGAGAAACTCAGAGATAGAATGTACTCTGTTTTTTTTTTTAACAATTGTACTCTGTTTTTCAATTCAAATTTCATAAACTTATTTTTCATTCTAAATATTTTTCTATTAAAATCATTATTGCAGATTTCTTGAAATGTTAGTCAAAAAATTGGGCATTTGAAATTAATTGAAATAAACCTGAGTTTCTCATTTCCTAATTATCTATAAAATAAAAAGTAAATCAACCAATCACGTTCTACAAGATGCATCAGAATTCCTTCTAACCTAAGAATTCTGACCTATTATAAATATAATGTAAATATTATAAATATAATGTAAGAATTCCGACCTATTATAAATATAATGTAAATATTATAAATATAATGTAAATATTGGTAATTTTTGCCCATGTTTCATTCTTGCTTCTGCGTTTGTTTCATTAGTTCTGGAAGATGCATGAATTTTTTTAAACTTAGGTTTTGAGAAATTTGACGCTCAAAACTCTTTCTCCGTTAGTCAATGACAGATTGACTAACGAGTGATCAATTTTGATAGAATATAATAACTGGGTGACTAATTTTGATAGTGACTAAATGTAGGTGACCAAATATGAAAAGAGGTAAAACTGGGTGACCAAAATTGATATTTTCCCTTATAATAACTTACACTTTTCATTAAAAGTTGTGTTGCACTTTTCAATTATAGTGACTTACACTTTTTAATAAAAAAATGTGTTACACTTTTTAGTAATATTATGTTACACTTTTTAGTAATATTGACTTACACTTTTCAACACACACATTTTCAAAAAAAAAATATCAATAAAAAAAATTACAAAAAAATAAATATATAATAATAAAAAAAAAATTGACCAAGTCAAAAAATTTATTCACAGTATTCTTGATTGGTATGATGAAATGAATTTAAGGCTGAATGGAATGAACTGAAGAATGGAATGAAGGTTTGAATGGAATGAGGTCTGAATGAGCATTCCCATGATTGGTATCGATTAAGAATGGAAAAGCAATTCATTGATTGATTTCATTCTCCTGATTGGTATACTAAAATGAAATGCAAAATAATATATATGTTTTATCTTAAATGACTAAAATACCATCAACGTATGAAATAATCGCACATTTTTCTACTAATAATATAAATTAATAAATATAAAAATAACTAAAATATAGGGATAATATCATTTTTATCACTCATGTATATCCTTTTCTGATTTGAATTATTTATTCAATTAACTAAAAGTAAAAATAATTAAAAATTAAGTAAATTAAATATAAAAAAAACACGGTTCTTTTTCTCTTTCAACTGAACTGCGCCGTCGTCTCCCACCTTTCTGTCGTCGACCTTCATACTGTCCCCCACTCCCATATTTAATTCAAATTTGAGGATTTTTTTTAATGAAAACCAGTTTATGTTTATAGAGGACATTGATTGTTAATGAACGAGAGTGACAACGTCTTCTCTTTTGCACATATATAGAGAGAAAAAACAATACAAATTTTATTTTCTCAGCGTCTTCTCTCTCGAATTAGGGTGGAAGAATGTTGAATAATAAATTGTCGTATTTAATTGTGAATTAGGGTTGGAGAAGTGAGTTAATTGTTGAAAAGGATAATTATGTAAAAAACAAATTTGAGTGATTATTTTAAAAAATAAAATAAAATATAATTCGATTCCACACATAATGGAATGGGGAAAGACAGGGGGATGGAGAGGAATCAGAATTCTTTATTTTTGGGAATCACCATTCCTTAAGGAATTGGGATTCCACGTAAAAAAATATACCAATCGTGAGATTAGGAATGAGCCCATGAATGCTCATTCCATTCCAAGCCTATTACTGCATACCAATCATGCCCTTAGAGTTTAAAGTTGACCAAGTAACTCAGTTTCTTATAAGGAATTGATTACCCATCCCTAGACAATTACTTATATAAAATTATAAATTGTGAGAATTTATAATACTATATATAACTCCTTAAACTATTTCACATAATATTATGACCCGTCATCATTTTCAATAAGAAAAACTCCATAAATACTTGACACCTAATAATTACCATATACTCTCACTTCCTAAAAAAATGACACATCATCAAAATTCAAAAGAATTCGACACATCATCTTTTTAAAACTCGCTATTAGTAATATAGGGAATATATTAATTTATCGTCTACGGTCTCATGAACTTGCAAGTTCAAATAAAAAAGACAACTTAGGTAAGTACTAGTTAATTCTTTTACTTAAGAACTCATACCTTTTCAGTATATAAATTTTAATATATGAATTATTTATTAATATTATGATAGATAAAAATAAGAATAGAAAAAAAATTCAATTTTATTAATAATAAATGTTTTTTAGCGTTAATAAAGTGATAATATTTAATTTAATATTAAAATATTTAGAGGAATAGTTAACAAGTGAGTCTTGTGTGCAGGGGCGGACCTAGGCACACCCTTGGGTGGCCATGGCCGCCCTCAATTTTTTATTTTTTTACTATTATATTAATTATTAATTAATTATTAAATTTATTTATTTTTTAATTTACTTTTATCTTATTTTTTAATTATTAGATGGGCTACCGATTAGTTTACTCTCCACAATGGGTGTATTCAATTGAGATTCTGTTGGATTTTTTTGGACTTTAAAAAGTCAGTGGATTTAGAAAATCCATAGACTCTATGCAGAGTTTGTCTGACTTTTTTATTGATTTATATAGATTTTTATAGATTTGACAGGATTTTGAAATACACATTTTTTATTGATTTACATAGATTTTCATAAACTACCCCCCTAAAACCTAGTTCAAAAATTTTTTATTATTTATCATTATTATTCTCATCTTCATTTTCATCACAGTTATACCTCGACCTCATTTTCACATAGTAGATGCATTAGCTTAAGTTCTTGGTTGTAGTTGTCTTTGAGAAAGCAATTCCAAATTTTCCTCTTTCAAGTCGAGATGTGGTGAATCTTGATCTTCTTTATATTCGACTGGAAATTGGTGAATCTTGATCTTCTTTATATTCGACTGGAAATTCATCAGAGCGACCTTCTTTCCGAAGAAAGATATGCAATCTTTCATGTCGAGATGTGGTCGAGATGTGGTGAATCTTGATCTTCTTTATATTCGATGGAAATTCATCAGAGCGACCTTCTTTCCGAAGAAAGATATGCAATCCAGCGAACTTGTGAATTGCAATTTCAAAATACAAAAAATTCGATTGAATACTTGTATTTCTGGGGTGACGACCTTGACCACCAAAGTCTTTTAGATGATATCGAACACCACGTAATGGGGAATTGACGTCGATTAGATATTATTGACGTGTCCGATATACTATAATTTTTAAAGAAAGAACATAATTTTAAAATACAGAGATGTAATTTTTTTCACGATAATAATGGTGGTGAAGAATCTGTGATGCTTATCAATTATCAAAGAACATAATTAACACAATTTTTTTTTTCTTCTCTTTCAGAGTCTTCTAAGAGAATCCGTTGAAATCTCTACTTTTTAGAAGAGATTTTGATTAATGAAATTTATTTATATTTTTGAAAGAGAATCCAACGAAATCCCTGAATTGAATACACCCTCCTAAGTTACGGTGATTAATTAGTTCAAATATTAATATTAAAATATATTTTAATATATATATTTCAATTGACAAATTATTGTATATAATTAGTGCATACCAATCTAATCAAGTTAAAATTATGGTTCAATTACATCATATCAGAAACACACACACATATATATATATGTGTGTGTATTTCAATTTTTTTTATTCACCATTCGTTATTTTTTCCATTTTCAGTTCAAATGATTACAGATTATAAACTTTGAGAGATTTATGTGTTTTGATATATTTAACAGTGAATAATATATAAATATGAAGTATTTTAATTTTATTATCGTAACATATAACAATGTTGAACAATATTAAATTGGACCCTGACTTGAACGAATTTTTGTCACTATATGTTGACTAACTACTTTCCCTCAAGCATAAGGGATCGTAGTAGTATACACGTAAGTATTTCGACCAAGTAGTATCGAATCACGGGAGGTAGACTAGTGCAATGGATCCCTAGAGTTGTACGTCGTCATAACTAATGTAACTACGGTTTCAGAAGAATTTTGAATTAAAGCTAAACAATAATCTAAAGACAATAAATTAAACTAAATACAATCCTAATAAATAAAATTAATTACTAACCAAGAAAATAAGGTGTAGATGTTGTTAATCCTTAAATGCCTTAACATTATCAACAACATCTTAATTTGACCTTTCGAGATTTTTTCTAAGTCTTTTCTGAAATGCTACATTAAATGTTGATCTAAATGTTGTCGCATTTCTGGCAGGATCTAGAAGCTTCTACAAGGATCTGGAACCTGGAAGATTCCAGAACATTGGAGAACATGCTAGAACGGCCTGGAACCATTTGGAACGACCTGGAGCATTCAAGAAAGATTTAGAAAGATCATGGAAGTTGAGTTCCTAAAAAATAGGACCTCATTGTGGAAACCTCTAGAATCAGCACCCCACTACTATAAATACCGATGGAAGGCTACTCAAATCAGTGTACTCTATTCGATCAACTTCCTAGACCGAGCGTATATCCCTGTTAGGAATTGTGGCCAGTAGAACTACCTTTTAGATCATACGTTCGTATCCCACCCGTATGGTTGTGTGTCTTCTTATCTATTGAGAGTGTAATCATTAGATAGACTAGGCATTTCGACAGTGTATACCTTATACACTTAGTTCGTTTTTAGAACAAGGCACCTGCCTCGTTTGTAGTTTCTGTTGTGAATGTTAATGCTGTAACATTTCACACAACATTTATACTTGAAGATAAGTATTGTTTTTCGCCGTAAGGCTAGCATAGATTTTTATTTATAAAATCTATGTGAAAATTATTTCCATTGTGTCACGTTTGTTTTTAGTGTTTCAAGTCTTCCGCTGTGTGAATCATAATTTCTGATATTCTGTTAGAGTCAGTGTTGTACCAATTGTCACAACATTTAGTACAACATTATTCTATTAAACTTAAACACTTCATATACTTCATACCACACCACACACTTTCAGTTGGTATCAGAGCCGATACCTGACGACACTAGGTTAGATCTTTGGTCAAGTGTGTTTTTAGTTTATGTTAGCAATGGAAACACATCACATATCCACAACACTTAGGCACCCGAACATATTATCCATATTTTAAGCCTAAGTTGTGCATGTATATCAAGTCGATTGATGAACGTGCTTGGAGGACTCTAATTACAGGTTATGAAATACCATGGATCCAAATCATCACATCAACACCAGAAAGAAGGAAAAATCAAAATTCAACCAAGGTTATCAAAAAGTGAAGGTAAACCAAGGTATGATTTTTAATATATAAAATCAGTTCAATGCATGTTCTGAATATGACCTTTATGAAAATTAATGTGCCAATATTAGACTTAGGCAAAAAACTAAATTTTAGTGCTACCTTAAATGATGAATCAGGTGATGAATTTGATGAATCAAAAGATGTTGAATTTGCTTTTCATACCAAGATTGATCATGATGATTCTTAAGATGATAATCTGGATGATACAGATTCTGATGTTGCACCTAATGTCATAACATTTATGGTAACATCAAAACAGAGTCACCCAGATTTGAACTATTTTAATGGTTTTGTTAATGATGCAGGTATAAGAATTGATGATTCTAAATATCAAAAGTTGTTAGATGATTGTAAATCTCAGAAACTCACTCTTAATTCTTTGAACAAAGAGAATGAGAATCTGAAAGGGACAATTACCAAGCTAGAAGTCATACATTCCAGAAGAGATTTTCGAAGTTGGTAAACTGAAGGAGAAATTTATCACCTCTACTTTAAGTTTCATAAAATTTTCTTTGAGTACTTCTGATATATATGTTATAGCTATTTGGTAAATCTGATAATTGTGATATATGTTATGATGGTGAAACTGCTTCTATTTCTAAGGATTTTGAAATTACTGTGAAATTTGTGAAGGCAAATGTTAAAACATTTGTTGTAACATCTGCACAAACAGATTATCACAAAGTCAAAAAAAACATTGAAAAGAAGTTTGTATGTCATTATTATTTCGATAATTGATCATATTCTTCCTTACTGCATGAAAATGTTTGATGATCTGAGGTTGAGAAAATGTTACCTAAAAAGATGTCACATCCTATGAAACATTTTCAGAAATCTGTTGTTACTTGTAATGTTGTTCACACTTCCTTGAAAGCATGCTTACTTGGTCAATAGTACTTTGATAGTGGTTGTTCTAGACATATGACAGGTCGTACTGATTTTTTATCTGATTATGTGACCTTGAATAGTGGTAATGTTACATATGGTGGAGGTTCTAAAGGAAAGATTCTTAGTAAAGGAACTTTGAATATTAAAGGTTTTCCTAAGCTTAAAAATGTCTTACATGTTGATGGCTTACTTGCAAATCAAATTAGCATTAGTCAACTTTGTGATGATAATTTGCATGTGAAATTTGATAAAGATTCATGTTATGTTCTTAATAAAGATGAAGTTTGTGTTATGACTGGTACTAGGTCAGCTGATAATTGCTATCTTATTGGAACAAATATGTGCAACTTGTCAAAATATGATGAAAATGTCTTATGGCATCAAAGATTGGGTCATGCAAATTACAGAGCAATGAATAGACTAATCAAAGCAGATGCAGTAAAAGGAATTCCAAAACTAAATCTTCACAACAACACTGTATGTGGACCATGCCAAAAAGGTAAGCAGGTAAGAATGTCGCACAAAATGCTGTCACATTGTACTACACATCGATATTTTGAATTACTGCACATGGACTTGATGGGTCCTATGGAAATTGAAAGCATTGGAGGAAAGAGGTATTCCTTAGTTGTGGTAGATGATTTTTCTAGATATACCTGGGTAGAGTATTTAAGAGACAAATCTGAAGCATTTGCTACATTTAAAATTCTTTATAAGAGGTTCAAAAATGTGTTTAACTTGAAAGTTGGCCGTATTAGAACTGATCATGGTAGGGAATTTGAAAACAACATGTTTAATGATTTTTGTGATAAAAAGGGTATCTTGCAAGAATATTCATCTCCTAAAACTCCACAACAAAATGGAATTGTTGAAAGAAAGAATAGAACTTTACAAGAAATGGCTAGAGTTATGCTAACATCCAAATGTCTTGCTAAGAAATTTTGGGGAGAAGCATTGAATACTGCATGTCATGTTATTAATAGGGTTTTTATTCGTTCTGGCACAAGTCAAACACCATATGAGATTTTGAACAACAGAAAACCAAGTGTGAAATATTTTCATGTATTTGGTTGTGTGTGTTATATTCTGAATGATAGGGATCAACTTCATAAATTTGATTCTAAAAGTGATAAAGGTTTCTTTTTAGGCTATTCTAGAAATAGTAAAGCTTACAGAGTATATAACCTTAGAACTAACACTGTTCAAGAATCTGTTAATGTTGTGTTTGATGATGATAAAGGTCTTATAGATGACAAAGATGAAGAAGATGTATCACAGGTCACTGACACTCCTGAGAATACACTGAAGTCTGAGAATGTTGCACCAAATGTTAACACATCTGGATCAACATCGACAGAACAGACAGTTGTAACTTCACAGAATGACCAGTACATTCCCAAAACGAATCCTTCTTCAAGAATAGGTAAAAGTCATCCTTCTGACCAGATCATAGGTGATGCTACAGTTGGAGTGCAAACAAGAGGAAGAGTAAGATCAAACAAGGTAGATGTGGTAAGAACAATATGCATGTCTTCTATGTGTAATGTTGTAAATGCTGAATGCTATTTATCTGAAATTGAACCTAAGAGTGCTAAAGAAGTCTTAACTGATGAAAACTGGATTAATGCTATGCATGAAGAACTTGGTCAGTTTGAGAGAAATGAAGTGTGGACACTTGTTCCAAGACCTAGTCATACTAATGTCATTGGAACAAAGTGGATATTCAAGAATAAAACTGATGAATCTGGTAATATTGTTAGAAACAAGGCTAGATTAGTAGCACAAGGTTACACCCAAGTTGAAGGAGTTGATTTTGATGAAACTTTTGCACCTGTTGCTAGGATAGAATCTATTAGATTGTTGCTAGCTATTGCATGTTTTATTGATATTAAACTTCATCAAATGGATGTAAAGGCTGCATTTCTAAATGGCATATTGAATGAAGAAGCATATGTTGAACAACCTAAAGGATTTGAAGATCCACAATATCCTGATCATGTATATAAACTTAAGAAAGCATTGTA
The DNA here is from genome assembly GCA_963675135.1 of Galeopsis tetrahit. Classification (NCBI taxonomy): domain Eukaryota; kingdom Viridiplantae; phylum Streptophyta; class Magnoliopsida; order Lamiales; family Lamiaceae; genus Galeopsis; species Galeopsis tetrahit. The sequence goes on along the minus strand of OY776129.1, from coordinate 63,840,007 downwards.
TGGTCTTAAACAAGCTCCTAGAGCATGGTATGGTAGGCTTACTGACTTTCTTTTGGAATATGGATTTATTAGAGGAGAAGCTGATAGAACTTTGTTCATTAAGCACACTGAAGGAGATTTACTTATTGCACAAATATATGTTGATGACATTGTGTTTGGTTCTACTTGTGATAAAATGTTGAGTAACTTTGTTGAGGCAATGACTGCAACATTTGAAATGAGTATGGTTGGAGACTTGAATTATTTTCTAGGTCTTCAAATCAAACAGTGCAGTGATGGTATTTTCTTCTCCCAGAGTAAGTATGCTAAGAACTTGGTTAAGAGATTTGGTCTTGAGAATTCAAAACCAATGAAAACTCCTATGGGATCCACTTTGAAACTTTGCAAAGATAGTGCTGGAACAGATGTTGATCCAACACTTTACAGATCCATGATAGGTAGTTTACTATATTTAACCTCTAGTAGACCAGATATTATGTACAGTGTGTGTGTTTGTGCTAGGTACCAAGCAAATCCAAAGGAATCACACCTGAATGCTGTGAAGAGAATCATCAAGTATGTTTCAGGAACAAGTGACCTTGGAATCTGGTATACTAAGGACACCAACAACATTTTGATTGGCTATAGTGATGCTGATTGGGCTGGAGACATAGATGATAGAAAGAGTACGAGTGGAGGATGTTTCTACATGGGAAACAATCTTGTATCATGGCACAACAAGAAACAGAATTGTGTTTCACAATCCACTGCAGAATCTGAGTATATTGCTGCTGGAAGCTGCTGCACACAACTCTTGTGGCTGAGCAAGATGTTCCATGACTATGGTATTGAGAATGGTATACTTACTATCTTTTGTGATAATACTAGTGCCATTAACATTTCTAAAAATCCTGTACAACACTCACTCACAAAGCACATTAGCAATAGACACCATTTTATGAGAGATTTAGTAGAGAAGAATATTGTTAAGTTGGAGTATGTACCTACTGAAAAACAGAATGCTGATATCTTTACTAAAGCCTTAGACCATGAGAGATTCTCTATCTTGAGGAAATCTCTTGGCATGAGCACTATCTGAAAAGAATTCGGATGGATGTTGTCACAAATGCGTCAGCATTTGGGACAACATCATGGGTTGTATAAATTTTATAAGTTGAATTTATTTCTTACTTAGTTAAATAATTCTTTTGTAAAATATCTACGAATCTAAGAACCTTGAAGTGCAAAAATAAACGTCTTACACCTCTCAAATGCATAAAAATGAGAATGTTATTAGCATACTAAAAGATGTACCAAATCACTGAGTAACTATGGAGCACGGAGTTCACTACTACGATGCCTTCTTTTCAAAAGGTGATATTTGGTAAAAACATCAACATATTTGTAATCCATTAAGTAAGTATGGGGCACGGAGTTCGCTACTACGATGTACTCTACAGGAACAATGGATCAATACAAATTAGATGCTATAACACAAAAAGAAAAAAATATGGTGCAACACAAATGAAGCAAATTCATGTAAAACCGTGTTGAGGTGTTTGTAACAGTTTTGAGCACAACATTGCCTGATTCGAATTTATTTTTATCTGTGTAATTATTTAATTATTTATTGAGATTAATTTTATTTATTTAATTAATTACTGACCCTTATCTATTTTTTTCAGATTATGCGAAATTAATTCTGGAAGCTTCTTAATTATCTAATTAATTTAATTAATTTAATTAATTGATTTTTCCCACTAATTAACCATGATCTAGGTTGTGGCTAATAATGTGGAGCACTTTCGAAATTTCTAGATTAATTCTTCTGTTTTATTTTCTTAACCTCCAACTACATTACTCTCTCTATAAATATCGAACATAAGATGCCATTTATTTGCTAATTGTGATTTCTGATTGTGTTGAGTACTAAGATTGCAGAATTGTTATTTGGTTGTGTATATCTCAAAGAAGTGTGTGCAAATTTCCATCCTTACCTTGAAATTCCAACCGCCTAACTTAAATGGCTGGAACAAACTCGAATTCCTCACAATCTCTCTCTGATTCGAAAACCTCATCTCACTCTCGCACAAATCCTCTCGAAATTCTTGCTTCCATGGCTTCACAAAACTCTACCGCTTCAAATGCTGACTCAAATGTCTCTGCAACACCATCAACAACCATTCCCACTCCTCAAACCACTCCTCAAACTGCTCCTCAAACAAACTTCCCTCAAGATGCAACCGTTGAACAGGTCACTAGGGCTATCGAAGAAGTGTCTGATACTCTTCGAACTACAGGCCATTTGCCCATGATGACTTTTGGAGGTATTACGGTGGACATATCAAGCTATTTGGCTGAGCAAACTGCCCAAATGGCTTCTGCTTCAAAAAGGCCCAAATCACCCTCTGTTCACGAACCGCAAACTGAGAACGTTGATGCTTCTATTGAAGAAGAAGCCACTGCCACGTCTGACCCTGAAGACGTTGAAATGGAGGAGGCAAACATTTCTGAAGGTACAAACTCTTCACTCTCTGTTTCAGATGAGTCTGCCCCCATTCCTCTTAAGAAGAATGCACAAAAAGGGAAAAGACAGAGAAGCCCTGTACAAAGAAGGAGGAGATCAAACCGCGTTTTTACTCGTGTGGATTATTCTGAATCCATGAGGAAGAAGAAGAAGGCTGGAGCTGATGCTGGTGAACCTATCCAAGTGTTCAAATATTCTGAAGATGAAGCTCCTGTTGTTGCTGAGAAACCAAAGAAGGCTAAGACTGTTGCTGTTGAGAAATCCAAAAAGAAGGTTGTTGCTGAAGAGAAAGGGAAAGGAAAGTCAGTTGCTGAACCAAAAGGCAAAGAGAAGATGATCACTGAAGATGAACCAGCTGAGTCAGAATCCAATTCTGATTCTGAAAGATGCTTGAGAGACATTCTGAAGTCTCTAAAGAAAAATGCTGAGCACTATGCTGCTGCAAAGGAAGCTGCACCAGAACCTGAAGATGGTGGCAGTGGGGATAGCTCTAGCTCTTCCAGTGCAGCAAGCAGCCCTGAACAGAGCTCTGTTAAAAGCTCTACACCAAGCTCAGATGACCTTGCTTCTGAAGAGGAAGGTATTTCTGATTCTCTTGATACTCTAGAGAATAGATTGGCCATTTATTCTAAGAGAAAACTACTGATAGAGAAGAGGATCAATATACCTGATTTTGATAGTAAAGGCATGGTTAGTTTCTTAGAAGAAAGGAATTTGATGCATGCTGTAAATTTTGGTGAATCTTTCTTGACAAATTGGGCATATGAATTCTATGCATGTTTGAAAAAGAGCACTGGTAGGAGATCTTCTAAGTGGTATGGGACTGTTAATTTTAGGGGGAGGGATGTACCTTTTACTCCTGAATTGATAAATGAGTTTTTAGAAATTCCCAATGTTGAGGTTGATGAAGAACCTGACATGGATGTGGTCATTTCTGCTATAACTGCTGGTAGGGTAGTTAAATGGACTAGACACATGCTAGCCAAAGACCTCACTTCCCTACACTATGTGTTATACAAACTCATCATCTACAATTGCATTCCCACCACAAATACTACCAAGATCACTAAGGATCAAACTGTTTTGATATATAGGATCAAATAATTTGGGTCTCACAATATTCCAACATATGATGAGATTTACTGGGAGAGTTTCTGAGAAAGGCAATTTACCCTATCCTGTTCTGATTTCTAACTACTTGAGGCACCATGGATTTGTTGCCAAGAACACTGATGTGTTAAGGGGGAGAGTTCCACTGTTGGCCATAGCTCCTGCCTTACTCACTGGGGATAGAGTAATTGATCTGCCTTTGATTGCTCCTGGTACTGAACATCAGCATAGACCCTCTACTTCTGCTCAACCAGAACCAACCAGACCCTCAACTACTGATCATCCTGAATCATCCAGACCAAGACACAGAAATGCAACCCCAAATGTTGAGAACATCCGTATCAACATTTCTGGTAATGTGTATCTTTCACAGGAATTCATCAAACTCCAACTCCAACACTTGCAGGAAACAATAGATGAACTCCAGTTCCTGAAGGACAGGTGGACCAACCTCCTTTCACCTACAATAGGGGGAGTACCACCACCATCAAACTCCAATGTGGTCATTGAGGAGATTAATGATGATGGAGTTCCAGCTGCTGCTGATGCTGGTGATGGACCTGATGCTGCTGGAGATGCTGCTGTTACTGATGTAGTTGCACACCTTGCATCTACTTACTTTGTTGATGAAGGAGATGATGATGATGTTGCTGAAATGGACACCTTGTATGGTGATCTACCTGGAGAAAGCTGCTAGACAGGGGGAGATCTGAATTCCACAATGGCTATGGTGCAGGAAGATGATGCTGCAGCTGTTACCACAGCAATATAAGCCATTTATTCAGTTCTACCTTTGTAATTAATGTTTAAGTTGAAATTTTGAAATTCTGATACACTTGTTGTTTATTTTCTAGATGGTAGGATGTTTATTTACTGCAACTTGCTTAATGGTTCCACTTGATATTTGTTTACTGCCTTGCTTAATTTGTTTGCAGATTGTCATGTGTCTACTATAGCAGGTTGTGTATTGTATTAGTGTCTGTTTCTGTTTATATTCTTTTTACATTATGTTTTGCTCTGATGTTTTGTTTTTGTTAGTGTCTTACTTAGAATCTAAGTTAATTTCTTCCAGTTCAACTTATGATCTTAGTAAAAGTTACTTATGTTGTGAATAAGTATAGTGTTTATACTTGTTCTATTTTGGATAAAATTTATCTTGATCTTATGGCACAGATCATTGTAAAATTATCTCTGATCTTCATTCGATTTGATCCAACGGTTACAACAGGTATTGTCTTGACTAGTGCTTAGCAATGATGTTAACCTCAACTAAGTACATAATACTGAGTATGTATAGAAATATATGTGCATCAGGTGTGTTGTAGGCGAAAGGTCAAATTGGGGGAGATTGTAGATGTTGTTAATCCTTAAATGCCTTAACATTATCAACAACATCTTAATTTGACCTTCCGAGATTTTTTCTAAGTCTTTTCTGAAATGCTACATTAAATGTTGATCTAAATGTTGTCGCATTTCTGGCAGGATCTAGAAGCTTCTACAAGGATCTGGAACCTAGAAGATTCCAGAACATTGGAGAACATGCTAGAACGGCCTGGAACCATTTGGAACGACCTGGAGCATTCAAGAAAGATCTAGAAAGATCATGGAAGTTGAGTTCCTAAAAAATAGGACCTCATTGTGGAAGCCTCTAGAATCAACACCCCACTACTATAAATACCGATGGAAGGCTTCTCAAATCAGTGTACTCTATTCGATCAACTTCCTAGACCGAGCGTATATCCCTGTTAGGAATTGTGGCCAGTAGAACTACCTTTTAGATCATACGTTCGTATCCCACCCGTATGGTTGTGTGTCTTCTTATCTATTGAGAGTGTAATCATTAGATAGACTAGGCATTTCGACAGTGTATACCTTATACACTTAGTTCGTTTTTAGAACAAGGCACCTGCCTCGTTTGTAGTTTCTGTTGTGAATGTTAATGCTGTAACATTTCACACAACATTTATACTTGAAGATAAGTATTGTTTTTCACCGTAAGGCTAGCATAGATTTTTATTTATAAAATCTATGTGAAAATTATTTCCATTGTGTCACGTTTGTTTTTAGTGTTTCAAGTCTTCCGCTGTGTGAATCATAATTTCTGATATTCTGTTAGAGTCAGTGTTGTACCAATTGTCACAACATTTAGTACAACATTATTCTATTAAACTTAAACACTTCATATACTTCATACCACACCACACACTTTCAGTTGGTATCAGAGCCGATACCTGACGACACTAGGTTAGATCTTTGGTCAAGTGTGTTTTTAGTTTATGTTAGCAATGGAAACACATCACATATCCACAACACTTAGGCACCCGAACATATTATCCATATTTTAAGCCTAAGTTGTGCATGTATATCAAGTCGATTGATGAACGTGCTTGGAGGACTCTAATTACAGGTTATGAAATATCATGGATCCAAATCATCACATCAACACCAGAAAGAAGGAAAGTCAAAATTCAACCAAGGTTATCAAAAAGTGAAGGTAAACCAAGGTATGATTTTTAATATATAAAATCAGTTCAATGCATGTTCTGAATATGACCTTTATGAAAATTAATGTTCCTTCGGGTACTATAGCCTTACGTCTAAGGTGTTTCCAAACCCGGTAATAAGACATCTTCTCAATCCTCATCAACTACCCAAATAACCATTCAAGTAATTAATGTCTCTTAATTGGGTTCTAATACAATTAACTCTCTCTCGACGAATTAAAAGTATAATAAACGCATTTGTATACCAACAACTCACACCATAAATTTAAACATGTTCATGTAACTCTCGTCTACGCTAAACATGCCTAAAAATACGGATTAATAGAAGCTAATACACAAAGCACCAATAAAACTCAATAAAAGAAGCAACAATCCAAATATCAACAATATTCAAAGCATAAACCATTCCAACACTAAATATTCACATGATTTTAAACACCCAAAGCATAAAAACCTTAGCCCATGGTGTTTGAGAAAACACTCATGACTAAAATAACAAAATAAAACATGAAAATGAAATTTACCAAACAAAGTTTAAATAAAAGAAAAATAGCACCTTGAGAGTTTTGAAATTCTTCCATTCTTACATGAAAATAAAATACTCAAATGATTCTAAACTAAGAAAGTATAAAAATGAAGAGTGTGTTTGAGGAGATAAGCTCCTCAAATCTAAGTTAATTGTTCATCTATTTATCACATGTTGTAGCAAAATGAGCTAGGGTTTGAGTGTGTAGAAATGAGGCAAAAACTCCTCAATAATCTGATTTGGAGAGCTATTTATAGCTTGGAAGAGTGTTTGAGACGAGATTTGCACTTAGGCCCTTAAAATCCTTTAAAATTCTCGAATTTTCGCGCAGAAACAGGTTCACTCGGTCAACCGAGTGGTTTGACTCGGCCAACCGAGTGAGTTGGAAGTCCAGAAAATGGTTTGGAAGCAGATTTCATTCGGTCAACCGAGTGGGTTGACTCGGCTGCCCGAGTGGATTCTGCTGCAATTTTACAATTTATCGTTTCGATCATATCTTGAGCTTCCGACCTCCGATTGACTTGATTCTTTTTTTCATTCCACTCATTTTTTCGAGACGCATCCAATGGTACAGTTATCTTCTTGACTTCATGAATTCCCAGACACGTATTTTGCTTCCAAATAAGTTCAATTTACCTAAAAAAATAGCAAAACACATACCTTTCTCATTTCAAGTGCAATTAGTCAATTTAGTATGAATAATGCAACAAAATTCTCAAAAATATGCAAAATAAACACATGAATTTCAAGCAATTTTCACACTAATCAGACCCCCCTTACCGCCGATCCTGGGTCTGCCCCTGCTTGTGTGGACTGATTACATGTATGCACTCAAGTTGATCGTTAACTTTTTTTTTTGTTAATTTTTTTTTTATATGGTGTTACAATTTAAATTTAAATTGTTGTGATTTACATTTTTCAATAATATTTTTAATTATATTGATTTACACATTTTGATAATGTTATATTGCACATTTTAGTTATATGGTGTTTACTTTTCAATTGTAGTGTTTTACATTTACAATAATATTTTAGTGACTTACACTTTAGTAATATTGTGTTGAATTTTTCATTTATAATAACTTCCAATTTTCATTAAAAATTGTGATACTGACTTGAACTTTTTAATAATATTGTGTTGCACTTGTTGAGTTATAATAACTTACACTTTTTGTTAATATTGTGTTTGCACTTTTCAATTATACTGACTTACACTTTTTAATAATATTGTGTTGCACTTTTTAGTTATAAGGACTTACACTTTTCATTTATAGTGACTTACATGTTTCAAAAGAAAAAAAAATCAACGGTCAACTGGAGTTCTTATATGAACTCGAGTCTAATTGAGATTTTGTCATAGTTAAAATATTATTTTACTATTTTAAGTATAAGTCATTAAGAGATACAAAAAATGATAAAATGAGTCATTAAGTAGGAGACAGAGGGAGTATTGTTTGATTTATGAGGCATTTCTCAAGAAAAATATTATCCTCGTTCCACTATAAATTTCTCCTTTCTTGGGGTGTTTTGATTAAAAAATATAATACTCCGTAAAATAATAGATGTAGTACAAGTAATGTGATGGTGAGAGAGAAAATAATAGATGAGTATATAATGAAGTATGATAAAATAATAGATAAAATATAAGTTATGTGATTGAAAGACTATGATTAAAATAATAGATAAAATATAAGTAATGTGATTTATAGAGAAAAAATAATGTACTAAAAATGAAATGATAAATTTATTGAAGAACATTGTAAAAGAAAAGAAAGAATTGCAAAGACAAAAATATCTAGTAAAAAGAGTGACATGTGTTGGTTCGTTGAAACTTACATTTAAATAATGTAGTAATACTAATGAAAATGAAAGTCAATTAAATTGAAAGACCCGTTTATTTTACTGGAAGTATAATGAGGTCAAATTAAAAGAGAGAGATTGAATAGCGAAGGCAGTGGAGCAACGTTCAATTACTTGCGGGCCCACCCCGCTGTCCCCATCACGTCACCCCAAACTCATTTGACATTTCCCTCACAATAGAGCCGGTAATTTGGGCCCGATCCTGGGTCCGTCCGTTCAACCCAAAATATAGTATGGACTGCACTCTAAAATTAGAGGCACATATAGAATTGAGCCTATTTGGTTTGACTCGATGGATCCAATGGGCTAGGCTGAATTTATCCAGCGGCCCATAGATAGCCCATTCGGCGTGATCAATATTTTTTCTTTAGGTGAATAGATAATTAAAATAAGTAAAATACCTTATATTTAAATATTATTGTATTTTTATTTTATTTTAACTTTGAAATTTGATCTTATAAATTATTTATAATTTTATTTGAAGTTGTTATACAGTGTAATGTTATACTCATTTATGAATTATGTATAATTAATACTCCGTACATTAGTATTGCATATTTTTTATTATAATTATTTGTATAAATAAAAATTATACGTGAGTATGTGACCAATACATAACAAAGTTTATATATATATAGATTTTGCTAAAAATTTAAAAAAAAAAATTAGTCCATGGACTGGACCGATCCGCTAGCCCAACGAACTAGGATGGGTTCACATTTTATAGACCCGACTAATTAATGGGTCGGCTCAGAATTGGATCGGGCGGCCCGATTTGCCAACTCTACATCCTATGCTTTGTTTGGTATTAACTACTCCATCCCTTAATTTAAACTATAAAATGGGCGCCCATTAAAAAAAAATTGTAATGGATGGAGTATTGAAAAGTAATTTTATAAAATTAAATGGTAAAGTAAAAAAAATGATTGAAATAAGTGTAAAAATAATGTTATTTTATATAATATGTGAATATTGTAAGAATGAAGTTTATAAAAGAGTTTTTTTTTAAGGTGTGTAAATAATCGTGGAATAGACAGATAAATTAAGTGTCCAAGCAATTATGTGACGGAAAAAATAACTTGCTGAGTTTTAAGAGTCGGTTGGCATAGTGCAACCGAATAAAGTGGTAAAAAAGTAAAATTAACTTTTACGGAATTGTTATATAAAGTATGAACTTTAATTAAAATGTAATGTTAATTTTTATGAAATGCTGTAGGTAATTTAATGTAACAGAATAATATTACAGAGTATCTTTTTGTGTCTTGTTTCACTTGAACATTGTTTATGCATTCAACATGTTAGCTAATATAATTAAATACTACTAGTTAGTTTCATCTGCATCTACACTCGAATGCACTTAAATACATGAGATTCAATTAATGAAATTGTAGTTAATTTGTCAATCAGATTGCCAATCTGCGTTCATCGGTGGGCGTCAGATTATGGACGGTATTTTAGTTGCACACGAAGCTATCGACGAAGCCAAGAAAAAACGCATGAAGAGGGTGCTCCTCAAAGTAGATTTTGCAAAGGCCTATGATTCGGTGGACTGGAATTACCTAGACAGCATGATGGAGAGTATGAACTTCGCGCAGAAGTGGAGGAAATGGATGAAAGAGTGTGTCTCTTCGGCTAGTGCTACGGTTCTGGTGAATGGTAGTTCGTCCGGTGAATTCAAGCTTGAGAAAGGGCTGCGTCAAGGTGACCCTCTCTCGCCGTTCCTGTTCCTGATCGCGGCTGAAGGTTTGAATGCGATGGTTTGTAAGGCCGTGGAGATGGGTGACTTGGAACCTATCAGTATGGGGAGAAACAAGGTTCAAGTTCCAATATTGCAATACGCAGACGACACACTGTTTTTGTGTAATGGAGGGAGGAAAGACATCAGAATTATAAAGGCCATCCTCAAATTGTTTGAACTTACGTCCGGTCTTGGGGTGAATTTCTGTAAATGTAGTCTGCTGGGGATTCATGTGAGTGATGCAGAGATAAAGGAAATGGCTGAATCGCTGGGTTGCTCCATCGGCAAGCTCCCGATGAGTTTTCTTGGCATGAATGTTGGTATCAACCATCAAAAAATTGCAGCTTGGCAGGGTTTAATTAAAAGGATCAAGAAGAGATTGGATGGGTGGAAGGATAAACATATATCTCTTGGTGGAAGAGCCACGCTGGTACAAGCTGTGCTTTCCGCCATTCCTACATACTACTTATCGTTCTATAAAATACCTATAGCAGTGATTAATGAGATCAAAAAATTGCAAAGGAATTTTCTATGGGGAGGGGGGACGGGGGAGGTTAGGAAAATCCCATGGGTAAGTTGGGAGGACGTTTGCAAAGATAAGGAGAAAAGAGGTCTTGGTATTCGAGATTTGCGCTTCTTCAATAATGCTCTCCTAGGAAAGTGGATATGGCGGTTCAAAACGGAGAAAGATAATTTATGGGCAAGAGTTTTAGCATCTCGTTATGGAGGATTTAGGGAGGAGGAGGTAAGACGACAAGGAAGAAGGGGTCGGAGAGCTGATGGTTCTAGCTGGTGGAAAGCGATTAATAAGCTGTACGAAGAACTAGGAGGAAAAGAAGCAAGAAATAAGATCCGCAAACTGGTAGGAAACGGAGAGAGTACTAAGTTCTGGTGCGACTGCTGGTCCGAGGACGGCGAGGTGATGGGGAGAAAGTTCCCCGACTTGTATAAAATAAGCAGACAAAAGGAGGAAGCCATTAGTAATATGGGTCTATGGGAACGGAACGCGTGGGAGTGGAAGTGGGAATGGGAGAGGCATTTTAACCCAAATGATCAAAGTAGTTTTAATGAATTTCTTGTTTGTGTGGACAGGTGCAAGGTGAGGCTGAACATGGAGGACGTATGGGAATGGGATCTGGCGCCGCACGGGAGGTACTCTACTAGCAAAGCATACACAAAGATGATCGAGGTAAAGGAAGGAAGGAGCGCTGCAGCGCCCGACAATATCGAATTCATAAACTTATGGAATAATTATGCGCCGCGGAGGGTGAAATTGATAGGTTGGAAGGCGTTGAAAGGCAGGCTAGCAACAACGGATAATCTCAGAAGGAGAGGTATTCGGCTCACGGATGACGAGATGAGATGCGTACTATGCGAGATAGGGACGGAAAGTAACAGTCATCTTGTGGTCGAATGTGATTTTGCGGCTGCGGTGTGGCACGAGTGTTATAGGTGGCTTAAGATACAGATGGTCCCTCACAATAATATCAGCGCTCATTCGTTGCAACACAGCGAAGCATTTGGTGTCGGCAAGGCAGGGAGGAGGTTTGCCTCCAGCTGGTGGGTGTGCGTCGTGGAGGAGCTATGGAAAACCAGAAATGAGAAGAGGTTTAGCAGTGAACATCAGACATTAAAGAAGATTATGGAAAATATTAAAATCAAGCTCTGGATATGGTTGGGTGGAGAAATGCTTGTTAGGCCAAATTCGTCAATTGCTGCGTGGTGTAATGATCAATTCTCATGTTTTATTGATTAATCCTAGGTAGAGGAGGCGAAGATCTAACATGCCTGCGTAAGGGTGTATGATAAATCCATTATGTAAATTCTGGGGTTGAGTATCCCCAATACTCGAGTATAAATACAATTTTATCTTTACCGTTCAAAAAAAAAAAAATATATAATTATGAATATTTCTCCCAGTTATGTGGCGCTTCAAAATCCTTTTAATTGTCGGTTTCTATTTTATAAGAATTCAAAATTATTTATTTTTCTCTCTATATTTTTTTTTCATTTTTGTGTGTACCAATTCAGTTTTCTACAATTATTTTTCTTTCTTTCTCATTTTCTTCTCTATTTCTACCAACTCTCTTTATCCTGTACTCCGTATTAACATATGTATACATTTAAAAAAATATAAACATTAAAATGAAATTTAATAAATAAAAAAATTAAATATGTGTTAAAATAATAATATACCGGGTTCTGTCCTACCGTAAATATAATACGGAGTAATACTTGATACAGGTTATTAGTATTGAAAGTAGTCCAACTTTTAGTTATAATCATTCATGTAACGTGTTCCCATGTCAGGTGTTCTTTCTTTACCTACTACTCTTTCTTTGTTGTCACCAACTCATCACCACCCATTATTTGGTTCTGAAATCAGAATTCATGTTATTTATCCATATTCTTCTTCTTTAATTCTTTACTTTATTATTATTTGTTAAAGCAGTTGCTATAAACCTTTTTTCTACTGATACAGTCTTGCTATTCAATTTGTTTTAATTTGCAATTTTTCTTCTTTTGTTGGTTTTTTTTCTAGAAAAAAAGGAGTGAAATGGGCCACAATGGAAAAATAAAATAAAATCGAGTTTCATTTTTTTTTTTTTATGTGAGATGTCGACTGAAGTATTTGGTAATAAATAAATTTATTCACATTTACTTTAACTCGATCCGTCGTTTATGACAAATTGATTGTGAAAATCCGTCTCAATACGTCATTTATTGTTTATTTTCTAATTTCATATTTATTACATCCAAACTTAATATATTACATATTTTCATAAATAAAAATATTTATTCTATTAATATATTTTTCATTTTTCACTTTATTTACTTTATAAATAAATAATTAATACTCCTTCCATCCCTCATAATTTTATGCACACTTTTCTTAATGGACATACCCCTCTTTTATTTTATTTTTTTAATTTTCATGTCAGTCAAAGTGTACATAAAATTTTGGGAAGGAGTATTCATTAATTAAAAGTGTATAAACTTTGAACGAAAAGAGTATCAAATTGTGTAGAGCTGAACATAGGAGAATGAAATTTAAAAAAAAAAAAGTAATTTAAGTCAAAATTAATATCGGAATATTAACATCCATTATGTCGCTGCTACAAAATTTCACGCCCATAATTGTATTTCCACAATAAATAAACCGCGTTTTCAAAAAAAGGTAATCATGTAAAAACATCAAACAAAAAATAAAATAAAAAATCACGCGAAACCAAACATTCCTTAAAATCAGTGGGTTTTTTTCCTTAAAATCAGTGGTTGAAAAAAGACAAACTGTTACACATCAATAGTGAAAGCCATTAGAGCAAAGACTGTGTTCTAATTGACGCTTCAAATCACCTCTTTATTTATTGAATTCACACCTGTTACAATCTTCCCCTTATCGCCATTGTACTGTATTCTTCATTACTTGCTTGATTTGTTAGTGATTTTAACTGAATTTTGCTTCTCGCCGGAAAAAAAGTTGAAGGAAAATGACTGGCGGTGGTGAAGAGGGGGAGTCTTTGGAGTACACGCCGACGTGGGTGGTCGCCGGCGTCTGTACTATCATCGTCGGCATCTCTCTCGCCGTCGAACGAGGCCTTCACTACGCCGGAAAGGTCTAACTGATTTCTGTTTATTTATTACTGTGTTCGACTTGTGCCGCTTTCTTAATGTTGACTATAACTCAGACGAGAAAATCGTTTGTGTTTTGTTGGAATTAAGTGGAGATGTTGATTTTCTTTTTTGTTGTTTTGGATTAAGTGGTTGCTTTTTGAGATATTCGATTTTTTTAATGCCTTTTGAAATCTGTGGACTGTTGCTAAAGTGATCTCTGTTTGTGGAACAGTATTTGAAGAAGAAGAATCAAAAGCCACTCTATGAAGCCTTGCAAAAAGTTAAAGAAGGTAACCTTTTTTGATCTGTTTTTGCTAATTCTTTATTAGTTATGCTTACATGTTATCGATCTAATCGTTATGCATATGTAGGTTTTTGCCCGAGGATAATTTAATTTTCGTTTTCCCCAAAATCTCTATGTGTGTGTTTTGATCTGATGGGCAAATTTTTGGTGGAAACAGAGCTGATGCTATTGGGGTTCATATCACTTTTGATGACTGTATTCCAAGCCCGTATAGTCAAGCTTTGTGTGAATAAAAGTGTTATGGAACACCTTCTTCCATGCTCATTGTCTTCTAAACCTTCTAGTGGAGAAGAATCCCACTCTCCCCCTGACGTGAGTGAACATCTTCGGCGGCTGCTAGCTGAAGAAGCTGCTGGTGGGGGCTACTGTGCTGCAAAGGTTGTTTCAACGTTCTTTGGTTTATTTCTATTTGGTTTGAGCTGTAAATTTGTTGTGTTTTGGCAAATTCAAAGGTGGAACAAATGTTGTAGAAGTCCAAATAAATAAATTGCACTAGTTAAATTACATTATCCTACTTATAGCTTTTTATGCAAATCTTCCTTTCTACTATTTCCCATATAATTGTATAGTGATTCCGTGTGTAGAGACGTGCGTTTATTTGCAATAGCTAATTTGTTTCCTTGTTTTTTTATCTGCAGCACAAGGTTCCGTTGTTATCACTTGAAGGGTTGCATCATCTACACATTTTTATCTTTGTTTTAGCCATTGTCCATGTGACATTTTCAGTTCTTACGGTTGTATTCGGAGGAGCAAGGGTGAGTCTTCTACTGGTTTCATTTACTTGTGCATTTAATCCTTTCTATAATATTGTGATAATTTCAAATTTATGTCTAGATTCGGCAATGGAAGCATTGGGAAGATGCTATAGCGAAGGATAATTATGATACAAGACACGGTATTAGCATGATATATTGTCTAGATAATTATTTGTTACATATATATTATGGTTGTCATAGCATCAATGGTGTTGTATAAAAGGATATAGTTCCAGCATCCATTTCAAAGAATGATTGAATTAGATTTAGAATTCTTGCTTAATATGAATTGTGACTTCTTGTATCTCAAATCTAGTCATGGATTACATTGTGCAGTTCTGAAAAACAAGGTCACACATGTTCAACAACACGATTTCATCAAGAAACGTTTTATGGGCTTTGGAAAACGTTCTGCCCTAATGGGTTGGTTGGTAAGTTGAAGTTAGTATATATGACTTGCATTTCCTTATTTTTCTTTTTTGTAATACGTAGAAAACGACACATGAATGTTGACTTCTCCTTTTGATATATTTTCAGAAATCCTTTTTCAAGCAATTCTATGGGTCTGTCACTAAGTCAGATTATGTAGCTCTCCGACTAGGTTTTATAATGGTACGATCCATGCATTTTTACTTGGTTTAGTTCTGCTCACTATTTTCTATGTTTTTAAGTTTTAAATTGTGTATGTCTAATATCCTGTCCTTTCCACCAGACACATTGCCGTGGAAATCCAAAGTTTAATTTCCACAAGTACATGATACGTGCTCTGGAAGATGACTTTAAGATTGTTGTTGGTATAAGGTAATTGATTAATAAGGAGATGAAATAGTGTTAAATGATTGAAGTTTACTCATAAATTAGCATATTAGTACTGTTTTTGCTGCCGGATCTTTGGCTATTTATTTTAGTTGGCACATGGACTAAATATCTTACTTTATTTGTTGCAGTTGGTATTTGTGGGTTTTTGTCGTCATCTTCCTGTTGTTAAACATTAATGGTATGCCATTCCCATTGCCTCACTTATTTCTATATACCGCACAGAATATATATATATATATATATTTGATGTGCTGACCTGTATGCAACTTTTACAACTCCTATTAGAGCCTGATATATTATCGTCTTTCAGCTTCCGTAAATTTTTTTAGTGATTTTGGTCGTCGTGTTATGGAGGCTAGAGCTCCATCTTCTAAATACTACTAATTGGGAAACTCTACGTTTCTTTCTCGTCAGTTATATACAAAATATACACTTTCTTTCTAGTGGCTGTTGATGATCTTGATGACTCCACTTTCCATTTCTGAAAGCCATTTGAGCTAAATATTAATAAACCTGTATGTTTATGATTTTCCAATACTAGGTATCAATATCATTGTGTTTATGTTCCCATATATTTCAAACATTTCCTTTTGGAGATGTGTACTCGTCTGGTCTGATTGTTGCGGTGTTTGCCTCCCAATGCATTTTCATTTCTAAAATTATTGATTTAGCTTTTACGAGACCGTAGTCCCATTTGTCTAAGCTTATTTTATACATCTTATAAGTTATTTCAAGAGTTTATAAGATGCAATTTCTCAAGATCTTACAAGTTATTAAAAGTGCTTGGATTATCGATAATTTGAGGGGAGTATTTATTGAGAGCTTATAAGCTCAGCTCAGCCAACAGGCTCTATGACTTGGAGGATGATGTAATTTTTAGTTGACTCTAGTCAATTTTTCCGTGTTGCAGGTTGGCATACTTACTTCTGGATTGCTTTTGTTCCTTTTGTTGTGAGTATCTCTATGACCTACCGCAATTCATGTTATATGCGTATGTATAACTGTAACTTACATTTATATTGTGATGATTTCGTTCTGCAGCTTCTGCTTGCCATTGGCGCAAAGCTGGAGCACGTGATTGGGCAGTTGGCCCATGAGGTAGCCGAGAAACACATTGCTATTGAAGGCGATTTGGTTGTGCAGCCGTCTGATGAACACTTTTGGTTTGGTCATCCCTACATCGTTCTTTTCTTGATTCATTTTATCCTTTTCCAGAATGCTTTTGAGATAGCATTTTTCTTCTGGATATGGGTGAGTTCATCATCAAACCTCTTGACTTCGTAAATGAAAATTCTGCATTTACTTTCCATTGGTTAAACCCCATCCTAATTCTCAGGTTCAATACGGTTTTGACTCCTGCATCATGGGACGAGTTCGGTACATTATTCCAAGACTCGTCATAGGGTAAATTCTATTTCTAATTTTAATTATTTTTTCTTAATTTGTTTGGCTAATCTGATAGTTCCGTTTTGTTTGCCAAATTAGTGTGTTTATTCAGGTACTTTGCAGCTACAGTACATTGCCATTGTATGCTATTGTTACACAGGTAATCTAGTTACATTGCCTTCAAAACTTTGGATTTCACTCTATGATTATCTCTGAAACTGTTTTTTTTTTTTTCACAAACAAAGATGGGAACTCATTTCAAGAAATCGATATTTGATGAACACGTGCAAGTTGGGCTGCTTGGGTGGAGACAAAAGGCCAAGGAGAGAGGGTTGAAAACTGCACTTGGTGCAGGCTCGACTCAAGGTGGTTCGAATCAAGGTGGTTCAACAGATGGTTCGTCTGTAGGGATTCAGATGGCTGGGATTGGTCGTAAAGAGGCTACTACGCCACCATCTGGCATTCAACCAGCTAATGGTTCCTAGAATTCAAGAAACTGTATACTTGAAAAAACCAACAATATCTATCCTCCCCCCAACACTAACGATGTAGCTGAATTAGTCGTGGGCTCGTTGAGACGAGAATTTCCTGTCTGAGCAGCAGCTAATGTGACCAGATAAAAGTATATATATTATGCAAGAATGGTTCAAGTGTGTTGAGACTTTAGAGAGATCAATTTTGGATTCAAGTTTTACGGATGTAACTGTAATTAATTTATCCTCACAAATATGGACCATTGTATGTAGCTTAACTTATTAATCAGCATTCAATCGATTATTCACTAATCACTTATTCGGACCCGAAGAAATATTCAAAATGGTCTAGTTCTGAGTATCACTTCTAAAAAAAAATTGTTTTCCCTATTCAAAACAATTAAGAATGGTCTTGTTTATTCAAATGTCAAAAACAAAATCTTATTACGTTCATTAAATTAAGCAAATGTCCTCTTCGTCATTTTCCTGTTTATGTTTTTTTAGTTGTTTTGGTTGTTCGAGTTGTTTGCACTGTTCAATTTGTCCAAAATATAATGGCCCTCATCGAGTTATTTGATGTCTTATAAGTTCAAATCGTGTGTTGTCAGTTATTCATGCTCAATTTTGACTAAATCACAACAATGTTAATATGACACACTAAGAACACAATTCATGTTAATATGAAATTATGAAGACTTATTAGTTCAAATCAAAACATCTTCCCTTAAAAAAAGCTATATTTTGTACGCACATTTTCTTTCGAATACAATGTTTATATACTTTCATTCTATAAACTTAATGCCTTCATTCTACAAATCATAAGATGTAGAGTATTGTAAGGAGTTGTAATATTTCAATCTATTGATAAAATTTCACCTCTTATATTTTGACATAGGCCGTAGATTCATACATGAAATTGTCTATTTTTTTGAATTACATGACCGATATATTATTATTATAAGGTAAAAGTATTATCACTATAAATTTAAATTACATGTAAATTTTTTTTTTTAGAGAGTTCGCCCAAAAAAATTAAATGTTAGTAGAATTATGTATAAAATATTTTATATAAGTTACTTGCTAAAAACGTGGTTTGACAGTGGAGTATATAATAAAACTGTACTCCCTCCGTCCCGGAGGAACTTGCACCCTTTGACCGGCACACATTTTAAGAAATGTGTAAGAAAAAGTGTAATGATTGATGTTTTGAGGGGTAGTTTTGTAAACTTTTATGAATAAAGTAAAGTAAAAAGTAGATTGAATGTGGAAAAGTAATGACATATGGGTAAATATGAGTATATTTCAAGAGTGAGGGTTGTGAAGATATTTCCTTTTATGGAGTGTGCAAATTGGTATGGGACATCCATATATGGAAAGTGTGCAAATTCATGTGGGACGGAGGGAGTACATAGTAATTTGGATAAATAGTTTATTTTTTTATTCGAGTAATTGTTATCACCACTAAATAACATTCAGGTGGGAGTGGGTCATTGGTGTGGGTGGGGTGTGGGGATAATCACAAAATGGGTGGCCCGAATATAAAAACGGGTCAAACACCGGCCGTGTCCAGCGGGTTAGGGCATTGTGGAGGGGTTTGTAATTTAGGGGAAGGGTTTTTGTGAGCTGAGATTAGCTAGAGAGCCGCCCTTACTCTCTGGAAGAAGAAGAATACATTTCCCATTCTTCTTCACTTTTTGTTATCACAAAGATTCTGTTTGGCTCGTAATCCTAATTCTACTCCGGCAATGGAAACCCCTATTCTTCCCTCCACTGCCGCCGCACTGATCCCACCGCCGACTCCGGCTTCTGCGGAGCAGCCAAAAGTGGATTATCTAAATCTCCCTTGCCCCATCCCGTATGAAGAAATCCACCGCGAAGCTCTCAGTTAGTGCTTTTTGTCGCCTTCTTTCTCTTTTAATCCCTCTGTTGCAACTGCTTCTGCAGCTTGATCCCTGCTTTGGTATTTTCAGATTTATTTTTAATAGTATACGGATGATGCATTACTCGATTATGTGAGGATCATATTACTTTTTGCGTTTTTTTTTTAATTATGTTCTAGGACTAGCATGTTACTTACATTGAATCGATCTGGAAACAGGCAGTTGCTACATTTTGGTAAAGTTCATTTTTAAACACAATCACCATTTAGTGTTTGTGCCGTTAGTGAGAGCACAAGCAGGATATAATGCACTGGGAATTACATTCAGTTTGATTCTGCACTAGTCACTTAGAGCTCATGTTGTTAGTCGTCTCATAGTGAATGCATAGACCCTTTGATATAAAAAACGCTTGTTCGAGCAGTGTGATGGAGTTATACATTAGATATCCATGCAAACTGAGTTTTACCAACACTCCAACAGGCGAGCTTGTGGTGCATATATAGAAATGCAATGCTAAATTACTTACTACAATCAGAATGCTAATTTTATTTGTTATTGTCGGCAGTGTCCTTGAAGCCAGAACTCTTCGAGGGAATGCGCTTTGATTTTACAAAAGGACTCAATCAGAAATTTTCTCTCAGCCATAGGTGGCTTCATGCTTCCTTTACTATATTGTTTTATCTTTTGACTTCACATTTGTCATCGCATCTCCTACTTTCTTCCTTCTAATTGTTTATATTTTCGTCAGTGTGATGATGGGACCTACAGAGATTCCTTCACAGTCATCTGAAATTATTAAAGTTCCCCTTGCTAACTATGAGTTTGGTGCCAACTTCATAGATCCAAAGGTGTGGTGCAACTTTACCATCAGTTTGTGATTATAGCAGCATTACTTGATTTAATCATGGAAATATTACTTGTTTTTTGTCAGTTGATGCTTTTTGGGAGGATAATGACAGATGGGAGATTAAATGCTAGACTGAAGTGCGATTTGACTGACGATCTTACTCTCAAAGCCAATGCTCAGGTAGGCATACTATGTCCATCTGCTCATTTGCAGAAGCTTTAGAATTGACAACTGCCTGAGGGCTGTTACAATATGTGTATGTATACTGGAAGTTAAATAATATATTCATTCTTGTTTGTAGCTTTCAAATGAGGATCACATGTCGCATGGGATGTTCAATTTTGATTACAAGGTAAATTATGTTTAACTTCTCTTTAGGTATACTTGGTAATATTTACTTCTTATTTTCAAGGAACCTGTGTTATGCATAATTCCACTGCACACATAGTCACATACCGTTAACTAGTGCATGGTCTGCATTCACAGATCACACTGCACAGCACCAAAAATTGATGTCAATCACACATTGCAGTTGATGATGCAAAAACCTAAGCTAATAGCATGCATTTAACAAATTTGTACAGGGATCAGACTACAGGACTCAGTTTCAACTGGGGAATGGGGGCTTACTTGGTGCAAGTTACATTCAGGTGGATTATGTGATATGTAATATGATATTCAAAATTATTATAGGTGCTACGCTATTGTGAAAAGCCAATGATGATTGCTTTTTTTATGCCTTTTTGTAGAGTTTGACTCCTCATTTATCTATGGGTGGTGAAGTATTCTGGGCTGGTCAACATAGGAAATCTGGTATTGGCTATGCTGCACGCTACAACACTGACAAGATGGTATTATTTTTCTGGAGTTTGTGTTCCCATACTTGTCCTTAAGTTTGATATTCAAACCATAATTTCATATAACTGCATTTCATCACGAAGGGCGAATGCTCATTTCTGTTTTATTCCAAACTTTTCTTTCCCTTCAGTTCCTCATTTCAAGCTATGGCAATATTGCATACTCCCTCCGTCCAATTTTATTATGCCCACTTCTTCGGGCACGAGTTTTAATGAATATTGATTAGTTTATTCATAAAGTAGATAAGTTGAGGGTATGATGGGGTATTGTGGGGTCCATTTGTAAATAAATGATTGTTTATGAATAAAGTGAATGGCAAAATGGGTAAATAAGTGATGGTAGGAGGGTGGAGATAAAGTAGTATGAATAGTATTGTTTCCAAAAAGGGTATGGGCATAATAAAATTGGACAATCAAAAAAGAAAAGTGGGAATAATGAAATTGGACGGAGGGAATATAAAATAACTTTTAGGTTCCACATAAATTTGATTGCTGGTGAATTTATGCTCAGTATGTTAAGATCCTGTGAGCAGAGATGCAAGAAATCTAAGTTTTACTCAAGATCATTTATTGTTTCATTTGTAAGTTGTGTATATGTGTGGGCATATATCTTTGTGCTTGGCTAATCCCTTGATGCTGACGAGTTTTGTTTCCTCAGTAATTGAGCAATATGGTTCTCTTTATTGTGTTTATGCGAGAACTGTATCTCGACGTGTTAAACGACCCTAGTTAAAAATGATTTTTCACATTTGTGTGGTTTAATTCACTTGTACAAGTTGACTTCGAAATTGAAGAGTTAAAAGAAAAGGACCAAAGGCTTATGTTTTCCCAAGGATATTAGTAGCTATATCTATTTGACTAAACAAGTGCACACTGATCATATAATTAATTTAAATTAAATAAGTACACAATGATCATATAAATTTCTTTTGCTATTTTGATATGGTGAGTATGAATCCGCTGTAACTGATTTGCTTCTCTTTCTTCTTCCTTGTAATGGGTACATATGTCTGGGATTGGATATCTTCTCAATGATTTTCCATGTTGCGTGAGAAATTATTGAAGTTGGAAGTAAATTTATTGAATCAATTCCTCAAATATGCAAGTATTGGATTCTCTTACTATGCAGGTTGCAACTGGGCAAGTTGCTAGCACTGGTATGGTTGCTCTAAGCTATGTCCAGAAAGTTTCTGAGAAGGTATAATTCACGATTTTTGCTGTAATTTTTTGTAAGTGACATTCATGTGTTTATTGCGTTTTCAGCCATTTGATAGATTGTCATTTACCATTCAGGTTTCTTTAGCATCAGATTTCATGTACAACTACATGTCTAGGGATGTTACGTCCAGCTTTGGATATGATTATATCCTCCGGCAGGTAATTTCCGTTTGTGTCATTTCAAGTTTCATGAGTTTTGCTACCTTGTTTAGTTGTTGAGATACAATGAAATTCTGGGAAAGTGTTTTTTAAATACTCCCTCCGTCCACGAAAAGTAGTCCCATTTGACACATATTCTTTGTCCACCAAATGTAGTCCCATGCACTTTATGAAAACTATCACCCTTCAACTATCACTTAATTACTCAATTTGCCATCAACTTTATTCCTAAACAATCACTTTATTCACAATGGACCCCACAATACCCTATAATACCCTTACTTTATCTACTTTATCTACCATTTTCTTAAAACTTGTGCCCCATCCCCATGTCCCTACTTTTCATGGATGGAGGGAGTATCATTTATGGAAATTGCTTTATTTCGATTTAACTTCTTTGATATAAGGCACGCATGTCAGTTCATATGTGAGCAACCGTTCTGGTGTGTTTTGCAGTGTCGTTTAAGAGGCAAAATTGATTCTAGCGGAGTTGTGTCTGCTTTACTGGAAGAACGATTTAACATGGGTCTCAACTTTCTTCTTTCTGCTGAGGTCAGGATTAATGGGCTAATAAATCCCCTTGTGCTATTAAATACAATTCATTTCCCCCTTTCCTTGCATAATTTTAACGTCTCAAACGATTATGCCTTGCAGATAGATCACAGGAAGAAAGACTACAAGTTTGGGTTTGGACTCACGGTTGGA
Source organism: Galeopsis tetrahit (assembly GCA_963675135.1). NCBI lineage: Eukaryota > Viridiplantae > Streptophyta > Magnoliopsida > Lamiales > Lamiaceae > Galeopsis > Galeopsis tetrahit. The sequence continues at coordinate 63,816,745 of OY776129.1, read as the reverse complement.
GAATAGAATATAAAATGTACTACCTTTTTCGTGTTTCAAATATGGCTGATTGTTGCAAGAATATGTGCTGGAGGAGTAAACGTTCCCCTCGTTGGATAGGCAATTAGGCATCAAAGAATCGAGTTTTGTTCTTTCTTTCGAGTGACAATATTTGTTGGATAAGCTATCGCAGTCGAGAATCACTTGTAGTTGATTTTGCAGGTTGGGAGATACTGATTCTGTAGATTTTATTGCACTTAATGCGTAATTGGCGAAAAATGATTATATTGGTTCAAGTTAAATGTGATTGCATTTAATAAGAAATTACCTACTCTGGTAAGAAAATTTATACTCTTGCTAAGGAGTTGTGATACTGTTGGGTGTTTTTTTGTATGTTTTCTTTATTGATTAAATATAATAACTTCGATGATAATCCATAGAATAATAGTATGATATACGAATAATAAATGGGCAATATCAAATTATATTATCTATAAAATTACTTGGACTTTCAAACAAAAATGAGGGTGACTAATAAATTACTTACAAGTTTCGATCATTCCCGCTGAAAATATAAATCCCAATTAGTTAGACTCTTCAAGTTTAGGTGGCTATTTGATAATAATATATGTCGTGTATTTTAATCATTTTAATAAATTGAATAATAAAAATGAAATAAAATATTTTTAGTCTTTTGTGTGGTGTCCAATTCTCCTGTTAAAGTTTATATCAATCAATCAGAAAATCTTACAACCATTTCGTATATTATGCTACAACACATGATACACCATCCAACTTGATTTTCATTTCTATTTTTTTTTCAGTCCTTTAGAAATTCAACTCGTACAATATTACACACCAGTCAACTGATTTATTTATTTTTTTATAAAATTATATCTCAAATTCTATTTATTATAATATTTTTTTAAAAGGGGTGAACAATAAGTATGAAAGTTAAGTTGAGACGGAGGGAGTAGTATTTTGTTTAATGTTTTTATAATATTTTTAAATTTAAATATTGTAAGATTACATGAGAATATCACATTTCAGATATGTGAACTATTGTATAAATATATCGAATTTAATCACATGTTCTAATTTTAGTGTTTAATCTCTTTTGACTATATTTATGTTCTAATTTTAGTGTTCTATCTCTTTTGACTATATTAATGTTTGACATGTACTATTATATTAAAAAGTAATTAATACCTTATAATATTAAGATTATGCATGTTAAAAATCCAGAAAAAATAGAATACCAATAAAACACATGAAAATCAACTAAATATTTAGTGCAGAGTGAACATCGTTTGCTAATAATGCTATGACTCAAGAACTTAGGATCTAATATTTGTTTTAGTGGTGAGAGGGGAGAGGGGAGAGTTTTGCTCAAAACTAATTCGCAAATGGTTTAATAATTTGTTTTATTTGGCAAATGGCTTTGTTTAATACGGTATCTGGAAATAATGGAATCACTAGTTTTCTTTTTACTTATTTGATTTAATATTTTGTGTCATGGATTATTCTAATTGCAAAAGGACACATATTCATATAATTTAATTTTTTTTCTCCAAACCTTAAAATATTGTACCCCTTATCCAAATTTGCCTACAGTGTCCATTAAATGAGATTCATTGAACCTTACCCCATCACAATAATTTTATATTTCAGCTGTACTTTAAATTCATATTTTAAATTTAACGTCGAGTTTTTATATTTTAAAATTAAAAAGATGCCCTAGAAAGACTATATTCTTGATATTCTAAAAGCTGATATGACAATTTACTATGATAAATAATAACTTGACATTAATAAAACATATGATGTCGGTCCGGTGTCCATTACGTGTGATGATTCCGACTCACTTTTGTTTTTTTTAATTAAATTTATTTATGGAGTTATTCTGAATTTCTAATATATTTAAAGCTTTCGTCAGAGTTTTTAAAATTATGTTTGTGTATTTTTTTTGAGTTTGAATGTATATTTTTTTTAATATAGTATGCGTGGAGCTTAATAATTTATTTTTATTATGCATATTTTTGCCTTTCTTTATTTATCAAGATTAAATTGGAGATCTATTTTAAAGCACCGTTCCGGGAGTAGTACTATTTAGTTGATCAATCTTAAATTTATACTCCCTCATATTCAAAATATATGTCATCCTAAACTCATGCACACATATTAAGAAAATAAATTATTTCTCATGTTACCCTTAATTAATGATGGTACATCTCATTAAAAAAAAAAATCTCATTAAAAAAAAAAAAACATTTATGTAAATATTTAATAATCTTAAGGTTAAATTTGGAAGAAATGCAATTAATTTGCATTGAAAAGTGTAAAACGACATATAATTTGCAAAGAAAACGAAAGGTCAAACGACTTATAAAAAGAATAGGAGGGAGTATACAAAGTCAAAATATCTAAAAGTTATAGAATAATTAAGGCGTTTTATCAATTTAGAGTTTAAAAAATAATATACATATTAATTCATGGGGTTTTAGGACTAGTTTCGAATGGATATGAAAACTCTTTCATGTTACTAATAGATAGTTGGGACCTTCTACCTGTAGTCAGGGTGTCGTAACGTGTCGTAATGACTATCTTAGTCAGTTAATCTAATAATTAAAAATCTAATCAATTAAAAATCTAATCTAAAGATTTAAATTTGATGGCTTGTTACTTTTGTAAATTTTACGGTATGTATCGTCCTAATGTGTCATAAATTTGTATTTTCTATTAAATTAAATTAATTAAAATATATTATTGTAAAATTACATTTTTATCCTTATACAATAAAATAATTTATTATATTTTTGTTAATGTAATTAAAATATGTAATGTTAAAATTACATATTTACCCTTATGTTATTAATAACAAAAGAATAAATCAAATCAATTAATTATAATAAAAAACAAATAATTATAACTTAAAGGAATTAAAATCATTAAATTTTAGAAACATAAAACACAATGTGGCTGTGGAGTAATGTAATATTCTAGAATTTGTTTATTTTATTTTTTAAATTTAAAATTATAATATTTGTATTAAAAGGGTAGAATAGTAATTTTATTATTTTTTATAAATTAAACTTTTTTATAAATAATTTAAATAAAAGAAGGGTAATATAGTAAATAACAAAATACAATTTAAATAAAGATAAAAATAACTTAAACCTGTATAACAGATAGCAGGTCGTTACGACGTTTACGACGCCACATGACGCAATTCGACAAACTAACTATCTAGAATCATTTAATAGCATTATTATGAAGTGTTCCTTTATTGTTTATTTTTAAAATACTTTATGGACAATATTTCAACATCTTTATCCAATTGATTCACAATGACGTGGGATCAATATCAAACAAATCTAGATATCATAATCATGATTATTACTAATATTTTCCTTTCGAAAAGAATCTTGAAAATCACAGAATAATTGCAGGAAAAAACAAAAGTAGACAATGGAGTGATGGAGGGTCAGGATCTTCTCAAAGTTGTAGTCGACAAGTGTCTTTCAGCTGATATATAGTGATCTCTATTCTCTCTTTTTTTGAGGTAGCACCGTAGCAGTGATCTCTATTCTCTAAAACGGATAAAGAAGCTGTAGGGTTTTATCTTACTTTTCTTGTTTCTTCCCATTTCCAGATTCGTCCCAGTTCAGGTAACCCACTTGCCTGAATTTAACGAGTTTTGAAGTTCTTGAAGATTTAATCTGTATTTCAATACAAAAGAGGGATTTTTTGTATGTGGGATTCGTCATTTTTGTGTTTGATGTGTGTGAGCATTTCTTCTAGAAATTTATGCTTAATTTGTTTAAGGATATTGTAGATTGGCCCTGGCAAATCTGATGTGTACATATATATTGAAGTTCATGGACATAATACTGAGGAGTATCAATGTGTGTGTTTTTTTTTTTTTAAATAAATAAATTGAGTAAATGTATATGAAAGATCTGAAACCTTGTTAAATTCCTATGATATATAAACCTAATAAAAATCATAAAGAAGCATGTTTTGCTAATTCAGTAATAATTTCTTGGGTCTGGGAAGGTTTTGGAGAATGAGTAAATTCCCTCTATGACTTGCTGTTTTGTAATCTTGCCCTGTTTGTTGGCTATTCTTTTCATCTTTCTCTTATAGTTTGATAAACAAAGCTCTGAATCGTGATAATCCTGCTAGTAATGATCATATTCATATTTTTAAAAGAAAAACTGATTTCTAGGATCATGGGAGAATCGGAGTTTGTTTGAAAGGATTTATGGGAACTTGCATTCTTATCTGAATCAATTGATGATCTTTCATAACTGGTTAATTAGTTGTGCAATTATTTAAGGCACAATGCAAGGAGGAATTCGATCAATCTTGTCACACGGGAATGTGCTCAAAACTGCTGTTCTGCACCACATGCGTGTGGTACCTCCAGCTATGTTTACACGCCATGAATCGACCTCAGCTGCTGCTCGTATCGAGGAGCATGGTTTTGAAAGCACAACAGTATCTGATGTTCTCAAGGCCAAAGGAAAGGGTGCGGATGGATCGTGGCTCTGGTGCACGACCGATGATTCCGTGTACGATGCTGTGAAGTCGGTATGCCCCAACAAATCCTAAATGGATTCTATATAGTTAAATTCATTTTGTAAATGGGATGGAGTTCGCGTTCACACAAGTGTTACTCTTTCATTATTTGCATCTTGATGCCTATATCAATTTCATTTTGGATGCAGATGACTCAGCACAATGTTGGTGCTCTGGTTGTTGTTAAACCGGGGGAGCAGAAGTCCATTGCTGGGATTATTACGGAGAGAGGTAACTTCAATCAACCTCAACTTCTTGCCTAATTTTGTATTGCATAATTCGGTTGATTCAGTCTCCAAAACTGATACATCATACATCTAACTCAGTTATCTTTTATCATGACAAATTGTAATCTTTTATAGAACAATGAAAATGTGTCTTCGTTTCAGGGTAATTAGAGCCTAAACATCGATCAAATGGTGCCGTCTGATAATGTCTATATTTTTTCCATCAATATTGCTTTCATGACATTTTTTTTTAATTTAGACTTGTAAACCAGTTTTTAGTTTTTACTGTTAAATTGGTTTGCAACTATTACTTTATAGTATAAAAACTATTACATTTGAATGCTAATACTTGCCTTATTTTGTGTTTTTCGTTTAATTGATGAACGTTGATGCAGATTATCTGAGGAAAATCATAGTCCAAGGAAGGTCATCCAAGTCAACAAAAGTTGGAGATATTATGACTGAAGAGGTATAAAATATATAGTAGTATGCTATTTCTCTTGTTTACATTACAGCAAGAATGATTCTAAACTATTACTATGCTGTGATTGCAGAACAAACTTATTACCTTAACCCCAGATACTAAAGTCTTGAAAGCAATGCAGCTGATGACGGGTACTAGCTAGTTTTTGTAGTAAATTTCATTGTATTGATTTGATGATGTTCATGTGACCAATTGTTGCAACTGGCAGATAACCGTATCAGGCACATTCCGGTGATCAACGAGGCTGGGATGATGGGCATGGTGTCCATTGGAGATGTAGTTCGTGCAGTTGTGAACGAGCATCGCGATGAGTTGAACCGCTTAAATGCTTTCATACAAGGAGGATACTAAATTACTAATACTAGTTGATGATGACGAACACTTGCTGTTGAGGGGCCTTAGTACTGTAAATATTTAAGCTTTATGCACCATCTATCTATCTTCTGGAACTTTCTTGAGATGTTATATCACTCAGGATGAAATCTATCAAGTAATAACATGTTTGCTGTTTGTTATAATCTTTGTATGTTTTGGCTTATCATATTTTCAACATGGTTTGTGATTTTTATTAAGTTCATGGAGTGTTTGTGGACCATTAATATTTGTCTCTTTAAATAATTGGAGGTCTTTTTATTTATTTAGAGTATTATTAAAGAAAAAAATGAAAAGAGATACGGGCCATGAGTGACAAAGTGGAAGAATGAGCCCAAAAGTAAGTTGAAGCCCAACTAAAAGAATGAGCCCAGCCAATCTAGAGGTAAAAGGCCCAAATTTATGATTTGTCGAAATATTAGAAGAATTTTTATTTATGTAATTTTTTATTTTATTTCTAGTCTTATGGAGTTCTAGTTTTCGGTAATTTATTTTAGAAAATGACTTTTAAGTTTCTCGACCTAAGGTTTAATCATGGTTATTTTTTTAAAAAAATCCACTCTACTTAAAAATTGGTTTAAAGAAAAACTCTCAAAATAAGGTTATGACTTATGAGTGATGAGTGTACGTATGAACCTTTTGTCAAAAAAATGTGTGTGCAATTATTTTTGTAATGTGATCTTTATTTTTATAATTCTCTTTTAAAATTAGACAAGTTTATTTTGACAAACTTTTCTATCATTTTGAAGATTTATAAACAAACCCTATAAATTTAATTAATTAGATAATTACATGATTATTATAGTATCTGGATGAATAATTTTCTGAAATAATTTGAAAATTCATTTTAAAAACTAAATAATTTTGTAGCATTGGATATACACATCATTTCCACCTATTATTTCATAAAATAAACAAATACTAATAACACCCCAAAAGCTGCCCTCAATTGAAAATAAAAGCCCTAATTTAAACGAGGGGGGCAACTGTCGTAACACCTACTCAACACCTGTCAATTTTCAACTAACACCTTTTTTTTATTAATAATTTACTAAAATGCCATCTTCCGTGAATTTATTTGAGATTATACCAGAAGATTCCCTTAATTCCTTTCTTTGTTCAAATTTGACCTCTCGGATTTTGCAGAAATCAAGTATACTTCAAATTTACTTGAACTTCTACTCTCTTCTGGAAGTTATTTGGATTTTGATTACAAGTTTAAATTCAAAATTGTATATATTGATAACAATTGACCATCAGCTAAGGCGTGGGGTTGTGGGTTTAGTTAACTCTGTTCTGGAACTGCATCATTTTACTGAATTGCACCAATTAAAGGAGAAAAGAAGAAAATTCAGTTGGTAAATTTCCTAAACCCCTCCTTTTTATTGTATATGAGTTGGAAGAGAAGCGCATTTGACAGTTTAATTGAAGATTTTGGTATTTCATATTTTAACCTAAATAAAATGATCGTTTTTTAGCTGGGAAAGAAGGCAGTAGTGCCGTTAAAAAATGGGGACTACTGGTGCTGATGAGGCGGAGCCGCCCTCACTGGACATGCTAAAGAATACGCCGTCGAATATTAGACGATTGACTAATGAGATTGAGCAGTGTGTAGGGAGGCAGAAATACCTTGCCCAGACTAGAAGCCCCTCAGATGGTGGTGACTTTCGGTGGTACTTCTGTAGAATACCTTTGGGTATAAATGGTGAGTGTGAATGAGACTTGAATTCATTCTTGTCATAATGGTTGTTCTGAAACTGTTTTATGTGTTCTTATAATGGCATTTTTGTATTTCTACTTTCTCGTATGAGCTCGTAATATGAGGGAGCAAGCGGAAGATTGCTGCCTTCTAGATACAGTTTTGTATGGTGTTGTTTGATTTAGAATAAAATTGGCCATTTCTCCATCTTATTCTTGTTAATTGGGTCGATCAAATTCGTTTTCCAATCCACTGATGGTGTCTTGATATTCTATCTGAAATTTGAGAGAGAGAGATGGAGGTGTTTGCTCATGCTTTGGTGAGATATGTAGGGCTTCAGGAAGTGTCATATGATTTAGAGTGAATGTTCTGTAAATCAGAAGAAAACAAATTAGTCTACCTATGCTGTTACTTTGACGGCCATAATGCAAACTTATATTTAGAATTTTTTGAGAGAATTGTTGGAACCGAGTTCACATCCTTACAGTTTACACAATCTAATTTCTGCAAATAGGAATTTGAGACTTTCATTTCGAGTACTCCTATGAAGTTACTTGATTCACCACTATAATATAACTGCAGACCATAAGCATATAGTGTCTTCTCAATGATGTATAGCCGTACAATCCTGATCCGGATAGTTATAGGAGTGAATGGGTGTTTCTGTTTGTATTGGTTTGTTTGTCTGTGTTGTTAAATGTTACTTTCCCTTTTCTTGGCAGAGCTTGCTGCATCTATCCCTCGAACAGAAATTGTTGGGAAGGGTGATTACTTTAGATTTGGCATGAGGGATTCTTTGGCAATAGAGGCATCTTTCTTGCAGGTCATGATATTTTCCTTTTTCTTCATTTTGAGTCTTGCTTTCTTGTATTTTGAACTTTTGTTACTGGAAAGTTAATGTGTACGAAGTATAGTGCTGATAGAAATTGGTTATATTCACAGAGAGAAGAAGAGTTACTCTCAAGTTGGTGGAGAGAGTATGCAGAGTGTAGTGAAGGTCCTAGAGGGCATCATAGTACCATTTCCAAGTCGAGCCAAAAACATTCTTCAGAGAGTCCTGAATCATGCCAACTATTCACAACTGAAGAAGAAAGAGTCGGTGTCCCTGTAAAGGGAGGGTTGTATGAGGTAGTCTTATCACCTGTAGGCCTCTTATCAATTCATTGTTTGAGTGTAAATCAGTGTTGTTTGGGAATCTTTCTTTTGTAGCCCCGATTTAACATTTTTGTTAGCTTAAACTTAACAAAGTGAATTGTTGTTTAATGAGTTAATTTTATTATCCTTTCTTGAAAACAGTGCAGGATGATGTACTCCTACCTAAAAAATAGTGATAGGAATCATACGTATCGATATGGAAATCAGTATTATTTCCTAGTTATTTAATTTCCGTTTTTGTTAGTTTCTTATTTGAACAATTTCCGTATTTATTAGTTATCTTTTCGGATTCTGGCCCATAGGCCCGTAGCCTATATATTGAGCATTTAGGGCTATATTTTTCGATTACTTCTCATTATTATTGGTTTATTGGATCATTTCAGGTTCTCTCCATTGTTCTTCGTAAATGCCTCTCAATTGATTATCGTTCTGTATCAAATAGTATCTAAGTTTACAAACTAGTAAATTGGTTTTTTTTTCCTTTCATGCCTGCTTTGGCTTGGAAGGGGGAGGGGAGCTCTGTATATTATTATTTCTTTGTCCTGTGTGCTGAATTTCCCTTGACCGGCAGCCATTATTTTTGGGTAACATGTGGACTTTATGTTTTCCTATTCAAGAGTCTCTTCATATCTTAGCAACATTGACAAATTGAATGGATTAATGCACACGGTTTATTGTAGTGAAATGATATTCAGTAATGATACTAGGAGAGTTACTGTACTCACATTTGGTAATACCATATTATCTGTTTTCTATACATATTATTGTAGTAGTTGTGGTTGTGTGTATGCGTGTGCTGTTTTATTTAAACTTCTGAAAAGACAGGTACGCGTGTTTCTCAAATCTAAATTCAATTTTTCAAAGGTAATTTTTCTATGAAAATTTTAAGTAGATTATATTTCTGTTCCATTGTCCTAGATCTTGAGTTTTAAAACTTTGGAGATTCATAAGAAATTTGTTGACAAATTTGCTTTGTAAATTAAGAGATGTATTGTGCAGGTAGATTTGGTCAGAAGACATTCTTTTCCTGTTTACTGGAATGGCGAGAATCGAAGGGTGTTACGAGGCCACTGGTTTGCTCGTAAAGGTGGTCTTGATTGGCTTCCACTGCGTGAGGATGTCTCTGAGCAGTTGGAGTATGCATATCGAGCTCAGGTGCTCTCTAGTTCTATTATATGGTGTTCTTTTTTGTTGTTAGTAAATAGACTACAAAGGTAGCTGTGAGATGTATATGAAGAGTGCTTGATTATATTCTTTATTCTGCAAGACATCTCTTCTTTTATTTCTCAACAAGGTTTTGATAAGTTCTATGAGATTTAGTTATCTGTCTCATTTGGCACCACAATTTTCTCTTAGTCATGAGTCTCCAAAGAGTAATTGATGAAGCCAGGATTCCTTGTTTTCAGGTTTGGCATCGAAGGACTTTCCAACCATCTGGTCTCTTTGCTGCTCGAGTTGATTTACAAGGCTCAACCTCAGTATGGCCGTCGTTTGACATAAAGTTGCTGTAATGGTTACTCCAGTGACCTATAGTAATATGTGCTTTTTTGATTGCAGGGTCTGCATGCCCTTTTCACAGGGGAAGATGACACATGGGAAGCTTGGCTAGGTGTTGATACTTCTGGGATTTCTAGTATTGTAAGCCTTGGAAATAACGGCATTAAGTTAAGACGTGGATATGCTCCATCTCAGTCAAAGAAGCCAACACAAGTAATTCTAATACCTTTTTACTGTTATTCAATAGAATCAATACCAAAACTTCGCACTCCTATTTTCTTCTTACCATTGATGGCTTTCCCATTGATATCTCTTCTCTTACTTAAACCGTCTGTTAACAGGACCAGGCTTGGTTTTGGTTACCAAACCTCAAGCATATTAGGACCATTAGTATTAAGTGAATTTGCAAGATTTTATAAGATGGCATTATGAGTGGTTGCCTTTTTAAGTAAAGCGTATTACGACCATTTGTATGATTTTGAAAAGAACTTCACATGATGTTTTATATAGATTACTCCTATTATATATCAAAATAATTGACATTAGTTGTTAAACATAGATTTTGGCAGAAATAGGTTTGCACATCTTGTTTATCTCGGAATTATTTAAACACCAGCACAGTTGACTTATGAATGAAATTGAACTGAAAAATGATGCAAAAAGGTCTCTCCCAGAAAGATAATATATTGCGAGAACTCTTTTGCTCCTCAGTGGGACCTCTTTGGTTGCCTCATTTTGTCAAACCAAAACATTTCAAAATTAATAACTGAATAAATAATGACACTGCATATTATTCAAATTTTTTTTAGGATGAGTTACGTCAGCGGAAGGAGGAGGATATGGATGATTACTGTTCACAGGTATGCTAAGTTATGTTTTGAATGCAGTCATGTATCCGGAGTTCTCTTACATATTGTTACAGTCTTTAATACAAGCAAAACATGCATATGAAAAGAAATTTGCGGACTTGTAAAGAAAAAAGTAGAAATATTTGGTTGTCAGTTTGTCACTAAATTCATTTGGTCCGTCCATAGAGTTTATTCTGCGGTGGAAGAAGAAAGAAAATTTTGGATGCAGTTGTTGCTGTGAATTGATTTGCCACTGCTGCCTTGTTTCTCAACTTGAAAATTAGTTTTCTGTTCTTTCTGATTCTAATATTGAAATATGGAGTTTCTACTATTTTCTTTTGAGTGACATCATTCACATTATCTTTGTAGAAACTTTACTACATTAGAAGAGCTACTTATTTTATTTATCCCTATTCGCCTCAATTGATTGGTTGCCCTTATGGTACTTTTGAAAGCCCTTGGATACATAGTAAATTATACTCCCTCCGTCCCCCTATAAGTTTCCCACTTTCCTTTTTTAGATGTCCCACTATAAGTTTCCCATTCCATTTTTGGTAAATTATTTTCTCTCTCTCAATCACATCACTTACACTTTATCTATTATTTTATCATACTTCATCTAATACTAATCTATTATTTTCTCTCTCACCATCACATCACTTGTACTATATCTATTATTTTATCATATTCCTTAATCAAAACACCCAAAAGAAGCGGGAAACTTATACCGGGACGGAGGGAGTACATTATATTATCACATCTTTCTTGTACGTTCTAATTAGTTCATTAGAACGATGAGCAAAACGTTAAAGTACACACACAAAAACACACATATATGCATAAGGTTATTGCTTCAGTAGTGGCGAGTCTGACTAAGTAAGTCTCAGGTCGGAATTGATGTGTCGTACAAGCAAGATATGGGCTTGAGGAATTGATTGGGTAGTGAGCAATATGCCCCAGTCTAACTTGCCAGTGTCTTGATTTTAAAATTCCATTTATATCTCAACTACCGAATGTTTGCGTAAAGACAAAGTCAATCAATTTTATCCTTCTGAGTGAAAAAATACCAATTGAAGTGGAGGGTTTCTTCAAACAACAAAGGTGCTGGGCCAACTATTCAATCAAATGATATTGAACACGTTTCCCATCTCCTCTCGAGAAACAAGTGGGCTATTTCTTTGCAAAGTTGTGCTGAATTTCATATGTGGCAATTTCACCAAGATCTCTTCTTCTCATGATTATTCTTAAATGATGAAGGTCTATATTTTGAAAATAATTCGAAATGGTTTGTTAGGGCTTAATCTTTTAATCATATTAACACTAATCCTCTAGGTGACCCCCTATAGATTTCCAGAAGGATGTGGGATTCCAACATTCATTGACTTTGTTTTCTATTTTTAATATTAAATTATTCCTGCACGTTTAGTTTATAGATTAGCTCTTCTGATGTATCTATCCTCATAAGCAGGTTCCTGTTCGACATTTGGTATTCATGGTTCATGGCATTGGTCAAAGGCTGGAGAAGTCTAATTTGGTAGATGATGTTGGATGTTTACGCCATGTAACAGCAAGTCTCGCCGAAAGACACCTGACTTCGCATCAACTTGGCACTCAAAGAGTTCTTTACATTCCATGCCAGGTTAGTACTAAGCTTGTTAGTGTGCAATTGCTATTACGTATTCTAGTTTATGCCTCTAAAAATAATGTAAATATATGGTAAATGATTGCATACAAGATTTGGAGACTAAAGTATTAATTGGTCTCTTATGGATGAATCTTGAGAAATAAGAGGATATTTTGTTGTATATTGTCTTTAGTGAGGTAAACAAACCAAGCCGTTCATGAGCTTATTCGGAGCTCGAACGATAAAAGCTTGTTTGGGATCTCTTAATGTGACTTGTTAAAATAAATGGACCGAGCTCAAGCTTGACAACATTTGACTTGTTAGCTCGTGAGTAAGCACATAATTTATAATATTAATAGTTTGACCTTTTTTAAGAAAATAGTTTTGGCATTTTAATATATAGTAATTTCTATACTTTTACTTATGATAAATGCAGAAATATTTAAATAAAGTTATTTGGAAGAATACCTTTTTTTTAATTAAATATATGACACTCTTCTGAATAAATGATTTATTTTGCTAATAAATTGGTGAATAGTTTTATTTATTGAGCTCATTTATGCTCGATTTGTCTTGCTTGAGTAAGCTCGTGAGCTGCAATTATAATCTGTAAATAAAGCTCCGGACCAGCTAGATAATAATTAATTGACAAGTCCAGCGCGAAACTTAAATAGTTCAGCTCGACTCACTCTTGATTATCAATTGTTCAGTCCAAGCAATATCCACCCTGTTCGAGCGGCTTAAATTTTCTAGAGAAACAACTTTATGGGTTTTATGAGCTTTCACCACAAAATATCTATAATTCATGTAAACAATGTTCTAATCTATATATTATCATGGATTTATTCTCTATTAATAATAAATGCTAGCATAATAGATTTTATGATGCAGATTTTACTTTTCCAGCTATAAAAATATCAATCCTGGTGTTATTTGGCTCCCCACTTAAGATTTTTTTCTCCTTTTCTTTTGCCAGTGGAGGAAAGGCTTGACTCTCGGTGGTGAAGCTGCTGTTGAAAAAATCACTTTAGATGGTGTACGAGGTCTGCGTACCATGTTGAGTGGAACGGTTCACGATGTCCTATATTACATGAGCCCTATCCATTGTCAGGACATTATTGACTCGGTAAACCAACTAATTACTTTCCTACCTTGTCTCTGCTGTTCTTCGCCTTGATAATTTTGTAATGCCTCCTTTTGATATTAATTGAGCATTCAAATGCATTTTGCAGCTCTTTGGTTTAATATCTTGTCTTGATTGTTTAGTTTATTATTGTATTATCACGAAAAGGAATTTTGAATTGAATTGCTGTCATGGAGTATGCCCATTTCTTAATGACGTGAATATATTCAACCGAGCATTTGTGCTTGAAGTATCTTAGGTTCCTTTTTCTAACTTAGGTTCATTCTCTTGCTGTAAAATTGATATTTACTTCCAAGCTATCCAATATGATGATCCTGTATCACCCAGAAGTTTTTCCTTCCTAGAGGGCATCCCCTTATTAATGGTAAATTGGTAATTGATTTCTCTTTTTACACTGTAGAGGAGCACACACCTAATCCATAGAGTTCTATTATTACACTGACATTCTCCTTTTGGATTTCAAAATTATGCTTCAAGTTGACCATTAGAGTTTTTTTTTATAACTTCATCTAAATATTGCAACAAAATCCTGTTTTGCCTTGCAGCTTTTTTAGTACACATGCTTTTAATGGATCAAACCACCCTGATTAATTTCATCTGTTTCATATGGCATGAAAAAGTGCAAAGAAAAATGAAACTTTAGGGTGAACCCTCACCCACATCTCACTTTGCCGCCAAAATAAAAAGAAAATACAACACCCTCCTCTCTGTCCCAAGAAAATTGAACTGAACATATTGAGATGGATTGGCATTTTATCTTGGAAAAATTAGGAAATGGATTAATTTGCACGCTATACATTCCCAGGTCATTAATCATAAGTCTTTTCACATGGTATGCTGATATCAGAATGCAATGTACCAAAACACAACTAACTATATTATATCTACACTGTGTTTCCTCCCTTTATTTGTTTCCTGGTTTCTTGAGCAACGTCATATGGATTTTGAGGCATTAATTCTCTCGTCATAATATCTGCTAAACTGAGTTTGTGCAAATTTTGTAATGTTCTGGTTTCTTGAGCAACGCCATATGGATTTTGAGGCAGTAATTCTCTCCTGATAATATCTGCTAAACTGATTTTATGCAAAGTTTGTTATGTTGTTTCATCAATTCTCTCCTCATGTTATGTTCAGGTATCTCTCCAACTTAACAAGTTATATCTGAAGTTTCTTAAGAGGAACCCTGGTTATGATGGAAAGGTATATGACTACTTGAAAATAGAAAGCATCTTATTTAATTCATCGATGATCGAATATTTGAGCTAATTGCTTGAACTGTGTTGTTCGTCACTAAACCTCCTTTTCAGGTTTCCATATATGGTCACTCTTTGGGAAGTGTTCTGTCTTATGATATCCTTTGTCATCAAGAGAATTTGTATTCCCCCTTTCCCATGGAGTGGATGTACAAAAAACAAAAAGAAAATGTACCACATTGTTCTACAAGGAACAATGAATCGTCTAACTGCAACCCCACCTTAGGTGTTCAAGATGAGAGCTCTGAGAATTCTGGAGGTGAGAGCATAGTCAGTCATACAGATAATCCAAATGTTGAAGAACATGTGGAGGGAGTTTGTAATCAATTGGGTCCTCCTGCATCATCTGACTCTGATGAATCGATGTATGTTGACACTGGCCACGAGCAGCCAAACGATGCCTTGATATCAGTTGAAAATTCCACTGAAACCCCTGGAATTTCAGATAATAGAGAAAACTGTGAAAATGAGATGACTGATTCCAATAGTATGAAAAGTGAGATTATACCATGTGATGAAAATCCAAGTGGTAAGGATGTTGCTGATTGTACTTCTATTGATGCTGGCTATGAGCAGATAATTGATGCTTTGGAATCAGTGGAAAAATCCACTGAAAATCCCAGCATTTCAGATAATAGAGAATACTGTGAAAGTGAGATGAATAGTTCCAATAGTATGAAAAGTGAGATTATACCATGTGATGAAAATCCAAGTGTTAAGGATGTTGATGATTGTACTTCTATTGATACTGGCTATGAACAGATAAGTGATGCTTTGGAATCAGTGGAAAACTCCACTGAAACTCCCAGCATTTCAGATAAGAGAGAATACTATGAAAATGAGATGAATCGTGCCAATATTTTGAAAAGTGAGATTATACCATGTGATGCCAATCCCAGTGTTAAGGATGTTGTTGATAATGACAAAGATGAAATAATCAAGTCACTTATAGAGGAGGTAATTACTGATTACATCTCTCTGCTACTTCTCTGATACTTTAATTCTTTCTCACAAATGCCTTCTCTCTCAGATTGATCTACTGAAATCAAAAATCAAAGAATTTGAAGTTGCATGCACTGACAGAGGTATGAATTACGAGACTCAAGATGGAAATCTGAGGCTGTATTATAAATATTTAATTTAGAAACTTCCGAGTTTTAGTAAGTTAAACATTCTGTGTTTAATGTGACTATTGCCAGTGAGTACAACACCAGTAAATGGAACTGAACCCAGGAGTGTTCTTGAGCATACAGATTCGTCGAAGTGTTACACCCCACAAATAAGATACACAAAGTTAGAATTTAAAGTAAGTTTCTTCCATTTTTTCTGCTCTGATGTGATTATAAAGGCTTGCTCCAATTTGTAGTGTAATATGCTTTGATTTTGTTATATGATTGTCAGTATACGAGTGCTCATGCAATTATACAATTTATACTTAATAAATAGCCTGATTACAGAGATCTCCGTCATCAATTCATCTATAACCATATTCTATTTAACATGTGCCGTAATTCTTGGCCACACTTTAAATGCCACACCGTCTATTTATTTATGCATATTTGTCACGTAGGTTCTCAGATTAATACACTTGACTTTGATGTCAGGTTGACACATTCTTTGCAGTGGGGTCTCCCCTTGGAGTGTTTCTCTCCCTCCGTAATGTTCGTATTGGGATTGGTAATGCCCAACTCTTTGCTTTAACTTCTTATTTTGGAGTGTGTCAAATAACTTGGAATGAATATTGGGAAGACCTTTTTTTAATATCCTAAGATTAGGTGATCATTCATTATAGTTCTTAGTTTTCCCTTTTCACACAACTCATTTGACCCTATATGTGCTCATTTTTTGCTTATTCTTACATATAGTTGACCAATTCTACATATAATTATTGCATACTCTCAAGACTACTTCACCCATAAGTTGCATTAGAACAAGTTCTTCACTTTATTGTTGATTATGCAGACGGATATGTACTGATCTAACGGAAGTAATAAAATGTCTGACTTCACCTGTTTGCATTTCAGAGTTGTGTGCAATTCACCAAGTAAATTTTTGACCTTCTTACTAAATATATTTTTCTTTCTTGGTTGGCAGGCAGAGGACAAGATTATTGGGAAGAGAAAAATATCAATGAAGAAATGCCAGCATGTCGTCAGATGTTTAATGTTTTTCATCCTTTCGATCCTGTTGCATATCGGTCAGAATCTACACTTTTGATCTAATTTTCATAAGTTCATTATTTTTTCTTCAGAAAAATCTCATTTATGGTAATTCTTGCTTGTCATACAGAATAGAACCACTTGTCTGTAAAGAATATTTAGACAGACGGCCTGTTATTGTTCCTTACCACCGAGGTGGGAAGCGGCTCTATGTTGGGTATCAGGTAAGCTAATGTAGGCTTAAAAGTACTAATATTGTGCTTCCTCCTTGTAGTCTTTGTGCTCAAACAATGTCACGCAGGAATTTAAAGAAGGGATAGCTGCTCGTTCTCAAGCTTTTAAGGATCAGTTAAGCACTGTCAGGGTCAGTATCTGTGGATGCATTTTTTTTATATTTTTTTTCTGCCTCCGAATTAGTGGTTGTCAATTTTCTTTCGTAAGTTAGTTTATCATCTGCTCTCTCCCTACTAAATGTTTCCCTTGTAGCTTTCGTTGGTTTGGAAAATAACTTGGTAAATATGTGTATATTGATAGAAATAATACTGTCTATGCTATGTTACTTCCTAGTGCAGATCCTTTTGAGTGATGATAACTGATTTTCTTGCATCAGAGACTTTTATTTAGGATGAGGAAATTAAGTTGCTTTTATAATTTCTCACTTGCAAGAAAATTTATTCTTGTGCATCATAATATTAGTGGGTAAAAAAAACACTCTGACCAAGCAGCTTGATTGTTAGATGTATGCATTTTTTTGCGAAAAGAATTAATTTGTTAACCGTAATCTCTTCTGGAATAGGTTAAAGTGCTCACAATCTGTGAATCAAGAAGCAATGATGACGATGCTGGTAAACAATCTCTCTTGTTTTCTTCTGCTCGACATGAGAAGCTTTTATTCAATGAGCATGTACTTTTGTTTTGTAGAGGAATCTGAAAATACGCAAGAAAAAGAAGAGAGAACGTATGGCTCTATTATGATGGAGACACTAACAGGATCTGTAGATGGACGGATCGATCATGTATTACAAGTACGTTTTTTCCCTCTTGATGACTTTGCACTCTCTAGCACGGTTCTGCATGCATCTTCATTAATATATTTATTTCTATTGCAGGATAAAACTTTCCGACATCCGTACATATCAGCTATCGGGGCACATACGTAAGTAGTGATATGATATTCTGATTAAAATCTCATTTGAGATGTGAAAAATGACTATAACTAAAAGCATTATGATAATGGTTTATCAACAGAAACTACTGGAGAGATCCTGATACGGCTCTTTTCATATTGAAACACTTGTACCGAGATATACCAGAGCATTCAGAAAGCAGCATGAAAGACGATCATAAGAATAAATGGTTTGATCCTAGGGTTATTGATGACGAACAACTTCCTTTGACCTTTGCTAGCGGCGTCTCCGTTAAACATTTTGTGTACACAGCCAAGAAAGTGATGAAGGGGGCCGATGATACTCACTCTTTATAATATGCACAGCAAGTACAAAAGTAGAGCTTTGTTTCAACAATCAATCGTAGTTTTGCTATAAATAAGCATATATACCCAGAGAAACGTCATTGACCCTCCCCCTATGTCAGCTTGGTTTACTGTGAGGATATTTTTCGGGGTTTTAGGAGTTGGTTGTTTGATGAGGAAATAGTGGATAGAAAAGTAAATGTGTATACATACATCTTGTAGATTCTACACGAGTGTTTGTTGTAGAAATAGATAGATATTACGCTCCCTGCGTGTGAAATAGATGATAAACATATGATGATTTGTATAGATGTATCGACTCTCCTCATCATCTTCCCTGAAACATATGTGTTCCACTAATTTCTTGAAAATGATTTTTTTGTAAAATATATGGGTTTAGTTGTGCAACTAATACGAGAAAGTATATTAATAAATGCAAATTCACCTTATTTTTCGCAGCAAACTGAACCCAAAGAGATTCCCCCAAATTCTAGTGTATTTTCACCTGATCCTTAAATTCAACACAAGGATACAAATGATGGGGTGGCAATTTTCGACAAGGATACAAATGATGGGGCGGCAATTTTCGACACCACAAGATAGCATGACACGAAAATTGTGGGTTAGTGTTTGGTCTTATCGGGTTCGTGTTGATATGACATGACATGATAATGACATGTATCCGATAATAATATGAAATTGACATTAATCTATTAACAATCCGTTAATCTGTTATTTATCTGATATGACACGACACGATAATAATATGATAATGCCACCATAATTTTTTATATTTATATAAATATATTATTTTTTATATATTTAAATACAATTTTAAATTGATTTATTCCATTATCGTGTTACGTGTCGTTATCGTGTCGTATCACGTCGACACAAAAATTGTTGTGTAGTGTCGACATGAAAATTATCATGTTTGTGTCGTGTTGACATATATCTTTATCGTGTCGTGTTTGACCTTATCGGATCGTATCATTATCGTGTTGACACGAAAAACGACATGATAACAATTGAAAGTTGAATTTACGTAAATGGCAAAAACTTGGGTGAGACCGTCTCATGAATCTTTTTCTTTCTGTGAGACGGATCCCTTTTAATCCATATTTCAAAATTTTGGTAGGATAACCCATATTTTTTTCCAGATTTTGGTTTGTAAAAAAAGTGATAATGTTTAAGTAAAAAATGATAATATTTTTAACAAAAGTGACTGTCACTTTTTACTTAAACACTATTACTTTCAAACATTATCCTTTTTTATATATGAGGGTCGTCTCACCGATCTCATTTTGTGAGACGGTCTCACCCAAGACATAAATTTGTCCGATAAAATTTGTTCTTATCGGGCTTAAAATTCTTTTTATATTGGGCTTTCACCAAAACTAATTAGCCCAAAACATACCCAACAAAAAAGACACGCACTAATAAATTCTAAAAATAAGTATAACTCGTGTGTCTTTTTTTTATTTTTTTTAAGTTGAGTTCCTTATATTATCAACACAAAAAGCGCCTGCTAACACCTAATGAACTCTTGTAATTAATGAATTTTAATTTCAAGGCCTGATTTATGGGCTTAGTTTTTTTTTTTTTTTTAATAATTAATTCATCACTGGGTTTGGTGTTAGAAATAATTAATCCATTACTCCATCAAAAGAGCCATATTAGGTGAAGTTGAACAAAGACAGTTGGAGACATGTGCAGTTATAATATCAATTTAAAATATTCTAAGTATCCTGCCCCAAATATCAAATATGCATTTTTCCTTAGTAGTTTGTCATGTTAAAAGGTTTGGCACATCAAAATATAAATTCATTTTTGTTTTGAAGGAAAACATAATTTGAGCTAATTTGACATCAAACTTCACTATTCAATTTGATACACCAATGCAAATTTCAACCTCCGCCCTCATAATATTAATTTCCAAATCTTTTTTTTTATTCATAAGTAAATGAAACGGAACACTAACTTACTATTTTTAATTGAAATATGATCTAAGGAGGGTGTATTCAATTGAGATTTTGTTGGATTTTTTTGGACTTTAAAAAGTCAGTGAATTTAGAAAACGCAAAAACTTTTGTGCAAATAGTTTATGTGTAATTATGTGAAAATTACCCATTTTGTGTTTTCTGGGTTATATACTGTACCCGTTTCATGTTATGACCCGGAGATATCAAGCGCATCTTTCTTCTTCGCTCGCAATCGTCCCCAATTCTCAGAAACCGTCATCTCATCTCAGATATCAGATCTCACCTCCAACAAGGTGGGCAGTCGTCACCGTATTTTTCTACTTCTTGTAGCGCCGCTATGTCTTCTGTCGTCGAGCCAGTTCTATCGGCGGTGGAGATGAAGTTCAGTCGCTCTCTTCGTCGGAATCCACTTATTTATGCGTGATTTGTGTGGTTGTTTTTCTGTTGTTGTCTACACCGTCATCAGCCAAGGAATCTGCTCGTGGAGATCAAGATCCGTGTTTCCCAACACTCTCTCTAGGGTTTTCTTGAATCGGATTTGAGTTTAGAATCTACGATTTGAAGATCTGAATCTGGTGATTTTTATGGCGAATAAAATCTGTTTCAAGTCGATTTCGTCTGTGGATTTCTTGTGCTTTATGTTGAGCTTGAGGTACGATTTTCATATCTTCTCTTTCGTTTCCTGTGAATAAATTCATGGTTTCTGGCTAAAAATTCATATTTCATCACATGGAAATCTGCAACAGATGAAGATCTCGTATTGTTTTGTATTAATCATGACGAGACTGGCCTATTTCAGATGGTTTTTGGCGACTTTATTCTCTGATTTACCTGTTTCTGACTGCAAAAGGTTGCAGGATCTTGAGAAAAAAATTCAGGATTTTACTTTTTTATCTTAACATAAAAGAGTAGTAATCGGGAGATTTGTCCCAAGTTTTCAGAAAATTTGATAGGAAATTGTGGATCTTCCTTGTCTTTTATTGCATAGCCATGCCCCAATTTAATTCTCATCTTATAATTAAATCTCATCTTTGCAGGTTTAAGACTTAGTTTAGATCTTTGCTGGTGAGAAATGGTGGTGCCTTTTTTATGTTTTCCAGGAAAAATATCGCTCAGGTTCTAAAGCTTCTTCAGTTTTGTACTTAATTCTTATTTTTGCTGTGAACTTTTTGATTGTGATATTCGTGATGCAATCTTCTGCAATGTAGTGTATCTAATGTAGTAATTGCAACTTATATTTCCTAACTATTTTTACTCTACCAAGTGTGATAGTATAGTACTATCTCATATGAATTGTTATATTATTATATATTTAAGAGATGTAGATAGAAGAATTTAAATCTGTATCTAATTTACAGAAGAATTACAACTAGGGCTTTTCATATGCATTAATGTGTGATACTGTCTTGTTTTTTTTTTTGATACTGTCTTGTTTTTTTTTTTTTGATACTGTCTTATTTTTTTATGATATTGTCTACTCTAAAAGAGGTAGATAGAAGAATTTAAAAGCTTTTGTATCTAATTTGCAGATGAATTACATCTATGGCTTTTGACATACATTAATATGTGATACTGTCTTGTTTTTTGTATGATACTGTCTTGTTTTTTTGTATGATACTGCCATTAATATATTGTTATGTTTTAATATGTGTTAATGTCTTTGATATTTTGTTTGTTATTTGTTCAAATTGTTATGTGTAATTGCATGATATTGTTAATTGTAATTGTGTAATACTGTTAAGTAATGTCGTTATATTGTATGTTTTTCAGGTGTGATACTCATAAAAGAAGGTTCAGTCGTGATGGAAAAAAATGTGAAAGATGAATAAGATGATAACAAAGTAGAACGTGGTTAGAGAAGAAGATAATGATGATCCAGTTTCACTTTGTAATACTAGCAAGTGCAATATGTAATACTGTCAAGTGTAATTGTGTATTACTGTATACATAAAAATGATACTGTGTTGGGATTTTGTATGTTAAATTATGTGAATTTTTAAATTAAAAAAAGTGATGAAATGTTCGTTAGAGTTACACTTAAATAATTTGTAAAAAAAATGCTCGTTAGAGTGTGTGATAATGACATTAAATAATTAATAATACTTAAATAATATGAAATTAAATTATGTGAATTTTAAATTTAAAAAAATGATGAAATTGAAAAAATATGAAATGCAATAGTTGGGGATTGCACCCATGTATTTTGGGTAAAATTCATAAGCACTTCCACTGGACCAAATAGATAAAATTAAAGAGTAATTGATATTTGTACTATATATTCATGTTTTCAAGGACCCGCCCAATCCGGATTGACCCGCATTAGAAGGGTTGACCCGCGAATTTAATAAATTGAAATTTATTAAATTGAAATATGTTTTAGAATGTTTCCTTATTTGCTTTATTTGCACATAATTAGACATAAGGTATTTTCACATAAGTCATTCCCTTTAGAAAATCCATAGACTTTATGCAGAGTTTGACTGACTTTTTTATTGATTTATATGGATTTTCATAGATTTGACTGAATTCTAAAATACACATTTTTTTATTAATTTACATGAATTTTCATAAACTACGCCCCTAAAACTATATCGAACACACTTGTATATAAAAAAAATTATCTAAATTATTTAGAAAAAATACCAAAAATATATTAGTTCAAAAAAAATATATAGTATTCATCGTTATTATTCTCATCTTCATTTCCACGATTATACCTCGACTTCAGTTCTGTGTTGTAATTGGCTTTGAGAAAACAATTCTAAATTTTCTCTTCGGAAAACAATTCTAAATTTTCTCTTCCATGTCGAGATAGGGTGAATCTTGATCTTCTTCATATTCGATTGTAAATTCATGACATTCTTTCCGAAGAAAGTTATGTAATCCATCAATACTAACTCTGTTTGTGTTTGAAATGGGAACATAGGTGGGTTTTGAAAATTGTGAATGACGATTTGAAAATACCAAAATATCTCTGGCGAAGATTGAATAACTCAATTGCATTTTTGGGTAACGACCTTGACCACTAAAATCTTTTAGATGATATCGAACACCACGTCCTAATTTAAGATCGTGAATAAATGTTCTTGAGATCTTAACGATATACTATAATTTTTAAAAAGAGAACATAATTTTAAAATACAGAGATGTAATCTTTTTCACGATAATAATGATGGTCTGTGCTTATTGAAGAACATAGTTACGTTTCTTGATATTATTTCGTTTGAAGAAGAGGTTGTGTAGATTTTGTGGTTCTAATTACAGCAAGAATGTCTATATGTGCTTTCGAAGGAGACTTTGAAATTTTGTTAGAAGACAACAAAGTTTTTTTTTTTCTTCTATTTCAGGGCATTTTGAGAGAATCCGCTGTTTTTAGAAGAGATTTTGAATAGTGAAATTTATTTATATTTTTGAAGGAGAATCCAACGAAATCCATAGAGTATTAAAATCTCCGTATTGAATACCTCAAAAAGTCCAAAAAAATCCAACAGAATCTCAATTGAATACATCCCCCTAAGATACACACAATTTTATTAGTCATTAACTTAAAGTGTGTTAGGGTTCAACTCTCACCATTAGTGAATCATTAAAAACAAAGTGTTTAACTCTAACTCGCAAGACGTTAGATTTGATCCCTAATGATTTTAATTGTATACATTTTTCTTTAAAAAAAAATCCCAATTATTTTTGTTCATGGGCTCCAAAATGGATCGGCCATATCATCTGGAGCCGACCCCACCCGACAGCTAGATTGCTTTGAATCGCCCTACTCCTTTTTCCCCTGCGATCATATATATATATATATATTCATATTCATATATGGAATAGCAGTCGCTTTCCCTCCTGTTTGTTATTTTCACAATTTTTCAGCTTTCGTCTTTCCCAGGTAACTTCTTTGATTCTACAATTTTCTGATCCTGCTTTTAGTCCTAAGAGTTTTGAGTGTACACTTTCACGTTAACCTTTTCGCCATCACTACGTATAAATACTTTGCGCCTTGATTCTTCTTCTGGTATACGAAATTAGCCCTTCTGTTTCTGTTTTTTATTCTTCAAGTCCGATAGTTTGTAACGGTTTGTCAGCTTTAATTTTTGCAGGAAAGATGATGGGGGTTATGGGAATAGAACTCGGGTTGATGAATATTGCGAGTCATGCTACTCCAACCAGAAGATTGCACTGGCTCTCCTCTGTTTTTCTTGGGATTTTGATGTGCAAGATTGTGAGTTTGTTTTTCTTCGATTTTATGGTTTTATCTTATTTTTGTGCACCTTAATTTCATTGTTTGGAGTATGTAGTCTGTTCTGTAGTAGATAGAATGAGCAAATTTAGCTGTCTTTGGAATATTAGAGGTGGTGGATTTGGGAAAAGATTTGAGTTGATGGAGGGAAATATCGGATGTGGGATATGATGATTTAGTTCTTTTAGAAACAAGATATTGCTTATTGTACTTTTCGTGTTCAACTGGTGGATCATTAACATGTGTCGCCCCCACTATTATAATTATTTTTTAATGTGACATGTGTCAACCATCCATATAGTGGAACAAAATGTGAAACATAAAAAGTGGAGCAGGTCCGTTGAGAAGTCCTATTTTATTTTTCATTGTTAACAAAGGTTGTGGCGATTTTTGAATTCTAACTGGGAATGATATTCTTGTTTCTAACAAGCACATTAGTTATGTCTGATCCTCCGTTTAAAGGGATCCAGTTTTGTTGTTCAAGGTATATGACATAACAGGAGTAATTAGTGCTTCATTCGTAAAAGGATACAACAAGCTTAACAATAAAGACAAGCTTGAATGGAACAACAGGTAGTGCTTCTTCGTGATGTAACAAATTGCTCTTTGGTTGCCTTTATATTATTAGTATCTTTAATTTGGTATGTTTTCCTTGGCAACTATCATGCAGGGGGTTCTCCACTTTCCATGCTATTGTTGTGGCTGGGGGTTCTCTGTATTTGTTGCTTGTTTCAGATCTTTTTGCAGATTCTCAAGATGAGTTCTTTATCAAAAGATCTTCAACTCTATCAGACACCATAATGGGGGTATGTTAGCTCTATTCTGATGCCGTTTAATTGATGTAGAACATTTTTCTATAATTTTGAGAAAATGTTGTCTCAATGACCATCTTCCAAACGTTTCTACTGATACGCCATTGGGCAAAGGCAGACCTTTGTTGCTACTAATGTTCGCTTTAGGCTTTTATATATATTCATGAAAATCGTATGAGCTTTGTTGTTTAATGTTGCAGGTTTCAATAGGGTACTTTTTGTCCGACTTGGCAATGATTCTTTATAATTATCCAGCTTTAGGTGGAGTGGAATACGTAAGTATAAGAATCCCATCATTATTCACCTAAGTTTCTTTTTCTGGTCGATTGTTACTCTTTGTTATTTATTTAACTCATCATTGTTAAAGATCTTCCTTCTTATGTATGTTTCTTGAGGTGTTGATCCTGTCTAACTGCATTTATGATTTATTAATGCATACTTTAATGGCGTAATCAATTTCAACTATCTTTTTATGGGTTTGAGTAATGGTTATTATGGCCTCATCTGATTTGCTAGGTCATACATCATGGACTTTCAATGTTCGCTATCATTATCTCCCTCTTGAGTGGCGAAGCACAATTCTACATCTTCTTGGTTCTCTTTACTGAAAGCACTACCCCATTTGTTAATCTAAGATGGTAAGTTTAGAGTTTTGCTGTCTCATTCGATCACAATCTCTTAATTTTTGCATTGGTTCATTATTTTTCTGTGTATACAGGCATCTTGATTATGCTGGGCTGAAGAATTCCAAACTTTACATTTATAACGGTGTGGCATTGTTCCTTGGGTGGTTGGTATGGACTATCAAAACTTTTTTAAATTTCCGGAAGTTGTTTATTTGTTTCTGCTTCGAAGGTTTTGTGCTTTACTATGTTTGATACTCCAACATTAGCATATAATTCATTCATTATAGACTGAACTCATTGTTTGCTGACTCGGTGTTACAGGCTATTACTGTTTAAAATTACACATGATAAATGATGCATGTGGGGTGAATATTTAATAGATTGTTGAGTCATAAAAAAACTAATGATCAATGAACGCTTGCAAGCAATGGTAAAAGGAAGACCACATGTGTTAGTCAGCCATCTCACTATTGTTTTAGGAAGTAACTCATGCATATAATGTTTTTCTTTGATAAATTGTTTCTCTTGAATGAAAATTAGATTGCTCTTTTGCAAACAATAATTTGTTTCACTATGAATCTATGATTATGCAAAAAGAGAAAGTGGAGGATCCTTGATTCGTCCATTACACAAAACATGGAGTATATTATATATCAAAATTATCTGTAAACCTATCTTAATGTGATAAAATATTTACAATTTGTTTTGATCTTTTAGATGTACAGTACATCATAATTTAGGGTGATAACATGAAACTAAATCTTATGATGTTCAGGTTGCAAGGATCATTTTGTTTATCTTCTTTTTCTACCACATGATTATCCATTTTTATCAGGTGAGTGAATGGTCACTTGTGAATTATAATTATCAATCTTCTGTATTAAATGTCATATTCCGGTTTGATTCTTTTAATTTTCCCTGAGATACAAGAATACCTGAAATTCTCACCTACATCTATCAGTTGTGAGTAAGATTTATTCACCAGCTAACTACATTCGTAAACCTTGTGCTGTAGACATATAAACTTGAGAATCATGCATTTCTGCTAGCATTTTATCAAGAAAGTGTTGTTCCTTGTGATATCTGAATTAGTTTTATGGTTCAGGTGAAGAAAGTGTTCTGGTTGGGGTTTTACAGCTTGATTCTAATACCTCCGGTGCTATCAGCGATGAACGCCTTCTGGTTCTGGAAAATTGCGAGAGGTATGATCAAAATCTTGAGAAAGGCCAAACACGAACAATAGTCTTGTCTTGTCAGAAATTAAATTATTTCGATCAAGAGGGAGGCAGGGATGATGCTGTGTTTTTCTGCAGTTTTGTTTTAGACCACTTGTGATCCCAAAAGATTTTGAACTTGTGTTAGTGTTTTAGATGATTTTTTTTAAAAGTTTATTATAGTGAATGTGATTGTTTAGTCAGAAAAAAATGAATGAGAAAATACAAGTTTTCTACTAGCATTTGGTGATTGTCAACTAGTAGTACAGTAGTATAATTTATTGTTTTCATAAATTATTGGATACTTGTAAATGTGATTGGCCAATTCAAGGACGTCGGCTGACCTGACTCTTCCATAATGTGGGGACCCTTGCTTTTCTGAACCCCATTAGATTCTACCTGTTGCCGGTTGGGCGTCGCAGATTTGTTTAAATTTAAAAAAAAAAAAAAAAAATTTAAACATAATTTTGTATAATTTCTTTTAACAGAAAATAATATCGCATACTAATATTTATAAAATAATCTAAAAAAATTTAAATTTGTGCTCAATTGCTCATCCCTGTCCTGTTTACGCTTTTAAAAATTGACATTGGGCTCATTTTTGGACTCACTAACATTTTAAACTATTGGTAGTAGATATTAAAATGAAAAGTTACACCTAAAATACAATGAAATTAAAATTAATTAATGTGTTATTGTTAAAATACAATGAAATTAAAATTAATTAATGTGTTATTGTTAATGTTATATTCAGCATTTACTGTGTGGGTGGAATTTAATAAATTATTCAAGATAATTAATTACTTAAAAAATGAAACCGATTTTTTTAATATATCTTTTAAAATATACCGGGTAAGTCATTCCCGTTCAGAATAAAATGCGGTTCTTCTTCTTCAGCTTTAAGTATAAAAAAAGCAAGTAAAGCATATATGTCGAAAACTCAAAAGTTTTCCGTAGTTGCAAAGATAGATCCATTCATGTGGTGGAATTCTATTGTTAATTTAAGATTTTACCTTTTTGACTTTTTCAATGTACAATATCTGAAATATTTCCATAAAGATGATTTTTTTTTTCTTCCCTTTTTCTAAAGTAGTAGTAATAACTTAATAATAAATAAAGGTTACTTAAAAGGTGTAACTATAGTAGCAAGTGGGTTTGCAACAATCAATGTAGATTGGGGAGGGCCAACAAATTTGTCATTTTATTCCAGGTGAGATCTATTACTCAATTCCCCTGGGAGGGCTGTACGCGGGCGGAACTGCCGAAGGAACCACGAAATTTCTGAATTAATTTACTTTTAAAAAAGAAATATAAAAACCTGTTATGAGGCAAATCCACATATAAGAGGACCAGTGCAGTACCCGCACAACGCATAATAATGTGATCCTAAAAATTCAGTCAAATGAAATAAATTAAAGTTTTGAGCACTATCAACAAAATCAATCAAATAAGATAAATTAAAATTTTAAACAATAACCGGGATGTTTAAAATCTAGAATTTGACCATCTCTTTTTATTTGAGATGAAATTGTAAAAGGATGAAATGGGAGCAAAACCAAAAAAAAAAAAAAAACAACAATACACAAGAGAAAAAATGAAACTCACTGTGTGCAAGCAATGAGAGATGCAGTCTCTATAACAACAAAGTTGTTGTGTCCATAGAGACCAGTGAAACAAAACTTTTCATCTCTTTTTCTTGAAGCATTTGTAATACAATATAAATTATTAAGAATATTCTTAAGAAATAGGAATGATTACCTATGGGAGGCGAGAGAAGATTACTTGCGAAAATAGGGCGCGAGGGTAGAGTATGGGTGAAAAATTGAGGTTGTCAGAATTTCTGTAAAGAGGGGTTGCGATAATGTACAGTAGAAGCAATGACGACAATTGACAATTGAGACAACATTCTCTTTAATTGAAAAGTTGAATTTGATGGCAGAGAATTTGGTAAATGAAAGAAGAAAAGATGGAGACGGTGTAAATGAAAGTTGAAGAAAAAAATTAGATAAAAGAATGAATGTTGAAGTATATAATAATTGAAAAGGAAGGAGACGATTTAAAATAAATTGGAAAAACGTAACCATTACAAAAACCTGCCAAGAATTACACATATAAAAGACTTAATAAGAGTAGATTCACAAAATTGCAGGATTTCGAATTAAAGATTAGAAAAGAATGCCACATAAGAGAGATGTATATAATATAAAGATAAGACCTACCCGAATTGTATTTTAAATTAGAGTAAAGTAATTAAGATGAATTCATAATTAATCATGTATATGATTCATATATAATTTAAAAATACGTGTACATAAAAAATATTTTATATTCAAAGTGCATAATCAAATAAATATACTAATGAATAAGAGTTTGTATAAAGTTAGAATTACAAATTACAACTTAATTATATAAGTTTTAATTTTTCACAACAATTTGTATGAACTTGATATATAAATTTTTTATGGTGATGATTAAGTTCTTGGGGAAGTAAATAATTGATATTAAGATGATGGACTAACGTTTACAACTTTAAAATATTTTTTTCATTTTAAATACTATATATTTATTAAATTTATGTTGCCTATTATTTCATGTTATTTAAAAAAAAAATACTCGGTGATATATTTAAAATCAACACCTTTTACAATTAAGGAAGATTTCACCGTCAATAAAAACGTCAATGCGTTAAATGGGAATAAGACCAAGCAAAAAGCAAACACATTTGTCAAAGGAGAAATAGTTAAACGAAAAATAATTAAAAGACACTTAAATAAATGTGGTACTAATATTTTTCAAACCTACCGTTAATAATACTCTTGCCTTCTTTATTCGAGACAAAATTTGGAAAAGAGAATAAGAAGAAAAAGGAAAAGAGCAACACTTATTGAATTATGGGAGGGTTGGTTTCTAGTACAAATGGGACCCTTAAAGTCCTTCAAGACACATCCAATTAAAATAGTGTTAGAAGATACAAAATACCAAAAAGACATTTGTGCCCTTAAAAAATCAGTCACATCAATCTGCAACTACATCCCTCTCATTCCACCCTTTCAACTCCAATTCATTTTCCACATTATCAATTCCCGCTATTACCAAGTTTTTTTTTTAATTTAGTTTTTAATTTATATTTTATTAAATTTTTTTATTCAAAATTGGTTTTAAATTTTGTTTCTCCCTCACTAAACGAATTATTTTTATTCAATTTTTTAATTATATTTTATTCAGTTTTTACTTAAAGTTTTTATTCAAATTATTTTTAATTCTGACTGATTTTTATTGATTTTTTTTCTCGAAATTTTAAGTAAAAAATATTTAGTTCAATTTTCTTTATTCAAATTTTTTATATAAAAATATTTATTTGATTTAGAAAATAATATGAATAACTCATACATAATCACTATGTCAAATTATATCAAATATTTTAATTTATATTTTTTACATAATTAAATATTGAATATCGACATATATATATATATTGAATATTGAACACTGAATATCAATATATATTAAATATAATTAAATATTGAACATTGAATATCGATATATATATTGAATATACTTAAATATTGAATACGGTGACACGATTATTGAACATATATAATTACATTTAATTAAAATGTTCACATACTCAGTCATAAAAAAAAATGTTCACATACAAGACTAGATATACCTATAAAAAATGAAATAAAATGTGTATTATATTGAACATCTATATATATATATATATATATATTGAATTTCAGATATATTATTGAACACCGAGATTATGTTTATTGATTCACAACAATCAGAAAAATACTATATTAATTATTACATATTCAACTTCCCAAGAAAGTATTCTCCGTCCATTTATGTAAAACGAAAGAACAACATTCAACTAATTGAGAAAAAATTAAACACTATTGGAACAACATTTAACTACCATACGCGACTCTCTCGTATTTAAAACTTTTTTTTTAATTAAAAATAAACAATGTATTAAAAGCTTTTTTGAAAATAGAGTAAAAAACTCTGTTCTCATAGATGTGGGACTTGAGAAAAAGAAACTTCATAAACAAAAAATCAGACCCAGAATTTACAACTCGGATAGATAGAGTTGGAATTACAATCAAATAAGCAAATCCATTATTTCAGACACAAAAAAATTCAAAACATCTCAGAGACGAATGAGATACATTCTTTTTTTGGTCGGGCCGGGCAAATCAAACATTTATTGCAAATCAAAGAGGGCATAAGGTATGCCAACACAAAACTGTCTTACAAAATGATAGGAATAAAGAAGCACAGAAAATTGCAGTGTGAAAAAAGTAATTAGTTCATAAACTTCAGTATCGACTACATGTAATATTGTATACATGTCAATTTGGTAGCATCAAGATGTGGATAAATACTTAAATTAATTTCATCGTTTCACTTGAGAAGATATATAATCAAGATGATCTTTTGGTGTCCCATCTGAGTGTCTGTTCTGTATTCAGCATCATATCAGTCTAGCTCCCGTAATACAACTGAGTACTCAAGAATCAGTCATTAAGCACTCAAGAATCACAATAGATTTATTGAATATTGGAAATATAAGCAAAAAATGATAGTGAAAAGCAAAAAAGAAG
The DNA here is from genome assembly GCA_963675135.1 of Galeopsis tetrahit. Taxonomy (NCBI): domain Eukaryota; kingdom Viridiplantae; phylum Streptophyta; class Magnoliopsida; order Lamiales; family Lamiaceae; genus Galeopsis; species Galeopsis tetrahit. The sequence goes on along the minus strand of OY776129.1, from coordinate 63,784,771 downwards.
TTACTAATTACACAAATGTATACTGACCCCTCGTTTGCTGTGTTGGATTCACCAAAATATTTCAAAGCAACTTTCCCATCTGCTGATCCAACTATGAATCCTGCATCATCATGATTTGATCAACTCAGAGATTAAATAACAAAATGATCTACCTGAAAGTGATGTCATGATGAAACGTTTGGCAGCAACATCAATTATCGACATTTTAGCACGAAGGCATTTTTTTTATAGTAAGAAGCAACTGACATATAATTCCTATTGTAATCGATTAGAGAAAGTTCAATCAATGCCAGATTGATTGAGACATAGCGAGCTATAGAATATTGCACGTATTAAAAAACACAGCTATCGTTGCAATACCTTCTATATCTAAATTTGAGCAAATACATTTTATTCGGATGTCCATGGCATGCTCTCTCGCTTGAACAGAACCACTTAAGTTGCGCAGGTCATATAGATGCACAAATGAATTGAGAGCAACCATCAAACTAAACCCCGAAAGTGACATAGACTCAACCTCCATGCCTAAATTATTCAAACATCTAGAACTAGCTGAGCGCACATCCCATAAATTTACTTTTTTATCCCAACCGGCTGTGATAACTTGACCAATATCACACAAATTGTGTATGCCAACACAAAACTGTCTTACAAAATTAAACTAATTGAGAAAAAATTAAACACTGCGCAACTTACAGAATAAAGAAGCACAGAAAAAACAGAATAAAGAAGCACAGAAAAAATTAAACATTGATTAGGCCCTGTGAATAGAAAAAAACAGAGGGACCTTACGCTCTAGGTTCAAATTGAAAGGTGATGAGAGAATGAGATACATGAAGTAGATGATGTACCGAAAACGAGAAAGCACATATTCGTAGAAGAGAGAAGGAAGGGCTTACCTGTAACTCTACGAATTTATCTTTTTTTCTCAATTTTCACTCCAAAAATATTTCTAGCATATATAATAAGTTGGAAAATGCGTAGGAAGAAATAATGGAAGAAATAGGGGGAAACTTATTTTCAGAAAACCCTAGATCTACACCGCCGAGCGGCGTAGATCGGAGAAGATGAGCACCTTGACGGGGCATTCAGGCTCTGCGTAGATCGGAGAAGACGATCTACTCCGGCGAACGAGCCCGAACTCCTTCGCCTCAACAATATTCCGGCCAATGAAAAGATTAGATCTCCTTCATCAGGCCTTCGTCGACAGCTTCTTCTTCCATAACTCGGATCTACTCCGACGAACGATCTACTGCGTTCGTGACCGGACCTCGAGATCCTCGTCTTCGTCGATCTCTCGGGCGCCGAACAGATCGACCTCGACTCTGCAAAGATCAAGACTCCATCGTGACTGCTCTTTGACTTCTTGCGGATAATCGGAGGTGTGGGAGGGGCGGCGGCGCGAGGTAGGGGGATCGACGGGGCGGCGAGTAGGAGAAGGAGACGACGGAAATTTGAGAAATTTGAGAGGAGATGAAGAATTACATCTGTATTGCTGAAACCCTCGATTAATTTGAAATGGGGGAGAAAGCTGGAAGAAGGGCCGGGGAGAAAGTTGGGAAGAAGGGCCAAGAATGGACACCTCGATTCGACAGACTTGCAGGGGATATGAAAAGGGGCGGATGAAACGAAAATCAAAAACCTATTAACAAATAAGGGGTATAAACGACCATTCATCTGAAATTTTGTATTACCGAGTGGAATAATTTTTTTAAAAATGCGGATGTATCAGCACACACTTAGGGGGCAGATTTTGTATGTTGGGGTTTATAATCTCTTGAATTATTTCATTAATGAAATATGTCTATTTAAAAGATTTTTTAAAAATTCGTGGGTCATAAGTGGTTTCGGGTCGTCTTAAAAAGTTTATAGACCACAACTCATAAGCAGTTGATTTACTACATGATCAATATATTGTTACTATAAAACTAACGTATTATCACTAGATTCACTGTAGGACAAAAAACGTCATAAAAATAACAATAATACATAATAATAATAAAAATATTTTTAGATTTGTAGTAGTACATTTTTTTGCCGACAATAATTTTGTCATGTAATAATATAGTTTTGATTATATAGTAAAATCATACCTGAAAAGAAAAAAATATATTTTAATCAACGCTTTTGACCCACATAATTTGACCTTAATTATTTATATTTCATGTATGGAATATTTTATATAAATTTTTTTTGAAATGGAAAAAGATCTCACTTAAAATTATTCTGACAAAATTTGGAAATTAGAATTTAAAATAAACAATAAAGAAACACTCCATAATAATTCTATTAAATGATTCTATTACCAAGAAGAAAAAAGGAAACACGATCTCATTTAAAATTAATCGTCACAAAATTTGGAAACGAGAATTTAAAATAAGTAAATAAATGGTAATAATGCTTTTTTGAGAAAGAATTGTAATAATGCTATTAAATGAGTTTATTGGTTGTTGGCTTTTTTTTTTTTTTTTTTTCAATTTTTTTGGAGGGTATTATTGGATTGGCTGTATTCAAACCTATCCACCTACAGGCAGCATCCCAGTGATCCCACTATCATAATTACCCACACGCGTACCGCGTACGTACCCGACCCGATTTCAGACCATACTCGGGCCGGGCCCTCACATCTACTACTTCCTCTCTATTTCTTCTTTCAATAAACTGCCAATTTCAATGTGAAAACTTTCCTTCTCCCATAATTCAACTTGTTAAATAACACCAACTTTGATTCTCAAAATAATTTGACAAAGAGTTTATCAATATGTGGAGAAATCCGGCGACCAATTTGTTCAGACGTGCGTTCAGATTGACCCCAGCTGGACCCGCCCGACCCAGACCCGGACCCGTTTTATTTGCCGCAAACAATTGCTATGGATTTTTGGGATTGCCGTTCAATCGATACTGCAGCGCCGCCGTTGGCGGCGAAGATGGGAGCAGCGGCGACAATGCGACGATGACTTATGCGGAGGCTAAGAGATTGATGAGGCTGGTGAATGTGGAGTCGTTGAAGGAGAAGCTAGGAATGGAGGAGAAGGAGGTGATCTCCTACGACGAGCTCTTGAAATCCTGCGAGAGCATCGGCTTGGCTAAGTCGTCAACGGAGGCCGCCGCCTTCGCCAGAGTTCTCGATGAAGCCGGCGTCGTTTTGCTCTTCCGCGATAGAGTGTATCTCCACCCTGATAAGGTTTGCATTCTTCTATCTACTTTTAGCTTCTGAAATATATTACTCCAATTCTTTTGAATTTGTGCGTGATAGGATGAATTTTGTTGGTGGAAAGTTGATTTTGTGTTCAAATCATGTTTTTTGAAGTGTGGGTTCAATGTTCATGAAAGTTAATTAGGTGAACCCACATGACCTAAAAATATGTGACAAAAAGGACTGATAACAATACACACTAATAATAAGATATAAAACTGGAAACTGTATGGATTTTGTGGGAGTATGAAATTTGTCCTTAACTATTTTGGGATGCTTGATTGATAAGGGTGTTATGATCAAAGTGTTGATCAGAAAGTCTAGTAAATGTTGACGATGAAGAGTAGTTAACTGAATTCATGAGAGATGAGAATATAGGATCAGGTTAAGTGTATTTCAAAACACATTGCATCCTTCCCACTAGAGGTGGATGACTTGTTAATGAAGCAGGACTCCCACATTTTCATTCTTGCAACTGAATGGAGTATGTTTTATTTGTGATGCTATGTTCTTTACTCGTCTCTTCACCTGTGGCCAGAAGAAGACTTTGATTCTTGGATAGGTATCTGTATGGAAGAGGCATGAATTGTATTATCATCTAGAACCAACTACTTCTATGATCATTATATATTCCAAATACAGGATACACTGTTGTTGAAGCACTGTAATATTAGCATTCATAAAGACAGCCCCTCTAGGAAAGTGCATCAGCAGCCCCATTTTCTGAACTCGTATCTTACACGCTCAATTTTACAGCTGTAGCATAGCAATTTAGTGAGTGACATATTTATGCAGGAGTGTTGTAGATCTTCTGTTGTAGCAGATACTTAAGGCTAATGTCCCAGAATTGTTGATGATTCTTGAGTTCCTGGTCTGAATGACTGGCTATTGATATGAATTATTTTTGGGTCACAAGATTTATTAGTTTCATAATTGTGACTCTTGTTTAGGTAGTTGAACTGGTTCGAAAGGCAGTGCCACTTGTACTTTTACCTGAAGACGAGCGGACCAAAGAGGAGCTGATGCAACTGCAGGAAAAGAAGAATGAAATTGATGTGTTGGCACACAAGCAAGTGCGTCGCATATTGTGGGCTGGACTGGGGCTTGCTGTTGCACAAGTTGGGCTCTTCTTTCGTCTGACATTCTGGGAATTTTCTTGGGACGTGATGGAGCCAATCGCGTTTTTCACAACTGCAATAGGGATAGTGATAGGCTATGCTTACTTCTTGTACACTAGGAGAGACCCAAGTTATCAAGATCTGTTGAAGAGACTCTTCCTCTCAAGGCAAAGGAAGCTTATTAAGAGGCATAATTTTGATATTGAGAGGTTTGTGGAGTTGCAGAAAAGGTGCAACGTGCATGGGGATTCATGTCCAGCCATCAAGTTGAGGACGGGGATCGATGTGAAACCGGTGGAGCTTTTACGTAATCGTTGATATCGTAGTTTATTGGAGTTCATATATGAGCCGTGACATGACAGAGAGTTTTCATTGTTGGCTGATGAGGAAAAGATGTTAGAATTTTATATACTTCTTACCTCTACAGCCTACTACACCATAACCAGAGGGACTAACAGTGCTCACATGTCTAACCATTTCATTTGATGTCATATATATAATAATTTTGTAAGACTTGCATACTTTCTATTCTAATCCTTGTTGAACATGTAATCTCATACCACACCTTTCACACAAGTCATTCCATAAAATGTAAAAAAATAACATGCTTAGGGTAATTGAAAATATGGTCAATCGAAGTAACTACATCTTCAAACAGTCCGTAAATAAAGAAATGTACCTGAAAGTATTAAGTATAGTTATCATTTATCAATCGAAATAACCGATATGTTTAGACAATGATAATTTTGATATTCAAATTCGATTTCCACTAGTCTATCTATTTCGAATTCTTACTTTTTTTCTTGAAAGCAATAAGAACTTCCAATTTTATATAACACTATTATTTTTCGTAATTTTGTGAATGTGTTAGGCTAGATAAATGAAATCTTACATTTAGATTTTGTATATAACAATAGTATTATTTTTCTAATGTTTTAGATTGATTTTGTATATAATTTTTTTTAAATGTTTTAAATTGATTTTGTAAATTAACAAGTTTCCCACCCAAATGCTGCAGGGAATTAAAGAGGATTTTAAAAAAAATTATTTAATTTAAACATGAAATAGCATATTTAAATCTATTTATAAAAGTTATGAATCATATTGAATTAAGCAACATGCCAATATATTAGGTCAACCCGGAAGTCCAATAATTCAACTTAAATTAGAATGCATGCACCCGAGTCAAAATACAAACGTGTATTTATAATACATTAATACACCTCATAAGTTATAGCTTTCTTAAAATAGAATGCATGCACCCAAGTCAAAATACAAACTTTTACTATATCATACCCCTCCATTCTACATAAATAATATTTTAAATTTGTTTAGGTTCCATTTGGAGAGGGATTTATTATTTATACCTATGTATTTTAAATTCATCATTAAAATACACTTCATTTGTTTGAATTATAAATGAATTTTAAATATATAGATTTTTATTCATACATTTTTTAGTTAAAATTGAGAGAATTGAAACCATGTCATTTGAAATTCATGTATTTTTAACTCTTTTCATTTAAAATGACTCCTCAAATTAACTTTCCCATCCAAACACAATCTTAATGAAATTAAAAAAGTCATAAATGTATTGACAAGTTTGTCATGAATTAATAAATGAGACCATCTAACAACATTTCATAATTTTAGCTTAAATTAAAAATAAGATTATTTTTTAAAGTTCAAAGAGATAAAATTGAGAAAAAGTGTAAAAAATGGTTGAAATGTTATTTAATTGTGTAAAAAATAGAATGTTAAAATATTATTTTATTGTACAAAACACCTCAGGTAAATCAGATATACATAACCTTTTTTCCTTTCAAAATAACACTTTGTAACATACTCCACAAGATATCACATAAAAAAGTATAATTTTATGGACCATTTTTCAAAATGACTGAAACATAATACTAAAACATAATTCTATATATATATATACACACACAGTTTTAATATAGAATCCAATGATGAATTTCTTATAGAACCAACTATATGTATAAAATGCTTATACATACTAGAATGTACAAATGATTTATGCATGTGGTTGGTTCCATAAGAAACTCATAGTCAGGTTTTATATCATTACTCATATATATATATATATATATATATATATATATATCAACGGATACCTAAATACTCCCTCCAATTCAAAATATATATCATACTAAGCTTCTACACACATATTAAAAAAAAAAAATTGACTTCTCATTTTACCTTAATAATTCTCATTAAAAAAAATACATGTATGCAAATATTTATTGATCTTAAGGATAAATTTGGAATAAATGCAATTAATTTACATTGAAAAATGCAAAACGACTTATATTTTGCAAAGAAAACGAAAGGTCAAAACGACTTATATTAAGAATAGGAGGGAGTAACGTTTAAAGAACAATAAGAACAATGCACGCACAAGTGAATATAATCATACAAATTATACAGTAGTTTGGTGGATTAAGTTAAAAAAAGGGGGAAAAAAAAGGCCTACTTATGAATGGACTTATCTCCTCCTTTGTTCTCCAAGCAAAAAATGAGTTTGCAACCAAGATTAGGGCAAGAATGCATCCCAAGTAGATTGCAGAAAACATGTCGAAATAGAGATGTTGGAAACAATGTGTCATTCAATAGCCAATATCATAGGTGAGACAATCTATTTCCCCTACGAGGAGCGGGAATCGTGTCTGATTCATAAAAGAGTATCTTGATCAGTGATCACAAATAACCTCAAAGGGGGCAAAACAATTCTAATGCAAAATACCATTGCAGTATTAGTGCTTTACACGAAAAGCTTTTTGTACTCATCTGCCTCTTCAGTCATCTCTTCCATGCTTCTGTCAATCCTCTCTTTGTCGAGATCAAGCTTCTGCTTCAATTCCTTCTCCTTCTCATCAATCTGTTCAAATGATTAGTTACAGGAAAAATCTAAAACTGGACAAAACTACAGACTAGATTCTCTTACAGCATCGTATATCTCATCGTTTTTCTCAAAATCACCACCTTTGCGTGGGAGTATGTGAATGTGAACATGAGGAACAGTCTGTCCAGCTTGTGGCCCATCCTACAGTGACAAACAAACGTCTAGACTTAAGAAATAGAGGAAGAAATGTTGCTAATATTAAATCAGAATTTGAAAATGTAAGAAACATCCCGCATCAACCATCCTAGTGCAAATTTCTGATTATTCGGATCTTTTGACCATTTTAAATGAGCAAGGAAGAAAAAAAAAAAGCAAATAGATTTTCACTAAGCTCAGCTTAACTGGGGACTAATCACATGCAATCTCAGCTAAAAACAGGGCACCAGCTAGAGAAATTGTTGTGTGTGTGCTCCATACATTTTGGAAGATAATCTCACAGCTAGATTACATGTCGATATCCATATGTGCAAATTGAAGAATATAAACTGCTATTTCTTAGTGTTAAGGTCAAACAGTAATAGTGAAACAGGTGGAGCAAAACAAGCATACACTCAGAAGAATGAAAAGGAGGGAAAGAAAAAGGATGACATCAATATGAAAGACGCAAAATGGAAAATCGTAAAGTTTGCATCTTATGCCATTCTTTGTCTTACTTGGATTGCAAATGTTAGTGAAGATGCCTTGTGATATGACTCAAGTTGTTGCCCAATCTTCTGAGCCGTCAGCCACAGGTCACTAGTTTCATCAGAAGTAAGATCAAGGAAGCGTTGTACCTCGCGTCTTGGACAGACAAGCACGTGTATGTTGTGTCAAGTTAACCAAATTAGAAAATTTGAATATGGAAGGCACCAGTTTTGAAAATTCTCTCTTCCCTCCATTGCCATGGGCAAGCATAATGCAGATATTTGAGTAAATCAAAGAGCATGATTTAAATTTTCCATTTACATGTTTTCTTATCATATAACTAAAAGCATTACAAAACAGTTGCTTAAACTTGTAGGTTTCTTGATTTGAGGACTATTCACATAATCAAAACCTACTAAATCTCTCAAATAATTATGGTTAACATGCAAAACCTTTTCATATAAATTAGTTTGATGCATTCAATTACTCTACATTGCATGTTGTAACTCTATCCAGCTGATCAAATACCCACACAGGAAAGGATATGACCTGTAACAAAAGGCAAACACAAGCTATGATCAAAAGAACAGCACCAGATAAGATACAAAGCATGCCAATTTGAAAAATAGTATGATTATGGTAAATTCAACTAATTTTTAAATTAACTATGAATCTTTTCTCCTGATTTTCTGTTACCCCATTTTCACCAACACAATTGCATAAATATACAGGAGTTGAGACCATGAATATCGAATTACACCACCAAGGTACAGTACTAGGGTTCACAAACAGTGGAGTAACTAAAAATTTCATCAAAATGAAAAATTAGGTTACCAAATTAATGGGAAAGGTATTTGAACAACACCACAATCATATATTATCAAACACAGCTGCAAATCTTCATGTTGCAACAAATACGATTATGCATACCGGGAACAAGAGGGCGCAAATTGACCATCGCGTACGAAAATTGAGTAGAGTAGAACACTTCTTTAGGGTTGATTTTGTATGGGCCAAATGTGTAACTATCGGAGTCCATCTGAACGTTCAGTTTTCAATCAACGAAAGAATATTAGAGCACAAACGTTCTAGCGCTCAACGTAACAACGCCGTAATTGATTAAAGGTAAAAAAAACCTGCCTTACGAGTGCTGTGAGTAAAGGAGGAGGAGCTTCTCGGTGAGAGCGACGGCGAGTAATGGCAGCTGAAGAGAGCGCGCGCGGTGTGGTATCGGTAGAGAAATGGGGCGAGAGAATTACGGCAACAAAGGAAAGGCGGAGGTTTTAACATCACTGGAGACTGGAGGTGGCGCGTGGTGCTTTCTCTCGAAAGCGCTATCAACTAGAGTGTGTTGTTATAAATGTATTGAACTAAAGTCGTTATCGTATATGCAACATTTCAATTGTCGTTTTAGTAACACTTTAAAGGTTTTTTGGTATGGTAAGTTTTATACTATTGTCTCTACATTTAAAGTGCACAAGAATATGAATTTAAATTTGTCAATTTACACATTTAATGGTTTATTTTGTTTTAAAAAATAGTTTGAATTTATTAAAAAAAATCAAAATTACTTCTCATAAATCAAATAAAAGTGTCCCAAACTTTAATACACAACCTAATTTAAAATGCGTTGTAATTTTAAGGCTTGTTATGTAGTGCATAGAGCTGTTGTTCAAGCTGAATCGAATATTTGAAGTTCAAATTCGACTCGAGCTCTTATCGAGCTGAGCTAGGTCCGACTCGATCAGGGGCGAACGCACTTGTTAGTTGAGGAGGGCCTTGGCCCACCCTAACTTTTATCCAACATGTAAGTATATATATTTACTCGTTCAATTACAATATTATTTTATCTCTTTTAAATTCCCCCCCCCCCCCAAATAAACTATAATAATGGGCTACTGGACTTTTACCTCAACATTTTTAAATAATAAACAAAATTCAACCCATACAAAATTCTTATTAAATGATTTATTATATTTCTTATTAATTTATAATACATCCGGAGTCTACAAAATTTAAATATAGAGTCTAACAAGTCGAGTTCGAGCTGACTCGTTAGTAAATCGAGTATCTAACGAGCTCGGCCTAAACGAGCTTGAGTCGAGTCTTGTTAAGGCTCGGTTCAAAATAACAGTCCCATCACTAATGCACAAAAGAGTAGCATGAATAGTCCATTATTATTTATCAGCCACCAAATGTAAATAAAACTATTATCACAATTTCCGAATGAATAAACTATAATCAAAATTGAAATAATTAAATGAATGTTCAAGGTTAGGAAAAAGAAGAATCCACATGAAAAAAACTGTGGGCTTATTCTGGGGGTAGTGAGAAGGCAATTTTACACAGTGATTTACTATTTACTTTAGAAAACAAGATGCTGAGAGATAAGGAGAATGATTAGAGAGGGAGATAAGGTTTCTTCATTCGTCTCTTGTATTACCTCCCTATCCTCCTTTTCTTCTTTTTTCTTTCACCATTCTTACCTGCAATTGATTCAACAAACAAGTAATTAGTTCTTGCCAGCCATGTTAGGTTCTACCGCATTAAATCTTGGGTCTTTAGGCACCCATTTGCTCAATTCTCCATCCCACAATCCCAACAAACCTTTTCTACTTCCAACAACCAAAAATTCCTTCAAATCTTCAAACCCCATCAACACCAGTTTCTTGAAATCAAGAACCTGTCTGAGAACAGCAGTGGCCGCAGTCGATTCCTCCGATCCCACTGCAAAGGTCCGTTTTTAAACCATTTTTGTTATGCCCCATATGTGATTTTGTTTTGTTGAGTTGAGATGGTTCATGTTTGCAGGAAGCAGAAGGAGAAGGTGGGAGGAAGAAGTATCACTTTGTTGTGGCGAATGCGAAATTTATGTTGGATGAGGAGGAGCATTTCCAAGAGCTCATGTCTGAACGCCTTCGGAACTTTGAGGAACGCAACAAGGAGCTGGATTTCTGGCTTGTCATTGAACCTAGTTTCTTGGATAAGTTCCCTGCCATTACTAAGAGACTCAAGAGACCTGCTGTTGCTCTTGTTTCCACAAATGCCCAGTGGATCACGTAAGCTTCAATTAAGCTAATTTTATATTGCTACTATTGCTTTGTAAATTGTAAATAGCATTATTAGCTTGAATGAGTCTGCCTGGATAGAGGTTAATTGCTTGATTGATGGTGTTGTGTTGTGTTTTAGATACATGAAGTTAAGGCTGGACAGAGTTCTGCAAGAGAGCTTTGAAGCTGAGAGTGTAGACGAAGCCTTGGCGTCGAATCCTGTTAATCTGGAGTTCGAAAAGCCAGAGAAGTGGACAGCTCCTTATACCAAGTATGAGTATGGCTGGTGGGAGACTTTTCTTCCCCCCAAGACAGCCAAGGTATGAACCAAGATTTCGATTTTTTGTAAATGTAAGAAATAGTAATATGATGATGGATGGTATGTAGATTTACTTTCATTTAGAGGGAAATGCATCATGTCTAAACATAAGTCTGCCTCGAGTTCTAATCATTGCTTTGTGCTTCAAATTAAGTATGATGAACTTAATAGTTGTAGACTATCATATATCGTTGAGGCATTGTGTTACGATGTAGATAATTATACAATGAGCACAGCATATGAACACTGGTAATATTAAACATAGTAATTATAAACTGAGTTGAGGCAAGATTGCCATCCAATTGAAGCAAAAATGCAGTTATCAGACAAAATTTAGTGTTGGCCTTATAAGGTTTTGGTTGGATCTTGATGGATCAGTGCTGCTTATTGTCTGAAATGAATGGAACTTTTGGTAATTTCTGAAGAACCTTTTCATCCAATTTGCTGTATTGTTTCTGGAGTTTTGCCTTTGTCTTGAGAGCATATGAATCCACCTGATCTTCATGTTTCTCGTACAACGGGGGCATAGTCAGTATCGTCACAAAAACTGCCAGCCACAAAACCAACAAAAAGTCATTTCTTGTATTGTATTTTATGTTGTTGAAACATGTATGCCTAGCTTAGGGTAAAAGAAGACTGAGACTCACCCATGTACACTAGGGTCAAGAAGTCGAAACAGCTCCCAACGACTGAGAAAAGCCACAGGCCGAAAATTGTCTGTAAGCAAAAACATTAGTCTGTTAGTACTAGTTTTTTCACTAAAAAGTAGTATTAGTTGTTTTACTAAAAAGTATAAAGAGAGAGACGACTTACAGTTAGGAACTTCTTTAAATCCTTTCCTGTAGCGACGTCCCATATAATACCGATGGCCTGGTTGCATTTGTCCCTTAGTAAGAGAGCAAACTTGGTGCACAAATCCTCAGGCAACTGAATGACTGGGAAGTTTATAGGTGACCTATCCGGGTAGTAAAACGTTTAGAAACAACATACATAACATATATATATAAAGAATGAATGAATATAAGATTGAAGACTGACTTGTGAACGTAGAACGAGAGGTTCGACCACAAGAACAAAGATGCCAAAGCGAGTATAAGAAAATGGCAAATGAAAGGAATGAGACGATAGCCTATCCACTCGAAGAGTAGCCATATCACTGTTGAACCGGCTAACAAGGCTGCAGATATCTGCTTGTTCCGCCATAAAATCACATCCGCAGCTGCAATGTTTCAATATTATAATATTACACAGACTCATAATGTTGCATGTTCAAAATCTATTAACAAATATTCAAAAGCAAGGTGATTGTGTGGATAGATTTAGAAATACTAGATTGAATGGTAAAAAGAAAGTGGAATGTGAAAACGTACGTTTGCCACCACCAAGGGCAGTATGCACAGGATTCTGGCGCCCAAAAAGATGCACTCTTTCTTGATTATCGTCATCATTCTGAAGCCTTTCCTCGGATGAATCAGAAAATTCTTGATCCATCTGCATGTATTCAAATTAAAAAAATATCAACACGATGAGATATAATCATAGAATTTAATTTGGATCCATTCCAATTTCTTAAAAACATAAATACGATTGATTGATTGATTGATTACACAGATGAATTTGCAAACAAAATCAATGAAAACAGACTTTGGTTGATATAATGGAGACCTCTGAGTAGAATTCTGCTTTTGATATTTGGATTTTTTTTCTTCTTTTCTTGCAACTGGTTTTGTATATTACTCGCTCCGTCCCACAATAACTTTCACACTTTCCTTTTCGGGACGTCCCACAATAACTTTCACACCCTTAAAATGGAAAACCCTTTATAAACTTCACCCTTAAAATTTCCTCAATTTTACACAAATGCCATTACTTTTTCTTCACACATACACAAAAGTCAACCAATTATTTACTTTATACATAAAGTTTTACAAAATTACCCCTCAAAACTCCACTCATTATTACACTTTCTTAATTTACATGTCCACCTACCTATGAAAGTTAATACGGGACGGAGGGAGTATTTATTATGGGTAACTGAAATATTCAAACAGAGAGATAACTTACTACTGCAAATCAGACTTCACCATATGTTTCCCTTAAATATCGCCCCAATTCTTTTTTATTTTTCTTTCTCAAAAAATAAGTCAAAATTAATGGGAAGCATGAAAAGACATAAAGGTAATAAGTAAATTAGATATATTTAATTTCGAAGTATCACCACTCCGCTGCAATTCAAATACATTTTAAATCACATTAGTTGTTTTACTAAAAGGGATGGGGTATATACCCCTCCAGCTTTGATAGATGCACTCCCCCGATACAACTACTCCCCTCAAAACACATCTACGATAGATGCACTCCCCTCAAATTATCTATTATACCCTTTATCTTAAAATTCAGTGTGATAAATGCACCTCCCCTATAAAACCCTAATTTTCCTCATTTTTACCCCAAATTGGCCCAAACTCATCTCCTTCACCTCCTTCTTCACGCCGTCACTCCTCCAACGGCAAGCTCCGCCATGCCCAGCCGTCGCCGCCGTCGCCGTCTCACTCCCCCTTCCTCCCTTCCTCGCCGTCGTCGTCGCCGTCTCACTCTCCCTCTCCCTCTCCATCGCCGACGCCGTCGTACTCCCCCTCCTTTTTTTTTTCATTTTCTGCACTCCCCCTCCTTCCCTCTCTCGCCGTCGCGCCGTCTGCTCTTCCTCCCCCTCGCACTCCGGCCGCCGCCGTCCTCTCTATGTCGCCCGCCACCCCTCCTTTTCTTTCTTCGTTGCTTTTTTTTTCATATAATTCAGATCAGAGCAGATCGGAGGAGGCCACACAGCGAGGCGTCGCGGCCAACCCCCACCGCCCTGCGCGCTCCCCTCGCCGCCGGCGCCCAAGCCCTCCTCCCTCCCTCCTTTTCTGTTTTTTTTTTCAATTTCTGCTATAGGAAGCGGCGCCGCCGCCTCGTCCTTCCCCCGCCGCCCTGCCCCAACCTTCTCCCCCAACGGATTCTTCCTCCGCGATTTCGCAAAAAGGTAAGGTTTCTGGTTTTTTTTTTTTCATTTTCAACAGCTTCTCGTCGACCATAAACCTTATGGTCGATAAATTATTGTCGACCACAATGTCTATGGTCGACATTATCTTGTAGAAAATAAAATGTTGTCGACGAGAGTGATTTTCGTCGACAATTCATAATCGACAGTATAATTTGTTGTCGAAAAAAAATGTTGTTTTTTTTCCTTCAAATTTTTAGAAGAATTATTTGGACGGCGACGACCGCCGGAGATGATGGAGATGGTGCGGCGGCGCCGGAGATGATGGAGATGGTGCGGCAGTCGCCGGAGGTGTAGGATTGGCCGTCGGCGTAGGTGGGGCGGCGGCCATGGCGGCTGCTTTATTTAGAATTAGGGTTAGGTTAAAAATTAGGATTAAGGTTAAGATTTAGGGGGAGTGTATCTATCTAACATATTTTACTAAAAGGGCAAATATTGTATTTTACATACATATTTAATTAATAAATGAAAGGGAGAGTGTATCTAACAAAGCTGGAGGGGTATATACCCCAACCCTTACTAAAAATATATACTTACACCTACAAGCAATGACGGAGGCAAGTGAGGCCCAGAGGGGGCACTGGGCCCCCTAAAAATTTTAATTTTTGTTATGAATATTATTTATTTGTATGAATGCCCATTACTTCCTCCTTAATACCCACTATGTGTTTTTTGGTTGTTCATGTACCTACATTTATAGTGCACCTATCATTTCATCTTCTCAAGCTTGTAATAAGACCTATAAATAGGGGTGCAAATGTTATAGTAATCACTTGAAGTGGAATAAAGTAATTCTATGTTATCTCTACATCTTGTTCACTTATTTAGTGTATGGAGTTATATTTTTAAGTTGTTTCACAACACGTTATCAGCACGAAGCTCGTAAAATATTTCTACCGACGAAATTCAGATAGCGATAAATTTCAGGTATTGTACGGAGGTATGTGTCGAAATGTTTAGAAACTATTATCTTACAATGTTTATTTGTCACCTCTTATTTCATTACTATTTTAATGATTATGTTATTTTACAATTAATCAATCTCTTGTCTATTTGATAGTTTTCAACATGTCGAACTTGACAAAACTTAAAATTTGTGGCTATTGATATTACTGAAAAAAATTATAATGAATTCTTGATGTTGAAATTCATTTGGATGCCATGGGTCTTGGGGATTCCATAAAAGTGGCAAATCAAGCATATAATAAAAAAATATGACCAAAGGCCCGAAGCCATGATTTTCCTTTGCCACTATCTTTATGAAGAATTGAAAGTTGAATACCTCACGGTGAAAGATATGATTATAAATCCGTGAGTGAGTACAATTCAATTATGTTCAGAATCACTTCTCAATTGAAATTATGTGGAGAAAATATTAGTGATGATGGTATGCTTGAAAAGTCATTCTCCACATTTCATGATTCTAATGTGATATATTTTGCAAGTGAGAAGTGTTTTCCTAAATATTCCGAACTAATTTCATATCTCTTGGTGGTTGATAAAATTAATGAATTTTTGATGAAGAACCAGGCCTCGAACGAGGACGTGGTTTTGACCAAGACATATTACAAAATGATTATAATACATTTTTGAACATTAAAGAAAAAGGAGAAAATAGTTGAAACAAATTATGTGAATAGTGAATTCGATAATGAAATGATTGACATAACACAATTTGATGTTGTTGATGATCTTACCCACTCTAAAGGTGGTAATTAGAGTGTTATAATGCTCAATCACAATTTTCTTCGATAATCTATTATTAATGTTTGTTTTCTTATATTAATTATGCAATATCTTAATATTTCTCTTCTTTATAATATAAATGGCTATTGCATTTTTATAAAAAATAAAAATAATTAGATTGTAAATATATTACTTTTATATATTTTTTTAATAAAAGAAATGAAAAATGGTATGACAACATCAACATTTAAGGAAGAAGATGAAGATCTATGTCTCGTGGATATTGTTACTGCGCACACTATATTCAACAAGACGAAATTATTCTCACATTTAAAATGGAGAGAAGCTAATGTAAATACAATATCTGGTTATACAAAAATAATTGAAGGCTTTGGAAGAGCCAATATTCTATTATACGGAGTGCCAAAATTCATTATCAATGATGCCTTATCCTCTGGAAAGTCTCAAAGAAATTTATTGAGTTTTATAGATATTCGTTTGAATGGATATCATCTTGAGACTACGAATGAAGGCAATATTGAGTACCTTAATATTACTATAATTGTTGCGGAAAAGAAATGTATGTTGGAAAAGTTACCCGCTTTGTCCTCGGATTTGTATTGCACGAGGATAAGAACAATTGAAATTAATGTCGTAGTAAAACAAAAGGTTACTACCGAAATTAATGTTTGGCATGACCGGTTGGACCATCCCGGTTCCATAATGATGCGAAAAATTGTAGAAAATTCATGTGGGCATCCATTGAACAATCGAAAAATGCTACAACCCAATGAATTTTCATGTGCTGCTTGTTCACAAGGAAAATTAATTATAAAGCCATCACCAGCTAAATTCGAGCATGAAAATTTTATGTTCTTATAACGAATTCAAGGGGATATATGCGGACACATACATCCGCTGAGTGGGTCATTTAGATATTTTATGATTTTGATTGATGCATCGACTAAGTGGTCACATGTATGCTTATTGTCATCTCGCAATTTGGTTTTTTACAAAGTTATACGATTGCGAGTACAATTTCATGATAATGCAATTAAGAGTCTAAGACAATTCGCCTTGAAAATGTTGGTGAATTTTCATCTCAAAGCTTTCAATGTTTATTGTATATCAATTGAAATACATATTGAGCATCTGGTTGCTCATGTCCATACATATAGAACATTTTTTGTTGAATCACTTATAAAGCGTATTCAATTGATTGTCCGACCAATATTGATAAAATATAAACTCCCTATTTTAGCTTGGGATCATGTTATATTGCCTACGACAGCACTTGTGCGCATCATGCCAACAAGTTATCATAGCATTTCCCCCGTACAAATGGTTTAAGGTTAGGAACCAAATATATCACATCTAAGAACTTTTGGATGTGTTGTATATGTACCGATTGCTCCACCACAATGCACAAAGATGGGTCCCCAAAGGAGAATGGGGGTATATGTTGGGTATGAATCTCCGTCTATTATTAAATACTTAGAACCATTGACCGGAGATCTATTCATGAAAATGTTTGGTAATTGTCATTTTGATGAAGACAACTTTCCCAACATTGGGGGGAAAAAGTAAGCAGCTGGAATGGAATATTTATTGAAATGAATTATCATTGAATTGCATGGATCCTCGAGATTGTGAATCAACTGCCAGACGCATTTACTGACCTTAAAAAAGTTACAGAATCTTATATTTCAGCTGCTAATGCTCCTAATATAATTGATGTCCTTTAAGGACCATCTTCCATGGAAAATGAGTGTACGGCACGCCTGAAGCGTGGTAGACCTCTTGGTTCCAAAAATAAAAATTCTCGAAAAATAAAAAGAGCAAACATTGAGGATGGTCATAATGTGAACAATCCTGTTGAAAAATCTGACATACTACTTAAAGTCCCAGAAAATGATATTTCAGGCGCCCAAAAATGATGAAATATCGACAAATTATGTCAGAACAGGAGAAAGATGGAACCGAAATGAAATCGACGTCGATGATATTTTTGTATATAATGTAGCGCTCAATATAATGGAAGATGGTGAGGATCCTGAACCTACATTTATTGATAAATGTAGGAAACGAGATGATTGGCCAATGTGGAAAGACGCAATAAATGTAGAATTACAATCTCTTATTAAACGAAAAGTTTCGGACCTGTTGTCCGTACACCTAATGATATAAAAGTCGTGGGGCATAAATGGGTATTAGTGCAGAAAGGAAATGAGAAAAATGAAATCGTGAGGTATAAAACCCGATTTTTCTCACAAGGTTTTACCCAAAGGCCCTGTTGATTATGAGGAGACTTATTCTCCTGTGGTGGATGCAATAACTTTTCGTTATTTAATAAGTCTGGCAATGCAAGAAAAACTTGAATTGCGTCTAACAGATGTCGTTACAGCTTATTTGTACGGCTCATTAGAGAAATATATTTACATGACAATCCTTGAGGGATTAAAGGTACCTATAATGAAAAACGAGAATTCTCAAAACATGTATTTAGTCAAGTTGAGAAAATTCTTATATGGATTAAAGCAATCTGGTTGCATATTGTACAATTGTTTGAATGCATTCTTGATTAATGAGGGGTATAACAATGATCCTATATGTCATTATGTTTTTATTAAAATATCTGAATATGAATATGTGATAATTTCTGTATATGTTAATGATTTGAATATCATTAAGACTCCTACAAAGTTATCAAAGGCCGTGGTTTTCCTCAAAAGGAAATTTGAAATGAAAGACATTGGTAAAACGAAATTTTATTTGGGTTTTCAAATTGAACACTTTAATAATGAGATATATGTGTATCAATCCACTTATGTTATGAAAGTGTTGAAATGATTTTACATGGATAAAACACATTCTTTAAGAACACATATGGTTGTGTGGTTATTGAATGTAGCGAAAGATCCACTTCGACCTCACGAAGAAAATTAAGAATTGTTTGGTCAAGAAGTACATACCATATTCAAGTGCAATATATGCACTAATGTATCTTTCTAGAAACATTAGGCCTGATGATATATCATTTACTATTAATTTATTAACATGCTATAATTCTTCTCTAATTCGTAGGCATTGAAATGACGTTAAACATGATTTTCGATACATTAGAGGGATAATGGATATGGATTTATATTTTTCAATCTCACAGAACCTTGTTTAGTTGGTTATGCAGATACAGATTACTTATCAGACCCACACAAAGTCCGATCCCAAACAGGTTATTTGTTCACATATGGAGGTACATCTATTTCATGGTGTTCTGTTAAACAAACTCTAGTTCCTACATCATCTAACCATGCAGAGATCCTAGCAATTCACTAGACAAGTCGTGAATGTGTTTGGTTGCGTTCCGTCACACAACATATTTGTAGAAAGTGTGGATTAAAACTCAGTGAAAGATAATCCAATTGTGATATATGAAGACAATGCTGCATATGTTGCCCAACTAACGAAAGGATTTATCAAAGGTGATAGGACAAAACATATTGATTCTAAATTCTTCTTTACTCACGATCTTCAGCAAAATGGTGACATCAATGTGCAACAAATTCGTTCAAGTGATAATTTGACAGATTTATTTACCAAGTCTTTACCTACTTCAACGTTTGAGAAATTGAGATATAAAATTGGAGTGCAGTGTCTTAAGGATGTGAAGTGATGTAATCATCAGGGGGAGTTAATACACATTTATTCTCATTGGATTTTAACGAGGCATAATCTTATCTAATGGACATTCAAGGGGGAGTGTTATGAATATTATTTATTTGTATGAATGCTCATTACTTCCTCCTTAATACCCACTATGTGTCCTTTGGTTGTTCATGTACCTACATTTATAGTGCACCTATCATTTCATCTTCTCAAGCTTGTAATAAGACCTATAAATAGGGGTGCAAATGTTATAGTAATCACTTGAAGTGGAATAAAGTAATTCTATGTTATCTCTACATCTTGTTCACTTATTTAGTGTATGGAGTTATATTTTTAAGTTGTTTCACAACAATTTTTTTATTATATATATATATTAGATAATTCTATTTTTTTTTTCTAATTTTTCCTTTTAAAATTTATTAGAAATCTCTTTAAATTAGAATCGTAGAAGTAAATTATTTAAATACATTGTCTAAATTTTCGCAACCACTCGTAACTTGTTCTAAAAAAATTTAACATTTGCTTAAATTATTTAAATACATTGTCTAAATTTTCTCAACCACTCGTAATGTGTTCTAAAAAATTTAACATTTAAGTATTGTTAAGATTTTTTTGGAGTGTTAGTTTTGTGTGTTAATTGAAGAAAAAAATTACTCTGTATATTTTATTTATTTTTTATGATATTAACATTTTAATAATTTCGATATTGTTTCGACGCCCCTTATGAGTCGAAACAATTAAAAAAATCTCTAAAATATAACGTAAGTCGATTTGTTCAATTTAAAATAATGAAATGAAATATATTGACACAGTTTGTTATTTTGATCGTTTCAACTAAAGTAATTCATTTCCTGAAATGTGAACATGCCACTATCTCTCTCTACATTTTATCTTTTCCATCTCTCTAAACCTTTATCATTTTTCACCAACTTAATGACATTTTAATATTGTACCTTAAAACAATTGAAAAGGGAAAACGGGTCAAATTCAGAGGGGTGAAGAAAGTATTATTTAGTCTTTATATATATTAATGTTAATCGAGCTCCCCTACCTAAATTTTCTGGCTCCGTCACTGCCTACAAGAGAACTAAAAATATATAATTTACAATTTCATGCATTCTATTAAAGGAGGAGTTTCCCAATTTTGTTGTTGTTGTTGTTTTAAGATACTCTGTATAAGTTTAATGGGTAGGGCTGCTGTGTACTCAAGTACACGGTTTACTTGAGTCCAGCTATATAGGAAATATAAATTATATATAGGATAAATAATAAAATATTTAATAAAGGTCATTGTAGCCTAGTGGTTGTCCTTGAATTACCTTACCATTGTGTCTCAAGTTCAAATTTCGCTTCTAACAATTTTTTATATTTTATTTTAGCAGTTTTAGCACTAGTTTTTTAGCAGTTTCGAATCCCCGACTTCTAACAATTTTTGATAATTTATTTTAGCAGTTTTAGCACCAGTTTTTTAGCAGTTTCGAATCCCCCACCTCTAACAATTTTCGATATTTATAGTAATAATAAGATGTGTAAAATTAATAATAATTTTTTTAAAAAAATTTAGCACTAGTTTTTCTAGATTATGAAAGTGCAAGTACAAATTTACCATCATGTCTCAGGTTCAAATCCCACTTCTAACAACTTTCGATATTTTATTTTAGCAGTTTTAGCACCAGTTTTTTAGCAGTTTCGAATCCCCCACCTCTAACAATTTTCGATATTTTATAGTAATAATAAAACGTGTAAAATTAATAATATTTATTTTTAAAAAATTTAGCACAAGTTTTTCTAGATTATGAAAGTGCAAGTACAAATAAACAAGGGGATTTCACATATTAGGTCTTTCCACTAATGTTTTTTTAAATAAGGAACTAATTTAAAATAGTTTCAAATTAAGGTCAAAATCCAACTTAAATGTACCATTTTACCCTCAATATTCAAAATTACGTTTTAATATAATATTAAGTCAACCAATTTTCCATTTTGAATGCAAATCGCCATTAATTACTAAGTCTTCCCCAATTTTAGGACTTTTCCAAATCTCTGATATTCAAATCTTCCCCAAATCACCGCCTCAATTTTAGGAATTTTCCCAAAGCTCTGATATTCAACTCTTTCCCAAATATTTCCTCAAATCTTTGATATTCAAGTCTTCCCCAAATTTCTGATATTCAATTGTATTTTCCCCAAAGCTCTGATATTAAATTTAATTTTCAGACTTGAAGATCTGCAGAAAAATCGTCAAATCAAATTAGATATGTTTTTCAGATAAATCTCTGACTTGATTATGCAGAAAGATCTGCTGAAAAATCGGTGACTGTAATGCAGAAAAAAAATACTAAAGTTGCATGAGCATATAAATAATGCAGAAGTGTGCGTTAATTATGTGCATATACAAATATCATTATGCAGAAAAATGAATTTAATGCAAATTAGATCTTATCTTGAATCATCGCTTCACCATTAACACCCGCCATTAACACCAGCCTTCTCGAGTAAATAAGAGAAAAAGCACGAAAACTCTTCACTCTTAAAAATCACATTGTTCCTTCTATTCCATTGAATTATCCTATTCACCATTAACATTAGTCTTCTCAAATTCATCAAACATTGATTCTGTATTATTCGAATTGGGAATTGAAAAGGGAAAGTCAAGCGAATTAAATCAATTACCACGATCTTTTGCATAAATTGAAAACTGACTATATATTAAATAGGCCTAACCTGGATTCCTTCGAATCCACATGTTGATCGCATTTTTTCATCACAGAAAACTCTTTCCAGCGACAAATTCCAGAAATAAGCGCTGCCTTGGTCCAGATCGAACAAGACAAGGACCAGAAATACTAACCTGGAATTTTTGAGCAGCGTGAAAAACCTCCCAGATCACAACGGAAGGGATGAAGATAACCGTTTCTGACTATATATTAAATAGGCGTGTGTTAAGGAATGTATTATATCTTAAATTAATTAAATAATTATATTAAAAAAATAAGGGCATAATGGGTTATTAACATGTGTTTTTGTCCTTTTTTAAAAAGATTTTATTAGTTGTCCTTTATTAAGAAAGGTGTATGAATGGCCTTTTTTATAAATATTCTCAATAAACAAAAGGTGTATCATTAGCATACAATTTTCAGTTATAATATCATACACTTTTCAATTATAATAACATACAATTTTCATTAATATATAACTTACACTTTTCATTAATAGAACATACACTTTTTAGTTATAATAACATACATTTTTCATTAAATAAATCATACACTTTTCATTAAATAAACATACACTTTTCATTAATAGATCATACATTTTGTAGTTATAATAATATACACTTTTCATTAATATATAACTTACACTTTTCAGTTATAATATCATACACTTTTCATTAAAAACAATGTTGCACTTTTCAATATAGTAACATACACTTTTCATTAAAAAAACAAAGATACACTTTTAGTTATAATAACATACACTTTTTTTAAAAATAAAATAAATAAATATATAAAAAAAAGTCAACATTTAACTAGTAAAAGTCTACTCAAGTACATGGTGCATTTGAGTACATCCAGACTTGGATAAGTTTAATCACACCCATAAAAATATACTGTAATTATTTTCGAGATGTTGCTAATTTTGAATGCAAAATTTGTAATAACATACTTTGACTTTAAGCGTCCTAATTATACAACATCAGTAAAATTCAAAGTTTAAATCTAAATTTATCTATTTCGCATTCCCTTTTTTTTTTTCTATAATATCACTTTTTTTTTTTTTTTTTTTTAAGATTGTCACTGGTCGTATTTAGTAGGGATTATTATAGTATTAATATAAAAATAAATTTAATAAATAATTATTTTAATACAAGTATTATTAGTAAATTATCTCCAATGAAAAAAATATTAATGAACGAGTTTTTGAATATTTTATTAGTGGACCAACTAAATGGGTCTGATTATTTACACCTCCATTTCTGAGAGATGCACTCCCCCAATTTATACACTACCGAAATTTAGGTCACACCCCCCTCAAATGTCATAAATACCCCTCCCTTCATAACATACATATTACTACCCACACCCCAACCCTAAATTCATTCTTCATCTTCCCCACCCCACCCCACCCCACCCCACCCCACCTTCATCTTCCCCCTCCCTCCACCCCGTCGCCGGCCACCCCCGCCTGTAAAAAAAAAAAATCATCACGGTCGCGCGGCCGCCTCCTCCTCCACTTCTGTAAATTTTTTTTTTTTTTACAGATTGGCGGCCACCCCGTCCATCGACCGCCGCCAACCCCCAGGTATGCCCCCACCCCCTCCTCCTCCCCCGTCTGTAAAAAAAAAAAAGCTCTGCGGCCGCCCCCCTCCCCACCCTCATCGACATAACATAGTCGAAAATGAAAAAAAAATTCCTTTTTTCGACGAAACCGTGTCGACCATATACACTTCCGTCGACAACGATTTGTTGACGAGAGAGTATATGGTCGACACTGGTTGGTCGAAAATTATTAAAAAAATTGTGATTTTTTTGAGTTGATTTCTGTATTTTTTTTTGAGTTTGATGGTCGCCGAAAATGGTGTCGCCGGCGACCGGAAGTTGTGGGTTAGAGAAAGGTGAAAGAAATGAAGGTGGGGTGCATTTAGTAGGGAGAGTGAATCTAGTATAGTGTATATTTAATGAAGGGTATTTTGAATTTTTTATCCTATTATTATATTAAAAAATTGAAAGGAGAAGTGCACCTCCAAAATGGAGGTGCGTATAGTCAAACCCGCCACCCCAACTAAATATAGCAGGCCTAATAAGATATAAGTATAAACGGGCCTAATTCATGGGCCATTGCTGCTCAATTTGGTAAAAAAAAAAAAGAAAAAAAAAAGGAAAATAAAACGTGTAATTTATTTTAATTGCGAGCTTCCATGATCCATCAATGGTGAATTTGAGGTTTGAATATGGTGGAAACGAGCGACCAGTAGCTCCGGCGATGGAAACGGTGGCGGAAGGGTTGTGGGCGCTGGCGGAGCACCACGAGCAGGGGAGGGAGATAGGGAAAGCCGTGAAATGCCTCGAGGCTATTTGCCAGAGCTCGGTCTCGTTTCTCCCCATTGTCGAAATCAAAACTCGCCTCCGAGTAGCTGCTCTTCTTCTCAAGCACTCCCACAACGTCAATCACGCGAAATCTCACCTCGAACGAGCCGTACGTGTCATTTTAGTTGTTTTGTTGATGCTCATAGTTGTACAGTATGGTTCAGTTCTCTTTACTTTTCTGGATTTTTTAAATGAAGTTTTTCCCTGAACTAGTCGAATGCGGATTTAGCTTCAATTCGCCATTTCCTAGTTTGAGTGGAATTTTGTACTCCAATTAACCTTCTGGCCCCATTCAGTTTCATGTATAATTTACATGTGATTGAGTTGAGAATTTCTGCCGATTAGCTCTGATTTGTTTATAGAGGCATTTAGTAGATGAATTATGTCTTATATGAAATTTTACTTCATCATCTAATGGATGTCAACTTGGTGCAGCAACTTCTCTTGAAGTCTATTCCTTCTTGCTTTGAGCTGAAGTGCAGGGCTTATAGCCTGTTGAGCCAGTGTTACCATCTGGTGGGTGCAATTCCTTCACAAAAACAGATACTAAACAAGGGTTTAGAACTTTCTGCAATTTCTGGAGAGGGGTATGCCTATTTAGTGTATCCGCCTTGATTTGCTGCTTGGAGTTGGAAAACAAACTTATTATTTTCTGTACAATTGATATGATATGTTGCATATAAAGCTGTGATACATCCTCTGAATGCTACTAACATTATATTCAAAATGTCAAAATGGGTAGACAATGGCATATCTTCTTCCCTTAGAACAAAATTCTTTGTAAACACAGTTTATCTTAGAAGAGTCCCTGGCCTACCTTTTTTGGCAGATATCTGGCATTGAGTCTATTCAGATCTATAAATATTTTCTGAACACCTCTAACGAAGGGACAAATAGTAAATTTGAAAGAAACTGTCATCCCAATCAATCCAATTGGGATGCTTTTTATCTTTTTGTTGGCTGAAAGCTCAAGACAGCGCACTCCAGGGCGATCTTGTAGTTCCTATGGGGTGTACATGACGGGGTCTGATTTTGTCAGAAAAGAAAGCAGGTTTCTGGGGTTCTCCTTGCTATTTCCCTCTCGACGATGAAGCTAGTTCCCCATTTTCTCAGATGTGTTATTGGACATTTATTATTTTGATTTGCGGGAGATTCAAATTTAATTTGAAGTTCAATTAGATATTAATGTAAATGAACCATAAACCTTTTTTCACCCCATTCCCCCACTTGGGGGGCATGCCACGTGCTCTAATTCTCTGAGCTACAGACCCCACCTAAATTGGGGTTTATCGGGACCAACACAATGAGATTCCGTTTCCAGATGTTGTTCCCCTCCTAAAGGCAAGTTTCTTCAGGAAAAGAAGTTCACGACCCGTGGGATGAGTGGTGAATAAGGATATCGAGAATGTTTTTCACTGGGCAGTCATCAGTCCCCGTACGTGGTCTTATGACTTTGTAAATAAGGATCTCGAGAAAGTTTAAGGCCAAGATGCTGTTGGTAACCAACTAATGGGACTTGACATTGTTGGGAGCATATTTTTGTATTGAAAGAATTAGATACTCTTTCTTTTCTTTTATAACTCAAATTATTGCACAGGAAATTCATCTACCTTAGTATTTTTTTAGCACTAGTTTCAGAGCTGTTAAACATTTTTCTCACCGTAAATATGAAAACCCACTATTAAGAGTCTCTTTATTTATTTTCCAACTAATAAAATATTTAATGATAAGCTTTACCAATGTTTTTCTGATACTTGCCTTTTAAGCTTTTTTAGGGGAATGATATAATCTAGAAATTAAATTTGGTTTCTTTCCTAGATGCCTTAAAATTGAGTGCATTCTTCTTGACATCTCTTGTGCATTCTTTATGTTTGGTTTTGATATTCACACTATCAATAATTGTTACAAGTTAATATTCACACTCCCAATGATTTTCTAATATTGCCAATAAGGTTCTCCTTAGCTGCTCTGATATTTTGTGCTATGAAAGGTTTGTGTTAACAACTGTTATATTAAATCTTTGAAGGTTTGTTGGGAGATTGTGGTCCTGCAATTTCAATTCTCAGCTTGCAAATGCCCTGATAATTGAGGGAGACTATAATGGTTCTGTTGTGGCTTTGGAACAAGGACTTACATTTGCGACGGAGATGTTTTACCCAGAATTGCAGGTTTGTCTTAAATGGAATGATGATTTTTACCAGTCAAACATAATATTGGGACCAAGGGATGACATTTCAGGAGGTGGACAAAATCCTTGTCTTGGTGTATATATGGTGCTTGTATAGTTGTATAGCAACTCTTTGGCTTTGATCTATCTTTAGTCGCATGTCTACAATAAATTAGGAATTACTGAGCACTCTATATTGTACGTTAAGTTAAAGTAATGGCATGACATCTTTTATGTGCTTTCACAAAACCACTCTTAGGTTAGATGTGTTCAATCACTTCTCTCTCTACTTTACTTTACCTTACCTTACATGCTAAATGTATTTTCCTTATTTATTATGTTGCCTTAAAAAGATAAGTATCATCCTTCTTGGCATCTAATCTTTCTTTATTTATTTTTTTTGCGAATCAGATGTTTTTTGCTACATCAATATTTCACGTGCGAGTGATGCAGTGGGACAGTACAAGTCTGGTAGAGGAATCTGTCAACAGATGCAACCTTATCTGGGAATCTATCGATCCTGAGAAAGTAAGCTAAGTCCTCGCCATTTTTGTATTATTATTTCTTTTGAAAACATACACTAATCCTCACCATTTTTATATTATTATTTCTTTTGAAAGCATCCACTAAAACAAGAACTCTATTTATTTATCAACATTTACTGACTTTACACTGGGCCAGAGGGACAAGGATCCTCTCCATTTTTTTGGTAAATTTCTTGTAAATTTTGGAGAGGGATAGACACATTGAGTAGGTCCCACACTTTTGTATCTTCACTCATTATTTTATCATGTGTCTATCTGTCCGAAATTTACAAGAAATTTACCAAAAGAAATGGATCCAAATCTGGGCCAGAGAGAAAATGGCGAAGAGTCCACCTTGTTAAATGTGACAACTTTAGGTCTTGTAACTAAATAAGTACTGAGTTTTTTTTTGTTTTGTTTAATCCTCTCCTTATATCCAAAAGAAACAACATTGCCTCGGTCTACTGTTTTACCATGAACTGCTGCAATTGTTCTATCTACTTCGGATATGTGACTACAAAACTGCTGCTCAACGAATTAATACATTGGATGCTGCTATGAAGTCTGACTTGGAAAGGACACAACATATCCGAGAGCTCACCAATGAAATTGGTGCATTAAATCAGAGTCTCTCACGCTCTGACTTGAACTACAAAGACAGATCTGCCCTTTATGAAAAGCAAACTAAGCTTGAGGAACAACTTAGTAGTTACACAGGGGTAAGTTTAACAGGAAAAGCAACCCTGGAACCTGCTTATTTTGGAAATGTGAAGCGAGCATTAGCTGATAAGCTGGAATTAGCTCCACCTCCTATTGATGGGGAATGGTTGCCAAAAGGTGCAGTCTATGCATTGATAGATCTTATGGTGGTTGTTTTTAGTCGACCAAAAGGTCTTTTTAAGGATTGCCAGAAGAGGATTCAGTCCGGGCTACAAATCATCCAAGGTTGGTTTTGGAATGTGATATAAATTTCACTGTCTTCCTCTTTCCATTTGCAATTTGATGTTTTATATTGAGTCATGGTTTTGTCCTGTAGTCACTGGTGAGTTTAATTGTCTATCCATGCTCAAATGTATATATATATAGGTCATTATTCATGAAGTACTTCTGAGGACTTGATAATTTCTTTTGTTATCTATCACACAGGGACTGGACTGACTATTAAAAACAGACCCTTAGCAATGTATTCTCTGTTTTTATGTCACGTATTATCATAATTATTGCATCTAGATATTCTTTAAGTTTAAAGTATTGTGAAAGAAACGTAATTTCTGCAGATGAAGTTTGGAGTTGGGTGTGCATCTGGTAGGTATAGATAAGTAAATTATTTTACTTTCCTAGTCAGGATTATAATATATGATGACTTATAAATGGTAAAATTATTTTATTTACATCTAGTGTGTTTGCATGTATTCTTTATTCCATTGTTATACTGCAAAGCCATGGATTTTGAATTTTATTACATGCGACTGTTGGCTAAAAATCAGGGTAAACCTTAAAAGGGAAAGTAGTAGTGGTGATTTATTTATATGAAACCTCTCATATTTTAATTCCCAAAGAACTGATTATCAAGTGACTGAGGGTAAATCCTTAATACTTATTGAGGTTTTTAAGTAATGAATCTCATATATTAGCATGTCCAGAAGTTAATATGCAGTTCAACATCACTGAAAATTTATGACCTGCTAATGGATATAGAAAGCAATATGTTGCTGGAAACCTAACTGGTGGATGGTGTCGAAGTAAAATCATTAGAGAGTTGGTAGTTCATGAGACATTTTGTTTACCTAAAAATATGCTTACAATCTGAATTGTTGTTTTACTTGCAGAGGAGCTAGTGGAGCTAGGGATTACTGACATTGCCAAAGGTGAGGTTTCTGTTTATGTTATGTGACTAATGTCTACAATATACTGATCAACCATGAAAGGTCTTCAAAAACACACACACACAAAAGAAAAAGAAGGGGAAAAAAAAGAAAGAGAGAGTGAGTGAATAAGAAAGATTATTGTAAGCGGTCTATAACTTTGTAAATGCTCAGTTGTCTCAGTTGTGTTATCTAATATCCACTGCCTGAAGGGTTATTAACATGTGTGTTGTGCATTAAACTGAATGCAGAAGTAGAGTTACAACACTCTGCAATTTGGATGGCTGGTGTCTATTTAATGCTTCTAATGCAGTTCCTCGAAAACAAAGTAGCAGTTGATCTTACACGAAGTGAATTTGTAGAAGCGCAAGAGGTTGGTTTATCACCTCTCTATCACATTTTTTATTAGGGTTGATATTTCCTTTATCTAAATTAAACTTCAAATCCAGACTGCTTGTAAGTAGTGCAATTTAGGCATAAATATAATATTATACTTAGAATAACCTGAAGTGATATATTTTCTTAAGTTCCATCTTTTTTCCTCTTTTATTTGTCCCATTGAATGTTGAACAATTTTATCTTCCTCAGTGTTAAGTTTTTGCTACTACTTGGATGGTGATATATTTTATAGCGGGGGAGAAATCTAGAAAGCCAATTTTCAATGTGATCTTTGCTCAATGGAAAACTGAACACTGCCCCCCTCCCCAGATAATAATAAAATAAAGAAATAAGAATTAATGTAGCATTATTGCCTGAAAGTTCAACTGCACACTATAAGTTTTCCATAAGGACGTGGTTATTATGAATATACGTCTTAAAGGGATTACTTGTACATACAATAGAGTTGAATGAAGTTAAGTATATGTATAAGCTGTGCATCTGCTCTCAAGGTTTGTTAGAAGAAAAATATGTTGGAGTGGATTGCTCTTGTTCAATTCAGGAATATCTTTAAAGTTAACTATTCTATTCAATCCGTATTCGATGTATATGTCACAAATATATAAATACTTTTGGTCTGTCCCCAGGCTTTGGTGCAGATGAGAAATTGGTTTGTTCGCTTCCCAACAATCTTGCAGGCTTGTGAGTATACGATTGAGATTCTAAGGGGCCACTATGCCCATTCCGTTGGCTGCTATGATGAAGCTGCTTTTCATTTTCTTGAAGCATCAATGGTAATATTGTGATTCTCTTTAAGTGTCCCTTCTCTATCTCCCTCCCTTTTCCCAGTGACGTTTTTGCTGATGATATCTGTTGCATAATAGTCATAGTTATTTTCTTCACTGATGACCCCAGTTATTCTCTCTCTCTCTCTCTCTCTCTCTCTCTCTCTCTTTCCCCCCTTCTATTTGTAACATGTTATGAATTTTTTCCTTGATCCTCCTTATGTAGTTAACGCAGAGCAAATCTCTCCAAGCTGTTAGTCACATTTATGCAGCAATATCCTTTATCTGCATTGGGGATGCTGAATCTTCATCAAAGGTAATAATGCCCCCCTCCCCCCCACCCCCACCCCCAGTGTATGTTTTAAAGTGCCTGTAGCTACGATGGAATTATCAACATATACTTACAAGGCCTCACTATCACACAGGCTGTTGATTTGATTGGACCTGTTTTAGGAGTGATTGATTCTTTTGTTGGGGTACGAGAGAAGGCCATTGCACTCTATACTTACGGATTCCTACTCATGAGGCAAGAGAATCTACAAGAAGCCAGGTAAAGATTGAATAATTATATTACTTTTTTTCATTTTATCAGAGTGATCCTTTACCTATTGCGTATTTGCTAGTAAAATATAGCATCTTCCTCATTTTTTTTTATGTATGCTATAACGTTTATGCAGAGCCCGACTAGCCTCTGGCTTGCAGACTACACACACTTATTTGGGGAATCTTCAACTTGTTTCTCAGTATTTGAGTGTGCTTGGAAATTTGGCACTTGCTCTACATGACACTGGACAAGCTAGAGAAATCTTAAGATCTGCTCTAACATTGGCAAGGAAGCTCTATGATATTCCAACCCAGAACTGGGTTCTCTCGAATATGACAGGTATCTTAATATGCATATATATACATACAATAGAGGGTACTCCTTCCGTCCCGGGGAAAGCTCCCCATCAGCTCTGGGCACGGAGGTTAAGAAATACAATATAGTAAGTAGATGTATTAGAGGTGATGTGATTGAGAGAGAGAAGAATATAATAAAATGTGAGAGGGAATAGTTTGTCAAAAAAGGAATGAGTAGCTTTCATTGGGACAGACGAAAAAGGAAAATTGGGTAGCTTTCACTGGGATGGAGGGAGTATTAGTTTGTGCATAATTGAGGACTCACTACTACCTAATTAGGGTTATCTATATGTGAATTGTGATTATTTTTTTGTGAAAATGTAACTCCGTGGCAAATGCATTAATTACTTCCCTCAAGATATTGGCATGTCATTAATACCAAAAGGTGATAACTACTCTGAAAATTACTTTCTACTTCATGGTCTAGAGTCAGAGTTGAATGATTGTACTGCTGCTTGGAGACACTCGTTAAAAGAACATAAAAAAGGGGTTAATCAAGTTAATTTCACATAATCTGAAATAGGTCAAATAGAGGGGAAAAAGTCCTAAACTTTGTGATATGTTAATATATTGCCATTTCTTCAGAACTGACTATTTAGCCATTGCAAGACTAGTTAGGTACAATATTGATAATTTGTCAGGAATTCAGAATGGACAAACTTAGATGTGGTTTTAAGGTATTTTTAACCATGCCAGAGTACATCCAAACTATAGTATGCAGAGAAAAAAAACCCCCCCACAAATATACTCATGAAAACTAAGTTCTATGCATTTTATGTATTTTATCAGGTGAAGGAACTATATAATTAAAGTCTAAATTAGGTGAGTTTTAAATGATTTGTAACATAGATCCTTAAAGTCAATGCAATTTCCACTTTAACACACACGTTAGTTAACTTTTACCATCCTCACAAACTGGCTAAAATAGCTAGACGTCACAATAATTAGATTTCTTTGGCTAGTCAGCCAATAAAACAGTGTGGACGCTTGTGTTTCATTTTTCCTTCCCCATTGCTGAAGAGATGTGTGGAGAAGCATTTGGTAAGAAACTAAGAATATCTGAAAGGCAAATGAAGAGCTGTGAGGTGCATAATATGTAGATTTTGGCAAATAATACACAATTTGTTGAGCCCAAATAACTTTGATTTTCCGTGAGCATCTATCTACTACTAATTGCAAATTAATTTGTCGTTTGGTATTGGTAGCTTTGTACCAGCAATCAGGGGAGAAAGGAAGTGAAATAGAGAACCTCGAGTATCAAAAGAGAAAGGTAGAGGATTTAAAGCAAAGACTTGCCACTGCTCGTTCGACCATTCATCACAACGAACTGGTAATCACATTTGATTTGGCTCTCATTACCAGAATCAGTTAAAATTATATCAAATTAATTTTTCGATTTTCAAAATTTGCAGATTGCAAAAGTAAGAGTCCGAGTAGATGAATTGAACGAGCACGATATGAAACGAGCAAGTGCTGGTCCTTCTAAGAGGGTGGATCTTGACATCCCTGAATCTGTTGGGCTGTTGACTCCGCAACCCATGTTTTCATCAGCTAGGCTTATGGATGTGGACATTGGAAGGCTTGGCAAGAGGAAATTATAGTATCCTATCTCACCTGTAACTCATATATTTATTAGTAATATTTAATTTTTTGATGCATGGAAGGCTCCCCTGTGTAAATTGTAGTTTAGCCATAGCTTCTCAAAAACCTGTAATTAAAGAAATCATCATTTTGGACCTTTAATTTTTGGAAAGACTGTATTTTGCAGCAGCAATTGAGTGATTTGAAAATGAAGAAGTAACAGACGTCTGCCTGTTTCCGGTGCCACATAACTCTTTGTTCCTCTGACCTCAGTATAAGTGTTAGTTTGATCTTGTTTCAGGATCTTTGCAAACCCGGGGTACTGCGATTTTACTCATTATTGGATTTTTCTGCAATTGCAATCGGATTTGAACCGGTTCCTGCTTTGTGGGTTTTCTTTAATCTACGGATACGTATTTCAATTCGCTTGTGTTTCGATTCATTTTCAGATAAGGTCCGGGTGAATGCTTCATTTTACGTTAACTTCATTTGTTAACATGTAGTATTAATTAATAGGTTGGATAATATTAATTACTATTATTTTCCACAATTATTATTATGAACAGTATTGGTATGCATGTTTTTATTTATAAGTTGAACATTATAGTTCATATGATTAAATGTATCAATTAACAACGAACCAAAAAAATAGTACTCGTAATAAAAAGGAGCAGGAAAAAATGAAGTGAAAATAAAAAAGGGTTTATGAAATTAGGGAAAAGTGGTGAAAAAGATTTCGGCGGTGATGGAATTGGAAACTATAAGTTCCAGGAAATCAGGAATAACTGATTATTTTCCAGTATTGAAGTGAATCGGAAAATACTAATAATTTGATTTCTTTGCATGCATATATAACAAGGGTATAAGTGTAACCCCACATTTTTTGTCCTTAATTTTTATACCAGTTTAAAATAAAAATATTATCTGAATCTAATAATAAAATATACTGAACACATATATGACTCTTAACAAGTTTATAATATAACAATGGTTCGATATATATACTATCGAAGTGCATTCATATTATCATATATGTGTAATATTGTGTGTAGTATAAAAATATTCAATAAACAGTACTACTCCACACCTCGAACAGGACGTGCAATTAATCCATCCAATTTTGAGTTTCATATAATTAAAGCATACCGTGATTATTAATCCATATATACTGGAGTATTAGGAACTTATTCTACTGTATTTATAGTTTAAACCATATTTATAGTTCAAAGTTGGCCCATTAGCTCAGTTGGTTAGAGCGTCGTGCTGGTCGCAGGTTCGAGACCTGCATGGGCCATTTTTTTTTTGTTCTTGTAATATTAAAATGACCAGATTTTTTTTTTTGTTCTTGTAATATTAAAATGACCAGATGGGTAAATAGGTAACTGAAAATATATTCAACGCTTTAAGTATATACCGAAATGTTGAAAAAATAGAATTGCCATTTTTTTTTTTTGTTCTTGTAATATTAAAATGACCAGATGGGTAAATAGGTAACTGTAAATATATTCAACGCTTTAAGTATATACCGAAATGTTGAAAAAATAGAATTGAAGTAAAATTATTTCATGGCATTTGAAATTTTGAATTATATATTTTCTACCAAAATCCTATATGACTTTCGATCTGAAATAATGTAAGATAAAAACATTGATATTTTGGTAGAATTCTTTTATGTCACTTTAAGCAGTCGTCTTTTACATAAAACATGATTGATGATATTATTACGTGAGACCATCTTATAGAGTGTTCCAAAAAAAATAAAAATAGATGAGACCTTGTCATTACTTTTACAAATTTTCACTAAAAAAAAAGATCTTAAGTGACGAATTTTACATATGTACTAAGTTTTAGCCATTGTGCACATTACAATATAGACAACATATTTTGTGCATATATAGGCATTATATGCCTTGGACTTTTCCCATTTACCTCACCACAACGATCGAACCACAGACCAGTATCTTGGATAGATCGAGAACTCGCCCGATATGACATCGCACCATCTAGTTTGACTGCAGCAGTTTGCCCTGTTCTTTTAGCACATCTGTATGAAATTTGGATTATTGTAAATCACTGTCAGCAAATTCTACTGATTTACTTCAATTATTTGGGATGTCCCGTCTTTTCTATATGTCGACCGGCCTCCACATGTACATAATGTCCTTGTACCGGAAATTGACCATCCTACAGAAGACCTTGAACACAATATCGTCCAACAGTACTGAGCAAAATGATGAGGGCAATAGCAAGGGGAATGCCCTTGCCAATTCAAATAACGATGGGGAGGGGACCCGCCCCTTGTTTGTCAATTAAGCTAGGAGTTTTATTCATTATATTTTGAAACCAATTAATATATATATATATATATATATATATTAATATTTTGAGTATTTTCTTCTTTAATTAATTTAATTTGTTGGTTTATTAAAAAATTGGCAACACATCCAAAATAATACCATACCAATAATTATGCTTATTTTTTCAACACACATTATATTTGTTAAATTTGTAATAACGAACCAACACATATTCAAAATTTAAATCCAACGAGTGTTAATTAAAAAATCAATTGAACAAGTTGTACATAAAACATAATTAAAATTAAACTTCAATTAAAAATAAACGAATGATCGTACTAGATGACGTTTAATTTAATTTATTAATACTAAAATTATAAAATAAAATTACAAATTAATTTATGACGTACCAGATGACGATGCAAACCTTGTAATTCTCAATTTCTTCCATATTTTGAATATTCAGATCAAAACCCACTTCTATTTCATTTGCAGAATTGCAATAAAAAAAAAAAAAGACCTCTAAAGGTCAAAAATTTTATAAACGAAAAGAATTTCCAAGAAAACATAAACAAGATTGAAATTTGCACATTTGTAAATTAGGAAGGTAGTAAAATGGGGTGGAGAAGGAACACAGTGTCCCCTAAAGAAAATCGAATATACTCTCAAAAAGAATTTTTAAGAGGGATTCTTTTCTTTTTTAATATATTAATTTAATTTCCTCACTAATTAGCGAGGCAAAAAATCTCTAAGTAAATAGCAAGGACAGAAAAATTTCTCACTAAATTCCACACTAATTAGCCAAGATTAGAAGTCCTCACTATTTTGAGTATTTTTTTTTTTTTTTAGTGTTTCTACATTTTATTTAATATAAATCAATATATGTATATACATTAATTTAAATAGTAAAAGAAATTATGTGCGAATACGCAGCTTAAACTCATTGAAGTAGGTTTTGCGCTGGTGAGCGAGCACCTTACCTTACTCTAAC
Source organism: Galeopsis tetrahit (assembly GCA_963675135.1). Lineage (NCBI taxonomy): Eukaryota > Viridiplantae > Streptophyta > Magnoliopsida > Lamiales > Lamiaceae > Galeopsis > Galeopsis tetrahit. The sequence goes on along the minus strand of OY776129.1, from coordinate 63,748,574 downwards.
AGTAAGCATTCATGGTGCATGACTAAAAATGGACGACATCGCTTTCAATTTCCGGCTACCTCATGACATTAACAAATTAAACGATAATATTAAACATTTAAAATAATGAGTTACATCATTCCCTGAAGGGTAATATGCATCCTAGCTAGTGTCTTGCAGACGTGATCGATGTAGAAGAATATATTGTTAGGCGCGCGTCACAAACACCCTCGGCCTCGTCTCTGAAATGGCCGACCATTACCATTTATGGTATTGAACTTAGCGACGGATTTGTGGTGGTTTACAAATTTGTCACTAACTCAAAATAACTTCATTTCTACTTGGTTTGCGACAAAAAATAGTCATAATCCAAAATTTGTGACAGTTTTTACCGTTGCAAATCAAGCAGTTGTATTCAAAGTTCGATTTACAATGGAGTAGTTTTTACTATCATAAATTCAAAGGTTGAATTTACGATAGTTTTTGCGTCTCTTGTAATTTGCGACGACTTTAATTTTCGTTGTAAATCTTTTAGACATTGACCATTTGACTATATTCGTCGCAAAACCGTTGAAAATTTGCAATGAATTTATAGCTGTCAAAAATCTATGGTAATAATTAATCTCCTTTTTTTTGTAGCGTTTTGTATTTATTTTTTTAATATATATGTATCTCAAGACTTTTATGGGTATGTTTGATTTGAGTTATAAAATTGGATTTGGAATTTTGTAATCTGATTCTATTTTGAGATTTTAGAATTAAAATTTAAAACCCCAACCTATAAATGCCTATAAACACTACAAATAGTGAATTCTATAAATACCTAAAAACTCTATAATTAAAATTAGGGTTAATTGCAAAAAAAATCACGACCTTTAGTAAATTTATCAATTACAACATATACTTTTTTTCTTTGCAATTCGATACACAAAATTTTCGATTAATTTTAAAATGATGTGACGCCGGAAAGATCAAAATCGCCATATTGGCGCCAAGTAAGACGGCCAACTAATTAATTATTGCTATTTTTTAATAAAAAAACAATTTTAAAATAAATAAAATAAAAATTAAACAAGGTGTACATAAATTTTAATCACAATATTCTTCAATTCGTCAATCCTTCAATCGATTTGTTTGTTTATGATGGGCTTAGATTCGCGGGGCACTTATTCTCCATGGAATTTGGGAAGAGAGCATGAGAAACCAATTTTATTAACTAATCACACAATTTTTTAGTTTTTCTATTGACTTAATTTTTCCTAATAACACACCAATAGCATAAACCACCTTTATTGATAAGCTCTAAAAGAGTCATTAAATGACACTATGATCAGAAAATACTCCTAAGGAAAAAAAAAATACTCCATGTAATTGTAGGGGTTGCGAATTCTGAGTGAATATAATTATGTCTTTTGTGTGCGTGTGCGTTTAGGATAATTATTAATAAGGGCTTGTTTAATTTTGTATTTTTTAGAGTTTTAAAATTGTTTTTTTTTTCCATTAAAAAATAGTAATAATTAATTAGTTGGCAGTTTTACTTGGCGTTAATGTGGCGATTTTAATCTTTTTGGCGCCACATCATTTTAAAATTGATCGAAAAATTTGTCGGTGCATTAAATTGTAAAATTAAAAAAGTTGGTGTATTGAATTGCAAAGAAAAAAAGTTTATGTTGTAATTGATAAATCTACTAAAGGTGATGATTTTTTTTGCAATTAACCCTTAAAATTAAATAATAACTTACCCAAATTAAAAAAACAAAACCATACCATTAACAGTAGTTTGTTCCTCTTGAGAAAAACATTTTGCAAATTAATTAATTTTAATTGAATTAGGGCAAATTAAAGTTGTCATAGTGGTGTCATCACCAGATAGACAATTTGTGCATATCCTTAAACCCTACTAATTAACTCATTTATATATATATATATATATATATATATATAGATGGCCATATATATATAAAGCAGACACACTTGTTGCTAGCTATAAATATATGCAACTTCTCAAGACAATCTAATTACTACTTCCACATTCAAGCACACAGACAGAGAGAGATGATGATGGAGGTGGTTTTCCTTAATTTCCTACATTCACTTTAATTTGCTTCTGCTTCTTTAACCCTACCCCAAGCCTACCCATCTTCATTCCCTTTATAATTATAATTCCTATACATGCATCTTTCATTTAATTTCCAGATTTTGAAGAAATTAAATCAAATATATATACTGTACTCTTCATATTCGATCTATATATTCTTTCTCTCTTATTTTAATTACTTTTTCAGGGATATGATTTGAGTTTTGTTTTACTTTAATTTTTCTGCTGTATCTAGCTAGCTCTTTTTATTAATTAAGTCAATATTTATTTTTTGTGCTTCAATTTGTATTATTATATATATATATATATAGATGAAAAAAGGCATAGGGTTTGGACTAATTCATTGGAAGATCAAATCAGTAAGCAGGGTAGTGTGATCGATCTGTATTAATGGGTAGTTGCAGATTTGAAGGAGAAAAATACGCCATCCATGTATAATTATAATTAATTAGCTAGTGACAACCCTAATTAAATTTCACTCTATCTTTTTTTCTCCAAGGAAAATTAATGAAATCATATATTTTGGAATATTTGATGATTTTGAAATGAAAGATCCAACCCTTGTTTTGTAGAGAGATGTTAAAAGGGTTTAATTTTAATTAATTATATTATTGCTCCTAATTAATTTCTATACTGCTCCCAAGGTTAATTAGGGTAATTGATTGCCTCTTCAATTCCCTTGTGATTTCTTTTAATTATTGCTTCGATCTATTATAAAAATTAAATTTATAAACATCACATGAGTCCTAGCTAGGGTTTTGATTTTTCATGCATATATTTATTTCCAATATTTTATATATATTCAGAAAATGTGTGAGATAATATTAATTATTAGTATTAATTTTGCCTTATTAAAGTGCAGCTGAAAATGACAAAGTGGGATAGCTCAAGTGGTTAGAGCACCACTACCTAGACTTTAGGTCATGGGGAGGGAAAAAAAGGGATGGGTATTTAACTTGTAATCAAAAAAAAAAAAAAAAGTGCAGCTGGAAATTAGCGCGCATTCAAATTTGTATGTGCCATAATTCTTAATATTCTTCTTTCCTTTTCCTGTTTATTAATTGGAAGATCAATTAATTTGATCTAAGTTATGATTCTTAATTTATAATTCCTAGATATATAATTATATATATCCGGCCTAGCTCATTCAATTAATCAAAAGTAGTACTAGTTGTGAATAGAGCTGCAGGTTGAGGGAGCTTCCTTCAGTCCAGTCATGGATAGGTGATGGGGTTCGATTTGCTGCCACCTCATTCGAGCAAATGCAGTAGAACCAACATTAATTAATTGTTCTACTGCGAATGCGTGAATGATGCGGGAGCAAATTTTACCATCCTTTTTCTCTGTGCTTGGACTGAAGGGAGCTCCCCCTTACTATTCTACCGTACCTAACCAATTCATTCTAGCTTTTAATTATAAATATTATTTGTTGTGTATATATATATATATATATATAGTGTTGTTTTTGTCATCAGGTTTAAGTGAAGGGGATTATTCGGAAGCTTAATTTGAAGATCGATCGACAACACATTTTTTAAGTTTAGGGTTTTCAATTATTGTGATTGTTTTAGGATTCCATTTTTAACCAAAATTCCAGAATTAATCATGTCATATATGTGGGGGTTATTGCTAAAAAATTACTCTCCTTCCTTATTATTAAGTGCCCTATATATTTTCACTTAAAATTTTAATTTATTGTAATTATTTGCCCATAATTAAGTCAATATTTTCATCCATTTCTTCTCAATTTATCTCATCCATATATATATATATCTCTAAACAAATTTAATTAAGAAAGTTCTTTATTATATAGCTCTTATATATTTCCTACTATATATATATACTCCTATATGTCATAATTATTTATTATTTAATTTCTATTTTTCAATTGAGCATTGATCTTTTGCTTAAACAGTTACTCCATAAAACACAAGCAAATGAAATATTTCATCAAGAATAAATAAATAAATATATACTCATGCTACTGTATTATAAGTCTTTTGCTTAAAAAGTTATAAAACCAAGAAAATGACATACTCATAATATTTCATCAAGAATAAATACATGCATATATACTTCCAATAATGCTAAATTAAAATCCTATGAAATTTACCTTCACAGTTAATTACCTCTGTGTGTGAACAATATTTGATGGATTCTTTCTTGCTGGCTTTCCTTTGTTTCATATTTCTCTTCTCTTCTTGGGGCCTTCCATCCATGGATTGATTCATAATATTTTTTCCAAAAAATGAATTAGGAATAAATTGAAGTAATTGGGCCGGGAGAGCAAACTTTCAAAAAAGAGGGGGTAAATTTTTATTAAGGATTTAGAAATATAAATGAAATGAATTTGTATATAATGAAAAAAAAAATTAAGGGGAGCACACCTTAAATCGTCTCTGCTTTCTTCCACATTTGTGTTTGGACTTCTGATGAGATAAGCTAGCGATTGTATAATTACAAGTGTGTAAAAAAAGAAGCATCAAATTATATTCTGTAACGCAAGTGTTAATTTAATTACTACAGTATTATCTTATGACAGTACTATCTATGCAACCAAAATATATCTGAATATTTAAAATATTTATTCTACAAGTACGTTAATGAATACATACACAAATCATTAACATAATGAAATTCAAAACATAAATTAGAAATTAGAACTGAACAAAATTTATAAAAGCTTGATTAATCTAGTTTATGTCAAAAGGTGAAATTAAATTAAAATTATAGTCATGAATGGTAAAATGAATATAAAAAATTAATTTCTTCATTTTTATGAGTTTAAACTTGACTTTATTCATACACACCCCCATAACCCTTACTATATATGTAGAGATTATGGTTACCACATTATTTTGGATTATAATTTAATAGACACGGGAGTATTGGATAATACCGTGTATGTGGAGTGGAATTGACTAATAATTAAGTACTAGTATTATAATTTATTTAATCGATGAATGATGCAATTAATATTAATATAGGTAAAGTTGGTAGACACCCCATTCACCAATTAGGTCTAAAATTGAATTGAATGTGCATTATAGGCTTTTTAGCCAATCTCACAAAATCCGGCTTAATTCTGTATTAATGTACTTTGGAACTTGAATCTAATTAGTAATTAAATTAAAATGATCTCTACCCCTTAATTAATTAATTAATTAATCACGCTTTCCCAACACTCCTCCCATGCCAAGTTTAGTTTTATAATGACTCGATCGGTGTAGTAGATTCCATCTACTACAACTTGTTTGGACCAAACAATATACTAATTTATTATTAGTTGCTTGTCAATTACAACCATAACTCCTTAATTAAATAAAAAGGAAATTAAACTCAAGTTTAACAAGCCGGTGAGATTGAGAAGATATGAAATTAAAATTAATAAACGTTTTAGCTCTTACATAGAAAAGCATGGAGGAAAAAAAGAAAATACAAAAAATATATATACTCACTTGGTGTACAACTGGTGCCCATAAATTTAATTTATACTAGACATATAAAAAGAATATATTGCATAGATTATAGATACCATACTATGCACTAAAATCAAATTTAAATATGATAAAAAAATGTTGCCGAATATTGGACCAATCAGACGCTTAAACTGACTTCGTTTTGTGTTTAATTAGTATTTAATTAACTCCATAACCATGGGGCGTCATTAGGAGGGGATTCGATGTCGCTCTTAGTTTTGAAGTAATAAAAAAGTGACTTCATTGTGTAGATCGATAATATCAAAGTACAATTTGGGGAGGAGTTTCTTGCATCTTCATTTTTTCGATGCAATATATACCTCCTCTTTTTTATTTATTTCTTCATATTTTGTCTCTAAATTGTCTCTAGGATGTCGTTTGGTTGATTGAGTTTACAACTTTACACGTGAATTTACTTTTTTATAATACTTTTAATTAGTTTGTAACTTGTGCGATGGTGATAAATTTTGTCAATGGTATACTTTTGACTGATTTAAAAGTCCTAATTAGTTGTTAATTATCTAAATGAAATTCATTTTCCAAATTAAAATTCTTTCAACCATTTTGTGAAAAAAGTGGAATGAATCAGCTTTAAATTTCCGATTTAGTTCTACTATTCAACTGGTCTGAAAAGATGTACTAGTGGTTTCATCAGAAATATTATATTTAATAATTATTATTTGATTTTATTAAAAAAAAAAATTATGCACCAACTATCTAGAAGACTGACTTTAAATCTTCACATTTTGATTAAAAAAGTAGAAGCATAAATTACTACGTCTCTCACCGTTTACGTTTTCTGGGTGCATTTTGACATTCGAAAGGAATTTCAAAATTTCAAACTTGTGTAGATTCATGAATCATGACCTTCCCACTAGTTGGTTTCTTAATTTGGACCAATAATTGGAAATTAACCAATGTAGTTTAAGTTTAATTAAATAAAAATAAGTCATTTATCTCCATAAACAATGAAGTTTATTAAGATTAGTTTCAACTACTCAAAAAATTAGTCCATTGATAATTGCATCTTAATAAAGTTAATAGTTAGAGGGGTGTGACCAGTAGCTAGCCCAAATAATAACATACAGCTAACTTGTAAACGTAATTAATTACTTTTAAAAATATAATATTAAAAAGTCATTTCATAATACTTTATTGATTAGGTCTTGTTGACTCAAAAGCTCTATTTCAAGAATTAATTTCAATTGTTGTCATCTTCAACAACCCCACTTCATAGGACTATTTTATTTTATGATCATTACCTAATTCTTATTTAAATAAAAGTCAAGTACAAATCATGGACCACGCACCAAATATTCCTCTATATCAAATCAAGTGAATAATTTCTCCATTTGACATTTAAAAAAATATAGAATATAATTAAACTGGAAAACAATTATTCTCTATACAATCATTCTTGCATGATCACTGGCTACCCATCTTTTGTCTAAATTGCAGATGTTGTACAAGTATAATACTCGAATTAATGACTGTACAAAACGATTTCAAAATCCCGGCAACGTGGAACGCAGAAACGAGACGAAAAACTACACGATCATCGCGGTGCAATCGAGGGAACGATCCCACTCACAAGATCACTGCCCGAGACATCCTGTGAGACAAAAGGGGTTTTCATCGAAGCAGACGAAGATGGGGTCGTTGCAAGTTTCCCAGAATCGGAGACCAAAGATTCAGTCGCATGGGTGTCCGATTCTGGCAACATAAGCCATATGCTCTCGAGTTCTCTATACACTTCCGACATTGAAGGCCGAGCATCAGTCTCTTCATGGCAACACTTGAGGGCCAAATTTATGAATTTTTCCACACACTCGGAAGGATAAGATCCCATTCGATCATCAATGATCGAGAATATCATACCCGAACGATATGCAATGTTAACCTAATGCATGCAGATTGGCAAGTGTTAATACATAGCAACAAATCTGTCTTTTGCAAGAAAAATGTACTCCCTCAAACTCATATTAACTGTCTTTCTACAGAATGATTTTTTACTCAAAATATCATATTTGAATTTTACCCTTCTACTTGTTTTAGTAATAGTATGCATTGACTAAACAAATTTACTCCATTTATGTAAACAAAATGGTAGAAATGTCACATTATAAATTTACACAAATATTTATTGATATTTAGTGACTTTTTTAATTCGTGTGAAACATCCTTAAATGACAATTAAAAAATGGGTCGCAAGAATCATAAATATAGGACAAGACAGTACCTCGCGAACAATGTTTTTGCCATGTGAAATTGGGTGCATCCCGGTTAACATTTCCAACAATACAACTCCGAGGCTATAAACATCGCTTTTGTCTGTCAGCTTATGAGTCAGGAAATACTCGGGGTCGAGGTATCCCTGCAAGAATCAGGAATCAGCATTACAGAAAAAATTGGATAATTTGCAATAAAAGATTTTGTCTGGAAAGAAGCACGAGGATGCTCACTGGTGTGCCTTTGACAACTGTAGATACATGAGAAGGTAAGGCTCCTTCAAGCTCTGGAACTGGAGCTAGCTTAGATAGCCCAAAATCAGCAACCTTTGCAGTAAATCTAGAGTCGAGCAATATGTTTGTGGCCTTGATATCTCGATGAAATATTGGAGGATTCGCTTCCGTATGAAGGTACAAGATGCCTCTGGCTGAACCCAACGCGATTTTTATCCTCATAGCAAAATTCATTGGCAATTTAGTCTTACCTGTCGTACAACATTAACGTTGAAAAACGTGCTGTAACAAAAATTCGGTTGCAACCGAAACGAAAAAACAGAGGAATGGGGAGAGAGAGAGAGAGAGCAAAATCTTATTTAAGAAGGATGCTTTCAAAACTGAGTATGTGTAAGTCACTTATACACCAGTTGTACGGTGTAACTGTACACAACTAATATTGTTCAGTGAAAACAACTACTCCCTCTCTCCCATTTTGTTGGTCTTTCTAGAGATGAATTTTTGTCCCAAAATAATTTTCATTTTGCACTAATCTAGAAGGATTAAATGTTATATTTGAATATTGCCGTTATATTTGCTTTTGTGATAATATGCATTAAATAAATGACCATGTAGGTAAATAAAAAGGTAAAAATGACACATTGCATATATATATTTATTGCTATTCAACGAGTTTCTTAATTCGTGTGAATCATCCTAAAACGACAAACAAATTGGAACGAATGAAGTAATATTGATCAACTAATACCTTTTAGTAAAACAACTAATACCATTGTAAAATGCTTTGAGTTGCATGGTGCACCTAGTGCATACAAGACTTTGTGTTCGAGAATTACCTGATAGGTGATCCCTCAAGGTTCCATTTGGCATGAACTCATAAATCAACATCTGCATTACAAAAAGCATGATAAACATAAGCACCCAATGCCATCACCAGTCTACGTACATACATGACCGATCAGGGCTGTTAAGTAATCTAGTCAAGACCGTTATTTTCTGAGAATTTAAAATCATTTAGTAATTTTGTTTTTTGTATTAACGTACCTGTTCACCTTCTTCATCACAATATCCAAGCAACGAGACTAGGTTCCTGTGGTGCAGCCTCGATAAAAGTTCTATTTCTGTTAGAAACTCCCTTTCACCTTGCAATGATCCCTCTTGAGCACGTTTTATGGCCACAATGGTTCCATCAGCAAGAACACCTCTATGAACTTTTCCGTATCCCCCTGCCCCAACCACAGTCGAGTCACTGAAATCATTTGTTGCCTGTGCCATTTCCCTATAACTGAAGTCCTTCACACCGTCAATTCTGATTGAGATCTTTGTCGCTGAAACATAATATAAGCATTATTTTTAGAATGGAACTATTTATAAGTAAAATAATTCACGGCCTTTTCACATTTTTTTCAATTACAACATATGTTTTAAAAAAAGCAATTTGATACACCACCTTTTAAATTGTTGCAATTATATCGCATGATTATTTTCCGGCAAGTCATGCAGACGTGGCAGTATATGAAATTGCAAATAAATTTAAAAATCGTGATTGTTTTGGGACTCACCCGTCCGGACGTGGGACGTAACGTCCCACGTCCTTGTTCTACTTCGGGATTTCACATCCGGATTTCCCCATCCAACTACACTCATCCCTAAAAATACCTATACATCCTACTATTACATCCTACCATTACATTCCATCCAACCACTCTTACACAATTTGATTTGACATAAAGTTATATCTCATCCTACTCAAAATCTCAAAACAAACACACACAATTACTATTCATCAGGATTTCCCCATCCAAGATTTCCCCATCCAGGATTTCCCCCATCCTACATAATCCCAAAACAAACATACCCTTAAAGGTCGTGAATTTATTTGTATTTTTTCAAAAAAAAAAAAAAATCTGGCTGCCACGCCAGCATAAGTTGCCGGAAAATAGTCATACAATATAATTTCAAAATTGAAAAGTCATACAATATAATTTCAAAATTGAAAAGTCAGTGTATCGAATTGCAAATTTAAAAACATATGTTGCAATTGAAAAAACGTGAAAATGTCGTAATTCTTTTTTATGCAATTAACCCCAAGTAAAATAAAAGATTGTAAGATACTCACATGGACGTCTCTTTGAGGATGCATGGTTTTTCTTGATGTGCCGTCTCAAGATAAAGAGTGCAACTAATGCAGACACAGTAACCGATCCAGCAATCGTCCCCAGAATAATACCAGCTAGCGCTCCCTTGCTTAAACTAGACTTAGAAGAGCGAAATTCTGCAATATAACTGAGAATCAAATGCTGCCCTCCACAAGATAATAGAGGTATGCACAAGGCTCATACTATTACAGCAATTCAAGCACTTCCATAGAATTTTGCAAACTAACCTTATTAGTTTTTTGAAAGACATATAATGATTAAATCAGTTTTAAAGTAAATCGTGTATAGGCAACTAACCTTCTTTGTAGAGGTCTGAAAGTGTGAAATTGAGGAATTCATAAGGTCCAAACACAGGACTATCAGGAATCCCCCATCCCCCAAACATTTCACGAATCCATAAAACCTCGCTCCGGTTAAATAACCGAACGCTATCATTGACATAAGCTGGAAAAATCTTTAGATACATTCTAAGACGAGGCCCCTTTTGCCATGCAACTGAATCAAAGTCGAGCTGAGAGACGTTCATTTCGAGACCAGAGCTCAGGTACTCCTTAAAAGAATCGACGTATGGAAGAAAATCTGAGAATCCTGGACTCTTTAACCGATATCCAACTAATACTGGAGCAGCACAAAAGCATTGTGCAGTTGAAGATGGAGGGGCGTATTCATAAGGCGCTGGGCATGCTTGGGGAGGACAACTGGTTGTTGTGTTTAAGGTAATGTCGAAATCTTCCTCATGGGGTCCACAGAACTGTAAATAATTACCAGTGGAGCATGCGGGATTTCCTTCAAGTCTGAAAGGGATGGTAAAAAATTGTTAAGTTCCCAAGAAAATGACCAATAGGCAATAAGAGAGAAAATGTACAGATGAAAGGTGTTTTATATGACGAACCCGATGGTGATGTTCTGATTAGGGGCGGGAAGGAAACCACTAACATTTGAAAACCTATTGTTTCCAAAATCCCTGCAAAGTTCATCAAGTACAAATACATATTTAATAATAAAAAAAAAAAACCAATTCGAAATGCATGAGAATATTTCATGATAAAGAAAAGATCAGACTTTTCCTTTTTAGTTTTAGAGCTTACAGAATCATTCTTTCTGTTGAGTTTAAAGTCCTATTTTGCCAGATGTTGGGTGAAATAGAACCACTCAGTGAATTGTTTGCGACTGATCTGCAATACAAATTGGTAACATTGGATTTACTTAGGTTATCCCACTTTGGAAGCTTAATTCAAGAATCGAAATGAAAACGTATACAAGTTCCATTAAGGACAAGAATAGATTAAGTATTGTTGATTGCTCACAATTTCTGCAAAAGAGGAAGTCCTGAAAAGCTAGCAGGAAGAGTTCCATTGAGGTTGTTGTTTGACAGATCACTGCAGAACAGAATTAAATAATGGTTTTCATAAGGGAAATCACATTTTCTCAAAGTAGCCTTCCTAGTACAAAGGCCAAAAGCAGTATAACAAAAAATTGATTCCTTTGCTTACATAGTTGTGACGTTTACTGAAAGTGCACCTGTTGGTATGGGTCCACTGAGTTGGTTCGAACTCAAATCTCTGAAATCCCAAGCTCCCAATTATCACAAGGAAAAGTAAAAATTGAACAATATTCTAGCACACTAATCAATGACCCCAAAGTCTTGGAATAATGCTGATAATCATTACTTACATGTAAGAAAGGTTGGGAGAATTGCTCCAATTAGGAATTGGTCCTTGTAAACTACAGTTCCTCAGACTCCTGATCAGCCAACAAACCAAACACTTATGAACTTTATCCCAGGAAAGGAACACTTCTGAATATGAAAATACTCAGAAAAGATTGCAATGTCTTACAACTTCAACAGCTTAGACATGTTGCCATATGAAGATGGTATTGTACTCCCGTCAAAGTAGTTGTTATCAAGTTGACTGGAAATAAACAAATATAAAAAGTAAGAGGAGGTGAATTGTAAGGTTCTTGAGTTTTCTACATCAAAAGATTTCATATAAGAATACAGCGAAAAGAAGCAAGAGAGCATTGGCCATATCAACATATAGACAGAGGGATAGCAAAAAAAGAGCTGACAGAGAGGAGCTAAATAAGCTTAACTTGGACAAAAGTGTAATAATGAGGCCTTAATCTAACTATTAGAACTCCATTAAGCAAGTTCATTTCTGCTAAGTTAAAATATTTATAGGCTAATACCCGATAAGCCTATAACGTTGACAAGACTACCAAGTAAAAATTATAGGTTTGAATCGCGATATTAAGATTGTGTGTGCAATTGTGCATATGAGAAAACTCCACATGATTACTTGTAATCTTATAATTGCTGAGGATATAAATGCAAGAGAAGAGCAACTATGTGTTTGATGCAAGTTCATAAGTATGAATATGAAATTGCAAGAAATACAAGGTAAATTAGGCTCCAATCTTGATTAGTCTAGAGTTAGGCTTGATTTGGTTCTAAGGTCTATTGGATAAAAATAGGAAAATGTGAGTCATTAAAATGAATCCACCACATTTTTTCCTTTGGATAAAATAACCTTTATTCTTATATGCTTTCAAATTGTATCATAGCATCATAATCTATTAACTGAGACTGGTGAATAAATTCATGAATGTAGCGCTACACACTTGTACGGATACAGTTCCTCATGTTTACCTTTAACCAAATAATAGGAGAACATTGTTTTTTGTGCTTTTCTCACTAAATTGCAAATTCCCAGATATAGAAAAAATCAATTATGGCATAGGAAAGGATCAAATAAGAAATAAATGACAATTTGGGGCCAGAAACCAAAACTTTAAGGAAGAGTTTTCTGGACTCATCTATGAGAACATGAAAGGAAACAATGTAGAAGTAGTAATTAGCATAAATCAATAATCAAAGGAAATGTGGATTGCATGATTCAGAGATATCATACAGTATAAGTAGATTTGGCGTTTGAGACAGTTCTGGTGGAAGAGGTCCTGATAAGTTGTTATTATCAAATAACCTGCAGAAACATTGAGTAACTAAGATCATATATTCAAAAATAAAGAAGCATTTAATTAGTTTAAGATTGTCCAACTCACATGTGAACAACAGCTGGAAGTCGAGAAAGCTCCGGTGGTATTTGCCCACTGAGTGAATTATTGTTCATGTGGCTGCTCACAACAAAAAGGATGAATAAGACTACCACAAATAAAAGATTTAATGTATAAAAGTTGAGCATGAATAAATAAATGATCATACAAATGTTTCACTTTGCTCAAGTTGGCGAATGATGTGGGAATTGGTCCAGATATGAAGTTCTGATCAATTTGTATCCTGTTCAAGTTTGATAGATTTCCAAGCTCATCGGGTAACGAACCAGTCAGGTTATTTCCATTTAGAAGCCTATGACCAAACAAGAGGAAATACAAGTGAGCAATGCAGAAGGAGATACATCTTTGACTAAACAACGCATATATAAGAATACTATAAAAATAAAGAGAAATTTTATAAATGCTTCAAAGATGCACTTTCTGATATGATTGAGCATTCAATATAGTTTGCTTTCCATCATGGTTCTTGAAAAATGGGAGTAAATAAATATTGAAGAAAGAGTTGTTTCCACTTACAACAATTCAAGTGTTGTAATTTTGCCTATCTCCTTTGGTATAGTCCCAGTTAGGTCATTCCACATAAAATCCCTACAACAAAACAATCAGACCTCATTATAAAGGACAGAAAAAGTCACCACGAGATGACAAATAAGTGCATTACTTGGATTATAACATGATATGCGTTACTCACAATATCTTCAAATAAGATAAACTCCCGAGTTCTGGAGATAAACTACCTGTCAGATTCCTATTCAATAATGTCCTGTTGACATAAGCAAAAACAGAAAAGGTGTCATTTGGAAGGAAAAAAAAAAATCCATGTCAAATGGAACTTATTCCCTTTGAAGACAATTTTTACATTCCATAATTAGATTAATAAGTTGATAATACTTCAAAGGAACGAAATCGTACAATTCTCTAACATGAAAGTAACCATCATCAAGTGTTGTATTATAGCAGATAACCCCAGTCCAATTTGAAGCACATGGATCCTTCTTGTTCCAACGGACAAGATGATTATATGGATCACCCAAACTTTTTTTGATAGCTCGCAATGCATTCACTGCACACAACAGCAAAAGTTAATCATGATTTCAAGAGGAAATACTCGAAAAGAACAGTAAAACGGTTAATAGGCAGAGTTATTGATTTTTCTACTCCATTACAAGAAATATTTAATGCTAAAAATATGGTAATCTAAAGATTCTAAACTATGACAGCATCAAATAAGCATATGGGCTATAGCAATGAAGATGTTAGGCATGATAACAACCTTCATTCGGATTCGTTTGTAGGCTATCAGCACCAATAAGGAACAGACACCAGCATAAACAAAAAACTAAACTCATTCTAAGCTTTGAAGAAGTTAGCAGTGGCATCACAAGAATCTCCATTTCTCAAGATCGTCAAGAATCTCTAAACAATTAACCCCCACCTGAAAAATCATCAAAATTTAGAACCCAATCACAATTTCCAAATGATAAGCCAAAAAACATGAAACTAACATTAAAGAAATATAGAATTGCAAGATACTACACAGGGAAAACCTCTAGTGAAAGGTGAAAGTTGAAGGCAAAGGACAAATACATATATATGAAGACAAAACAAGGCCATACCGAAAAAGACAATGAAACGCAAAAGGGTAGTCAATAAAAGACTTGAACAAGCATAAGTACTGAATTTGTATACAAGAAAATACAAGAGTGTACAAAAATAGGTACTGACCTGCAGGTGATTTTGGTGAAAGGGGTTTGAATGTTGAAAGAGGGGAGAATAATAAGAAGGGGTAAAAGGCGGGAGGAGTTGACTCAATCTTGTCCAGCGGCATACATGAATATTGTTGTTGTTGATTAGCGCAGCAGCCATCTTTCTTTTTCATTTGGGTTGATGTTTTCAACAGTAAATTATTGAAAATTGTACACCAAAAACTCGGACCGAATTTTGGTTGGCACAATATATTTAATTCAGTTTTAAAATGGGGATTGGCTTTGTTGACTTTTGGTGAGGGAGTTGTTGAACGGCTTTTCTTGAACATGTATTTTGCACTCAAATTTGGGGGAATGGAATCTTCACCGTTCACACTTTCATACCAGCAAGAAAAGTTCTTCAGATTAATGAGATTTTGCTGCACGATTTCATTTGAGGTGTTACCTTTTGATTACAAGTTAAATACCCATCCCATTTCCCCTACCCATGACTCGAACCCAGGACCTAAGGCCTAGGTAGTGGTGCTCTAACCACTTGAGCTATCCCACTTTGTCATTTGAGGTGTTACCGGAGTTTGTTTTGAAACTTTACAAACGACTTTCAGAATAACTTATTTTTAAAGTTATCTCTCACAGCTTTTAAAAAAAAAAGTGATTTTAAAAGTAGAATTTCAAAACACAACCTAAATAATGTACCTGGCCTATTAACCATTACCACCAGTAGTAGAGACAAGAAACGCCTACCTGCAAATTATTTGTTTAGGAAAGAAAATTATTATTACGGTTTAAAGATTTTAGCTTTTTATATTTCCCACACTACTCCTACCCATAAGCTAGCTGCAATATTATTTTTTGCTTTTTCATAAACGAACTTGATACACAATTTTCTTAAGTTTTACATTTTTATACACTAAGACATTTTTCGACCAAATTTAGTCTGGCATGACCACTAGAGCTGTCACATTTGTCACCTATTTCCACATCGGATAACCTATAGTTAATTGCATTTAACCTCATCATATTCAGAGTGTTTGTCATTTGCAACCATTTTTTATTTATACACCATTTTTTTTAAGTTTTACTTGTCTCCCAAAACATAGCACAAGCTCTATTTTTTTATTTTATTTTTCAAACACATAACAGAAATATTTTTTTCACTCGAAATGATGACTAAGTAAATTAAACTAGCTCAATAACAAACCTATTGACCTAATTCTTGTAACTTAAAAAATGTGGTACGGTGTTTTAAAAAAAAAAAAGTGGTACGGTACGTTTTCCAAAATAAAACATCCTTGCTTTTAGAATTTTAGAGTAAGTAGCGACTAAGAGGTCCCAACTCCCATGTGCGAATTAAAGAGATTCACCATCTTAATTCGGAAATTTGGTCGGAAAAATGTTTTGGTGTATTGAATTACAAAATGAAAATAAAAATTGTGGTTTATCAATTGCAAATAAATAATACGTTGTAATTGATAACATCACAAAGGTGGGGACTTATTCAATTAACCAATTTTTTTTTGGATTATTCGACGTGGAGATAGTGTGGCAGATGCGGCAGCTCCAACGGCCGCATCAGATTGGGCGGAAAACGTTTAGGCTGCGTTTGGTTGGGTGGATTTGGGCTCATGGATTTCAAATCCACAGTCCAAATCCACTCCACTTGTTTGGATTATCAATGAATTTCAAATACTTAGGTTTTTGTTCACACAATTTATAGTTAAAATTGAGATGATTTGAAATCCTCACTAAAACCATGTCATTTGAAATTCATCTATTTTCAAAACATTTCCTTTGAAATACCTCCTCAAATCAAATACCTCCATCCAAACACAACCTTAGGTTGTGTTTGAATGGGAGATTTGATTTGAGTAGTTATTTCAAAGAAAAGGATTTAAAAATAGATGGATTTCAAATGACATGGTTTTAGTGAGAATATGAAATCCTCCTAAGTATTTGAAATTCATTTATAATCCAAACAAGTGGAGTAGATTTGAATGATTGATTTAAAATTCATATGATTGATTTAAAATTCATACATCAAATCCCTCCATCCAAATGGAGCTTAGTTTAACGAACTGTAAAATTAAAATATATATATTTCGAATTGCAAAAAATATATGTTATTTTATTATTATCCCTCAAATTATTTGAAGAGTAGTTAGATATTTTTATTAGTAGGTCTCTCACGTGAACTCTCTTAATTGTCATTTTAATGTATATAAAATGATACTTCAATACCCACAACATGATACTTAGAAAACATGAATTAAATTCATACCTGATTTTTTTGTTATAAGTTAAATACTAATCCCTTTTCCCCTCCCCATGACTCGAACCCAGGATCTAAGGCCTAGGTAGTGGTGCTCTAACCACTTGAGCTATCCCACTTTGTCATTAAATTCATACCTGATGATCCAAACCAATTGAACACGGATTTTAATGAATAAATTGTTTATTAGTATTGTGTAAGATAAATTGAGGGTAGTAAAGATTTTTCAACTTTATAAATAGTACTAATAAAGTTGTTTTTTAGTGTAATAAAGTAGTGACATTTGTTGTAATATTGTGATGTTTTAAAGAGATTGTTTAAAATTGTTTTTGCTATTTTAGGTAATGTGTCACCAAGTAAAAGATACTCTCTCCGTCCCACAATAACTTTCACACTTTCCTTTGACGTCCCACAATAACTTTCACACCCTTAAAATGGAAAACCCTTTATAAACTTCACCCTTAAAATATCCTCAATTTTACACAAATGCCATTACTTTTTCTCCACACATATACACAAAAGTCAACCCATTCTTTACTTTATACATAAAGTTTTACAAAATTACCCCTCAAAACTCCACTCATTATTACACTTTCTTAATTTACGTGTCCACCTACTTATGAAAGTTAATACGGGACGGAGGGAGTAGTAATCAAAATGATAATGAGAAAATTTATAAAAAAGGTCATTTAGACACCTAGCTTCTTAATAAATGACAACTATTATAATCTTTTTTAAAAAGGACAAAAACGCATGTTAATAACCCATTATACCCTTATATTTAAATATGGAAATTAATTTATTAATTTAATAATTAAATAACAAGTCTCCATCTTCCTTATTTATCGCATTCAACCACATACCTCTTCAATTGATTATCAACATTGGCAAATGTTACCTGATCCAGGCGCTCATCATCATCACTCTCAAAGTTTCTGCTGCGTAAGGTAACGTTAGTTTATTGCATCGCCTTATTCACAACGAAATCGTCTATTGCCTCAACGAACCCTTCTTTTTGATAATTAATTGCACTCTCAGAATCCAAATCAATGTTTAGATTTCCTGCACAGTCAGATTCTTCGATCGGCTGCTTGTTGCTTTTAGAGATTGGAATCGAGATTAGGGCTTCACGATCGGCGGGGTGATGCTTAGAGGCTTGTTCCTCTCTTTCAACGACGACCATGGCGATAAGGTCTCGTCTCCTTTGCTCTTCCATAATTGTTTCCTCGATCTGTTCTTTCGACTGCACATGATCAAGAGACTTTCCACGCGATCGTTTCTTTATATTCCTAGGGGATTCAAACTTCACCGATTTCTTCATTATGGATGACGGACGCGAAGCCGCCAGAGATACAGTAGTCTTCCCCATCAAGGTCCAGAATCCAGAGGTGGGCCTTTGACGACGATTTTATCGCCTAGGAGTGGGGCGACGAAGCGTATGGTCCACATGGGAACCATTAATCCGGTCAGATGAAGAGTTTTGCCAAGGGTATGATTATTAATTCCACACGTACACACATAATTTGCAAAGAATTTAGGATTTTTTGAGATGATTTTAATTTAGGTTCAATTTTGCTCTGTTTTCGTGTAAGTGTGATGATTTACGTGCGCGTTGCTGAAATGTAGTTCATGATTATTTGTTATTGGTTTGGTCAAGGGATAATGCAGATCTTATTTTGCATATGTGTACGTATTTTTGCATAATCACATTCTAATATGAAGACACCGTACTATTTTTTCTGCATTATTCATTTTATTATGCAGTTTTAGATTTCATTGTTCTGAATTATTCATTTTATTATGCAGATTTAGATTTCATTGTTCTACATTATTCATTTTATTATGCAGATTTAGATTTTATATTAATTTTCCAACCATGGTCTAGGGAGCAAAATGTTCTTCTCACTTCGTCTTCTTCCGTACTTCACGGTTTCCTTTCTTCACAAATTGAAAAACCCCAAAATTCTGCATAAAATTAAGGACTTCTGTTCGGTGTTGTTGAGGATGTTTAATTTTTGGAAGGTTTTAATTAATTGCGTAATTCGGGGATTTAATGAGCTGATACACACGTTTTTAAATTTCAAACATTTAAAGATTTTCTCCATATTAATTTCCGAAATTAGATATTAAGGGCATGATGGTACATTTATATTCCATTTTGTCCTTATTCTGAAACTATTTTAAATCAAGTCTTTATTTAAAATAACACTAGGTGAAATGACCTTTTTATGTGAAATTCCCAATTATAAAATCAAGTATGGAGTGGAGGGGAGTATATTTTTTTGCCCATTTCTATTTTGGATTCCAATTCCATCCAAAAGCTAGTTTCGTTGCGTCACCATGTCATGGAACCCGTCAGTCGTAGTAAAGAAAAGTCATGTCATGGAAGCTCGCACATCCAATATACATTAAATGCTCCTTTATTAATACTAGTAATGGATCCTTATAGTATATCTCTATTTTTCTTCCTTGGTTTTATTTTGAGTAAATGGTGAAAATAAAGATTTGGATGAAATCGTTTCATTTGAATTGATTTAGATTTGTTGATGATTCAATCACATATCATCAATTTGCAAAAGAAATAAACCAAGAACACAATTTGTGTATTGAAGAAGTTGATCAAGTCTGAATTTACAAAGATGACTCAATGAATGATTTGGAATCTCAAGTATTGTATATATACTTGAGATTAATCTAATCTAACCAACTAACTGCAAAACTAACCCAATAACTACCCTATTAAAAGGGGTGAACTAAAAGTGTAAGTGTAGACCTAGGAGTGTATCTATTAGACTCCTTTATACCCCCCCCCCCCCTCAAAATGGGAATGGATATTTATCAAGCCCATTTTGGAAATATGTAAACTAAAAGGAGTGGTAGACAAAGGCTTGGTGAGCATGTCAGCCAAATTCTGTTCAGTTGGGATGTGCACAAGCTTGAGAAGGCCTTCTTGAATCTTTTCTCTTGTGAAGTGGTAGTCCAAAGAAATGTGTTTTGTTCTTTGATGAAGACATGGATTGTGTGCAATGGAAAATGCACTCTTGCTGTCAGTGTACATGTTGGAAGGGATGAAATGATGAATCTTCAGGTCAGCAAGGATGAAATGGATCCACTGAAGTTCACAACTTGTAGTAGCCAGTGCCCTATACTCTGCTTCAGCTGATGACCTGCTTACAGTAGGTTGTTTCTTGGATTTCCAAGAGATTAGAGAGTCACCAAAGTAAATACTAAAACCTGTAATACTCTTCCTTGTTTGTAAACATCTAGCCCAATCAGAATCTGAGAAAGCATGCAATTTAAAAGTATTAAGTTTGGGATAGAACACCCCTGTACCAGGTGATCCTTTGATGTACCTCAAAACTCTGTGCATTGCAGTCAGATGAGCTTGAGTGGGGAGCTGCATGAACTGGCTTAATGTTTGAACTGCATATGAAATGTCAGGCCTAGTAATGGTGAGGTAAAGAAGCTTACCAACTATCTTCCTGTAATAAGCAGGATTATCAAGGGGAGGAGAAGTAGTGTCAAAAGATACTTTGGGATCCATAGGTGTAGAAGATGGTTTACAACCCAAATATCCAGAATCTTGAAGTAAGTCAAGAGCATATTTCCTTTGACACAAAGACATGCCTTTGTTATATCTAGCAATTTCAATGCCCAGTATATATCTCAAAGGCCCAAGGTCCTTAATAGTGAATTGCTCATGTAAATGCAGTTTAATGGTATGGATGATGTGGATGTTGGTACCTGTTATAATGAGATCATCTACATAACAGAGTATAGCATGAGATCATCTACATAACAGAGTATAGCAGTGAAATGAGCATCATTTTGTCTAGTGAAAAGAGATGTATCAGCTTTTGATTGACTAAAGCCCAAGGATAGTAAACAAGCAGTCAATTTAGTAAACCATTGTTTGGATGCCTGTTTTAACCCATAAAGGCTTTTGTTTAACTTACACACTCTTTTCTCAACCTGTGAACAATAACCAGGAGGTGGTAACATATATATTTCTTCATTCAAATCACCATGTAAGAAAGCATTATTGACATCTAATTGGTGAACATGCCAATTTTTAGATGTGGCAACAGCAAGTAAGATTCTAACAGAGGTAATTTTGGCCACAGGGGAAAATGTATCAAAGTAATCAATGCCTTCTTGTTGTGTATACCCTTTAGCAACAAGTCTAGCCTTATACCTTTCTATAAAACCATCAGAGTTGTACTTAATTTTATAAATCCATCTACAGCCTATACAGTGCTTCCCTATAGGCAGATTAACAAGAGTCCAAGTATTATTCTTTTCAAGAGCAGCAATTTCATTTTTCATAGCATTGACCCAATTTTGGTCAAGAGATGCTTGTTTATAGCTTTTGGGCTCTTGTTGTTGGGAAATAGAGGCTGTAAATAGTTTATAAGAATTAGACAACCTATCAGTAGAGAGAAAATGTTGGATGGGATAGTGTTTATCAGAGAGGGAAAAGTTGATTTTAGCATGATCAACAGAAGCTGGAAGATTTGTTTCATAGACCTGTAGATAGGCAGGTTGAGTTTTGGTTCTATGGGGCCTGGTGTTAGAATCAGGCCTGTGGACAACAGTATCAGTGGTATTGTGCACATTATTCTCATGGTTTTGAGTAGTATCATCAAGAGGCACAATGTTATTGTCAAAGGGGGTGGGAGCAGTGGTATGTGTAGTAAACTCATGGAGCAAATCTGTGTGAATGTGAGAATCAGTGTCATCATCATCTACATCATCAACATCATTACTAATTAAGGGTGTAGTGGGCTGAGTGAGAGTGCTTGTGTTAGAAAAGGGAAAGATGTGCTCAAAAAACTTGACATTTCTGGAAATAATGATTTTACCAGTTTCAATTTTCAACAATTTGTAGCCCTTTGTGCCAAAGGGATAGCCAATAAAGACACATTTGGTGGCCCTAGGATCAAATTTATGTCTATTGGAAACCAATGTGTTAGCAAAACATAAACATCCAAAGGTTTTGAGAAAAGAATAGTCAGGTTTTGATCCATATAACATTTCAAAGGGGGATCTATAATTCAATATATAGGAAGGAATTCTATTGATAATGAAAGCAGCAGTTTTAATGCTCTCACTCCAATACTTTAAGGGAAGAGAAGATTGAAACATGAGAGCCCTAGCAACCTGAAGGAGATGTTGATGTTTTCTTTCTACAATACCATTTTGTTGGGGGGTTTCAACACAAGATGTTTGGTGAATGATTCCCAACTTGTGAAAGAAGTCAGAAAGTATAAACTCAGTCCCATTATCACTTCTTAAAGTTTGTATTTTAGAGTGAAATTGAGTAAGGACCATATTGTAGAAGTTTTCTAAGGAATTTTTAACATCACTCTTGGCTCTTAAAAGGTAAATCCAAGTACATCTACTGAAGTCATCCACTATGGTAAGAAAGTATCTATGACCAGTGACAGAACATAAAGCAAATGGCCCCCAAACATCACAATGTATCAATTGAAAAACATGAGAAGAAGTAGAGGTGCTTAAAGGAAATGATCTTTTCTTTTGTTTAGCCAAGGGACAAATCAAACAATCATTATGTTTATTAGTGGGAGTTACATTCAAATCAGGAATATGCAGCATACATTTTCTTGAGGTATGGCCTAATCTCCTATGCCACAAGTCAAACATACAATGGTCATTAGTAGCAGTACCAGAAATAGCAGAATGTTCTAAAGTACAATGTGTTGAAGGAGAAGTATGCAGGAGATATAATCCTCTCACTTGCTCAGCAGTACCAATCACCCTCTTGCTCAAGTTGTCCTGTAAAATACAATGTGAGGACAAGAAACTAGCAGTACAATTAGAGTATCTAGTCATATGGCTAATGGACAAGAGATTGAAAGTAAAATCTGGAACATATAGAACATTATACAATGTGAGGTGCTCATTTATATGGATGTTGCCCATGTGTGTAGCTATGGAGATGGCCTTATTTGGGAGAGAAATGTGGATGTTGGCAACACTGGGAGGAGTAGAAAACATGGAGATATCATGCACCATGTGATCTGTAGCTCCAGTGTCCAAGATCCATGTGGAAAAAGAAGTAGAATTACAGCAAGTAGTAGAAATCATACCAGATGTAGTGGTGGGGGGAAGATCTTCAATCAGAACAGTTGAGGCCCCTGCTGCAGAATGAGTAGGATCCTTGGTGTCACCAGGGTGCTGCACCTTAGAGGAGCTCACAAAGCTGTTATAGTATTCAGGATTGATAAGGGGATTGGAGGGGTCTTTCCTAGGGAGGGACCTAAGGGAGTTACTGGCTGTTTTGTTAGAATCCCTACTAGGAAGCCCTCTAGGTCCTTTCCAACCAGGGGGAAATCCAATGATGTGAAAGCATCTATCAATGGTGTGCCCCAATCCATCACAATGCCCACATTTAAGAGGTTTTCTTCTGTCTCTATAGAATCTAGGATTCTTTGCAGTCATGGCAATGGAATCAAGATGAGTAGGCTCAGGGGTGAGATTAAGATTTCTTTGGGATTCCTCTTGAAGCAATAAGCCATAAATTTTTGACAAAGGGGGAAAAGGAGATTGCAACAGAAATTGACTCCTAATAGTCGAGTATGAATCATTCAGGCCTACTAAGAATTTCATTACGGAATCTTGTTCCTGAGTTTTAGTCATTAGTTTAGGCAGATCACAGCTACAAGAATCCATAGCACCACAAGAGCATTTAAGGAGTGGCCTAAAACTAAGATATTCATCCCATAGGGCTTTAAACTGATTATAGTAGCAGACAAGAGATTGAGAACCCTGAGTAATGGAGCTAAGGGATTTTTCAAGATGGTAGACTCTAGTGCCATCAGACAGGGCATACCTAAGTTTTAACTCATCCCAAACATCTTTAGCAATAGAAAAATATTCCAAGGTTCTCTTAATGTCAGGGATAATTGAGTTAAGAATCCACATAAGAACAAGGTCATTAGCTCTTACCCAAGCGGCGTAGATGGCCGGTTCTTGAACCTCATCTGGAATAGGGAGGGAGCCATCGATGAGGCGGGCTTTGTTCTTCACGCTGAGGCCTCTTTTGATGGCGTGGCTCCAGGAGACGTAATTGGTTCCGTCCAGGGGCTCAAGAACAATCCCCACAACAGGGTTGGCGTTCTGGTGCAGCGCCAACGGAGAGAGGGGATTAAGGGCTGGGTCAAGAGAGGTGGTGTTGGTGTTCGCCGTCGCCGTTGATGTGCCAGAAGTGGAATTGTTGCTGGGAAGGTTATCCGCCATGTATGGATTGAGGAATCGCCAGAAATTGGAAAGAAAATTGATGGGAGAAGAGAAATCGAAGCCCTAGAAAAGAGGGAGACGAAGAATTTCTCAAATTAACAAGAATCGAAACCTATTTGAAAACTGATACCATGTTGATGATTCAATCACAGATCATCAATTTGCAAAAGAAATAAACCAAGAACACAATTTGTGTATTGAAGAAGTTGATCAAGTCTGAATTTACAAAGATGACTCAATGAATGATTTGGAATCTCAAGTATTGTATATATACTTGAGATTAATCTAATCTAACCAACTAACTGCAAAACTAACCCAATAACTACCCTATTAAAAGGGGTGAACTAAAAGTGTAAGTGTAGACCTAGGAGTGTATCTATTAGTCTCCTTTATAAGATTTTATATGAGAAATTGGTTTATATCATTTTTAAATTCAGAACGTGTACAATTATATAGAGTAGAAATATTGTTTGTTTGAACAAGTAAAACAGTTAACTAGTGAAAATGCAAATTTTTATCAATCTCAAATATAAGGTTCGATTTTTTTCCAAAACATATTTTTTTTTTTTTGAAGATGGTTGTTTATGTGGCGGGTTCAGAGATGGTTTCAGGAGTGAATTTTATGAAAATCACGATTCATCCCAAACTCAGTACTTGGCCGGATCCAAACCCACCCCAAACGAGATGTGTTAATGCGGGTTAATTTAAATTTGGAATTAATTCTTAAACTCTCTACAAGTTCGAATTTTTAGTTCGAACTTTTAGTTGAGACGAAATTCTTTTATGGTATCAGAGCCTCCAGGCAAAGAAGCAACTTCATCCATTTAAATTGTCCACTCGTTAGGCCTCCTCTTCAAAGGGTACGTAAGAGGTGATAATCCGTCTACGAGTGAGGGGGAGTATTAGAAATTAATATACAAGAATTAATTCTCAACCTTTCTACAAGTTCGAATTTTTAGTTGAGACGGAATTCTTTCATACTCCATTACAAAAATTGAATTGCAAAAAATCAAAATCATGAACACCCTTCAATAAATATCGACGAATTTGACTATACATTTATTTACTCCATTTATTTGCTGATCTCAGTTTGATATAATATGGTTACAAGTCATCCAAGTGTAATATGTTGAATCCATCGTCATTGAACTACACATTCTTATCTTATATGCGACTAATATTAATTGGAAATACAAATATAATATAGGTGATGCTTGATTGTTAATCATTCAAATAATATCTTGAGTAATCTTTTTTTTACTATATTGATTTTAATTAACCAGATCTTTGATAGTCATAACTCGAAAATTAGCATTAGTAATATATATGATCATGCCGTACGTGTCACATACTCGTACAATTCTTTATGTTAAAACGTTTGTAACATGCATGTATATATATTATATTATTAGTATAATATAATTATCACACACTTGTTTTTCATACACACATACACACGTAATAAACACATAAATAAATAAAAGAGGTGAAAAAATCATTATATATAGTGAAATTGCGTTTCATTTTGCATATATTGCTATAAATTTCAAAACGGATACTACTATATAGTCATATAGATAGGTTGATATATCTTTATCAAATTAATTAGCTAACGTACTTGTCAAAAAAAATAAAATTATTTAGCTAACGTTGGGTGAAAAATCAAAATTAGGTTTCCAATCGCCCTCTGCAAAGTCAAAGTTTATAATAAATACCACTTGATAACTACTATAAATTAAAATAGGGTTTTCATATTATATACAAATACATAATTCAAGATGCATAAGACGTGGTTGAATGAATTATATATTACACGGTCCTTCAACAGAAAAAAAATATATAACTTGTTTAATGCTAACAGAAACAGCATCCTTTTTCTTTTTTTAATTAACTCCGCCTTTTTAAAATTGTCTATCGAGTAATTTATAAAATAGATTTATTTCATAAAGAGCTCATGCATACTTAATTTGTTTTATATAACCATACCAATTTATAAGAACGTGTGGATAAATCTTATATTTATTCAAATACCTAACAAATCATGTAAAAAAAAGTTTTACTAGATAAATCTTGTACTCCGAGATAACTTGTGATGAACTCATTAGCCAAACACATCTAAACGTGTCAATGTTGATTCATCTAAATATGTCTATGTTTTATTATAATAATTGTGTGAGACAATTTTATAGTAAGTCCGTTTATAAATTAATATAAATAAACACTCAAATCTTCTAAATAGTTTAAGTGAAATACTCAAATTATACATCGAATAGTTATATACAGTCGTAATGAAATCAAACTTAACAGTCTTTTGTTGCCATCTTATATTGGGCCTTGTGTGACCAAATTGACATCAGGAACCCAGTAGCCCAATTATTAGGTCCACTCACAACCAAAAATTCAACCCAATAAATTTAGCCCAATTTTTTTTTTTTTTTTTTTTGACAGGGTAAAATGTATTGACCATATTAATCATACATAGGAAATTAGGAATAGTTTTAAAATAAATCGGATTCATTTGAGCTTCACCTAAAAAAAAAAAAAAAAAAAACTTCTTCTAGCTCAATTAAACATATCTCAAAAACAGGCTGAAGTACAAGTTTTAAAGGTCAAAAAAGAGTTAAAACTCAAAACAACTTGAACATAAAAAAATGAATAAAATTAATTTGGAAAATTTCTTCCCAAAATATTACCATCTAGTTTTTGTCTGAAGAAAAACTAGTTCAATAATATTGATTAACTTGTGGAAAAGGTCTCCGGATAAGACAATTAATTTTACCTTCACCAGAGCTTATTTCCAAAAAGCATTTCAAATTGAATATTGATGTTGACTAATATAATAAGTAATGATTTTTGGATATAAAATCAAAGTAAATTATCCAATATGTTGGATCAATTAAGGAATTTTCACAAACTACCCTTAAACATTCATAATTTGTGCGTACATCATCGACTTTTGTAAAAATGTAAGAGGGTACTTTTGTAAAACAAATAAGCTAGAGTGGAATATATATGTATATACATTAATATATATTAATGATGTATGATTATTGATCCTTTCACGAATTAACGTGGTTGAATATACATACATGACTAATTTTCTAATTCTAGAACCCTAATGATGCCATGGCCGTGACTTCTTGAATCATTGAATACGATTAGCTTAGATATTATCACAAACTTTATTTTGTTAAAATTGTAAAATCATCATGATAACCCGTTCAAACTTCTACAATGTTTCTTAATTTGGTGTCGTGCATATTTTAATTAAGTTTTAGTTTTCTTAAATAGAGCGTAATTTTAATACTCCCTTGTCACATACAGTGTATTTAATTTTTTTTTATAATTAATATTGTTTATTTATAAATAAAATATAGGAGTATAAACTAAAGATGTGATAAAGTAATAAAAGAGTTTTTTTTTTTTTTTTGACGGGGAATAAAAGAGTTTTTCAAAAGCACTCAAATTTGTGAAGTACGTATGATATTCAAATGTCTCGTGTGGATTACAAAGACCCGAATTATCTAATGCGAATCCAATTAAAGCTTATTCAATGTGTATTCCCTTGAAAAGAAATAAAAAAAAAAAAAAAATTGTGCATAAATGCATACATAATAAATTAATAATAATATATAATGCAAAATGTTAAAGAAAAAAATGTGTTGCAGTAGGGCACATGATTTTTTTGTCAACGATTAAAATGGATTTGAATTTATTTTCAAGTGCAATTAGGAATGTTTCAGGCCTAGCTAGACTTTAATGGAAAAAAAAATATGATTTGATTTATATTTTTTAGTTTCATGCCGGGTTCATTGCCAGTCATAGAATTTTTTTTGTAAAGGCTTGAGTCTGACTTTTTTTAATAAATAAGATTGATCTGAATGTTTTTTTAACTTTTTTAGGTTGTGCATTTTTTAAAAATAATCCTACAACACTACTATTATTATCAAATCATAAAAATTGATTATTTAAATTTCAAAATGGAGTAACAAATTTATCAAGAAAACATTCAACTGTTTCAACTATTACAAAAATAAATATAACTACTAAATTTTCTACTTTATTTATTTATATAAAATCATATACATTATATTTATATATATATATATATATATATATATAAACGATCTGTTGAGTTTAAAAGATCTAGGAAAAAAATTAAATTCAACTTTTTTATTAAACAAATCGAGTCGAACTTTATTAGGGCGCAAAGACCGAGTCATGCGCCCGTATCTTGGCCCATTCCCACCCCCTTATCTGCCCGTACGAGAGTAGCAAAAGGCGTGTGAAAGTGGTAAGGAAAAGAATGTTGTTTAAGAGTTAAAGCCCATGCTAATAGTATGAGTTAGTGGGCCTAATCTTGGTAGGGTACGGATGGATGAATGTGACCTCCATAATTTCATTCGTCAATTACATCCACAAGTTCATGGTCCCAAATCCCAATGTACTAAATAATTAGGCCCACTTATATCACAATTATTTTCAACTACATTTTACCCCTAGTTAATTTCATTTTATTATTTTCCTAGTTGCTTTCCATGAAACCTTATCTCATATTCCTTTGTCGGTGAATATTAGAGTAATATAATATGTACATAAACATAATTAAGTATGTGATTTGAACCCATCTTTTGATTTAATTATATTTCATTTTACCTCAGCCTACTTTAAACTAGGACAACGTTGTATTGATTTACTTAACATTTTTTTTAACACTTAAAGGATTCAAATCTATGATCTAAAGAAAAAGTATACTTTTAAGTTCAAGTCTACACCACTAGATCAACATTTTGGAATTATTGATTAACTTAACATATATTTTTTTATGTCATGGTATTCGGTTCAAAGACCAACTAATTCGGGGGACCAATCTCACTGTGCACTTACGATGATCTCGTTTAAAGCCAGAGTTTTGCGTTTTGTATGAACGTGATCTCATAGAAATTGTTTGCACTTTAAAAGGTTGATTAACTTAACACACATATGTGTGACTCTAAGCATAGAATTTATTTAACAGTTATAAGAGCTAACACGAATAAGAATAGTACAATTTACAAATGCATTGAATTCGTAGCAACAATGTTAAAGAGGATATAGCTATTGTACAACCAGATACAGTAGCTAGATGATCAATAGATGCACACACCTATTGTACGGGTCCAAACGCATAAGCGTGGAAGTATAAATATTTATTGAAGTCTGTCTTGTGCAAAATATGATTTGATTATAATTATATATAAATTCATGAATTATGTCATATAAATGTGAAAATTAGTTGCCTCTTATGTATAAGAGCTCACATGCAAGTTTTTTCCCCTATGGAGTATTTTATTTAGGGGAATTAGGTAGGTATCTTGTATCTGTCACGGGAATGGCAGAAATGAGTAGAATGCTACGTGTAGGGTTCCCATTAGTCACTTTTGGATGCTGTAGTGTCCCACAATGTGCTTAAATAATTATCCTGCATGAAAATATAGTAGTAGTACGTAATAAAGCAAATTAAAGGGGCCCCAAATGAAACTAAAATAATGGCGTGGCGTTAGAGCAACCAAGACGTTGGTAACGAATGAGAACCACTTCTTTGCGTGGTACAAATTAGTCTAAGATCCAATCCAGCACACATGACTTGACCCAATTGCTAGCTCTTCTTTTTTTGTCATCAACACAATTATATACGAGATGTCAAATCATTTTGTATGTCGAAAAAGTTCTAACTTATAAAATTGTGAAATTAGTTCATTTGCATTAATTTTTTAACAACTCTTTTTATTTTTGAGATCGAATTATCGTCTCTATTCTTTTAAAGTGGGGCTTCATAGAGTATACAATTTAATATCAGCAATATTTGAACTCCTAATACTATGAAAAAAAAATTATATAATCTAAAAGTTCAAATTTATAAAAAAATGTAAAATTTGATTTATTTATATTAATTCTCACACCGAAGGAGAGGGGTGATTGGGTAAATTCCAGCTGTGATTTTGATAGAATTGGTTGGTCCCTTTAGTTTTATCCTCTCACAAAACATTGAATTTTGATTGAGATGGTTCATTGCTGCCTCGCAAGTAAGATGTATATACATAAGTCACAGTCACACAAATCAAACCATCATGGAGTGTTTGAAAAAAGTATACTTGATTTATTTCAATGGTGACAAAGATGAATTCATAATGAAACGATAAGAGTTGGTAAAACTAGTTTTTTCTTTTTTCTTTTGGGGAAAAAAAGTAGATGTCTTGTGTGATACTAATAATTTTGAATATAGTCCACATAATTAAAGAATTGGCTGCAATTTCCCGACTCCCGTAACATTAAATAATTAAACTATCACAGTTCACATTAAAATAAAATTAAAGATTTGGCTGCAATTTCCCATATCATTAAATAATTAAACTGTCACTGTTCACATTAAAAAATAGCATGGCCTTGATTGTTCTGATTTTCTTGCTCGATAATCGATAGATTCTACATATAACATTTGTTTAGGGTGTGTTTACAGACGGCTTCCAGAATCACTTATTTTCAAAACTGTCTCTCACAGCTTTTAAAAAAAAATAATTCTGAAAGCAGTTTGTAGAGTTTCAAAACACACCTTATTATTTTAAAAAACAACCTTTGATTAAAGAGTTAAACTGCACTACATATTTTACTCATTTACAAAATGAATTTAACAAAAAATTATGTAAGAAAAAAGATTAGTGCATTCAACTACTTCTTGGCGGCTGATCATGGGAATCTAAAGGGCAGAATAGACAATATGGAATGAAAGAATCGTGCAACTTGATAACTACACTAGATTAAAGCTGTAATGGATCAAACTCAGATAACAAGGTTAAAATCCTGTCCCCCTAAAAAGATAGTTAAAAAACAAGAAAAAAAGAAAAGGAAATCTGCATGGAAAAAGCTACTTCCAAGATAAATTAAGCTCTTTATATACAACCCATTTAAACTGTATTAGTCATCATCTCTCTCTCCTTCTTTTCCTCTCTAGTACATGGCCATCAGGCAACATTCTCTTGCAATGGAGAGAACTGGACAGTGGTAGTTAGATTCTTTATCAATTTTCAGACATATTTCTCCGCATTTGATAGCTTTTCTGATCTTCTTTTCTTGATTCTGAACAGGGTTTTTTCTCAAGAAATTCCAACTGATGTTATTGTTGAAGTTGGGGAAGCCAATTTCTCTCTTCACAAGGTATATATGCAGATCCCAAATAAAACCCTAATCGATTCTTGATTTTTGTTCATCTAAAATTGAACCTTTTTTGTTTTTTTGTGTGTGGTAGTTTATGCTTGTAGCAAAGAGCAATCACATAAGGAAAGTGATTCTTGAATCTAAAGAACCCGATGTGTCAAGAATAAACCTTTCAGACATTCCTGGAGGCCCTGAAATCTTTGAAAAAGCTGCGAAATTTTGCTATGGTGTTAACTTTGAAATCACAGTTCATAACGTTGCTGCTCTCAGATGCGCTGCTGAATATCTTCAAATGACTGATAAATACTGCGATGGAAATCTTGCTGGAAGAACTGAGGATTTTCTTTCCCAAGTTGCTCTAACAAGCCTCTCTGGAGCTCTTGTTGTCCTTAAATCATGCGAAGATCTTCTTCCCATGGCGGAGGATCTCAGAATTATCCAAAAATGTGTCGAAATCACAAGCGCTAAGGTAGTAATTTTACATTTTTCCTAACTGTTTTTGGTCTTTTAACATTCTTGTTATGTTAAAAGCATCTTAATCCTCTGTTCCTTGTGTGTTTTTCGTATAACTAGGCCTGCGTGGAGGCGAATTTCCCGAGCCGTTCGCCTCCGAATTGGTGGACAGAGGAGCTAACAATCTTGGACATAAGCTTCTTTGAAAGGATTATAGGATCAATGAAATCAAGAGGGGCAAAGGGCCTTACTTTAGCTAGTGCTATCATAACATATACGGAGAGGTCGCTTCGTGATCTCGTTCGCGACCACTCCGGGAATGGCATTAGATCATCCGAATCCTCAGCGGATTCGGATGTTAGAATCCGACAACGAGAGATTCTCGAGTCGATTGTGGGGCTATTACCCTCGGAGAAATCGGGTTTCCCCATAAATTTCCTTTGTTGTCTACTTAGAACAGCAATTTTCTTGAGGGCAGATAGTAGGTGTAAGGGTGAATTAGAGAAGAGAATTTCAGCAATCACAGAACATGTAACTGTTGATGATCTTCTTGTTCTGTCATTCACCTATGATGGTGAGAGATTGTTTGATCTTGAGAGTGTTAGGAGGATCATATCAGGTTTTGTTGAGAAGGAAAAGAGTGTACCTATTTTTAATGCAGGGGATTTTAAAGAAGTTTGTTCTACCCCCATGCAGAGAGTTGCTAAAACTGTTGATGCATATCTTGGGGAGATAGCAACTTATGGTGAATTGAGTATTTCCAAATTTAATGGGATTGCTAATTTGGTGCCCAAGGCTGCTCGAAAGGTCGATGATGATCTTTACCGGGCTATTGATATCTACTTGAAGGTTAGTTGCTTCTCGTCCTGTATTTAAGTCGTCTGCTATGCTTTCTGTGGTGGTTTAGGTTTATGTATTGATTAATGTAGTGAATTAGTCTACTAGGCTTATGATTCTAGTAAGGTCTTATGTTGCACCTCGTTGTGTATTTAAGTCGTCTGAAATGATTTTGGTGGTGATTTGGATCTTATGATGCATATCGTTGTTGTGTATTTAAGTCGTCTGAACTGATGTCTGCAGTGATTTAGTCGGTCTACTATCTTTATAACTCTTGTTGGATCTTGGTTGTGTATTTAAGTGGTCTGAACTGATGTATGTGGTGATCCAGGCGCATCCGAATCTTGATGAAATCGAGCGTGAGAAGGTGTGTAGCGTGATGGATCCACTCAAACTATCGTACGAGGCTAGAGTTCACGCTTCACAGAACAAACGGCTACCCGTGCAAATCGTCCTCCACGCTCTCTACTACGATCAGTTGAAGCTGAGAAGTGGCACCGAAGATCAGAAGACACCGGATGCTGTAACGACAAGAAATCAACTCCAAGCGGATGTAACCTTAGTTAAGGAGAACGAAGCTCTTAGGACTGAGCTTTTGAAGATGAAGATGTACATACAAGATATTCAGAAGCCAACAGCAGCAGCAACCTCGTCTAAACCGACTACTAAAAAGCCTCGTTTCTTCTCGTCTGTTACGAAAACTTTAGGGAAATTAAATCCTTTCAAGCATGGATCCAAGGACACTTTGAATATAGATGATGGAATGCCGGATTTAACCAAGCCCAGAAGAAGGAGATTCTCTATTTCTTAAGTTTTTAGTCGTCATTGCATTTTTTGTTATATTGGTGTGATTGATTGATTGTATAAAGAGTTTGATGTTTCAATTTGTTCATGTGCTTTAGGAACTCTAGTTGGTTATTTTATGAAAAATACTTTTTTTTTCATTGTGGATCATGATTTTGAATGTTTGTAAAACAGGGGTTTCGCCAAATTTAATTTCGTGATTATCAGTATTCCTAAATGAGAATCACATCACATCAACCATATCCTTAAAAGTCAACAAAATTAAGACAGTTAAAAAAGTTAGTTAACACTTGTACAAAACCACTTAGAATATCAACCGTCTTAGTCCTAAATAAGCCCTTAACATAAAACTACTTAATTCAACAAAATATGGAAGACGACAGTTGCTAATTCTGCCCCTTCAACCCAAATATATCAATCAGATCGGATTCATTTGGTTGGTAAATAATCTTTTCAAAAATAGCATTAAAACCTTCAAGATCAAGCATGGCTTCCAAGAGTTTGTCGCCCGATGACGCGTCTTTATCCTCGCTAGGCTGCTGACCATCTGCATCAGAAAATATACGCTCCGATATTTGCACTTTCTTGTTCTGCTGAGCAAACTGTTTGACCTCAACTCCGGACGTAAAAAGGCGATAAACGTGCACAATCTCCTTCTGCCCCAACCTATACGCTCGACTCACTGCTTGCTTCTCCATTGAAGGATTCCACACGGTGTCAAGAAGCACGACTCTAGACGCCCCCACCAAGTTGATCCCTTCGGAACAAGCCCTTAGTGATGCAAGAAGCACCTTTGCTTCACTTTCAAAATCATTGAACGACGAGATGGAATCCTGTCGTCGTTTCTCATCAAGCTTTCCATTCATGAACAGCAACTCTCTCCCTTCCCTCCAAGAGAGATGGCATTCGATCTGCTTCATGATAAAGATTAAAGGGTCAATAAATTGACTAAAGATCAACACCCTTTCTCCGAGTGCATCAGCTAGCCATACTAGTTTCAACAAAAACTTCATCTTCACCCCTTCATTTACATCTTCAATCTTGCTCGTTTGCCTTTCAATGGCTGCCTTTAGTGAGGGATGAACGGACACCATTGATACCAACCGGATTCTACGAAAGACTTGCTTTTCACGACAAGCTTCTTCAAGCATTTTCTTTTGACAATCGGTTGGATGCAAGAAAACAACAGTGTGTCTCAGTCCAGGAAGACAGTCCTCGAGTATAGTTCCCTTATACACGTCAACGAATTGATCAAGCATGGCTCTCAGCCTCTTCAACCCGTCGTCTGTTTCCTTTCCAATCGAACTAGTCAATGCCATCCACCTTTTCCTAACAAAATGGTCTTCACACCCTATCTGCTTCACAAATTTTGGATTAACTAAGCTCAGAGTGTTGAACAGTTCATTCATGTTGTTCTGGAAAGGCGTCCCAGACAAGATTATTCGTCTCTGCGTACAAACTTTCATCAACGCCTTCCACATCAGACTCTGGTCGTTCCGAGGCGTATGCCCTTCATCGAGCACTAAAAGGCCAGGACGTTCTAGAAGCACGTTCTTGATCGTTGCATGCAGTCCCTCTTTTCCGTTTTCTTGAGTGAGCTTCACAAACAACGTGTAGCTCACGCCTAAGATACCGCCATGTGTAGTCCACGAATACAGTTTCAATATTCGAATAGCTTCTTTGCTGATCTTACCACCAACTCTCCCCCAAATGCGGACAGCAATTTCGTTTTCGTGCCCGGATAAGTCCTTGTTATTCAGATTGTGAAAGGGGATGTTGAAGTTCCATTTTGAGAATTCGGATTCCCAGTTCAGAAGCATGACTTTTGGAGCTATGATCACGGGGCAACAATCGGGATACTGCTTGAGAAACGTCTGGAGAAACGCTATGGTGAGACGAGTCTTGCCCGTACCAGGGGCGTGTGAAATAATGCATCCCCTGCTATCAGAAGGATCCTGATTCAACTTATCAATCACAATATCACCAGCTATGTTTCTCCATATAAATTCGAATCCTTTACGTTGGTGAGGAAACATGCCTTTTCCAATTCCGGGAACCAAGTCCCATACCGTTCCTTTGACACGTGTAGTGGAGTCGGGAGGTCTAAAATCAGGGCCTGAAAAGTGAATAGGGCCCATGGTAGAGCTCGGTGATTCATCAGGTTCCCTCCAGGCTCGCCTACTCAAAGGCCGTTTGTACTGCAACATTGAGAATGCAGATAATTGAGAGTAAGTGATTGTGAGTACTGAATTTGATTTGAAAGGAGAAAGTATAAAAAATAACTTACAAAATCTGGCAAGACATATTTGATGTCCATAGTGATAGTATGACAGTATTTACAAACAATGCCTATCTCTTCATCAAGAACCAAAAGATGATCCCCTCGACCACAACGAGCTGCTGGAGTTTGGGCGACGAAGCTGAGGTCATCATTTTCCTTCTAAAGATTTTCAGAAAAGAGAGACAGACATTTTGAAAAATGGTGATTATTATACAGTAATGTGTTTAGGAATTGAATGAAGCAGCAGGTAGGTATATGAAGATGCATCATACATCTAATTTGGCAGCTCATTAAAGTCTCCAACACAAGAAAGTGTGTGTAAGTTTAAGAACATTTGATAGAGTGAATTGCATGAATTTACAAGGAAAACTTTTTTTATTTTTTTTGTTCAGGCAAAATGTTTTCATTAATTTAAAGAGGAAATAACAATCTAAGATGGACTACAGAAGAGAGCAACACTCAGAAGAACTATACTAATACAGACTCCACGTTTTGACTACAGAGGAGATCAAAAATCAGAAAAAGACTATGCTAAAACATATCTACACGGCTCTGTATTCCAATCGTTAAAATTATTCGCGCATAAAGACGAGAACCAGCCCCAAGTCCTACTCTTAATTTCATCCAAAATCCTTGATTACTCCTAGCATATATTTTCAAAAATAAGTTTGTTCCTCCATTTCCAAATAACCCAAACATGGAAAGCATTAATAATGTAATTTCTTTTCATTCTTAATCTCATTCACTTGTAGTAGATATTAATTTAAAACCAAAAATACTGTAAGTGCAGGAATGAATATTATCAACATCAATCAATGCTTTTAAACAAAGGAAAAGAAATATATATACCTCACAAGAACTCTTGTCTGAAGAATCCATGTGAAATTGGCGCAAACCCAGTTCCATTTCATGAAAGAGTGTATCTATGCCTTGTGATTCCTGAGGGGAAGGCACCACCTCGTCCTCCTCATCCTCGAACCTAAATTTCAAGGGAAGGGTATTGATATTGGGAGTCTTGTTTTTAACACTAAATTTATTTAGATCCTTTTGAGCATGTATGGAATCTACCAAAATCTTGATCAAATCTTCAACTCGTTTTCTTTTCATCCCTTTTTTTCCAATGTGATGATGATTACTCTCCTCAACAACCTCCTCATCCTCTGTGTTTCTTGTACCAATATTCCTAGAAGAAATAAATTCCTTTTCATCGATGATGAAAATATCCTTGCTTCCATAATCCTCACTCATCTCTTTCTTCTTATCATTTCTACTATTTCTATTCTTATTCCTGGAGGAATAAAGCTCCTTTTCATCAACGATGCTAATAACCTCCTCCTCACTTGATGATTCAGATTCATAAATGGAGTTGTCAGAATTACTAGTATTCTGGAAATGAACATGAATATCATCATCATCATCATCCATCTTTGAATTCCCAACATCATCCTCTAAATCAAAAGAAGAAACATCATCATCAAGTTTCTTCTTTTTTTTCTCGAAATCAACACTCGTTGAACTCTCCTCCTCATAACTACTCCCAATATATTCGATACCATTCTCTCCACTCTTGACACAGCACTCTCCATTAACATCAGTTTGTTGGCAATGGCCCTTGTCTCTTTCTCTTTTTCTCTTAATCTCAGCAATACTCTTTCTGTAAAATTCATCCCACTCCCCTCTAGTTCTTCTTTTCCTATCCATTAAAGTCTCAAAAGAAAGAAATGAGAGAGAGAGAGAGAAAAGGGGAAGGTGAACAGACTACGATACTTAAAAGGGGAAGGGGAAGGGGAAGGTGAAGAGATGGGTAAAGGTTAGTATGGCTCCCATAAA
This sequence comes from Galeopsis tetrahit, assembly GCA_963675135.1. Lineage (NCBI taxonomy): Eukaryota > Viridiplantae > Streptophyta > Magnoliopsida > Lamiales > Lamiaceae > Galeopsis > Galeopsis tetrahit. The sequence goes on along the minus strand of OY776129.1, from coordinate 63,710,688 downwards.
AATCTTAATATACATCTATTACAACATAGTGAGATGTTTGGAGAAGGAAAAAGGAGCAGGAAAATTGCTACAAGCTTGTGGGTGGAAATCTGGAGAAATAGAAATGAAAAAACTTTTTCAAATATAGAACCAGCAGCAAAAAGGGTGGTGGACTATGGGCATGGTTGGAAGGTCAAGGCTTCATTAAACAAAATTCTTCTGTAGGGGCATGGTGCTTAGACCCATATACAGGCCTATCTTTAGAAATGTGTTAGGGATGGGGTAATTAGTGCTACAACACATTATGAATGAACTCATCTATATTTGTATCAATAATTTAAATCTTGGAATATTTTTGTACACCTACACTACTTTTGTTATAGACCTGCAGCAGTTCATTGCCATTTGTCAGCTTTATATACATTCCATTTGCAGCCCACCGATCCCGACATCTCTCTCTCCATTTATGCTTCTATTTTTATACGTTTTGATACAAGTTCTCCCCCATCTCCAATTTTATAATTTTCTATTTTTTTTTCTGTCTAATTTTATAATTTTTTTAAAATAATTCTATTAATACTCCCTCCATACTGTAGTCCGAGGTGAGACACAAGTTTTAAGGAAAAGGTACATAAGAGTATTATAGAGTATTGTGGGGTCCATTGTGAATAAAGTGATTATTTATTAATAAATTTGATGGCAACATTGAGTAATTAAGTGATGGCAAAATTGAGTAATTAAGTGATGGGTTGAAGGGTAATAGTTTCCATAAAGTGTATGAGACTACCTTTGTGTGGGCAAAGAATATGAGGCAGACTACATTTCATGGACAGGGGGAGTACTATTTTATTTTAAAATTTTAAAATTATTTATTTATCCAACTTTACCTTTCATTTTATTCATAAACTTTGGGGTTATATTTTTTTTAGTCCATTAAGTTACCACAATTTTGAATTTAGTCCATCAGGTTGCCACTTTTTGAATTTAGTCCATTAAGTTTCAATTTATTTTAATTTTGGTCCATTACCCGCTACAGCAGGTTTAACAAGTCATTTTTTAAAACACACCCCATAAAATGTTATACACACCCCAAATGTTAAACACACCACACTAAAATTTAAAAAAAAAAAATTTTTACTATACACACCCCCAACTATTTTCTATTTAATAAATTGTCAAAAATAATTAAATTAAAAAAATAAGAATTCAAATTAATATGAAAAATATAAATAAAACCTATAAAAAATCGTCTAAATCTTTAAAAATTAAACAAAGCTAAAATGATTAATTTAACTACTTTTGAAAATTTAGTTGATTTTCTACTATTTTTATATTTTATTTAGCCTTATTTTCGATGCTTTTTATAAAAGTTAGAACGCAAATAAAACATTAATAAACCAATGGAGTTTTAAATTTATTTTATATTTCTTTTAAATATTTCTTTTATATTATATGAACCTACTAACACCCATAAATTTTATATACATTCCAAACGTTAAACACAAAAGTTCAAAAATCAATTATAATTAAATAAAATCATAAACATATTTAATAAATTTAAAACTCCATTGGTTTATTAATATTTTATTTGCATTTTAACTTTTATAAAAAACATCGAAAACAAAGCTAAATAAAATATAAAAATAGTAGAAAATCAACTAAATCTTCAAAAGTAATTAAATTAATCAATTTCTTTTAGCTTTGTTTAATTTTTAAAGATTTAGGCGATTTTTTATGGGTTTTATTTATATTTTTCATATTAATTTGAATTCTTATTTTTTTTAATTTAATTATTTTTGGCAATTTATTGAATAGAAAATAGTTGGGGGTGTGTATAGTAATAAAAAATTATTTTTAAATTTTAGTGTGGTGTGTTTAACATTTGGGGTGTGTATAACATTTTATGGGGTGTGTTTTAAAAAATGACCTGTTAAACCTGTTGTAGCAGGTAACTGGACCAAAATCAAAATAAATTGAAACTTAATGGACTAAATTCAAAAAGTGGTAACCTGATGGACTAAATTCAAAATTGTGGTAATTTAATGGACTAAAAAAAAAATATAATCCCATAAACTTTCACTTTATTTATAAATGGACTCATAACACTCCATCATATCTTCAATTTATTATCTACTTTAATAATAAACTAATCAATATTTATTAAAAGTACTCCTTCCGTTTCCGAAAAATTTACGGAGAATCGTGTATATTGTAAGAGTAGAAATTATAATGATTATTTTTATTTTGGAGTATGAATACTTTTGAAAGACAAAAAAAGAAAAGTACAACAACTTTTAAGGAACGGAGTGAATAGTAACTAGCTTGACAAAATATTGTTGTCTTAAAATATTTGGAGAGGGCACTTTTGTTCTTCAAATATACATAGGGAACGGTCTTTTAATAAATTTTTTAGTTAAAAATTTTAATGATAAAAAAATGATACTCCCCTCCTATCCAAATTTTTTTTAATTAATGCTGGTACTTCTTATATAATAAGAACGCATTTTTGTAAATATTTATTGGTTTTAAGAGTGAATTTAAATGAAATACAATTAATTTGCATTGACAAGTGTAAAATGACATACTCATTTATAAAGAAAAAATTAAAGGTAAAAACGATTTATATTATGAACTTGAGGGAGTAAGTTATATCATTAATTCGTTTTTGTTTTTTTTTTTTGTAAAATGACTAGCAATTGCATTTAAAAGGTTCATTAGTATCAAAATGTAAAGGTGGAATTAAATAAAAATAGAAGCATAAATTTGAATTAGTTTGAAAGTTGAAAGTATTTTTATTCTACAACATAAAAATGGAGGGGAAGAGAGAGATTGCTGCAAATGGAATGTTTCTAAAGCTGGGAAATGGCTGTGCAAATGCTGCAGGTCTATTAAAATAGTTAGTGCAGGTCTTCTATTAATCTATTGTTCACCCAAGAGCATACATGGACAAACCGGTCAAATCGACGGTTACGTTTAAATAAAACTGAACCTTAACCAGTATTTTAAGGTTCGATTTCAGTTAGTCATTCTAAAGATCGTCGGTTACGATTAAACCGCCGATTTGGCCGGTTAACCAATCAAACCGCATGTTTTTTTTTTTATATTTGTATTTTCAAATTTCAACTTTGCATTATCAGTGCCTTATCATCACATCACATTTCCATCATGTTTGACCCCTACTAGCCCAACCTACCATTTCCTTTTTCACTTTTCAATGTGCAAAGGGAGTGTATATACTAGCCTGCAAAGCATTTCTATACCCAAGTTTCAAACATTAAAACACTCTCATTATCCATATAACTTCAGATTTTAATTTTCTTCTGAAAAAATCCACCATTAACGGTGGAGGTGTCGGTGTGCAACGCCGGCCATGGCACGGCGAGCGCCTAGCTTCACCACTTTTCGGGATCTCAATCCATGGCCAACGAAAAGTTTAAATTCATCGTGCACAATGTCCATTCCATGGCCGCCGAAACTACATTTTAAATAGAATAGGAGCTTAGAAACTTTCAATTCCAATACTCGCGTTCCATTTTTATTTTTTTTAATATTCTATTTTTCCATTTGCACCGTTGTTATTTTTCTTTAACGTCAAAATCATTTTTCAACACCGATTCCCATGTTTTACTAATTAAACAAAAAAGAAAGAAATAATAAGAGATTCGTACAAACATGGTGAAGTAAAAGCAAACTGTGAATGAAATAAAAAGGTGAACTAGAACTTAATTTGGTCAATCCCAAATTTAGAGGGTTTCGAATTTGGAATTTAGCGATGAGCACACTCCCGAATCTTAAGTCTACACCACTAGACCAACTATTTGGGGTTTCCCTCGATTAAGGATTTAAAGATGAAAAGTTGAATAGTCAATGGGGTGTGAGATTAATAAAAAAGCAAGAAACTTGTTATGCATTTGTCACGTTTTAATTAAAACAAGTGTCGCGTTTCATTTACCTAGTATTGTTTTATATAAACTAATTTTTATTCACTTATATTAACTTACCCATTTTAATTAAAGTTAGTTTCACATTTCAGTTAAAACTAATGTTACGTTTCACTCCTGCACCAAGAGATTGTCTCATTAAACATTAAGACATACAACATGCGACATAAAATCAAATTTCAAAAAATGAAGATGGAAGAAATTTGATGTGAGCAGGGACGGATTTAGCCGGTTTGGCCGATTAATATTTGTATTTTCAAATTTCAACTTTAAAGCTTGTTTTACTTTAGTATTAAATGTTTTATTGTCAATTTTACTCCTAACTAAGGCTTAGCAGATTTTGGAGTATGTGATTTCAAGGACAAAATTGGTACATTAGCTAAATTTGATTACATTTATTGATTTTTCTTAATTTATATGTAAAGTCAAATGTAGCTATCTTGGTAGGACAGAGGGAGAGGGAGTAATTTTCTTTTTCAAAAAATCCATCATTAGAGCATTCACAATGCTGGTTAAGAATCCTATGGGCATGCTATCACTACCAAAAAAATTGAAGTAGAAGTGATTGTGGGTATGATGATATAGTAAAGGTTGAAAGAATGGGTGAGGACTACTCCTCACGGATAAAAGTAGAAAATTAGGCAAGTGAGCATTAAATAATGGTGGGTCTTCGTCCATAAAAATTATTGTAGTTATAATTTTTATTATTATTTAAATTGCAAAACACATTCAATGTAATTCTTACAAAACACATAAAAAACAAAAATTGCAATTCATAGTTGGTATTTTTTAATTATTGTTCATTTCTAAATACTAATATTTTGTCAAAAATTATATTAACATTACTTTATTTTTTAACTGAAATATTATGATTTTATATTTAATGTAATATTTAATTGTTAAAGTCAAATTAATATTAATTTATTTTTAAAATTAAATATTAATTATAATATTTAAGTTATAAAAATAAATTATACTCCCCCCGTCCCACAAGTGTTTGCACCACAAAGTGGGCACACTTTTTAAGAAAAAAGTGTAATGAGTGGAGTGTTGAGGGGTAATTTTGTAAAGTTATATGAATAAAGTAAAAAGGTGATTGGAAAGAGGGTAAAAGTAATGACATTTTGTGTAAATATGTGAATATTGTGAGGGTGGGATTTATGAGAGAGTTTCCTTTTATGGGTGTGCAAACAATTGTGGGACGGACAAATAAGGTAAGTGTGCAAACAGTTGTGGGACGGAGGGAGTACTCCGTACTTCTTAAATAGTTAATGGATGAAAAAGAAGAGAATAAATTTAAATATATATATATATATATATATATATATATATATATGTGTGTGTGATTTGATAGTAGGATCCATAAATTGTACTTTTAGGGGTGTATTGGTTGTGGATTCTGTAGGATTTTTTTGGACTTCCAAAGTTTGGGGGTATTCAATTCGAATTTTAAAAAGTCTTTAAAAGTTTTGAGATATTCAATACGGATTTTAAAAAGTCTTTAAAATTCTTTAGGTATTCATCAGTTTATGGATTTTAATACTCTATAGATTTTGTTGGATTCTCTTAAAAAAATATAAATAAATTGCACTATCCAAAACCTCTTCAAAAAACAAGAGATTTCAACGGATTCTCTCAAAGAACTTTGAAGATTAAAGATGAGAAGTAGGAATGACAATATTGACCCGACCCGCGGGTACCCACCCCACCCGCGAGCTTTGGGTCAGGTCATATCGCCCCATATTGAGTATGAGTTGGGTTTGGGTCTTATGCCCGACCCACGGGTATCCGCCCCGGCCCCGAATTAATATGTAAACTTTATATATATATATATATATATATATATATATATAGATATGTATATATTATTGATAAAATAAATTATATATATATATTTTTTATTGGTAAAATATTTTATATAATATATATAATATAATTTAAAAATTAAAATTAACTCTTTAACTCTTTGCATCAATATCGGAGTTTATGAAAATCTATGTAAATCAATAAAAAAAAAAATCTACAATCCTGTCAAGTCTATGAAAATTCATATAAATTAATAAAAAAAGTCAGTCAAACTCTGCATGAACTCTATGAATTTTATAAATCCACGTACTTTTCAAAATCCAAAAAAAATCAATAGAATCTCAATTGAATACACCCTCCTTAGAGTAGAATGCATTGTAAGAGGTAGAAATTTTTTGAGTTAGGAGTGAGAAGTTTTTGAATTGGCACACATGTGACTAACTTAAAACTTCAAAATTATCACTAGCATTGTGGATGCTCTTAATGGTGGAGGTGTGCAACGCCGGCCAAGGCATGGTGAACGCCTTCACCAATTTTTCGGGAACTCAATCTATGGCCGCCGAAAAGCTTGAATTCATCGTGCACGATGCCGATTCCATGGCCACCGAAATTCTGGAACTCACCGTCTACATCGACAAGAAGAACGGTAAGAAAAAAAAAAAAAGGGAAAACCGTCAAACCGGCCGTTATAAACCAAACCGACGGTTAAAAAATCGAACCGTAACCGATTCGGTTTCGGTTACAAATTTTTGAAAACCGTAAGAAATCGACTGTTTGCAACCGTTATGCATGTCTACACAAAAGTAAAATTATACGCAGGTGTACAAAAATAGTCCAAGATTTAAATTATTTTAATACATTTTTCCAGGTGTTTTGGCAAGTATTGAGTAAATAAAATTAACCCCAAACACGAACTCTTTCCAATTACTAAAATTTATGAATGCAATAAGTATGATTAGAGACTAATAAAAAATATTCAATTCGACAATGTGGAGTTGTCTAATTTATTTAATTATAACTCAAATTACATTTTAAATAGAACAGGAGCTTAGAAACTTTCAATTCCAATACTCGCGTTCCACTGGCCGTTGTTATTTTTCTTTTCAGTAGTCAAAATCATTTTCCAACACCGATTTCCATGTTTTACTAAAACAAAAAAAAGGGCCGGACTATTTACACCTCCATTTCGGTTTAGAACACAACCCCATTCAAATTAACAATATACGGAGTAATAATTATATAAAAAATTAAAAATACTCTTTCATTAAATTTATCATACTACATACACCCCCCTTACTGAATGCACCCCACTCCTCCAATTTCAACAGAAATTACCGGAAAATTTTTACAACATCACCACTACTTCCGACCACCGTTCACCACTTCCGGCATCCAACATCATCCAAACCAAAAAAATAATACAGATTTAAACACCATCCTACCACATCATCTAAAGTTTTGAACAAATAAATCAGTAACAAATACTCAGAAATATAAAAAAACCTTAGAAAAATTCAAAAAAAAATTTATATTTTTTTCGATCAACCAGTGTTGATCGTGTATACTTTCGTCGACAAATCATTGTCGACGAAAATGTATACGGTCCACACTGGTTGATCGAAAAAAATATAAAAAAAATGACAATTTTAGGTCGACCATATACACTCTCGTCGACAATTTGTTGTCGACGAGAGTGTATATGGCCGATTTAAAATGGTCGAAAAAAAAACTAGGGTTTTCAGAAAATAAAAAAACCTAGGGTGGGATGGGGGTGGCCGGCATCTTGGACCAGGCGGCAGTGCGGCGGCGAGGTCGATCGATCAGGAGCGACGACGGCGGTTGTGAGATGGGCGACGGGCTTGGAGAAGGGAAAGGGGGAGGGTGAGGGCAGCGAAGCTACTGTAGCGGCCGTGGGTGGCAGATGGGGTAGGGCGTCTGCAGTGGGGAAAGAAACGACGAAAAAAAAACGGGAGAAAGGGGTAAGAGGGAGGGAGGCTGCCGGCGGCCGTGGGCGACGGCGAGGGCCGCGGTTCTTAGAGGGAGGAAGAAATGAGAGATGAGTTTGGTATTTAGGGTTTAGTTTAGGGTGTGTGTGTTTAGTATAAGTATTTTATAGACAAAAGGGTATTTATAACAATTTAAGGGAGAGTGCATCTATCCAGACAATTTTTTTGGGGGGTGCATCAATCGAGGGGTGTTCTAAACTGAAATGGAGGTGTAAATAGTCAGTCCCAAAAAGAAAGAAATAATAAGAGATTCCTATAAACGGGGTGAAGTAAAAGCAAACTACAAATGAAAAAAAGGTCAACTAAAACTTAATTTGGTCAATCCCAACCTTAGAGGGTTCGAATCTGAGATCTAAAGAGGTGCACACTCCAAAGTTTCAACCCTACACCACTAGACCAACTCTTTGAGATTCCCTCGATTAAGGATTTAAAGATGAAAAGATGATTAGTCGATGGGGTGTGAGATTAATTAAAAAGCAAGAAAGTTGTTATGCATTTGTCGCGTTTTAATTAAAACAAGTGTCGCGTTTCATTTACCTATTATTATTTTATATAAACTAATTTATTCACTTATATTAACTTACACATTTTAATTAAAGTTAGTTTCACATTTCAGTTAAAACTAATTTTACGTTTCACTCCTGCATCGGGAGATTATCTCATTAAACATTAAAAGACATACAACATGCGACATAAAATCAAATTCCAAAAAATGAAGATGGAAGGAATTTGATGTGATCAGGGACGAATTCAATTTATAAAATTTTGCTACCCTTGATATACGTTTTAATAATGAGTTGTCTCCCCCATTGAAACTTTGAAAGAAGTTAGACTTGCATATAAACTTAGTAAACTATTTGTTCTATTACGAAGATAGAACATCACTAGCTAGAATTGTGGTTATTGGTTTTTCTCTGTGATAGTATTTAGAATGAAATTCTTATTGATCAAGTGACTTGGAAGTCATATTTATACAAGGGAGAAATAACTAACCAAGATTAGTTTGATAACCAACTAACAAACGAGTAATTTATCTAACTAACTATATTGAACCCCCCCTCAAGTTAGACGGATGGGGACAGACGCGAAGCTTGGATCTAAAAAACTCAAACAACGATCGAGGAAGACTTTTTGTGAAGATGTCCGCCACTTGTAGATTAGATGGTACAAACTGAGTTGTTAGGCGACCAGAGACGACCAATTCACAAACAAAATAGTAGTCGATACCTATATATTTGGCCCTTTTGTGTGCGACTGGATTATGGTTGAGGAAGAGAGCATTGTTGTTGTCACATAAGAGATGAGGAGGATTGGCAGGTAGAGCATGGAGTTCGTGGAGAAGAGAAATGACCCAGATTATTTCAGAAGCAGTGTACGCAATTGCTCGGTATTCAAACACGCAGCTCGATCTGGATACGGTGGGTTGCTTTTTAGCACTCCAAGAGACAAAGTTAGGACCTAAGAAGATGGAATAACCATATGTTGAACGACGAGTGTCTAGGCAACGAACCTAATCAACATCCGAGTAGGCGAGAAGATGTGGCGGGCCGCGAGAGAAGTGAAGACCATATTGGAGAGTGCCCTTGACATACCGTAGGATCTGTTTGACCGCCTGAAAGTGATCGATTGTTGGACACGATTGATATTGGCTGATTGTATTGACGGTAAAGGAAAGATCTGGTCGCGTAATGGTCAGATATTGAAGAGTGCCGACCAGAGATCGATATTTAGTGGAGTATGAGTACGAAGGGCAGGGTTGAGCTCTTTGAGTTGATCGGTTGAGGATAGAGGAGTGGATATAGGTTTGGAGTCCAACATGTCAGCACGGGAGAGAATGTCACGAGCATACTTGGATTGGCTGAGAAAGAGGCCAGACGAAGTGTAAGTAATTTCTAAGCCAAGAAAGTAGTTGAGTTTACCTAAATCTTTTATGGCAAACTCTTTTTGGATGCGAGTAACTAGGCGAACAACAACGGAGTCGTCGTTTCGAGGAGATGGAGAGTTGTGGTCGCCTAGTGAAGAATAAAGAGAAATGTGTCAGATTTACTTTCAACAAAGCCTAAAGAGATAAGAAATGTGCTAAAGCGAAGAAATCAGGCCCGGGGAGCCTGTTTTAAACCGTTAATGGCCTTATTAAGGCGGCAGACAAAGTCTGGACGAGCAGGGTCAATGTAACCAGGTGGTTGCTCCATATAGACAGGCTTGTGAAGGTGACCATGAAGAAAGGCGTTGTTGACGTCTAGTTGGCGAAAAGACCATTTTTTTAGGACATCGAGAGAGAGAGAGAGAATGATGTGAAAAGTGGAGGCCTTGACTACCGGAGTGAAATTGTGGTCGTAGTCGAAACCAGGAAAAAGAAATTTGGTTTTGAAAATTCACTTGGAATCGATGATATTTTCAGGGGTAGGCCGAGGAACAAAAGTCCACGTGTTATTTAAGTGGAGAGCTTTGAGTTCGGTATCCATGGCCGCAACCCATTCAGGAGATTTAGAGGCAGATTTGAAACCCTTAGGTTCCTTGGAGGAATGAAGAGATGCGAGAAGGGCACTAGTGATAAGAAAGGAAGCATTGATCGGGTGCTTTGTTTTGAAAATACCATCCTTGGAACGTGTACGCATAACATGAGATGGGCGAGGAATATATAGCCTGTGAGGTGGAGAATGAGCAAGAGGAATGGGAGGATGGCGAGGAGTGGGCAGGAGAGGTGGAGCAGCAGGAGGAACGGTAGAAGAAATAGAGTCACTCGTGGAAATACAGACAGAGCAAGGTAAGGGCGAACTGCGAGTGGGTTGCAGATAGACATGCACAACGGATGAGTTCAGAATTTCGACGGCTATGGAATCGACATCGGGCACGATGAATTTAAGCTTTTCGGCGGCCATGGATTGAGATCCCGAAAAATTGGTGAAGGCACTCGCCGTGCCTTGGCCGGCGTTGCACACCTCCACCGTTAATGGTGGATATTTTCAGAAGAAAATTAAAATTTGGAGTTATATGAATGATATGAGTGTTTTAATGTTTGGAACTTTGGTATAGAAATGCTTTGTAGGCTACACTCCTTATGCACATCGAAAAGTGAAAAAGGAAATGGTAGGTAGGACTAGTAGGGGTCAAACGATGATGGAAATGTGATGTGATGGTAGGGCAGTGATGCTGCAAAGTCTAAATTTAAAAATACAAATATTTAAAAAAAAAAAAAAAAGTAAAAATCGGCGGTTTGACTTGTTAACCGGTCAAACCGGCGATTTAGTCGTAACTAGCAGTTTTTAAAATGGCTAATCGAAACTGAACCATAAAATACCGGTTAAAGTTCGGTTTTTGAACCGTAACCGCCGATTCGACGGTTTGACCAATTCGAATCGCCTATGTCTGGTTGCAGAGAAGGAGCACTCGAGGGAATGAGAGTGCGAGCAGAAGTGGAGTCCATGAAGGTGGAGAGATCAAGAGATGAGGGCGAGGACGAGCAGGGTTCAACGTTTTTTAAGGGTAAAGTGTGCTCGTCGAACTGGGCATAGTGAGTAACATAGATTCGAGAAGAGGAATGATCTAGACAGCAAAAACCATGATGGCGAGAATTGTAACCAATGAAAAAACAAGGGATGTTGCGAGGAGAGAGCTTGTTAGTGGCATAATCACGAAGATAGGAAATACCCGACAGCCAAAAACATGTAGATTGTCATAGCGAGGAGGAGAGGAAAAAATGATTTCACGAGGAGTTTTATTGTTAATAGTAAAAGAAGAAAGACGATTAATAAGATATACTGCTGTGCCAAAGGCCTCGACCCAATATTAAGAAGGTACCGAGGAGTAGAACAGTAGGTATGCATGGTCCATGAATCCCAAACATGTATGTTGGTTAATTTGCTATAAAATTAATGCTTGGTTGTTGATTTGCTAGTTTCTGTTTTGTTTTAGTATCGGGAAGACTATCGACAAAGGTTGAATGCTCGATACAATAATGAAGACTCAGAAAATTCCTGAAAGCCCTAGCTAAATTATGTGTCATATAATAATTGGATTTACGATTCACCCACCTAACCATACATACAATGGGGATAAATTTTCAATTGTCTCTTGCAACTTTCAATAATATCTCCAAAAAACCGAGTTCATAACCGTTGAGTTAGACTGTTAGTCCACCACCAATTGAGCGTCCATATCCACAATCACGCGCTCTAGTCCCAACTCCTTAATCCACGAAAGAGCCTCATGAAGACCAACTCGTCTGAACTGTAGTTCCATGGAATAACGTGAGATCCGCTAAAGATGTGGTTTCCAGCATAATCATGGAAACAAGCCATATATCTATGTTTGCTTTGATCCATGTTGAGGGTACTTTAGTCATTTGATACTTTGGCTAAGATATTTAATTAGATTCGGCCCATGAGTTACGGCCCATGAGTTAGTCAATTAGGGCTTCTCCCCAGATTTGTATATATACTCCTTACTGTGCCAATATATGGCAATTTTCCGCTGTGTAACTCCACGATTTATGCGATATACAATTGTTGATTCTATCATGGTACCAGAGCGGGTTAACCGCTAAGTTCAGGACTCGATCACCATTCCTTCTTACTCACTCCGATTGAATCATGAACGGAGATAAAACGGATGAGAAGGCTGAAGGCAGCGGCAAGAAACCAGCCGTGACAATCGACGCAATGTCGCCTTATTACCTCCACCCCTCCGATAAGCCGGGGGACGTCTTCGTTGGAGCGCTGTTGAAAGACGGCAACTATGGAGAATGGGTCGATGACATGACCAACTCTCTATACGCGATAAACAAGATTGGTTTTGTCGACGGAGACATTCCGGTGCCGCCAGATGATGACCCTTACCTACCGTATTGGAAGAGGGCAAACGCCATGGTGAAGGGCTGGCTACTGAATAGCATGGAATCGGAAGTCAGAAAGAGTGTCAAGTTTCGAACGGCTAGAGAGATTTGGGTGGATCTTGAAGAAAGATTTGGTCAAGAAAGTGCACCGCGTGCGTTTGAACTGCGAAGAGCGCTTGGATCGATCCGACAAGGAAGTACATCAGTTTCGGCCTACTACGGGAAACTACGATGCGTTTGGGACGAGGCAGCAGCCATAACCCCCACCCCCAATTGTGATTGTGGCGGTTGCAGTTGTGGAATAACCAAGAAACTGAATGAGAGCAGAGACCGAGACCGTCTGTATGACTTTCTGATGGGTTTGGACGATGCGTACATACCTATCCGCACGCAGATTCTAAGCACAAGGCCCGTGCCGTCCCTTAGCACGACTTACCACCTGATTTCTGAAGACGAGCAACACCGTTCAATTTCAACAGCAAGAAGATCGAATTCCGATGCCTCTATTTTTCAGGCTCAAGGCAGAAAGGGACAGGAGCCCCGCAAGATTGGCTCGAGAGACGGACGATTCTGCACACACTGTGGGAAGACAAATCACACAGTTGATACATGTTTCGAGAAGATTGGATACCCCCCAAATTGGAGAAGCCCCAACTCGGATAAAAGAAGCAGTAGTAATCGTGATAATCGGCGTGATGGGCGAAAACAAACTGATCAAGAAGATAAACGAGTAGGGCATCTCGCGTCTCAGAATAATGCAACACAGGTTAGTGGAGACGTTAATTCTGTTCCCGGCTTGACAGCCGAGCAACTGCAGCGTCTAACCCGATTCATGCGCACCGAGTTAGGCGAGTCGGGAAATTCAGATACAGAACCAAAAGCACACATGGCAGGTATGAAACTCCTTTCATCGCATTCATGGATAATCGATTCTGGTGCAACGGAGCACATCACACACTGTCGTGATAATTTATTGGACGTGACGACTAATCATTCGGAACCATCCGTCCGAATACCCAATGGTGCAAGCATACCTGTTGAAGCAATTGGGCGAATTAAATTTGCAAATGGAATTAGTCTTGGTCGTGTGTTATATGTGCCACAATTCCATTGCAATCTTCTCTCGGCGAGTCGTCTTGCAAGAGATTTAAATTGTGTACTCACTTTTTTCCCGGATTTTTTCATATTACAGGCCTTACCCTCGAGGACGCTGATTGGTATGGGTAGGCATCACGATGGACTCTATTACTTGGAGCCGTGGCATAATCAAAGCACGGCATTGACGGCTGTTAGCAGCCCACATCTTTGGCATAGACGCATGGGGCATGCACCTGACGAAAAATTGAGACATATTTGTAGTTTAAAAAACCTTAAGAGGAAAGACGTTTTTTGTGATTCTTGTATACGTGCTAAACAAACAAGATTACCATTCCCTGTTAGCTCGACTGTTACTCAGAATTGTTTTGACTTAATTCACTGTGATATTTGGGGGCCGTATAAATGTGACACGTTTACAGGTGCTCGTTACTTTTTATCGATAGTTGATGATCATAGCAGGGGTGTGTGGGTGTTCCTTGTCCGACAGAAATCTGACGTTGCTGCTCATTTAATTGCCTTTTGCAATATGTTTCGAACACAATTTAATTGTGTGGTCAAGCGTATCCGTTCGGATAATGGTGTGGAATTTGGTTCGATAATGCTGAAAAATCACTATGCCGACAATGGCATTTTATTTGAAAGTTCTTGCACGGATACTCCACAACAAAATGGAATAGTAGAGCGAAAACATCGCCACATATTGGACGTCGCTCGAGCTCTTCGGTTTGAATCAGGCTTGCCAATTGAATTTTGGGGGGAGTGTGTTCTCACTGCCGTACACATCATTAACAGGTTACCATCGCCAGTTATTAATAATAGGACACCTTTTGAAGTTATTTTCAACAAGCAACCTTCCTATGATCACTTTCGCGTCTTTGGATGTTTGGTCTATGCCCATGAAAATCGTCGCAAAGATAAGTTTGACAAAAGGGGGAGTGCTTGTGTCTTCATTGGTTATCCGACCGGGCAGAAAGCATATAAGGTGTTCGATTTGGAATCTCACAAAATTTACAGCTCCCGCGACGTTACATTTTTTGAAGACCTGTTTCCTTTTAAAGGCCTTGCACAATCAGAATTTGGGACAATGGTTGATTTGGCACTTGACCGAACACGTCGCGAACAAACTGGAAGCTCCACCACGTCTGCCCCCTCTCGACCATTTATTCGAGTAGCTGTGCCAGTCGAACAACATGCCCCAACAATCCAACCGCCCGAACCTCCACCTGCTATTCCGACAGCGAGTGTGGCGGAACCACCCACTGCCCATGATGATCCCGGCATCGACACCAGGGTTGGCCAGCGCCCTCGTCGCCGTCCAAAGCACCTGGACATCTATGTGACGGATTTGCCACCGTCCGTTGACCATCCCAGCAGCTCCACCAACTCCACAAACATGGAACAGTCTACTCCTTATCCCCTTGCACACTTTGTCGCCTATGATAAATTCTCCGACTCGCATAAGGCGTTCCTCGCAGCGATCACATCACGCGACGAACCAAGATACTTCCACCAAGCCGTAAAAGACCCGTTATGGAGGGAGGCCATGGAAAAGGAGATTAAGGCATTGGAAGACAATGGAACTTGGACCTTGGAGCACCTCCCGCCGGGAAAGAAAGCGGTTGGATCTAAGTGGGTTTACAAAATAAAATACAAACCCAATGGAGAAGTTGAGCGATATAAGGCTCGTTTAGTGGCAAAAGGATTCACCCAAATTGAAGGGATCGACTTCCACGAGACGTTTGCGCCTGTGGCGAAACTAGTCACCGTTCGTTGCCTCTTAAGCATTGTCGCGAAACGAAATTGGGAAGTCCACCAATTAGACGTGAATAATGCATTCCTTCACGGGGACCTACATGAAGCTGTTTACATGAACATTCCGCAGGGGTTCGCAAAAGAGGGTGATAATCGAGTCTGTAGACTTCAAAGATCCTTATATGGGCTTCGCCAAGCCTCCAGAAATTGGTACGATAAATTTACTTCTGCACTCCTTGATATTGGATTCCTCCAGTCAAAAGCCGATCACTCCCTGTTCACGCTCCGCACTGCCACGACTCACATTTCGGCACTCATATATGTAGACGATGTAATTTTGGCTGGTAACAACCCCTCTCAAATTGCCTACGTAAAGCACTATTTGGATAAAAGGTTCAACATCAAGGATTTGGGCACATTAAAGTATTTCTTGGGAATTGAGGTTGCTCGTTCCCCCGATGGTTTCGTCCTCAGCCAACGTAAGTATACGCTGGACATCCTAGAAGAAAGTGGCATGCAAGGGTGCCGTCCTAGTGGATTTCCGATGGAACAAAACTTGAAACTCTACCTCGATGATGAGAGTCCGTTGGTGGAAGCGACTCAATTTCGGCGTCTCGTTGGCCGATTGCTTTACCTCACAGTCACTAGGCCTGACATCGTGTTCGCCGTGAATCAACTAAGTCAATTTTTGGGCCAACCACGCCAATCCCATCTCAATGCCGCACATAGGATCTTACGGTACCTGAAGCACACGCCTGGACAGGGGATATTTCTGACTTCTCTCGGCAACTTTGAGCTGACTGGCCACTGCGATGCAGATTGGGGCGGGTGCCCCTTCACACGGCGCTCCTCGACGGGATACTTCATAACCCTTGGCAACTCACCGGTTTCTTGGCGAACGAAGAAACAATCTGTGGTGTCTCGATCGTCGGCCGAAGCTGAATATAGAGCCATGGCCACCACTGTTTGTGAGATTATATGGTTACGATGGCTGCTTCGCGACTTTGGGATTACGCAGCAAGGCCCTACTCCTCTCTATTGCGACAATCAAGCAGCCCGTCACATTGCCGTCAACCCTGTCTACCACGAACGCACCAAACATGTCGAGATGGACTGCTACTTTGTACGAGAACGCGTTGTTAGTGGCGAAATACAGCCGTGCAAGATTCCTACTGCGGACCAAGTTGCTGACATTTTCACCAAAGCACTTGGCACGGATCGTTTCTGCTACCTTCGGGGCAAGTTGGGCATTCGGGACCTTCACGCGCCAACTTGAGGGGGAGTGTTGAGGGTACTTTAGTCATTTGATACTTTGGCTAAGATATTTAATTAGATTCGGCCCATGAGTTAGTCAATTAGGGCTTCTCCCCAGATTTGTATATATACTCCTTACTGTGCCAATATATGGCAATTTTCCGCTGTGTAACTCCACGATTTATGCGATATACAATTGTTGATTCTATCAATCCAATTATCATTTGGTGGCTTACTAACAGCCATTCAATTTTCTTCTCGCCAACTTCCACTCAAATAGCCAAGACTGCTACAGTTGCTGTGATCCCTCCAGGCCTCCACACATAATTATTTCTCACTTTCCAAACAATATTCACATCACATTTGCAATAATCATCATATTTTTTTGCTGGTTTTGGAGCAGGGAAAGTATAATTACCTGAATCATTATTTAAATATCTCGTGTACATTTTCTTCGGTTCATATTTTTAGTCTCTATAAGTTTTTCTAATTAAGTGATTATCAGTATTCCTAAATGAGCATCATCACATCACAGATGTTGTAAAAAACTTTATTCCCACAAATGTTCTTCATTAAACAAACACTCTGTTAACCAGTGCAATTTCCAACCAAGTCTTTATACTCCACGGTTTCAACCGCATATGTAACTTGGTAAACTAAAATGACCTGCGAATTAATATCACTAAGCAGGCTCTGCTAGAAACAATCTTATTAAGGAAGGAAGGGCTCAAGAGTTTCTGATAAATTTTAGTATTCCATTTTATTGAATCTATTCTATTGGTATGTTGTACTAGTTCTTGCAGCATAAATTCAAATAAAGAATACTACTAGTACTATAATTTGTTGCAAACAAAAAAAGTGAACCAAGCAAGCTCATGCAGGTATCTATCTGATTGAAATTACGCACATATGAGTTTTGTTTTGGGTTTCTAAATCTAAATTTGTACTCAAATATGATGATGAATCAATTAACCAAAAAAGTCACCAAAATTAAGACAGTTAAATAAGGTTTGTTGAAACTTGTACAAAACCACTTAGAATATCAACCATCTTATATAGTCCTAAATAGACAGTTAACATAAAACTACTTAATTCAACAAAATATGGAAGACGACAGAGTTGCTAATTCTGCCCCTTCAACCCAAATATATCAATCAGATTGGATTCATTTGGTTGGTAAATAATCTTTTCAAAAATATCTTTAAAACCTTCAAGATCAAGCATGGCTTCCAACAGTTTGTCGCCCGATGACGCGTTTTTATCCTTGCTAGGCTGTCCACCTCCATGAGAAAATATCAGCTCCGATATTTGCACTTTCTTGTTCTGCTGAGCAAACTGTCTAACCTCAACTCCGGACGTAAAAAGGCGATAAACGTGCACAATCTTCTTCTGCCCCAACCTATACGCTCGACTCATTGCTTGCTTCTCCATTGAAGGATTCCACACGGTGTCAAGAAGCACGACTCTAGACGCGCCCACCAAGTTGATCCCTTCCGAACAAGCCCTTTGTGATGCAAGAAGCACCTTTGCTTCACTTTCAAAATCATTGAACGACGAGATGGAATCCTGTCGTTGTTTCTCATCGAGCTGTCCATCCATGTACAACAACTCTCTCCCTTCCCTCCAAGAGAGATGGCATTCGATCTGCTTCATGATAAAGATTAAAGGGTCAATAAATTGACTAAAGATCAACACCCTTTCTCCGAGTGCATCAGCTAGCCATACTAGTTTCAACAAAAACTTCATCTTCACCCCTTCATTTACATCTTCAATCTTGCTCGTTTGCCTTTCAATGGCTGCCTTTAGTGAGG
The DNA here is from genome assembly GCA_963675135.1 of Galeopsis tetrahit. Lineage (NCBI taxonomy): Eukaryota > Viridiplantae > Streptophyta > Magnoliopsida > Lamiales > Lamiaceae > Galeopsis > Galeopsis tetrahit. Next base: position 63,692,207 of record OY776129.1, on the reverse strand, counting down.
GATGAACGGACACCATTGATACCAACCGGATTCTACGAAAGACTTGCTTTTCACGACAAGCTTCTTCAAGCATTTTCTTTTGACAATCGGTTGGATGCAAGAAAACAACAGTGTGTCTCAGTCCAGGAAGACAGTCCTCGAGTATAGTTCCCTTATACACGTCAACGAATTGATCAAGCATGGCTCTCAGCCTCTTCAACCCGTCGTCTGTTTCCTTTCCAATCGAACTAGTCAATGCCATCCACCTTTTCCTAACAAAATGGTCTTCACACCCTATCTGCTTCACAAATTTTGGATTAACTAAGCTCAGAGTGTTGAACAGTTCATTCATGTTGTTCTGGAAAGGCGTCCCAGACAAGATTATTCGTCTCTGCGTACAAACTTTCATCAACGCCTTCCACATCAGACTCTGGTCGTTCCGAGGCGTATGCCCTTCATCGAGCACTAAAAGGCCAGGACGTTCTAGAAGCACGTTCTTGATCGTTGCATGCAGTCCCTCTTTTCCGTTTTCTTGAGTGAGCTTCACAAACAACGTGTAGCTCACGCCTAAGATACCGCCGTGCATAGTCCACGAATACAGTTTCAAGATTCGACTAGCTTCTTTTCTGATCTTACCACCAACTCCCCCCCAAATACGGACAGCAATTTCGTTTTCGTGCCCAGATAAGTCCTTGTTATTCAGATTGTGAAAGGGGATGTTGAAGTTCCATTTTGAGAATTCGGATTCCCAGTTCAGAAGCATGACTTTTGGAGCTATGATCACGGGGCAACAATCGGGATACTGCTTGAGAAACGTCTGGAGAAATGCTATGGTGAGACGAGTCTTGCCCGTACCAGGGGCGTGCGAAATGATGCATCCCCTGCTATCAGAAGGATCCTGATTCAGTTTATCAATCACAATATCTCCAGCTATGTTTCTCCATATAAATTCGAATCCTTTACGTTGGTGAGGAAACATGCCTTGTTCAATACCAGGAACCAAGTCCCATACCGTTCCTTTGACACGTGTAGTGGAGTCGGGAGCTCTAAAATCAGGGCCTGAAAAGTGAATAGGGCCCATGGTAGAGCTCGGTGATTCATCAGGTTCCCTCCAGGCTCGCCTACTCAAAGGCCGTTTGTACTGCAACATTGAGAATGCAGATAATTGAGAGTAAGTGATTGTGAGTACTGAAATTTGATTTGAAAGAAGAAAGTATAAAAAATAACTTACAAAATCTGGCAAGACATGTTTGATGTCCAAAATGATAGTATAACAGTATTTACAAACAATGCCTATCTCTTCATCAAGAACCGAAAGATGATCCCCTCGGGCACAACGAGCTGCTGGAGTTTGGGCTACGAAGCTGGGGTCATCATTTTCCTTCTAATGATTTTCAGAAAAGAGAGACGGACATTGTACAAAATAGAGATTATTATATAGTGATGTGCTTAGGAATTGATGAAGATGCATCATACATCTAATTTGACAGCTCATTAAAGTCTCCAACACAAGAAAGTGTGTGTAAGTTTAAAGACATTTGACAGAGTGAATTGCATAAATTTACAAGGAAAGTTTTTTTCTTTTTGATCAGCAAAACAAAAGAAATAACAATCTAAGATAGACTACAGAAGAGAGCAACACTCAGAAGAACTATACTAATACAGACTCCACGTCTTGACTACAGAGGAGATCAAAAATCAAAAAAAGACTATGCTGAAACATATCTCCACAGCTCTGTATTCCAATCGTTAAAATTATTTGTGCATAAAGACAAGAACCAGCTCCAAGTCCTACACTTAATTTCATCCAAAATCCTTGATTCCTCCCATCATATATTTTCAAATAACCCAAACAGTACAAGGAAAGCATTAATAATGTAATTTCTTCTCATTCACTTGTAGTACATATTAATTTAAAACCAAATACTGTATGTGTAGGAATAGATACTATCAACATCAATCAATGCTTTTAAATAAAGGAAAATAAATATATATACCTCACAAGAGTGGGCAGTAGAAGAATCCATGTGAGATTGGCGTAAGCCCAGTTCCATTTCATGAAAGAGTGTATCTATGCCTTGTGATTTCTGAGGGAGCGGCACCACCTCCTCCTCGAACCTAAATTTCAAGGGAAGGGTATTGATATTGTTGGGAGTCTTGTTTTCAACACTAAATTTATTTAAATCCTTTTGAGCATGTATGGAATCTACCAAAATCTTGATCAAATCATCAACTCGTTTTCTTCTCATCCCTTTTTTCCCAATGTGATGATGATTACTCTCCTCAACAACCTCCTCATCCTCTTTGTTTCTTGTACCAACATTCCTAGAGGAATAAAGCTCCTTTTCATCATCGATGCCAATAACCTTGCTTTCATCTTTCTTCTTATCACACTTTGTTCTGCTATTTCTATTCTTATTCCTAGAGGAATAAAGCTCCTTTTCATCATCGATGCTAATAACCTTGCTTTCATCTTTCTTCTTATCACACTTTGTTCTACTATTTCTATTCTTACTCCTGGAGGAATAAATCTCCTTTTCATCATCTATGCTAATAACCTCCTCCTCCTCACTTGAATGAACATGAATAACATCATCATCACCACTCTTGATGCCCTCTAAATGCATCTTTTCTACATAATCCACCTTTGAATTCCCAACATCCTCTTCTAAATCAAAAGAAGAAACATCATCATCAAGTTTCTTCTTTTTTTTCTCCAAATCAACACTCGTTGAACTCTCCTCCTCATAACTACTCCCAATATATTCGATACCATTTTCTCCACTCTTGACACAGTACTCTCCATTAACATCAGTTTGTTGGCAATGGCCCTTGTCTCTTTCTCTTTTTCTCTTCATCTCAGCAATACTATTCCGGTAGAATTCATCCCACTCTCCTCTAGTTCTTCTTCTCCTATCCATTAAAGTCCCAAATGAAAGAAATGAGAGAGAGAGAGAGAGGGAAGATGAAGAGACTATACTTAATTAGTGATGCACTTTTTCCAGACCAATCCTCGTCCATGCACAACTATCTTATTTTTAATCAATAGAGTAATTTAAATCTTGGCCTGCGTTACTTTTCTTTTGGGTGAAGAATAGACCTGCTGCAGCAGTTCATTGCCATTTGTCAGCTTCAGATACATTCCATTTGCAGCCCACCGACCCCGACATCTCTCTCTCTATCCATTTACTTCAACTTTCAAACTACAGTAATTAAAATTTATGCTTCTATTTTTATTTAATTCCAGCCATACGATTGTATTGATACAAGTACTCTCTCAATTCAATTTTATTATTCTTATTTTTCTTTTTTGTATTGTTCAATTTTATAATATCTATTTTTTTTTAACAATACTATTTATACTATTTTATTTTCAACCTTTTAACCTCTTATTTATCCACTTATGTCATTCACTTTATTTATAAATGAATCTTACAATATTTCATCATATCTTCAATTTATCTACTTTATTAATAAATTAATCAATATTTATTAAAACTGAAAAAGTGAGCATTTTAAAATTGGATTTAGTAATAACTAGCGAACCTTTTAAATGCAATTGCTCGTAATTTTACAAAATAAAAATGCAATTGCTCTCGGGAAGTGCCCCTTCTCCATTTTGTGTCTCTCTCTTCCTTATTATTTTTGTGTCAAGGGGTGTAAAGTTTGAAAAAAAATAGTAGCAGTAACTAGTTTGACAAAATATTGTTGTCTTCAAATATTTGGAGAGGACACTTTTGTTCTTCAAATATATACATAGGGAACGGTCATTTAATGACAAATTTCTTTCATATTATACTTCTGTTTTAGTTAAAAAAATTTAATGATAAAAAAATGATACTCCCCTCCTATTCAAAAAAATCTTAATTAATACTGGTACTTCTTCTAATTTAGAAGAACACATTTATGTAAATATTTATTAATTTAAGGATGAATTTGAAAGAAATACAATTAATTTACATTGAAAACTACAAAATAATGTATTCATTTACAAAGAAAACGAAAGGTAAAAACGATTTAAAAGGTTCACTAGTATCAAAACGTAAGGGTTGAATTAGAGGGTTGGTCTGCTGTGGACTCGAATGCATGTTATGCACTTTAGTCCATGTTGCACTTTTCAGTTGTACTGACTTACACTTTTTCATGACTTACACTTTTTTGTAAAATGGTGTTGCACTTTTCAATTATTAAACTGTATAATAATATTTTTATTTATAGTGACTTACACTTTTTAGTAATATTGTGTTGCATTTTCAGTTTAATAACTTACACTTTTCATTAAAAATTGTGATACTAAATTGCACTTTTTTAATAATATTGTGTTGCACTTTTCAGTTATAGACTCTTACATTTTTCAGTTTTATTGACTTACATTTTTCAGTTATATTGTGATGCTCTTTTCAGTAATACCGACTTGCACATTTCAAAAATATCGTATTTCACTTTTAGTTATACTAACTTATACTTTTAGTAAATATGGTGTTGCACTTTTTTGTTATATCGACTTACATTTTTTAGTAATTTTGTGTTGCACTTTTTATTGAATAAAAATTTTTCTTAAAATTTTAATTTAAATGGAGAATGTGTATATTTTTAATTAAAAATAAAAAAAAGGGTAAAAAAATAAATTAAATAAAAAGAAAAAAAAAGTAAAAAATGAAATAAAATGAAGAAATTTTTTTTAAAAATTTAAATGGAGAATATGTATATTTTTATAGGTCATGTAATTATTTTTATAATAATAATAATAATAATAATAAATTTGACTAGAGTGTACAATATCAATATGGACTCAAGTGTATATTAGACTAAACCTAAATTAAATAAAAATAGAAGCATAAATTTGAATTAGTTTGAAAGTTAGAAGTATTTTTTTATTCTACTACATAAAAATGGAGAGGAAGAGAGAGATGTCTCCTGCAAATGGAATGTTTCTAAAGCTGGGAAAATGGCCATGCAAATGTTGCATGTCTATTAAAATAGTTAGTGCAGGTCTTCTATTTGATTCGGGTGGAATTTACACGATTTAGATGCATATTTGAAGCTCATTTGATGTTTATTTCATTGAATTATTGGTTGATTATCATTGTTTTGGTCAAAATAAGAGAAAGGTAGTGTTTTGTCGATTTTGTAGGAAAAACGATGTATTTTGGAAGCAAAACACCAACCATACTTCACTGGATCAAGAAGAGAATCTGACCATTGGATTCGTCTCGAAAAACGGAGTGGAATGAAAAAAAGAATCGAGTCAATCGGAGGTCAGAAGCTCGAGATACAACGGAACGAAAAATGACGAGACCGGACCACAATTCTACCCGGCCGGGTTACTTCCACCCGGCCACAGTACTGTACACCCATGTTTTTTATTAGTTCACCCACCGAAGGTTTTGGCAGGGTAAAACCACCCGGGCGGGTCACTTTGGCCCGGCCATGCACTATTCCATCAAAACCTTCGTATTTTGACCGGGTGAAACCACCCGGCCGGGTCGTTTTCACCCGGCCAAGCCCTATTTTAGCCATTTGCTACATATTTTGGGGGTTTCGGCTCATTTTCTCCATTTTCGAGGGACCTAAGTGCAAATTTCGTCCAAGACTTCTACCCCAACTATAAATAGCTCCAATTTGAGTTTTAGATGGAGTCTTCCTCCTTTTCCAAGCAATTTCTCACACACATTCACATAGTTGTAGGTGTTCTTCATTTTTAGTTTAGATTCTTCATTAAATTAGATAGAATAGTGGTTATTACTTAGAATCAAGCTACGATTATCATCGGGCATCGTCTATTACATCGTTTTGTAGCTACATTTTCATGATCAAGGTGATATTACTCTATTTTGCAATTCAATTTGGTATTTTCTTAATTTCTCCATTATATTGCTATTTTGTTATGAATTTGATGTTATTTGTTGTTTTAGCCATGGATTTCTATCATAGAACCGTGGGCTAAGCTCTTATTTCCTTGGGTGTGAATGTTTTGATGGGTGTTTAGTGTAATTACGGATTAATTGCATGATTAGCTTAGGATTTGGGTGTATATGTTTCTAGTGTTGTGATTCTCTTGATTCAATTTATTAATTCACCCTATTAGCTAGCATTGTTAGTTTTGTCGACTTTAACGACCATATTGGGTTGCATGATTAAGAGTGTGGGTGTGAGCTTGGATTACTTTATTAGAATTCACATAGTAATTGACTACACCGACCGGGGGTTGATTGCTTAGATCGACAACACTAGACACTAATCGATTAGAGGTCGTCTATTAGATTAGTGAAAGGGTGTCTCATAAGCATTAGTAACTGTGTTGAACGTGTTTATGAGACACTATCTTAGGATCTTATGGTATTGATTAGACTCTATAATTGCTAATTAATGCACGTGTTCACCTAAGCCTCACAAGGGATTGCTCTACACACACGAGTGATAGCCTTTAGCTTAATTCAAAACCATAGTTTAATTCATGTAATTGATTCGTTATCTCATTGAATTACTCATAAAACGGAAACACCCGAGGCAATACCCTTCTCTTGCACTTTCTATCGAAAGTTAGATAGTTCGTTATCTCTTTTGTTATATTCTTGTTATCTTAGTTAATTTAGTTTAATGTTTTTGTTTTAAATCCCAAAAATCCAACAAACACGTCTAGTTACTACAATAGCACGAAAACTTATAACTTTAGGGATTCACTTTCACTCAATTAGGTCCTTGGAATGAAAATCTACTAGGTCGTATACTTATCATACTACTATCGAACCCATATGCTTGTGGGGATCGTATAGTTGTTAGAAAAAGTGAGCAAAATACGATACAAGTCAATGGCGCCGCTGCCGGGGATTTAAGCGAGTATTATTTGTGAAACTTAAAGTTTGTTGAGTGGTATTGATAGTAGCATTTATTTTTCGTTATTTTGTATTTCGTTTCTCTTTATGGGCTTTGATACTTGTCTTTTGTAGGTGTATGATCATAAGATCTCGTGGAGGAAGTTTGGAACCATTGGTTCTTGAGATCGAGGCACACGCAAGGAGAAGGAATCAAAGTAGAAACCGTCAAAGAGTCATAGAAGAACCGCTTGAGATGGAGAACAATGAAGATGAATCCTCCACCACTTGGAGATGATGAGGTTAAAAGAGAGAATCTCCAAGTTGGGAATCAAAACGGAGGTAATCCACCTTAAAACCTTCCACCAAATCTCCAACATCCCAATCCACAATATCCACCTAAAAACCACCTTCCATATCAAGGATACTATCCTTACCCTTACCCACCTCCACAACAAGCCTACTATCCACCATCTCCACTTCATCAATATCCACCACCTCAACACCCTTACCCTCCTTACCAATATCCTCCACCTCAACAAATTCAAGAAGAGTACATTCCTCCTCCTCCACATAGAGAAGAGCCTCAACATGTTTACTATGGAAGGCCAATGAGGGAATATTTTGAGCCTCAACCGAGGGAGTACTACGATGGATTAGCAAGACCAAGGGTAGAGGCAAACAACTTTGAGATTAATGCTTCTCTACTACGGATGTTGAGGGAGAGACAATTTGAGGGAAGAACGGAGGAAGGATTTGAAGAAGATCCGAATGAACATCTTGCTCAATTCTTAGAGGTGGCCGACACTCACAAGCAAAATGGAGTGTCGGAAGATGCTAAGAAGTTGAGGTTGTTCTCATTCACATTATCAGGCAAAGCAAAGGCTTGGCTACAAACAAGCATTCCCGCCGGAGAAGTGAGGACGTGGGAAGAGTTGAAGAGGAGATTTCTATTGAAGTACTACCCTCCTTCAAAGACTATGTAAGCAAAACAAATAATCTCTACGTTTCAACAAAGGGAAAATGAGAGCATCAAGGAAGCATGGGAAAGGTTTACGAATCTTCTCATCACATGTCCCCATCATGGGTTCTCAATAGAACAAACAACATGTTGGTTCTTTAATGGGTTACGAGCGGAAGATCAACACTACATTGATGCTTGTGCGGGGGGTTCAATTTGGCAGAAATCGGTGGAAGAGGTCAATGACATAATGGAAGGGATATCAAGTAATACCTTCAAGATGAGAGTAGACCATGGAGCAAGAAATCGTGTAGCTCAAGTGGATGACAATGATAGCATGAAGGCAATGATGGCCACACTCATAGAAAATGTGAATGTTTTATCTCAAACGAGAGATAATCATTTCCCCTTTGGTCAAAATGAGTCTCAAATGGGATCTATGAAAGAAGTGCAATACATGGGTCAACAAGGATACCCACAAAATTTTCAAGGGAATCGACAATATCAAGGGCAACCTCCATATCAAAATCGTGCTCAAGGATATCAAGCTCCTCCTCAAAACCGATTCCAAGGGGAATCTTCATCATCTCAAGGCCAAGGGGGTCCATCCCATCAAAATCCGAATTTTCGGAGGAATGAGAATTTGTCGTATTCTAATCCTAAAAGTGTTATTCCATATCCTCCCGGATTTGATCCCGTAGAAAAACTTCCAAATGGAGAAGGGAAGTCCTCCACGGACGAGCTTCTTGCACTCCTAATGAAGAGAATGGAAACAAGTGAGAAGAAATCCGAAGCAACCGATTCCATCCTTGCTCAACTTTTGAGTAACCAAAAATCAATGGAATTCCAAATGGGACAATTGGCAACTTCAATTGGATCTCAAACAAACAAGGGTAAATTTTCATCGACAACCGAGGTAAACCCACGTGAGCATTGTAATGCTATTACAATTTCAAGTGGTGAACAATATGGAGTTTCTTCAATGTTAAGTGAAGTAGAAGAGAATGAAGTGGTGAAGGGAAACGAAAGGGAGGAAGAGAAAAAGAAGGAGGTAGAAAAAGTTGGAAGTGGAGAGGTTGCTCCAAGAATTCCAAAGTGGAGAATTGCCAAAGATTTGAAGAAGAAGAAGCTTGAGGTACCTTGTGATAGATGGGGGGTTCCCATTACATACAAGTCACTTCCATATCCGGGAAGATATATGAAGAAGATGGATGAAAAGTTTGGGAAGTTTTTGGATATCTTCAAGAAAATTCACATTGATCTTCCACTTTCGGATGCTTTAGAGCAAATGCCTCATTACATGAAGTTTCTAAAATATGCAATAGCAAAAAAGAAGAAGCTAGTGGATGATGAGAAGATAAATTTGACCGAGGAGTGTAGTGCTATTCTTCAAAGAAATCCTCCCGAAAAGCTCAAGGATCCGGGTAGTTTCACTCTCCCATGTGCGATTGGTGATGGTCCCATGATGAAAGCTCTTTGTGATTTGGGAGCTAGCATCAATTTGATGTCACTTTCAATCTTTAAGCGTTTGGGACTTGGAGAAGTAGTGCCCACATCAATTACTCTCCAATTAGCGGATCGTTCCATCACACATCCTAAAGGGATCATTGAAGATGTATTGGTGAAAATTGACAAGTTCATCATTCCGGCCGACTTCGTGGTGCTTGATATGAAAGAGGATGTAAATATCTCATTGATTCTTGGGAGGCCATTTCTTGCCACGGGGGGAGCAAATATAAACTTGAGGAAATGAGAGGTGACATTGGAGGTGAATGGAGAAAATGTGATTTTCTCCAAGTGTGGCTCAATTTAAAGTCCTCCAATAAAGAAGGAATCTCACTCTGTCAAAGAACTCGACATTTGTGTGAAGGAGCCCTTACCAAAATTCCCATTGAACGATCCGGGAGATGATCAAGAAATGAAGAAAATGCCCAAACTTGAGCAAAACTCAAGTTTGGGGGGGTTGGATGAGGAAGAAAAATTTGGGGAGTTCCTTAAGGGTAGTGATGATGAAGAGGGAAGAAGAAAGAGTTCTAAAGAGAGAAAAATTGAATATGACTTTGAAATTGGAGATACGGTGGTATGGTGTAAAGGAGTGATGAAGGTCTTTGAAAAAGTGAAGCTCAAAGAACGCAAGATGTTGGTCATGAAGAAATTGGCCTATGAAGGAGGCATTGCGTTGCAAGTTGAGGAGGACGAAGTTTTCATCACCGATGAGCACAATGTGAAGCATTATCACCCTCCATTCAAAGAAAGAGAAGTTTGAACTTGCTAAGTTCCGTCCGGCATAGGACGTTAAACTTAGCGCTAAATGGGAGGCAACCCATTTTTACTTGCTTTATTTCAATTCTTGTTCATTTTATTTGTTTTGTTAGTTTAGTTTGATGTGTTTGTGAGTTTTGATGTTAGTTGGAGAAGCTTGGATCGAATGGACAAGTGGATTGCAAGTGGAACCTCGTGCTTCGAAGAAGGTGTAGATATAGCAATCGTAAGAGGTACGCCCACTCCAAACTTAGGAATTGCATAGCAATTACTAAGTTTGGGAGGGTAGTGGAATTTATATTCTTGTTCATGACATTGATTGTTTAGCTACTCTAGTTGTTAATTGTTGGGATCGTGGCCCATGTGTGTAGATTTGTATGGATAATACTTGGTGTCAATATCATTGCAAAACTATTTTTCCAAACTTTTAATTGCTTAGCAATGAAAAAGTTTGGGGGGGGGGGTATGTTCGTTTTTACATTTTCTATTGACACCAATGTATACTCTTGTGCATGTGTGCAATTTGAGCTTTAATGATCATTGAGACACATGTGATGATGATTTGTTGTGAATTTGATTCCTTGAATGTGTACATGATTGGAATGAATCATCTTGTTTGTGTTGTTGTCATCTTGTTTCATATGGATGTTTTGCATGCACAATGAGTTATGTGTGGTGGTGATTGATGAATGTTTGAGTCTTGAATGAACCGGTGAGAGTTGAGCTTTGAACCGAGCATTAATCCGCTTTATTTCATTTGTGAGTGAATCAATTCATTGCTTGCTTTTCTAGAACTTGCCCAAGTTCTTGCTTGAGATCATGTTTGTGTGATACTTTGAGATATGATGTAGGCCATCTTTCGTATTACAATAACCAAAGTAATCCTCCGTAGTTAGCCCGTTTGAGCTTGATTTCCCATTTTCTTGGCAACCTACAATGTTTAACCACTTAGCCTTTTGAGCCTTTGATATCCAAATCTAGTGGAGAATAAAAAGAAAGTGGTAAAACATGTGCTTTATGCATTTGGTTTGAAGAGAAAAATTGCAAAGTTGTGAAAAGAAAAAAGATGGAAGTGAAAAAAAAAATTGAGAAAGAAAAGAGGGACAATTAGCCCCTAGAGCTTAAAAAGAAAATAAATTGGCTAGAAAAATATGAGGAGATGATTGCATTTGAGAAACTTAAATGAGAAGTGAGAATGAAGGGTTGTAATCCTTAAGAGCATGAGCTTGAATTGTTGAAAAACAACTTTTGTTCTCCACTAGACGAGTCACTTTTTCCATATTCATCTTACCCCGTCCAAGGAGCCAATGTTACGTCCTTGGTTAAGCCCTATTGATCCCATTGTTGAACATGTTTGTGGTGGAAAGATGGTAGAGCTTGGGCAAGCATATGAGAATTGTAATGCATGATTTGATTGATGAGTGCTTATTGTCCTTAATTTGTTTGAGTGTTTGAGAGAAACACTATCACTAGGGAGTTGAACTTGAACATTTTGATATTGTCATCACCATCACTTGTTGTTGTGTGTTGAGAAGGTGTGAGTAATTAGTTGGATCTTCAATATTGAACTTGTGATCATTTTTGAGAATGTATCTTGAGGAAGAAGAATTCATTTCATTTCATTTGATAAGTGGGATCTTCCATTGATCATCTAGTTGTAAATTTCACCCTCATGTTGTAATTCTTTCGTTTGCTCGAGGACGAGCAACACTTTAAGTTTGGGGGAGTTGATTAGGGTGGAATTTACACGATTTAGATGCATATTTGAAGCTCATTTGATGTTTATTTCATTGAATTATTGGTTGATTATCATTGTTTTGGTCAAAATAAGAGAAAGGTAGTGTTTTATCGATTTTGTAGGAAAAACAATGTATTTTGGAAGCAAAACACCAACCATACTTCACTAGATCAAGAAGAGAATCTGACCATTGGATTCGTCTCGAAAAACGGAGTGGAATGAAAAAAAAATCGAGTCAATCGGAGGTCGGAAGCTCGAGATACAACAGAACGAAAAATGACGAGGTCGGACCACATTTCTACCCGGCCGGGTTACTTCCACCCGGCCACAGTATTGTACACCCACATTTTTTATTAGTTCACCCACCGAAGGTTTTGGCCGGGTAAAACCATCCGGGCGGGTCACTTTGGCCCGGCCATGCACTATTCCATCAAAACCTTCGTATTTTGGCCGGGTGAAACCACCCGGCCGGGTCGTTTTCACCCGGCCAAGCCCTATTTTAGCCATTTGCTACATATTTCGGGGGTTTTGGCCTATTTTCTCCATTTTCGAGGGACCTAAGTGCAAATTTCGTCCAAAACTTCTACCCCAATTATAAATAGCTTCAATTTGAGTTTTAGATGGAGTCTTCCTCCTTTTCCAAGCAATTTCTCACACACATTCACATAGTTGTAGGTGTTCTTCATTTTTAGTTTAGATTCTTCATTAAATTAGATAAAATAGTGGTTATTACTTAGAATCAAGCTACGATTATCATCGGGCATCGTCTATTACATCGTTTTGTAGCTACATTTTCATGATCAAGGTGATATTACTCTATTTTGCAATTCAATTTGGTATTTTCTTAATTTCTCCATTCTATTGCTATTTTGTTATGAATATGATGTTATTTGTTGTTTTAGCCATGGATTTCTATCATAGAACCATGGGATAAGCTCTTATTGCCTTGAGTGTGAATGTTTTGATGGGTGTTTAGTGTAATTATGGATTAATTGCATGATTAGCTTAGGATTTGGGTGTATATGTTTCTAGTGTTGTAATTCTCATGATTCAATTGATTAATTCACCCTATTAGCTAGCATTGTTTGTTTTGTCGACTTCAACGACCGTATTGGGTTGCATGATTAAGAGTGTGGGTGTGAGCTTGGATTACTTGATTAGAATTCACATAGTAATTGACTACACCGACCGGAGGTTGATTGCTTAGATCGACAACACTAGACACTAATCGATTAGAGGTCGTCTATTAGATTAGTGAAAGGGCGTCTCATAAGCATTAGTAACCGTGTTGAACGTATTTATGAGACACTATCTTAGGATCTTATGGTATTGATTAGACTCTATAATTGCTAATTAATGCACGTGTTCACCTAAGCCTCACAAGGGATTGGTCTACACACACGAGTGATAGCCTTTAGCTTAATCCAAAATCATAGTTTAATTCATGTAATTGATTCGTTAACTCATTGATTTACCCACAAAACGGAAACACCCGAGGCAATACCCTTCTCTTGCACTTTCTATCGAAAGTTAGATAGTTCTTATCTCTTTTGTTATATTCTTGTTATCTTAGTTAATCTAGTTTAATATTTTTGTTTTAAATCCCAAAAATCCAAAACAAACACGTCTAGTTACTACAATAGCACGAAAACTTATAACTTTAGGGATTCACTTTCACTCAATTAGGTCCTTGGAACGAAAATCTACTAGGTCGTATACTTATTATACTACTATCGAACCCATATGCTTGTGGGGATCGTATAGTTGTTAGAAAAAGTGAGCAAAATACGATACAAGTCACTATTGTTCACCCAAAAGTAGACATGGGCGGTTCGAACCGGTCAAACCGTCGAATCGAACTGCTGGTTTGGTCCAGTGGTGGCCCTGAGGGTGGGCCTGAGGGGCGACCGCCCTGGGCCCCGAATTTTTAGGGGCCTACTTTTATATTTTATATATATACATATATAATTAACATTTTCTAAAAAAAATTAAAAGGTAAAAAAAAAAAAAATCTAAATATCTAATTTAAATTTACAATAATATTATAACGTAAAATATTAAATATGAATTCATTATACACACTTTCTCGAAAAATGACAATAGCCATTACTCCACGGGCGGAGGCGGAGGCCAATGTTTAATTAAATGCACAGTTCCATAGACGTATGGAGAACAAAAATATTTAATTAAATGCACAGTTCCATAGACGTATGGAGAACAATATAGGAGTAGTGCCTATATATTATCCAGAGTGCTTTCAAAGTTTGTATTCCATATTTCTAATGTCCATTCCAATATACTTGCATTCAAGTATCTATATCTCATCTTGACATTGAATTGGTGATCTGGCAATGATATCTACTCACATACATTTGTGGTGAAAAATTAATTGGAGGGAATTCTCTAAAATTATCAATTCATATTAAGAATATTTCAAGAAACTTATTTTTCTTCTTTCTTTTCTATACTAGATATTTTTTTCTTTGTACATACTCAACATCATTATATTTGTGGATTTTGTATTTCTTCAGTATATTAGGGGGTTTGGGGATTTAGGGTTTATGAATTAAAATAGGGGAAATGATGTAAAAAAAAATGAACGGCAAGTGACCAATTTTGATAGTGATTAAATGTGGGTAACCAAATCTGAAAAGTGGTAAAGTTCAAACTTTGGTCAAACCGATGGTTACGGTTAAAAAACGGAACCTTAATCGGTATTTTACGATTCGATTTCAGCTAGTCATTTAAAAAAACCGTCTTTTACGGTTAAACTGCCGGTTTGTCCGCTTAATCGGTCAAACCGCCTTTTTTTTTTTATATATTTGTATTTTCAAATTTCAACTTTGAAGCATCACTGCCCTACCCATCATCACATCACATTTCCATCATCTTTTGACCCTACTAGCCCTACCCACCATTTCCTTTTTCAATTTTCAATGTGCATGGGAGTGTACCTAATACCTATGTGCAGAGGGAGTGTAGCTCAATCCATTTCAATCCAAATATCAATTCACCTCTATAATACACTTATACACCTATTTTTATAGTACAATCAAATCACTATATTTCTTTTCAATTACTCATTCTCTCTCCTACTTTCTTCCCTCTCTTACTTTTCTTTCACTACTAACAATAATAAAATATTATAACATCACTCTTGATGTGACATAAAGTTACATCTAACCACTACTTCTCAATCCTTAACCAAACACAACTTACACACAATTACTATTTATGTATTATCCAAATCTCAATTCAATCTACCACAATCACAAACCAAACACCACCTAAAACACTTCCATCATCCATATAACTCCAGATTTTAATTTTCTTTTGAAAAATCCATCATTAGAGCATCCACAATGCTGGTTAGGAATCCTACGTGGCATGCTATCACTGCCAAAAAATTGAAGTAGAAGTGATCTGGGTGTGATGATGTGGCAAAGATAGAAAGAATGGATGAGGACTGCTCTTCACATGTAGAAGTAAAAAATTAGGCAAGTGGGCATTAAATAATGGTGGGTCCTGCCCATAAAAATTGTTGTAGACATAATTTTTATTATTATTTAAATTGCAAAACACATTCACTGTAATTCTTACACAGGGCCGGTTCTAGGAATATTTGGGCCTAAATCGAACTTTAAAAAAAGGCTCCATCCCTTCGTATTTTTATTCTATACAAATTTATGAAACATAATATAAAATAATGGGAGGATGGCGAGGAGTGGACAGGAGAGGTGGAGCAGCAGGAGGAACGGTAGGAGGAATAGAGTCACTCGCAAAAATACAGACAGAGCAAGGTGAGGACAAAACTGTGAGTAGATTGTAGATAAACATGCACAACGGGTGAGTTCCAGAATTTCGGCATCGTGCACGATGAATTTAAGCTTTTCAACGGCTATGGATTGAGATCCCGAAAAATTGGTGAAGACGCTTGTCGTGCCTTGGCCGGCGTTGCACACCTCCACCGTTAATGGTGGATTTTTTCAGAAGAAAATTAAAATCTAGAGTTATATGGATGATGAGAGTATTTTAATGTTTGAAACTCCACCGTTAATGGTAGATTTTTTCAGAAGAAAATTAAAATCTGGAGTTATATGGATGATGGGAGTATTTTAATGTTTGGAACTCCACCGTTAATGGTGGATTTTTTCAGAAGAAAATTAAAATCTGGAGTTATATGGATGATGGGAATGTCTTAATGTTTGGAACTTGGGTATAGAAATGCTTTGCATGCTACACTCCATATGCACATAGGTATTAAGTACACTCTTTATGCACATTGAAAAGTGAAAAAAGAAATGGTAGGTAGGGCTAGTAAGGGTCAAACGATGATGGAAATGTGATGTGGTGGTAGGGCAGTGATGCTGCAAAGTCTAAATTTGAAAATACAAATATTAAAAAAAAAAAAAGTAAAAAACGACGGTTTGACTTGTTAACCGGTCAAACCGGCGGTTTAATCGTAACTAGCAGTTTTTAAAATGGCTAATCGAAACCGAACCATAAAATACCGGTTAAAGTTCGGTTTTTGAACCGTAACCGCCGATTCGAACCACCCATGTCTGGTTGCAGAGAATGAGCACTTGAGGGAATGAGAGTGCGAGCAGAACTGGAGTCCATGAAGGTGGAGAGATCAAGAGATGAGGGTGAGGACGAGCAGGGTTCAACAATTTTGAAGGGAAAAGTGTACTCGTCGAACTGGGCATGGTAAGTAACATAGATTCGAGAAGAGGAAGCATCCATACAGGAAAAACCCTGATGGCGAGAACTGTAACCAATGAAAATACAAGGAATACTGCGAGGAGATAGCTTGTTAGCGGCATAATCACGAAGATAAGGAAATACCCGACAGCCAAAAACATGTAGATTGTCATAGCGAGAAGGAGAGAAAAGATGATTTCATGAGAAGTTTTATTGTTAATAGTAGAAGAAGAAAGACGATTAATAAGATATACAACTGTGTCAAAGGCCTCGACCCAATATTGAGAAGGTAGCGAGGAGTGGAACAGAAGAGAGAGGCTTGTTTCAGTAATATGTCGATGTTTTTTCTCTGCTCGGCTATTTTGAGCAGTAGTGTAGGGACAAGACATAGTATGAATAATGCCAGAATGAGAGAGCAAGTGATGAATATTTTTGTCAGTGAATTCGGTGCCCCCATCAGAGTGAAATCTTTTGATTTTGGTATCTAGTTGATTTTCAACCAATTGTTTAAATTGAACGAACAAAGAGTAGAAATCAGACTTTTGTTTAAGAGGATAGAACCAAGCAAATCTAGAAAAATCATCAATAAATATAACATAATATCGATAACCATCAAAAGACGTAACAAAAGAGGGGTCCCATAAATCACAGTGAACAATATCTAACAAAGAATGTGCTCGTTTATCATTTATATGAAAAGGTTGGCGATCACTTTTTGCAAGTTGGCATGAGGTACAAGATACAGATGCAAGTAAAATAGAGGTAACAGAAATAAGGCCTAAACTAACGAGTAGTTTCGCATTATTGAAGTGGGTGTGTCCGAGTCTATCATGCCATAGTTCATAAGAAGCTTTCATAGTACTACGAGGACGAAGAACATAAAATAAAGAATCAAAAGAGCGATAAAAAATGTAGAGACAATTTTCACGGCGCCCCCGTGCGAGCAAGGCCCCTATTTTTCGATTCTGAATGTCAAAACAGGAATTAGTAAAAAACACAGAGATAGAAAGATCAAAAGTGAGTTGACTGACAAAAATTAATTTTTTGGTGATATTAGGAACTACAAGAACATTTTATAGAGAAAGACTGAAGATGAAGGTTTTAGAGCCAACGTGAGTAATCGGCAAAGAGTTACCATTGCCGACCACAACACAGTAAGAACCTGAGTAGAGAGACGAGGAGTCAAGGGTAGCCGGCGAGAAGACCATATGAGCGGAGGCTCCCATGTTGATATACCAATCAGATATGTTGGAATGAGTGATCGCAGAATACGCCGATAATGATTCACACAATTGGTTGTGATTGACGAGGAGGATGGGTTATGTAACGTTGAGGACCTGATCGACAAAATGACCATCGGATTTGCAAATTTGACACCGAGGAGAGTAGCGACCATGACCGCGACCATGATTTTGAAAACGACCAGGAGAGAAGGCGCGACCAAGAATGCCTCGACCTCGTCTGTTGTGCGAAGAAAGTGGGGACATCAAAGGCTGATGTTGAGGTGCCATTTAGTGATCTGGTAAATAGATCATGGGACTCGGCCATGGCGAGGAGATCGGATAACGAGGGAAGGTGATACGGTTGTAAATTGCATAAAATTTCATGTGTTTTAGTGATAAACTTTGAGGGGTTTTCATTCATTTTCACACTAATATGCTTGATTTGATTGAGAAAGATGTTTGAGCTCGTTTTGTAGGAATACGATGTGAATTAGGCATTAAAATCGTAAAAACGAGTGTTCAATCATTATTTTCACTCACTGGACTGAATAGAGGATTGTACCATTGGATTCGTCTCGAAAAATTAAGTGGGATGGAAAAAAGAATCAAGTCAATCGGAGGTCGGAAGCTCGAGATATGAAGGGATGAAGACGGAGGATGGAAGTTGGGCTGAAGTATCCGCCCGACCCGCCCGCCCGACCGGGCCACAGTATCTGCACCCAACTTTTTGTTAAGTTCACCCCATGCGCTAATTTTGGCAAATTTCAACTTACGAAAGTATCGCCGGGCCACCTACTTCCAGCCCATTTCGCACACCCACATTTTTGATAAGTTCACCCTCGCGCGTATTTTTGGCCCAAATCAACTTACGAAGTTTTGGCCCGGTCGGGTCACCTGTTTCCAACTCATTTTCGGGGGTTTTGTCCCATTTTCTCCATTTTTGAAGGGCCTAATTGCAAAATTCACCCAAGACTTCTACCCCAACTATAAATAGACTAAATTTGAGTTTTGAAAAGGGACTTTTACTCCTTTTACAAGCTATTCTCACACGCATTCACATAGTAGTAGGTGTTCTTCATAGATTAGTTTAATTTCTTCATTAGATTAGATAGGATAGTGGTTTTTACTTCAAATCAAGCTACGATTATCATCGGGCATCGTCTATTACATCGGTTTGTAGCTAAATTCTCATGATTAAGGTGATATTATTCTATTTTGCAATTCAATTTAGTATTTTCTTAATTTCTTCAATCTTTTGCTATTTTACCATTAGTTTGATGTTATTTGTTGTTGTAACCATGAGATTCTCTTCTAGAACCATGGGCTAAGCTCTTATTGCCTTGGGTGTGAATGTTTTGATGGGTGTTTAGTGTAATTATAAATTAATTGCATCATTAGCTTAGGAATTGGGTGTATATGTTTCTAGTGTTGTAATTTTCATGATTCAATTGATTAATTCACCCTATTAGCTAGCATTGTTAGTTTTGTCGACTTCAACGACCGTATTGGGTTGCATGATTAAGAGTGTGTGTATGAGCTTGAATTAATCGATTAGAATTAACATAGTAATTAGCTACACCGACCGGGGGTTGATTGCTTAGATCGACGACACTAGACACTAGTCGATTAGAGGTCGTCTATTAGATTAGTGAGAGGGCGTCTCATAAACATTAGTAACCGTGTTGAACGTGTTTATGAGACACTATCTTAGGAGCTTATGGTATTGATTAGACTATATAATTGCTAATTAATGCACGTGTTCACCTAAGCCTCACGAGGGATTGGTCTACACACACGAGTGATAGCCTTTAGCTTAATCCAAAACCATAGTTTAATTCATGCAATTGGTTCGTTAACTCATTGAATTACTCATAAAACGGAAACACCCGAGACAATGCCCTTCTCTTGCACTTTCTCTCGAAAGTTAGATAGCTTGCTATTTCTTGTGTTCATTTCTTATCATTCTTAGTTAATTTAGTTTAATTCTTGTGTTTTAATTCCTGAAAATCCAACAAACACATTTAGTTACTATAATAGCATGAAAACTTATAACTTTAGTGATTCACTTTCACTCAATTATGTCCATTGAACAAAAATCTACTTGGTCGTACTTGCGTACTACAATCGAACCCATACGCTTGTGGGATCGTATTGTTAAGTGCTTTAAAAAGTGTTAAAAAATGAGACAAGTCAGAAGGGGAGAAACATTTATTTGAGAAGTGGAGAACCCATGAAACTCAGGGTCGAGACCACGAAGGAACCAATGAGATTTATCTGTATCATTAAGAAGACACCCCATGGAAGATAATTAGTCACATAGATTCTTAAAGGACGTACCATATTAAGAAACTGTGTGATGGTCTTTCTTGATGGTATGAAGCTCATCCTTGAGTCGAAGCTCACGCGCTTTGGAGGATTGGTTGAAGGCTATTGCGAGGGTCGACCAGATATCGGTCGAGGAGCGACAACCAACAATTACGATAATAGTTTCCTCTGCCAAGGTTGAAACCAAGAAGACACGAACGATTTGATCTTTTGCGCACCAAGACATGTAATCGGGGTTTGGCTCGGATCGACCATCTTTTGAGATGGTAGGAAACTTTTGAGTTGCTAAAAGTGGATGAATTTGAGCATACCACATGAGGTAGTTTGTGGATTTCAATTTGACTGTGACAAGGTGGGTCATAGCATGAAGGGTAAGAGTTGAATCAAAGACCGAGGTAGACACGGTGTTGGTGGGCGACGGTCAACGAATCCGCCATGTTTGAAGGAAGAAAAGAAGACGAGAGAGACGGTTTTCAGCAATTAGTTATATGATACCATGTGATAGTATTTAGAATGAACTTCTTATTAATTAAGTGATTTGAAAACCATATTTATACTTAACTAACCAAGTTGATAACCAACTAACTAACAAGTAATCTATCTAACTAACTATATTGACACTCTCTATCACTTATTGTGTGTGCTTTAGTGTGTGAATTTTCTTTATACACCACAATTTTTATTTATACCCCATTAAAATAAATAAAAATACTATACACACCCTAATTTTAGACCATATGTTGAAAATAGCTTATAAAAAAAAAGTAAACGATATCGTATCATCCCCGGTGGTTGCACGTATAATATTTAGTTGGTATATACACTAATTTCAAGTTTCAAGTGACGAAGGCTATCGCGTTTTGTCCTTGTACAAAAGATAGAACTAAAATGTTGTAATCTTGGGAGGAAGAGCCAAAATTAATTAACCTAATTTATAGTAGCCACCACCAGCAAAAGTAGCTTTCCAGCCATATTTGTCCATTTTAAAAGCTCAGGATTAATTAAGATCTATATATATATAGTATAATAAAATTAGGGAAAATGTTATGTCAGCATCATAGATTGGACCTATGAAGATTCTTCAAATCAGGTAATGACA
The DNA here is from genome assembly GCA_963675135.1 of Galeopsis tetrahit. Lineage (NCBI taxonomy): Eukaryota > Viridiplantae > Streptophyta > Magnoliopsida > Lamiales > Lamiaceae > Galeopsis > Galeopsis tetrahit. Next base: position 63,671,104 of record OY776129.1, on the reverse strand, counting down.
TTAATTAATTCTTTCAAAAACAATGTAGGTAGATGATATTATCCCCATCTCATACTAGATGCATCATTTTTAAAATAAAAATAAAACAATCATCAACCCTCTGACAATCAATCTATCAAACTTTTTTAAATTTTACAAAATTTCATTACTTTTTTTACATTAATCTAACCAACTTTCTTCATTAATCTCTTCAATAAAGTTAAAATATATATATATATATATATATATATATATATACAACGCTTCTCAAAAATCAATTCTATCATTTTAATTTTAATAAATAACTTCCACATTCAAATCTATGCAAACAGTAATGGTTGCATTTAAATCGGATCGAGTTAATATTTCTTATTCACAATCGATTGACCAGGAGCTGTGGAGCCCTCAATGGTGGGGTTGACCATCATGAGGATGCATGTGGAGGTTTAGATGCTTCTTTTGAATATGGTGGGATTTTTGCATTTTACAAATTCTTATATTCATAATCACACCTACATAACTTATTATTTTATATATCTTTAAAATTTTCTATGCCTTTTTCTACAATTAATACCTATCAAATGTTATGTATATATGTTCGTTTTGTTAATTGATTGAAATATCATTCATTACATAATTATACTTGCTGCGTGCACTTAATTATATAGGGTAATTAGTGCACTCAGAACCACAATTTTAAATAATAAATTTAAAATGGAAAGAGTACTATTTATATGTCTAATTAAATTTCACAATTGCAAATCATTTTCTAATCTTTTGTCCATAGTTTTGGACAACATACCATTTGATCTCTTCAATCTAATTAAATGTCACAATAGTTTAAAATGACAAATTTCGTCCATTTTTTTTTTTTTTTTTGATGGAAGTTAAATACTCATCCCGTTTTTTTCCCCTCCCCATGACTCGAACCCAGAACCTAAGGCCTAGGTAGTGGTGCTCTAACCACTTGAGCTATCCCACTTTGTCAACAAATTTCGTCCATTGAACCATTGAAGGTATATTAGATGGATGTTTTAATGTTGTCTCTTTGTGTCAGCAATTAACTGCTACACTTTAGATATGCTTGGTTGTTGGACCCTCAGCTTCAATGGTTGCACCTCTTTGTTGGTTTGTAGTAGGCAGGTTATTCTTCTTAATCCATGCATTTTTTTAATTTATATATAAAAAAAAAATGTTTAGAAAGCGATATATGTAGCTGAAATTATATAACTCATCTTGTTTTTATTTAGCTGCAGGACATAGAATACATAGACTGAAAAATGGTGGGCCCCACGTATATTGTTCTTTGCTTATGAACATGTCTCAGCTAGGTTAGGATTTAAGAATTAGTACTAATTATTTATATACTCCCTATTATTTTGATTGAAACATGAAATATTCTAATGTTTCACTAGGAGAAAAAATATATTATAACTTAACTTTATATACTGGTTTTTAGTATATACAATTGGAAATTCTAGCTGAAAGATAAAGTCCTAGGGCTAAATTTCTTTATTTAATAAAATCAATCTAATTGATATTCCCTTCTTTCCCTACTCAATCTAATATTTAGGAGATGTTTGGTTAAAAATGGTAGTGAATTGGATTGAGATTAAGATTGAAAAAAGTGACTTGAAGTAATTTATTAATAGTAATTGTATTTGGATTAAAAAAATGATGTGATTGTATAATAATAAGTGTGTAGATGTATTATAAAAATGAATTAGTATTTGAATTGAGATAGATTGAATCGACAATGACCAATCCAAATCCGAATTTGTCAATCCCAAATCAAATACAATCTTACTTTTACATACCCCCTCCATCTTTTAATAAGTGTCATTTTGACTTTTTTCAACAAATTAAGATTATAAATTGTGGTCACCCTTCATTAATTATAACTAATTTTAATATAGAAATTTTGTTTGATAAAGAATGTAGTTAAGAATGTAGCTAGTATTCATAAACCAAATTAATTTTGGTATAAACAATTTTTGTGGAATTTATTAATGAAAAATATTTATGGTAAATGAATAAGGATAAAATAGTCAAAATTAAAGAAAAAAATCATAGAATGACACTTATTTTAAAATTAGTTAAAAAGTCAAAGTGACACTTATTAAAAAACGGAGGGAGTATATTTTAAGGTATTAATTGTTTAAAGAATATTTGAATGGATAATTTATTTTATGGGGATTAAATGGTCAATTAAAATAAATAAGATAATAATATATTTTATGGTGAAAATATAATGACATGTGGTGTAATACATTTGAGGGTGATATATAGTTAATGGGTAAAAGGTTGTCTTATTAATTTTGGTAAATGGGGAATATAGAGAATAACACATATTTATATGAAAGTGAAATTCAAAGTATTCAAATAAAGCTATTTAATGATATGTGCACATTCAAATTTATATATAGTCAGATTTTTTCATTGAGTCGAGATTGGATTCATAACAATTTATTCAGAGTAGTCTAAACATCATACTATTAAATTATATATAATCAAATGTATGAGTTTTTTTGTGATATTTTGTAACAAGAAAAAATTGAATAAAGAATATCTTTTTTATATGTACGATTTTGATATAAAAACGAATACTATCGTTTACATAAAATACTTGCACATTTTAAAGTGTACGAGTGATTTATAAAGGGAGGTTTGTTTTGTAAAATGTTCCCCACCCGATTACATATAATATGGAGTACAATATATACTAACGCTGAATAAATTCAAATTGAGGATGAAAAAATAATGAAATGTGCTCATTCAAATTTACATATAATCAGATTTATTTATTGAGTTGAGCTTGGATTCATAACAATTGATTCGAGTAGTCTAAATATCATATCAAATTATATATAATCAAATGTATGAGTTTTTGTGAAATTTTATAATAAAAAGAAGTTAAATAAAAAACATTTTTTTTTAATTTTCTTTTTACATGTACGATTTTGATATGAAAACTAAATTCACCGTCTCAACATAAAATACTTACATATTTTAAAGTGTATAATTGATTTATGGGGTGAGTTTGTTTCGTAAAATGTCCCCCACCCGGTTACATATGATATAATATGAGGTACTATATATTAATGGTGAATAAATTCAAATTGAGGATGATTGCGATGAGAGAAGAATTAAGGGCATGTTTGTTTTGGGATGGGAAATCCGGATTTGGGATTTCAAAACTCCACCCCGTTACAGTTTGGGATTTTGATTCAGGATTTCAAAATCCCACCCTATAACACTATAAAAGTCAACTCTATAAATACCTATAAACCCTATATAAATACCTATAATCCTATACTATAAAGTTAAATTCTACCCTACATAAATCCCAACACAAATACAAAACATAAAAAACATTAGAATTTTGAAATTAATTAAATTTTGAAATTCGAATTTCAAAATCCCAAAACAAACATGCCCTAACTAAGAGGGGAAAGCTCAAATTCAGCTGTAATCCAACAAATACCATAATTGTACTTATATAGTATATGTTTGTTTTTCTGATAACAGACACAGACAGACAGCTAACAAACTCTCAACAATATTTAGGTGAAATAAAATGATGTTTGCTTAAACTTTCACTTTCTAAAATTAAATTAATCATACAATTACTTCTATTTTCCTTATCAAACAATCTCACCTTCGGACTAAATTCTGAAATGATGACAAAGTGGGATAACTCAAGTGGTTAGAGCACCACTACCTAAGTCTTAGATCCTGGGTTCGAGTCATGGGAAGGAGAAAAAGGGATGGGTATTTAATGTAATTTAAAAAAACTAAATTCTGAAATGATTTTTTTTCCCCACTTGATCTCCTAGATGCTTACTTCAAAATTCAAATGGTGCAAAACTCTTTTAAGAAAATATGAAAAATATATTAAATCTGAAAATTAGTTTAAGAAATCTACATTAATAATATTACCTTGAAATTCTAAAAATGTATATGCAAATCGATTTTTAATTAAATAAATCTGAAAATTACTTTTAAATGTTTTTATAATAGTAATAAAAGTAACTAGGAATTTGTCTTGAAAATCTAGAAATGAAAAAATAAAAGTTAAAAATTATTGTTATTTCGGTATTTTTAACTAGTCCAATATAAATATTTGTCTAATAATAATAATTTGAAAATCTATAAATAATATATATTTTTTTAAATTAAAACTTACAAATAGTCTTATAAGATACTCCGTATAAAATATCTACAAAAATTATTTAATAAGCATTCAATTCCTTTATTTGAGTTTTGGGTACTGTTCAATTAAAATAAATAGTAAACTGTTGATAACCTTTACCATTTTTAAGTAGTTGTCCATTATTATATCATGTGAAACAGACGCTCACAATTCAATTAAGAACGAAATTCGAATGTAATTATATAATGATACAAGTTCATAAGTCTAAACAAGGAAAACTAATTCATTAATATACTTACATATTAATATTAATGTAATTATATATATACACACATATAAAAAAAAAATTGGAGAGAAAAAAAAAAAAAACACATACAAACATATTGCCCCATGGATCCACCCCGTGACAGAAGTATCCGTGTGCTACCCATTAATTTGTGATGGAAAATTAAAATAAACTTGAATATTTTTGGGTGGGGGATATTGAAATTCTAAATCTTGGTTTTGCATTGAATAGTTAGAATTAAATGCCAACCATATATGCTTCTCCTTAAATAAAATAAAATGGTAATAAAATAACACAGGCTTATTAATGTACACGTTATGTACGTGTGACGGTGTGATAGCCATTTATTACATAAATTGACCATTCCTCATTTATTTGATGTCGATTTTAAATATAAAACAAAAAAATAATCGAGTTTGTTACTAGAATTTAATTTGATTTTAAATTTTTCTATGCAATTGTTAAATTTTAATATTTAATTTAATTTTTAACATCAACATTTTATTCAATTCATTAAAACTCAATTTCAATTGCGTCTAAGTATCACTTTATCAAAATTCTTCCCTATCCGGTGGATGAGTCAGGATTTTCAATTAGGGCGGATTTTTCATATAATTATTATAGCGTTAATATAAACATTATATTTAACATACACGATATATTTCATTTTTGTAAATGTATTTTTTTTTTCTAAGAAGAGTAGATGAAAAATATTGTCTTCAAAATTTTTGTGGATATTGTGTGCACTCAAATGCATATATGCAATTGAATCCATTTTAATTTGGATGATTGAATATAACATACACGTTTCATTTTATTAACATAAAAGACTAGGGCTACGCTGAGTGTATATGGGACATTTTTTCTTAATTTTTACTTTCAATATTATAAATGAATATTAACTAAGTATGAAAGAAATAAACAAGTTGAGAAAATTTTGAAGGTCATTTAGTAATGATTTATATGCATATACGGAGTACTGTATTATGTAGACAGTAGTACATCCAACAGATTGGTAGGGGGCCGCAAAATATCAACATTTTATGTCACTATAACTTCTTTCTGATTTTTTTTCATATATAATAATACTATTTATTGTAAAATATATACTCCATCTTCTTTATAAGATTATTTATTGTATAATCTTGTTCAATTGCTCATATTTTAATATTTTATGCTTATCATTCATGGCTATTTTTTTTTTTCTAAAGAATTTGCTCAAGAATTTACATATATGTGCTGTTAGGCAAAATTATAATCTGCCAAATTGATAATGTGATGATTTGATTTGTTGACTGTTTTTTCATTTTGTCGAACGACGTCTAAAACCCTTTAAACTAATTTACTTTTTTACCCCCTTGACTAGTTAACACCTAATTTTAATTTTTAAGTGATAAAATAAATAATGTATAAAATAAAATGAAAATATTTGAATCTGTGAAGACTTAAGTTCAAACTATTAAGTGCAATTAAGTCAAAATGGAGCATGAAAATTCATGTCTGAAGATTCGGCTGGCATTTGACTTATAAAATTACTCCTATAAAACAGCTATAACTCTATTACTTCAAATAGAAATGGATAATACTTCAAATAGAAATGGATAATACCGTGAGGTTGCGTTTGAATGGAGTCATTTCAAATACAAAGGATTTGAAAATGAATGAATTTAAGAATCCTTAAATTTCAAATGAGGTTTGTGGATGATTTTAAAATGACTACATTAGTTTTAAATAGCATAGATTTGAAATCCATTAACTTGTTTTTTTATCCAAACATGTAGGGTGGATTTGAACTATGGATTTAAAATCCATAGACCCAAATCCATCAATCCAAACACAACCTGAAAAAAAAAAAAACTCGATATTTATTCAATTAATTATGAATAATTAAAAAAAAAAAAACTATGTGGTCTGAAATAACAAATTAATAGCCTAATAAAATGACTAAAAAATGTTTGATTGAATGACAAATGTAAAACTGTTTTATTTATTTTATTTTCTTCATATCTATATTAATTTTTTTTAGTAATTTGGACAAATATCTTTTCTTTTTTAAATTCATCCTAATTTTTTTTCTTATCATATTTTTCAATCTGAACACTTTTATATGTGTCAATAAAAGTAAATGTGCTTTTTTTTAACAAACTAAAGTGTATATTGTTTTCAAGAATTCAAATTGAGAGTGAGGGTAATAAAATGAGTGATAATAAATTATGAGTGGTCAATGGGATGGTGGAGGTGAGACTCACTGTCAACTTTTAATGATATTTTGTTTTCAAAAGTGCATGGTGGATAAAAATGTTTTTTTATGGGTGTGGGTAAAATTAATTTTTTTTTTAATAAAAATAGGTATGTTCTCATATGTGCTAAAATGAAGAATTGTAAAAGTAATTTATTTTGGTTCAACAACACTACTCATCAGTGGTTGAGTGGAAACAACTTCACTCACTTGTTGACTCTCTAATTCTCTTTCTTCATCTTCTTTCCTTTTTCCAGCTCATTCTCAACAACAACAAACAAAAAGCTGTACAAACTTGAGCTCAACAATTATTTTTTGGTGCAGCAGCATTTAACTCTTGGATCTTCAAATTCCCATTAATGGTGTGAACCCTTCACTAGAATGCAGCTGCCAATGCTGCCCCTCCTTTTTTGCCAGCTGGACTTCTCTGTTTCTGCTGCATTCTTTAAAATTGGAAGAAGAAGCAGCTCTCATTTTGGCTCTCAACGATAAACCCACCTCCAAAGACTTGACAGATTTTCTGGGATGCTTCCAGGTAATCTTGAAAACCCTTCTCTTTAATTTGGGGTGTTTGGTTTCCTCTTGTGAATTTCTTTAATGGCAGATCTGAGTCAGTGAGATTTGATAATTGTTGTGGAGTTGGTAATGTTAGTGCTGTTCTGCTTAAAGATTCAGCTGCTATTTTTTACTGCATTTGTTGCACTTGAAGACTATTTGTACTGTGTGCCTATTAAATTTAGTTACTTTTAAGGTTACAAATCTTCATTATTCGGATTTTGTTTTGTTTTACAACCAACCAAAACCAACATTTAATTTTTATCTAGGATTCTCATTGACAAAGTTATCTTGGATCCTTTTCCACCTCTCTCTTTCTCTCACACACACACAGAGGATGTAAATTTCATGGAAGCTTGACAACAAAGATCTCTCTTTTTTACTGAAAGGGCTTGTAATTCTTCTGTGTTTCTTAGATTAAGGAATGGAAATGAAGTCTGGGGTTGATTTTAAAGGTGGAAGCTCAATTTTGTTGCCTGTTTTAGTGTTGCATTGTGAAATTCATCTAAAATTTGGTCAATGATTGAGTCTGTTTTTTGTTTGCCACTACCACAGTCTGTTTTAGTTCACAATCTTGCAAGATAAGCTTGTTGGATTACTCTAGTCAGCTACAAGATTATTAGAAAGAAAAGACGACATGCCTTTGCCTTTTCTCTTCTTTTCACCTGTTGTAAAACTTCTTTTGGTAGGGATTGCCAACAATGTGCTTTACTTTTGGTGCGTGGAGTGTTCTGAAGACCTCAATAAAGGAATTTTTTTAAACTTTAAGGGGCAAAAAGGAGAGCAAAAATAAAAACCATCTTGGCTACAAATATAAATCTTAAGTTATTACTCTAACTTCTAACTACTTTTTGTAAGCAATATATTTGACTTCCCAAAGACATTCTTTTTGTTAGCCATTATAAAGAATTGTTTTCTTTGTTGAAAGTGCTTTATCATATCAGAAATTTATTTACAAGTTGTGATCTTTTTGGTAATGAAGTAATATACTGCTGGAAATTCTTCTGTTCTCAAAATTTAATTGGAGCTAGTTTGTTTCATACTCATATCTGAGCATGTAGAGTTATTCAATTCTGACAACCTACTGTCTTTTATATTGAAAGATTTTTCTCCGTGCATACATTTGCTTGATTTTCGTCTTACAGACAGTATGCCTATGATCACTTAACAATATAGCTAGCTACCTTTCCTACAGAAGTCCATTTGTTATTGTCTTCTTGATTGTTATGCTGTGATTATCCGCATGAAACTATCTTTTGTTTAGTCTAATTTTGTAATTACACTTGCACATTTATATTTTCTTAGCTTATCTCTTTTATACGTTGTTCATAATTTCACTTCGCATCTTATTGTAAACTAATTATTCTTTTTATTCCTTACTTTTCCACAGGAAAACTGCAATCACTGGCTTCTTTTAATGCTTCTGTGGATTTTCTTCTCATGAAAATGATATGTGCTATCTTTCTCATTGCTGGTCTTCTTCCTCTTAGTCATGGTGACTTGAGCTCAGATACGCAAGCCCTTCTTGCATTTTCAACCGCCATACCTCATGGCCGGAAGCTCAACTGGAATCCTGCTTCCCCTATCTGTACATCCTGGACAGGCATCAATTGTAGTACTGATGGCAAAAGTGTGATTGGTCTACGCCTTCCCGGAATCGGACTCACTGGTCCAATTCCCACTAATACAATAGGAAAGTTGGAATCCCTGAGAGTTCTCAGCCTTCGTTCCAATCGTCTTAGTGGTAATCTGCCTTCTGATATCCTTTCCCTCCCTTCTCTCCACTACCTCTTCCTCCAAAATAACAACTTTTCCGGTGAGATTCCGACTTTGATTTCCCCTAAACTGAACGTTCTTGATCTCTCGTATAACTCGTTGACTGGAAGTATTCCGCTTACATTTCGGAATTTGACTTTACTTACAGCATTGAGCCTTGAGAATAACTCGCTTACTGGACCTATTCCTGATCTAGGCCTCCCCCGTCTCAAACGTGTCAACCTAAGCTACAACCATCTCAATGGAAGTATCCCCTCTTCGCTAAACAAGTTTCCGAATTCTTCGTTTATTGGAAACACATTATGTGGGCCCCCTCTGAGTCCTTGTTTCCCTATTCTTCCGCCGCCTTCTTCCCCATTGTCTCCACATTCACAAGTACCTAAAAAAGAAAGCTCATCAAAGAAACTTTCTTTGGGAGCTATAATTGCTATTGCAGTGGGAGGAGCTGTGCTGCTGCTTCTTATAGCCTTAATTTTATTTTTGTGCTGCATTAAGAGAAAGAAGGACAATGGGGATGCCGCCCCGAAAGTTAAGTCTTCGGGAGCTGGAAGGACTGAGAAACCGAGCGAAGAGTTTGGTAGTGGGGTGCAAGAACCTGAGAAAAACAAGTTAGTTTTCTTTGAAGGGTGTTCTTACAACTTTGATCTCGAGGATTTGTTGAGGGCATCGGCTGAAGTATTGGGAAAGGGTAGTTTTGGGACTGCGTACAAGGCAGTCTTGGAGGAATCGATTACAGTTGTTGTGAAAAGGTTGAAAGAGGTGATCGTTGGGAAGAAAGACTTCGAACAGCAAATGGAAATAGTAGGCAGAGTCGGACAACATCCCAATATTGTCCCTTTACGTGCCTATTACTACTCCAAGGATGAAAAGCTCCTAGTCTATGATTACTATCCAAACGGTAGCTTGGCAAGTCTATTGCATGGTATTCACTCTCTCTCTCTCTAATTTTCTATGTATGATCCTTTAAGACAGAATCCTACGTTACATTTTGGTGTTACATTATCTGGTTACATGTGTTGGATGTTTGATACGTGTTTGGCTTTTCTATCAATCGCACGTGTCAAACATTCAACACATGTAACCGAGGATCCTGATTGCAATCCTTTGTCAAGCAAATTGCAAAATTGGTCACATATCTATTGAGTGTTGGCAATTTTAGCCCTTTTTTCTCAATAAGTCACATAACTTTTAAAATGATGCAATGTTAATCCTGTATTCACAATTTTTCTTTAGGATGAGTTTTTAAATTGAAAATTAATATGTTTGGGTCACATTATGCTGCGTAAGAGATGTCAAGTTGTTAGTTTGGTTGCTACATGGATTTCCGGCACCTTATGTGAGCATCGTTTTAAATGTTATAGAACAGAAAATAGATTTGTATGAGACTAAAATTGCCAAGACCCTAAATAATACTCCTACATGATGACCAATTTTACAATTTACTCATCCTTTGTCTAATAAGTACAGTATATTGGTACACAAGCAATCCATGCCTTATAGTATATACTCCAATTTTTGCGCGACTTGCTTTGATTTTTTGTCCAATTTTCGAACGATCAGGAAACAAGACGACAGGAAGAGCTCCATTGGATTGGGATTCAAGACTCAAAATATCACTGGGAGCAGCAAAAGGGGTGGCTCATGCTTATACTGTTGGTGGTGCAAAATTTAGTCATGGAAACATCAAGTCCTCAAATATCCTTCTCAACCAAGATCTCGATGGTTGCGTCTCTGATTTCGGCCTCGCCCCTCTGATGAACTATCCGTCCACGTCTCGACAAGCAGGGTATCGAGCTCCGGAGGTGATTGAAACCCGTAAACATACACACAAATCTGATGTGTACAGCTTCGGTGTTGTCCTGCTTGAAATGCTCACCGGAAAACAACCGATTCAATCTCCGAGTCGTGATGACATTGTTGATCTGCCAAGGTGGGTCCAGTCGGTGGTGCGGGAGGAATGGACAGCCGAGGTTTTCGACGTGGAGTTGATGAGATTTCAGAACATAGAAGAGGAGATGGTGCAGATGCTGCAAATAGCGATGGCGTGTGTTGCGAAAGTGCCGGAGATGCGGCCGAGCATGGATGAAGTAGTTAGAATGATTGAAGAGGTACGGCAATCTGACTCGGAGAACCGGCCGTCTTCGGATGAGAATAAATCAAATGTGCAGACCCCTTGATGATTTTTCTGGAAATAATTTGTGATATTCTTATTTAAGTTGAGTGAAAACTAATCTGTATCTAGAAGAAGAAGAAGAAGAAGTCCATTCTGCGTTTGTTGGTGAGATTGTGAATGTTTCGGTGAGTAGGAATTTAGCTTTATTTTCTAGTTTGTCTTGCTTTCTTACCAACTCTTATTCATCCACCTTTGTATTCTCATTCCATTTGTTATCCACTCCACATAACGATATCAACCTTTGTTAGGTATTTCTTGTACGTTATTTAATTTAACATTTTACTATTTTATCCTTACACATATTTTATATTGAGTCGAACTATTCGAATTCGGCTTGAAAAAAATCCGGCCTATTTCAAGCCGGGCTCAAAAAAGCTTGCTAATAAGTTAAACAAATTCAACTTCAGTTTCACTTGTGAAAAGCTTGTTAGCAAGATAAACGAGCTTGAGCTGATCCAGCTCGTTAAAAAAATGTCTAAATTTCAATTTTACTCTCTACAGTAAAATACTTTAAACACTTACAATAAAACAAGGAAATGTAGGTATACCGAATTTTCGCATATTGGGATACCTATTCATATCGAAAATATTGAACCATTATTTCATATCCAAATACCAATATAACGGAGAAAGAGTTTGAGCGCTAAATTTTTCAAAACCTAGGTTAAAAAATTTACATGCGTCTTCTAGAACTAATGAAACACGCAGAAGTAAGAATGAAACATGTGGAACCTACATACGTGAAAAATACCATTGAAGAATCTCAGTCAATCACAAAAATTATCAATACGTAACATTTACATTATATTTATCCAGAAGGAATTCTGATGCATTTTCTAGAACGTGATTCAATCTGCACAATTGTTTGACCAACATTTCAAGAAATCTCCAATAATAATGATAGAAAAATATTTAGAATGAAAAATAAGTTTATGAAATGTTCTTGAATGGATAATTTTAGAAAATTATTTACAATTAATCTGCACCACATATTATGCTCCAATAATTATAAATAGAAAATGAATTGAAATGTTTCAATCTACAATTATTATATAAATTCAATATGAAACAGGAATTGGAAAACATAGTACAATTGTTCAAAAAAAAAAAAAAACAAGAGTACAAAGAATACATCAAACGAGCACATAACCACCATAATTTTCTGGTTTTTCTTTGGTATTTTACTTATTTGTTCTGTTCCTTTTTGTGAACCACCACTCTTTTTCATGTAAGTAGCTAGTTTGACAATGTAATTCATTCTCCTTTTCCCAATTCTTTTTCACGGTAAGTAGCTCAATTTGACAATGTAATTCAGTCTTCTTTTTCCAATAATTGGATTGTGTACCATTGATTGAGGATTGCATAGTCTATAAAATAAGAAATTAGTCACGTAACATTATAAAAATTATAAAATGAGATTGTAAGCCAAGACACACACATTTTTTGTGATTATTTCTTTTTCTACTGTATCCTGAGTTTCTCATTTCCTATAAAATAAAAAGTAAATCAACAACAACAATGACATGAATTTATAATTGAGTTAAATAATTATTAAAAACTTACTGAAATTTTTTGGCTAACCTGAAATTTCAGGTTGATTGAATCACGTTATAGAAGATGGATGAAAATCCTTCTGATCTATTATTACATATAAATATAATGAGAATTCCTTCTGATCTATGAAATAAATATAATAAAATAATTTAGTCATTGACTTACATTTTTCAATGAGTATTTCTTCACGCTCCACATGTTCCAAATGTTCGCAAATGTTAGTTTGTTTCATTAGTTCTAGAAGATGTATGAGAATTTTTTAACCTAGGTTTTGAGAAATCTAACGCTCAAACCTCTTTCTCCGTCAGTTAAATGACAGATTGACTAACGCCAATGATCAATTTTGATATAATATAATAAATGGTTGACCAATTTTGATATTGACTAAAGGTGGGTGACCAAATATGAAAAAAATGTAAACTTGGGTGACCAAAAGTGAAAAAAATGTAAACATTACTGAAATTTTTTGGCTAACCTGAAATTTCAGGTTGATTGAATCACGTTATAGAAGATGGATGAAAATCCTTCTGATCTATTATTACATATAAATATAATGAGAATTCCTTCTGATCTATGAAATAAATATAATAAAATAATTTAGTCATTGACTTACATTTTTCAATGAGTATTTCTTCACGCTCCACATGTTCCAAATGTTCGCAAATGTTCGTTTGTTTCATTAGTTCTAGAAGATGTATGAGAATTTTTTAACCTAGGTTTTGAGAAATCTAACGCTCAAACCTCTTTCTCCGTCAGTTAAATGACAGATTGACTAACGCCAATGATCAATTTTGATATAATATAATAAATGGTTGACCAATTTTGATATTGACTAAAGGTGGGTGACCAAATATGAAAAAAATGTAAACTTGGGTGACCAAAAGTGAAAAAAATGTAAACATGGGTATACCAATTCATATCGAAAATATTGAACCATCATTTCATATCGAAATACCTGCATATCAATTCATATAGAAAATATTGAAGCATTGTTTTATATCGAAATACATGTATATCAATTCATATCGAAAATATTGAAGCATTGTTTTATATCGAAATTAATTATTTAATGTTTATTTTATTTAAGTTTTAAAATTAATATAAAATTATTATTTTATTAAGGTTTCGGTTCGTTATATCGATATACCGTTTCATACTGAATACGGAAATTTTTTCGGTATACTGAAATATTGCGGTATAATTATTTTTCACACCGCGGTATACTGAAATATTGCGGTATAATTATTTTTCACACCGTTATTGTATCGAAAATTTCAGTATGATATCATATCGTACCGACAATTTCGGTATACTGAAAATTTCAATTATTTCAATATTTTTTCAGTACGAAAAGTTCGGTATACAAAAATTTTTGTATATTTACCCACCCCGAGTCATAACATAAATTCTTTAACAAAAATGATTAAATTTAATAAATAATAATAGGAGCTCATTATTTGAACTTGTTTGTGAGGTCTACACGAGCTTGTTTGCGAACAAGTTCGCGAGTTTGTAAACAAGTCAATTCACGAACATGTTCGCGAGCTCGTGAATGGATCTGCACGTACATTCACAAGCTTGTTAGCAAAGTTTCGAATCAATTACAAATAGAGTCGATAAAATTTTTGAGTTCGAATCCCAGCTTGTAAGATTTAACAGAATTGAGAAAATTAGGATGATCCATTCACAGAATTGTACTGTATCTATATTGTGGTGCAACATTTGTTACTATTCTGATACTTCAAGCACAATACACTCACGGGTGAAAACCAAATGAATGAGTTGAGATGTTGGAATGAAGATTGTTTGTAAAAGAAATAGTAATTAAATAGAGTGAAGTATAATTACTAAACCAATATTGAATATGTGTTGAAAATGCATTAGTGAGAGCAAAGCAGTAGTAGTAGTATTTTCAGATTCAAAAAACAATCAACGATGGTTATTGACCACTGAGTTTGAGGCATTTGCGGAAAGCCCCAAAATTCAACTGAAGATGGCAACTAAAATCTACGGTAATCCTAAATTCAAGAATTCTAAACACAAAAATGGCACCAAATAAATCATATACCCTACACAACTCACAGTTTTTCGACTCACATTCCATTCACTCAAGTGTACGTCAATGTCTCCCAAGTACCCGTTGCAGAAGAACCTCAGCCGCCGCGTTTCCTTCAACGAAGCCTCCATCCGCCGCCGTCACGAATCCGACACCGAGGCACAGTCCGATGGCCGCCACTGCGGCCCGATGTGCAGACCCTGCTGTTTCTGGGTCTCCATAGCCTTATCTCTCCTCCTCTTCGTACTCATTTTCGTCGGTAGCCTCTACTACGCCTTTCTCAGATCTAACCTACCCAATGTCCGCCTCCAGCGTCTCGACGTTTTCAAAATCGACGTCAATTCGTCCAACCCCGATACTCTTCTCACGGCGGACATCGTCGTCTACCTCAACGCCACCAACCAAAACGGGCAGGCGGAGCTGGTTTACAGCTCGATGTGGGCGACAATGTCTACGATCGGGATCGATTTTGGGAAATTCAAAATGGCGGATGTGGTCCAGCCTCCTCTTACCTCGACGGCGCTGATGGTGCCGGCGTATGTTAATAATCGACCGGTGGAAGACGCGGAGGCGGAAGAGTTGCAGTACATTGCGAGTAAACGGTTGCTGGTGATCAATTTAAATGTGAAGGGGAGAATTGGTGTATATGTTACAGGAAATCGGGTTATTGGTTTTCCCTTCAAGATTGAATGCTCCGGAATTGATCAGACGGAAATTGAAGCCGGCCGTGCGCCTAGATGCATTGCCGAATTGAACTCCATGGGGTCTCTGCTCTGCTCTGCCCTGCCTCCTCTTTATTTTTTATAACTGCATCACACTTCTATGCTGAATGATTGAGATGTTTCAAAATTAACGTTATTTTATTTTTAAAATTATTACTCCCTCCGTCTCATAGGAATTTGCCCCATCCTCAAAATATTCTATTATTTAATCGTATGTCATTACTTTTCCACACTCAATCTACTTTTTATTTTACTTTATTCATAAAACTTTACAAAACTACCCTTCAAAACATCACTCATCACACCTTTTCTTACACATTTCTTAAATTGTGTGCCCACCCAAGTGTGCAAGTTTCTATGGGAAGGAGGAAATACTTTTTTTTAAATATATTTTACTTTACATATAGATATAAATTATAGAATTTTATTTACTAAAACATTAATGATTATTAAAATTAATATTTATGTGTTTTATATATGCAGGTGATTAAGAAATAACGCAAAAAAACGTGAAGGGTACGATGGTCATCAACAGAGTTGGAATTTTCAATGATTTTTGATGAGAAGTTTGAAGAGACTTTCGTGAAAGACGATTTTACATACGAGTGATGTTCCACTTAAGTGTTTAGGTCGCACTCTCTTTTTAAAGCGTGATTGAATTGATGTACATTAGCCATAGGTCATACAATAGACCACACTAGTTCACGATGTTGAAAGTTGTATGTATTTGTTTGACCTTGCTATACGTGCTCAATATTGTAAATTTCATATGAACTCACATTCCTCACTCCGTGATTTTCTTTGAGTTCAAGGGTACGTAGGTATTCATCACACATGAATTATGTTTTTAAAATAACAGTTTTTTTAAGTATCTCATTTTAAAATAAGAAATATCATTGTTTGCTAAATAATATATCTAGCTTAACATAACTCTTTTGTGAACTTAGTTTATAGAATTTTTTATCTTTTTTCTAAATTTGATTGCATCTGAATCAAAAATGTCTGTAAACATTAGAATAAAATTATGTAAAATAACATAAATTAATTGCTAATAAGAAGTTGGTATCTTTAATGGGTTGAATCTAAGCAACTTGGGGCTGGACAAGACGATTTAGGCCTGAAAAATCAGGATTTAAACAGATGAATATAAAATGATCAAAACTCTTTATTTAGATAGTGATAATGGATGGAAAATTAGAGGAGCAAGAGAGCAGTAATATATATATATATATACACACATTAAATTATCATTATTTTAAAATTAAATACATTATCATTTATTTAGTTCCATTAATTAAATTATAGTCTTATTAGTTACATAATTTTAAAGCGGTTTCCAAATTTATGGCAATTACTATTTACATTAAATTTAAGTTTATTAACACAATCAATTTAATGAAAAAACTGTGAATATTAATTAAAAGGCAAACTCATCAAAATACAACATTTTAAATAAAAGAGATGAGAATGTGCAGGATAATTAGAGATTGAGGAGAAAAAAGGAATTGCAAATGTTTTCATCTTCTTGTCAACAAAAAAAGAAGGGGTTTCGAAATTAGAAAAAAAGAAAGTTCTCCTGGTAAGTTGTACTCCTAACTGTTTATTTTATCTTATTATATCACGAGAGTATTTTAATAATTTCACTTTATCCAACGACAATTCCCTCAATTTTCAGCCTGCAATGTAACGGTTAACAAACAAACAAAAATATCTATCACATTTAATTAGTGGGTGAATTGCTCTAGAGAAGAAAAAAGTGAATGCTTTGTCGACCACAATTTACATTATTTTAGTTAAATGAAAAGAAACCAAAAATTTAAAGCTCAATATATTACAGATGTTTAGATTCAAATTTGAAAACTAGAACACTACGAAAATAGAAATTAATCTTAAATGGAGTGTTCTGAATATTGCATATATATCAAGTTATATAAAAGGCCTAAATTATATAATATAAATTGCAATTGAGGTTTAATTTTATTTATATATATGTATGATGTACATTGTTGTTGCTACTTGCTTGAGAAATAAGATATTAGCAGAATTCATCTTCAATTCATGTATGGCAAAATAACTATTTTTTTTTTTTTAGAAAAAGAAAAATAGGTCTCATCAATTAATAAAAATAAACGATGTTTGAAAGGACGTATACAAAAGACGAAGATTCGGTTCAACAATTAGGAGCATTTCTTACAAGTTGATACACTGAAGCATCATCATCATGATTTATCCAACTAATCTAGTAACATCTTTGTAAATCGTAATATATAGTATGTTAGAAAACTGAGTTTGCCACTTCTTGTTCCTTGAAAGCATCATAGACCATTAATGATGCATCACAAATATACATTGATCATCACGAATATCATAGTTGAAGCATACCAATCCCCATCTCCACTATATCTAAAAAAAGGACATCGATATTTAGCTTGAAAAAGTCTGGTGGAGTCAAAGAATCAACAAATTCACTTATGTTAGGATTAATGCAATATTGGATGTCATCTAATTCTATCTATCAGAAGAGTTGCTATTGATCTGATCTTGGAGTTCAGCAAAGTTGAGTTAAGGAGTAATTCAACTGATAAGGCTTAGTGGTTTTGTTAGAAGTCAACTGATCTGAAATTATTGAGTTTGGACAACTCTGCTTATGAGTTTGGACAACTCTGCTGAAACAAGTTGTCTGAAGTCTTTTCAGGAGAGTTGGGGCCAAGTCTGCTGAGACAACTCCGCTGAAGTTCTAGTTTTCAGAGTTAGTTAATTCTGGTTTTTCTGTTAGTTAGTTAGTTGGTTAGTGGCGGTTATCCAATGCATTGTACATCTATAAATATACCATCTAGTGCATAGGTTGTAGGTTACTGAATTTGAGAGTTTTTGAGAGATCAAGCTTAGTGAATACTTGTAATCTGTAACTTTCATTTAAGATTAGTGAAGAGAGTCTTCTATCCTCCGTGGACGTAGATCATTTGATCGAACCACGTAAATCTCGTGTTCTTTCTTTGAGTTCTTTATTCGTTTTCAATTCTTTGCGTTTCTAGTTGTCTTGATTTATCATTTGTGAGGAGTTGCTTTGTGAATACAATTCCATAACAACTTATGGTACGTTAATATGCAATATGATGCACATCATCAAGCAGTAACAAGTTTTCAAGCGTCTAGACATCCACTTATAGGGATTAATAATTGTGTAATAAAAAACTCTTTAAACCAGGTATGAATTGAATAGTGGAGGAACAAAGAAGTGTCTCACACTACAAACTCACGATTGTCTCTAAATATTAATAGATTGGTCATCCCCGATTTTCCATCAAGTTCCTCGTCTTACCAAAACCTCCAGAGATTTCATGAAAGTTTCTCCAAGTGAAGTTGGGATTTTAACCCAAAGACACATGCAAAAAGTCGTTATTTGAAAATTACTTTGCTTTCATAACTCGACAACACAAGTGCTGACAAATTAGAAAGGACATTTATTATATTTTTCTAAAAAAAGTCAAAGCACGTCTCAAGTCCATTTATCTCTTTTTCCCATGTTAGAATCATATATATTCCAGAAAAAAAAAATTAAGCATACAATGTAGTTCATTCACCAGTGAGCGCGGTATTCATGAAATAAACTCATGCAACACGAATGTATAGATTGAGTAATTGTCTTAATCAATATTTCCTTACTTGACTTTAGAGATTTTTTTTATCACTCCAAGTCTGTAGTCGCGCCCATAAGCGGTGCCGGATAAAGGCAAAGATCTCTGAAGATGGCAAGTCCAAATGTCTACATGTATTAAAACTTTGTGTAACACTCAAGATTTCAGCAACACTATCCTTCTCATTTTTTAGTAACATTACAAATAAAAAAAGTACATGACTTACCATAGCTAATCGCCTCTCAACATCCGTTCATACTCATCAAGAACCCCCTTCAAACTTGCGTACTGATGGAGATAAGATTGTATTTTAATTATTTAGTATTATTTATATTTTATAAAGTGTCAGAGCTTTGTTTAGATTTTGATTAATTATTAGTGGGTCGGACTTTTAGGGCTTTTAGGATTTACGTGTGTATCGTGCTTCCGCCTGCATCACGTACTCGCTTTGCTTCCACGAATTCCGCCTCTACGGTTTGCATGCCAATATACGTATGAAAATAATGGGTCACTTGCTATATATACGTACGGGCCAACCAATTAAGTTGTCATTAACCCTAAATGTATATGTAACCGTTCTAAAATACGTACATCATTATACTTTTTTTTTAAGTTTTGGTATTTATCGATTAATTCAGGAAACCAATCTCACCGTTCACTTATAGAAATCTCGATTAAAGTCAGAGTTTTGTGCTCTACGTGGACTGTCTAGAAATAGTTTAAATCTCATCCTTTCTAAATAATAAATTTGTGGAATCCGATCGTGTGCTTTAGTAATGGCTTTAATAAATAAAAAATTACTGTAGAAACAAAACAGATGTATAAAAAATTAAATTAAATAAATTATGAAAGTTTGGTCGAGCAGTCGAATGCATACACAGAACCCGACATTTTTTTCTGTTGTCTCCACTATATTGAACTTGCTTACTGTGATTTATTTATTTTGTATTATTTTGGGTAAAATTTTCTTTGATTAATTTAATCATACTATAGTTTCCTGCCAAAATAAAAAATCACACTTTAGGTTTCTTTTTTCGTAAAGGTTTTTCTTTAAGAAGAGAAAAAAAAAATTAATTGAAATATATATTCGTAACAATGTGAAGAAGGAATCGAGCATGGAGGTTTTGATAATGTGAATGTAAAAGCCGTAAAGAATGTAGAAGAAAAATGCTCCACTCAACAGAGCAACGTATAAAGCTGTAGAAATGGCGTTGATTGCACGCCAAAATTGTCTTTTGTGACTCTTGGAATAGAATTTTCTAGAATACTTATGGACCCCCACACAAATTACTCTTTCAAGAATCTGACCTACTATAAATAACTGCTACTACTGCTTCTAAACCCCTTCTTCCATTCTTCAATTGTTGCCCCCAATCCACCCTATTTCTTTTCTGAACCAGGTAGGTCTTCTCGATCGTCACGTACAAAACATGTTTTGTGTTTATTTTTGTTAATTCCGGTTTTGGATCTTTTGGATTACGCCTTGATTCTTGATGTTTGTGGGTTGGGTTTATCTATTATGAGTTTACGAGGGTTTGCGTGTTTAGTGATCGGTTTCTCTCTCTCTCTCGTCTTTTTCTTTTTTCTTCTTATTCAATTGTTTGTTGTATGCTTAGGTTTTTATCGTGAAGGTAACGGGGGCTTTTAATGGCGTCAAAGAGGATATTGAAAGAGCTCAAGGATTTGCAGAAGGACCCTCCAACCTCTTGCAGTGCCGGTATGTTGCCCTACCCTGTTTAACTTTTGGTTGTCAGGGGTTTGAAATTCTCTTGGGAACCAGTTAGTTTTCAGCGTTATTTCGTGGAAATGATTCTAGCAGAGGTTTCTTTTCTAATTGTTGTGTTGTGTTGTGATTTGTCGATTATATTCTGTTCCATTTCTTAAGCTTAGGTGATCGTTCCAATTGCTGATGTGTATCATAGCTGTTTTCTTATAAATGTGGCAAGATTTGATGAAATTTGGATGCATTTTCTTCTGTGTTCTTATGAACTAGAGATATGGGTCTTCTGTATACTTAATTCTATAGCTGGATTCGGTGGTTGTATGCTACTGTTGTTTAATTGGTCACTCTTTTTCTTCTGCTCATTCTTCTTGTCCTATATTTCTTCATTGGGTGACCACTTATTGCTAGTAACCTTCCAATGCTATTGGTAGAAAGTCCATTGACTATCTTGTATTATCCTTCTATTGGGAGCGCCTTAAATTAATGGGAAATTGGGTAATATGCCACCTTTTCATAGTTGAAATGGAGATTTTGCCCCCCTGCCATGTTTTTATTGTGAAAATAAATACCCTCTTCTTTTGGGTTTTTGCTATATTACTTGTGTATGGTTGTTGATGGTCTTGTATATGGTCGTGGGTAGTCGTATACGGTCGTATCCTCACAGTCGCTCATGTATGGATGGTCGCGGCCTCGTGGTCAGTTGTGAAGGGTTTTGAATGTAATCGCGGATGGTTGCAGAGGAAATAATTTCATTTCATTGTATGCATGCATATAAGGGTAAAATAGTAAAGAAAAATAAAAAAGGGCATTTTCACAATTAAAATAAGAAGGGGAGCAAAATTCCAATTTATAGAGTATAAAAGGGGGTATGTACCCCAATTCCCCATTATGAATCTGCATTTTGGAGTTGTCTGCCTGCCATATAGACTGATTTCCCGGCATGCTCGCCTTCTTCCTAAAAAATCAAATGTCTGAGTGTGTTACATAACTCTCTCTCGTGTAATTAAATGTAGGTCCTGTGGGAGAAGATATGTTCCATTGGCAAGCTACGATAATGGGGCCTTCTGATAGCCCTTATACCGGGGGCATCTTTTTAATTACTATTCATTTCCCTCCTGATTACCCGTTTAAGCCACCAAAGGTATGGATTTGCTCTGCTTGAAAAAAATCCTTGTATTATGCAACGGTAGTCCAGTAATGTGTTGCTATGATTCTGCAATAATGTACTTGGATGACTGCTACTACTTTTCTTGATTCTTAAGCGAAAACTTTGCGTATATTTATGTTGAGCTTGAGTGTACAGTTTTGTCGAACAAAAGCTGGCGTTACATCTTTGGTCTTGTGTTTTTAACTGAGTATTTTTGTGGAGTAAATACTGTATCTACCTGATAATTGTTGTAACATGAAGGTTTTGCCGTATTTTGATTAGTTTGAAAACCAATTAGGTACTACTACTTAGATTCCAATTTATATTCAGTGATCTCAACAAAGGCTACGCTCCTGTTGTTACAGCTTGCTTTTAGGACAAAGGTATTTCACCCTAACATCAATAGCAATGGAAGCATTTGCCTTGACATTCTGAAAGAACAGTGGAGCCCTGCCCTGACTATATCCAAGGTACTAAGCAGTTCTTGCCCCTTTTTTTGTTTTACTAATTTTTCGTTGTCTCAGCCAACATTGATAAGTTCCAATCAGTAAGGCAGTGAAGAATGACTTGTTAAACTTGCAGTTCGTATGACAATGCTGCTAAATAATGATTCTTTGCTTACCTTTATTGTTTAGAAATTGAAAGAAGGGAAAAAACTCAGGAAATCCTGTATGTTACTTCTGGATTCGCTTTTTTTAATTTAATTTTTTCGGTTTCTTTTGGGAGTTATATCAAGGAAGTTATATCAAGGAAATTGTGAATTGAGCACTTAATTTTTTCGGTTCCTGTGTGCCAATATTTAGTAGGTAGTTGCCGTGTGCTTTTAATATACTAATCTTTTGGCTGATGATCTCTTCAATGCTCGAATGGTTCAACATGCCTCGAATCAACTTATCTTTTATCAACGATGGCCTGATTTATTTTGAAAAAAAATTTAAAAACCATAATATATGTTCGAATATCATGAATGTTTCCAAACTTGACATTTTTATGGCTGTTTTAACATTAGGTCCTCCTGTCAATTTGCTCCTTGTTGACGGATCCAAATCCAGATGATCCCCTGGTGCCCGAAATAGCTCACATGTACAAGGCTGACCGCTCCAAATATGAGGCTACTGCGCGCAGCTGGACTCAAAAATATGCTATGGGATGATGCTGAGCCCAAAAATTGTTGCAACTTGTTGTTTACATTTGTTTGGAAATAACATATATTTGCGTGGTACTTTGCTTAGTCGTTAACTCCCAGTTTAAAACATGGAATGTTGTCTGACATTTCCAAGACTATCTGGAAGGAAATGTATCATGTTATGTGATGCTTGATACTGAATTTTTTAAAATCTAAATCAAATGGCAAGAAAAAGAGCCTCCATATTATTGTTACTGTTTGTGATTTTTGTAATCCTGGCAGAATACGAATTTTGAATACAGGAATTGAGAGAAAGCTGGTTCTTGGGCAGGTAAAACTCGTACATTTATTACATTATAATATACTGCTGTATTTGATATTCCACAAGTCTAGCGATACAATTTAATAGAAGGTGATAAACAGCAAAGCCGCAATTGTTACTGCAGTGAAAATTGGAGCAGAGTATATTCTGAACCCATAGGAAGAAGTACGGTATTTGCTGACTCCAGTAAAACCTATATGAAAAAATGTTGAATATCTCATGAAATGTTTAATTCTGGTGAAATTATAGTAGTATTATGTACCTTGAGTAGAATTACAGCCATTGTTGATGGTGTCGGTGATATCTTGAATAGTAGCATTGTTTGCAAATTTGTAGTCTTTCTTGACTTCATAAAGGCAGAGAAGCACCACCCTTGTGTGATCGGCGCAGCCACCTGCCGAACAGAACTTGGGCCCGTCGTCGTGGCTAACGTTCAGCCACCCCCAGCTATCCAAGGTATACTTATCCTCACATGAGCTTGATGTCTGAAACATGCATCTAATTAGTTGAATAAGAAAATGAATGGGATTTTTTGAAGGCAGGCTCAAAAGAGAAGAGGAGTTTACATTTTCCAGGCAAAATTCAGTACTTCTCCAAAGCTCGATTGGACTTAAATTCTGATTAGCTGTAGGGTAAGTTCTGTCTGCACCAAAGTATAAGGATCAATATAATTAAGGAGAAGATAAGACTTTTGATATTGATGGAAATATAGGGACTTTAAATTTTAAAAATTATGAAAAGAACATGTGTGAGGGGTTTAAAATATGACTGGCATCAATGGTTTAAAAATATGTAACAGAAGAAGCTGAGTGATGGATTTAAAATGTATTAGTTGTAAAAGGAGCTAATAATCTAAAGAACCTGGCTAATAATTATATAATGAATTTGGAATTAAAAGAGATGATAATAAAGGAAAGAAGAGTAATTACTCTCAGCCTTGGCATTGGGAAGAAGAAGAGAAATCATTACTAGAAATAGAAATAGAAATAGAGCAAATCTGCAGCTGCTGCATTGTTTTGCCATGATGTTTCTTCTCCGATTGAATTGAATTGAATTGAAGTTAGTGTGTTGTACCATTTCACAATTATATATAAAAACTAGGAACATTGTACTCTAATAGATAAATAAAATGAATGAATATGCTGAGAATACATAGATATTTGTGACACAAACAAGAACTATGTTGTACAACTATTACTATATGATTGGAGAGAGTTTTTTGTTTTATTTCCCAAACTAACCCTTCTAAGTTCTAATAATACGATTATCATTACTAATTTAACAATCGTTATTTATTTTTAATTGGAAAGTAACAATATCATTGACAAATGGAAATTGGAGAAAGTTTATACTCATAAAAATGAATTAATTACCTACCTGTGCCGAGTAAAACTAAGTATTAATCGAGTGAAAATAAAAAGGTCATGACAAGTTTACACAAACAGGTTAAAATAGTTAGAGAAGAATACAGTAGGTTGGTTTACAAGTTTGATCAATAAATCAAACGTACATTACTGTGGATATCATTCTCACAAACAGGTTAAATATGTTTTTTTTTTTTTTTTTTTTGAAGCGGCAAAATAATATAACTTAATTAAAGGGATGGTGGATCATAGATTTCGCCTTGAGCCATCTGAATGTCCCGATTTTGATACTTTGAATCGTTTTGTCTACGTTAAAAAGAGTACCTCTAAAAACAATCTCATTTGAATTTTTTTTTTTATCCAATAAATTGATCGACTATGATTTTTTTGAAGAGGATCTCACAAAATATCTCTTCTATTTTAATTAAAAAAAAAAAAAAGAAATTGACAATTATAATGAGATCCGGCCTACAGAATGGTCAGGACTCGGGAGGTCCAGATCCAGCTGTTTTTTTATTCCGGGTCCCAGAAATGGATAGGATCCAGTAAATGGGACATTCACCATGGACATTAATTAAATATAATACACGATTAGCAACATCATACAACCATAATATTTATTCAAAACTTTATTAAAATAAAATCTCTCCAGACTTCAATTCTTGTTCATCTACCATGAAAATGATAGAATGTGTATGCACATACTTTTATTACATTACTCTTTTAAATCGGTGTGAACAAATAATTAAAAGAAACTGATTACTTCCTTCACCTAACTATTTAATTTATATTTCCTTCAAAAAAAAAAAAAAAAGATAATTATAATTATTAGTACTGTATAATTTCTTCAATTTTAAAAGTTTGAAAACTTATTTGTATTAAAACAAAATTTAGAGTCCAAACCACTAGCTGACATACATAGTGACATGGGGTACAAGTGTACCCCAAACCCCAATTTTTTTTTATATATATTGAAAAATGAAAATAATGATCGAAATGCTGTGAAAGCCCATTATCAATAGACGCATTAGTCCAGTAATAATAAAGCTAAAGTCCATTACAATTTTATATTAATATTTTATTTTAATTAATTAATATTATAAATTTGCCATTACATAATATATAGCTTGCTTTAAGTACGTTTGTTATTCTTTCTTATCAAATGAAAAAAAAAAAATTTAACCCCAATTTATCCATTCAATTTTTTAGGTATTGATTTGTTGATATATTTATTAAAAATATGTAATGAAATGATATGTTTGGGTATTTCAATTTTCGAATTTTATGACTTTTGCATTAAAATTGAATATATTTATTAAAGATATGTAAAGTAATGATAAAATTCATGATTTGCTTGATTTTGACGCCTTTTCTATGATATTAGTAGAAACAAAGAAATATGCAATTTATCTGTCAATTTATTTACTAATTAAATCCGTGTTGATTCTCTCAGTCACTACAACAAATGTGAAAATAGTATTTTTAGAAATGACTTATATTAAAAATTGATTGTGAAATAACTTGAGTGATAAATTAACTATTGATCGTACCCCCAGTTTAAAAATCCTGAGTCCACCTCCAAACTCCAAAAATGGTAATCCAAGAGTAAAATTCTACATACTTTTTAAAATTAAACAACTTTGCATATCTTAATGTGTTCACCACCATCCGTCGAGATCAATTTTTTGTGATTCTCGTGATGTGAAATTAACCATTACTCCCAACTTTTCTTAATAAATTCAGCACTTTCTTTTTACACTTGTTCTACAATAAACTACACATCCTTAAGGACATGTTTATTTTGGGATGGAAAATTCGGATTTGGGATTTCGAAACTCCACCCCCGTTACAGTTTGAGATTTTGATTCAGGATTTCAAAATACCACCCTATAACACTGTAAAAGTCAACTCTATAAATACCTATAAACCCTATGATCATGTTTGATAGCTTAGATTAAACCTAAATTAACTATATATCATTTTTATTGGTTGTTTGATAATTTAGATTAAGGGTAGATTATACTTTAAAATTTATAAAGTTTAGATATCATTCTAATCTTAGATAATTAGTCTTTGCTATTAAACATGTCATATGTAAATACCTATAAAACCTATAATCCTATACAATGAGGCTCTGTTTGGATGGAGGGATTTGATCTCTGGATTTCAAATCCACTCCCCTTATTTGGATTAAAAATGAAATGAATAGATTTAAAATCCTAAGCATATTTTTTTTAGTTAAAACCTCTTTAAAACCATGTCATTTGAAATTCATCTATTTTCAAAACCTTTCATTTGAAATACCTCCTCAAATCAAATTCCTTCATCTAAATACAACCTGGAGTTAAATCCTATCCTACATAAATCCCAAAACAAACACGAAACATAAAAAGTATTAGAATTTTGATAAACTTCATATTCACACTATCTACAATTTTTACATAAAACTTTTGAACTCACACATATCCACCGCACAACATGTTTTTTTATTTTACCTCAATATTCTACTTATTACTTAACTTACTAAAAGAGTGTGCACTCCCACGTGAAAATTATTTGGAGGGAGTGCTAATATTTTTACTATAAGCACTTTTGGACAATAGAAATGTGGATCGCGTTGTGGATTGTATATATTTATTAGACTATATCTATATATGTTCTTAAATTATGGTGTCCTTTTGTTTCTATTGCACTTGAATTCATATCATATTGTGTCAATAAATGTTATATCTAATAAACTAATACGGAGTAATATAGGAGATCCATAACATTGAAGAAGACCAACTCTTTAAGGATATTATTCAAACACAAAATCTTATATAAAATTTTACCATCCTATGTATTTTGTATATATTTTCAAATGATATTAGTTATTCCATAAAAAATATATACATTAATTTGTTAATATCATTTATTTAATTAGAATATGATATAATATTTCTCAATAACTCATGAAATTAAAGAAAATTTAACTTATTCCGTTCAATAGTGATCAATGAGATCTACTCATTAATAAAATAATGAAATTATTTTTGGCCTTATTGTTTTAATGGAAAATGCAATTAATGGCCCATACTAGTGGGACCGGGCCTTGTACTAACCCATGACCTAACTAATTAAGGACACATTAAAATCCATAAATTTAAGTTTGAAATTTATCCACAAATAAATGTTAATACTAGCTTAAAATATACTCCAATATTTGAAGAAATAAAAGTATTTTTCTAATGAAAAAAAAAGTCACAAATGCTATTCCTATGAATGAAGTGACATAATAAATTAATAATAACAAAATATCGAACCATAAAATTAGTTAATTAAGATATAAAAGGAAAAAGAAAAACATGCAACATCATATCGTGTCCTCATTATCTATGTTTTGTAGAAAATATAACAAAACAAATTGTACTATTTTTGGATAATAAATAATTAAATATCCACGTAGTGTATAGGGGATGGAAGACGGTGGCCGACCTGAAGGAGTGCATATGAACTTACACGTTGCACATAAATGAATTAAAGTTTGATATTTTCAAACAAATATTAAAAACATTCTTCACATATTTAAAAAAGGAAGTATGCAGTAGTATGTCATTGTATTTTATTCACGAAGAAACAAAACTAGAATTTCAACTTCACAATGGCCAAAAACAAACGGCCAAAATGAATAAGCATGAACTAATCAATTGGCTCTCTTATTTTATATTTAAATTACAAATAAAGGTTGATCCTCTATTTTTTCAATTAACAAATAGTAGTATGACTTATTCCGTTCCATAGTAAAATTGCAAAACAAATTTAATAATAGTTCATTATCATAATTGATGATGATAATAATAATAATAATAAAAAAATTAGTAATTCCTATAGAAATGTTTAAAATGTCATGATTTGTAGAAAAGACCCGTTTAAACACAAAACAATTACAGTTATAAATATTTTATGTAGTTTTTCCTGTTTAAATTTGAAGGCATTTTTACCCTTTAATTTTCGCGTTAACCCATTAAGTACTTTAAAGATTAATTCAAAATTATATGATATTTTTACTAATATTTTGTTATTATGGTTGAACATATTTTACATGAAATAAGTTGGTGAATAATATTTCGTACAAATAAAAATAAAATTATTGAGTTGTAGTGATGTTGAGTATTATTGCATTTTTTTTTTTTTTTATGTGTGTCATTTCTTGAATGTTAATTTTTATATCTAGTTTATATGATGAATTCAATTAATAATACATTAGTTATATTGTTATTATCATCTTTTAATTTTATAATTTCATCGTGTTATGTGGAGTACTAGTTATTTTGAAAATAAAAACCATTTGAAGTGAACTGTCTAACCTATTTATAACCCATTTAGTCCGCAATTTTTTAGACTCAATTCCCATGAATTATGATAAATGTTTGTTTTGAATTTTTAAAATTAGGAGTTTGAGTTTTGAAATTAAAAATCGGATCAAGACTTCTATTTGCGATTTTGAAATCAACTTAATAATCACCACTACAAATAAATAAATTTACTATCACATTATTAATATAATCAATTTTCTTTTATTACACTTTAATACATGTATTTAATCATAAATTCATAATTCACAATATTTAATTATTTCAATCACACTTACTTAATAATAATATAGTATTCATAAAAAATTTAAAATTTCCTAAATTTGAAAAAAGGTATTTTCAAAACTTACCTAAAACCCAAAACAGACCATCATAGAATAATATCTATTGATGGATATATAGGAGTCATCACTAAATGCAAAATAAAATATAGTGCATCTAAAACCGAATATTTGGAATTATTAGGACACCCCTAAGATCATGCTAAATATTCAGTAGGCTAGTTGTCGAATCTCATATTTCGGATGATTACTGTTTTAAAATGTATTTATTAAATTTATGACTAACAAAATTAAATTATGTGGATATTATATGGATAATAAAAATGATTAGAAAAATGTTTGACTTATTGCCATGTGAACAAAACTTCAGACATGGTGTGTGTTGTGCCCTCCCCCTCTTTCCCTCTCCTCTTCTCTCTCTCTCTCTCTTTAAAAACACCTAAGGGTAAAAACTAAAAAACAAGAAACCTCGAGGTATATTTTCTGTCTCTCTTGCCGGAGCTTCATTATTTTGTTCTTTTTCATAGTCTCTCTCTCTCTCGAGTCTTGGGTTTTTCCCTCTTTTCTGTGATTTTCAATTATTAGTCAAAAGGTGAGACATTTTTTTGAGGCTTTTCTTTTTCTTTTAGCCCATGTTTTCATCTTCATTTCTGTTTCCCACTATTTTCAAATCTGAAATTTTTGTCCCTTTCTTTTTTTGTGGGCATTTGTGGTTTGAATTAAAGATGACATCTTTTGATAATTTCCCCTCTCTTTTTTGAGTGGCTACAGGTTTTTTCCTACTGCTGATCTTCTTGCTCTTTTTTTCTCTTGATCTGAGGTATGTACTGAAAATCTTGAAAATTGAAGCTTTCAGAGAACTTCTTGTTTTCTGGATCAGCTGTTGTTCTTGAATTAATTGCTGCTATGTCAATTTTCTGCTTGCATAAACAATTATTTATCAGTGAATTGAATTTTCCCACATGTGTGGTTAGGTATCGTCTTTTGATTTTGTGGTGGTCAGGGATCCTATTTTCCAGTGAATTGAATGAAATAATTAATTCATTTTTGGAACTTTTGATTTAAAAAAAGTGAAAAAGGGCGTTTCTTTTTACAAAATCGATAGTGGGCTCTTGTGTATATTCATCATGATAGTTTCATCGTTTACTTGATTTTGGTTCTTGGTAATTAGAATATCTGTTGATGATAGAAAATAATTAAATAATATTAAAGAATGAGTCAAGATCATGATGTGAAGATCACTACCGCGTGGATGTATAGCTGGTTTATGTTAAGAGTACAGTTGTTCTAATGTTTAAAACTCGTATTAAACTAATTACTTCTAATCACGCCACAATATATGTATATGTGTTTGTGTGTGTGATTATTCCACTATTAGGGACATGTTTGATAGCTTAGATTAAACTTAGATTAACTATATATCATTTTTATTGGTTGTTTGATAACTTAGATTAATGATAGATTATGCTTTAAAATTTATAAAGTTTAGTTATCATCCTAATTTTAGATAATCCGTCTTTGCTATCAAACATGCCCTAGCAATATTCTCAACTTCAGGCTGATTCTTGGTTATAGTGTTTGTTTGTCTGTGGTGTATGTTGTTTTCTGAACTTTTTGGTTCCTCAATTATAATAATCAAGAAAGACAAAG
This sequence comes from Galeopsis tetrahit, assembly GCA_963675135.1. NCBI lineage: Eukaryota > Viridiplantae > Streptophyta > Magnoliopsida > Lamiales > Lamiaceae > Galeopsis > Galeopsis tetrahit. The sequence continues at coordinate 63,640,008 of OY776129.1, read as the reverse complement.
TTTATTTTGTTAAGCCTATTGGCGCTGTCTATTTGCTGATTGATGAGTTTTGGACCAATTTGTTGTCTAGCAATACTGTTTTATATTCCATTTGGATGATATATCAGCAATCTTGGTAGTTTCAAAGCTTTAGATTTTCTTGAACATTCAATATCTGCTAATGTCACTATCCATCCTACGTGGCAGCTTCTTGCTCCTGCCGACGTTTTTGATCAACCCTTGAGCTTGCAATAATGTCATCAACCTTTGTAAGAATTCAAAAGTTGTACTATCTTTCCAATGAATTGAAAATTTCAGAGTATTAGTTTTAGGTGGTATTGTATTTCGTTGTGTGAAGCAGTGTCCGTTACTTCGTTTCAGGCGCAGTCCAACAAAATGAAGAGGTTGGACTCGAAGAAGTCTCACTCCTGGTGGTGGGATAGCCACATTAGTCCCAAGAACAATAAGTGGCTACAAGAAAATCTTGAAGGTAAATTATTTGGCTTGCATTATTACATTATGAGTCATGGCTGCCGTTATGTTGAAGTGAAATATTATTGTTACATTGCTCATCTTTATATCTGAATATTCTTGGTTCGTTAGCTAGGTCTCCTGTGAAAACCACGTGAACTCTCATCTTCAAAGTAATACGGTTAAGCATACAAAATATCACGTTTTAAAAAATTCTTGATTTTATTTTCTATCTTCTCAAAATCATTAAACAGTGACACTTCAAGTGCTAAACAGTATTACTGAGTCCACCATAAAAAAATATGCGAACCAAGTTCATGGAAGTTTTTGTCATATAATTAACACTTTTCTGATCCAAATTAGCTTAAAATTTAGTATCGTTGAATGGTGAAACTGACAAAATCTAATTGAAAAATGTCTTATGACATTTAGGATGTTCTGAATCAATATTTTGAAACTTATCTTAGAAAACTCATGGCAGAAATGGACCAGCTTGTGAAAAGGGTGTTAAAACTAATAGAAGAAGACGCTGATTCCTTTGCCAAGAAAGCTGAATTATATTTCAAGAAGCGACCCGAGTTGATCGCTCTGGTTGAGGAGTTTTACAGAATGTATCGCTCATTGGCTGAACGGTATGATATTGTGACGGGAGAGCTAAAAAAAAGCATTCCCTCAGATATCCAATCTCAGGGCTCTGGGGTTTCAGATGTGGGATCTGAACCACAGTCGTCCACTCTGCCATCTCCTGATCGTAAGCCCAGTCGTACTAAGTCTGGCCCTCGTGCTGCTGGATTTGATGTTTTCCTCAAAAATGGTGGAAGTGTGCCCGACTTAAATAGTAAGGAAGGTGACGAGACTTCGACTCTCGATTCGGATTCAGACTCGGATGATTCCTCTGTTAACAATTACTCGAGCACACAGAGCAATGGCGATGATCAAGGGTTTCGGAGGAGGATTTTCGAGCTCGAAAACGAGCTTCAGGCGGTGAAAGAGAAACTCCATGTTCAAATTTCCCAAGATTTTAAGAAAACCGATAGTGAAAATTCTGAATTTCCCGCCAAAATAGTCGCGTATGAAGAGGAATTGAGAGTTGCAAAAGAAAATATTGAAGCATCTAAAGACGAAGTGTCACGTCTGAGAATTGAACTTGAGAAGTATAAATCTTTGGGAGATTCGAATGATGTGATTCTTGAAGGAGTCGTGAAACAGAGAGATTTCGAAATCTTAGAAACGAGTCAAGAAAGTGACGGTGGTTCAGAAGGTGATCAAGCTGTTCAACCGGAGCTTAGAAACGCACAAGAGAAGCTCCGTTTATTGGAAGAGGAAGTAGCAAAGTTAAGGCAGGAAGTTACGAGTAAGGGCTCTTCGATTCAAGATTTTCAGGATCAGCTTAAATCGTCTCAAAAGGAGGTTTCTGTTTGGAAACACAAACTTGAGAGAGAGAAACGGGAAGTCTCAAAGCTTCTGGACCGTATAGTGAGGTACAAAACAAATCTGGCCGACCGTGAGCAAGAAATTAGGGGATTAAAAGAAGCAATGGCCAATGCCAACAAGAGCTTAGCTGAAGAAAACGCGCAACTTCAAGCAGAAATGACCCGAATGACAAAAGAACGAGCTTTTTTGGAGGACAGTATAAAAGAATACGATTTACGTTGCCAATCTTTTGAAGAGGAAGTAAGACGAGTCAAAGCTGCCAAAGCAGAGATGGAGGCTTTACTTGGAGATGAAATCGAGCAGTTGAAGGCCGATGTTGCTGAGAGAAACAAAAACCTCGATGATTTAAAGCTGAAATACGACATGCTGGTGGCTTTGAAAGACGGTCTGAATGCTAAGATTGCTTCACTTGGTGCAGAAATGAGTTGTAAAGATGATCAAATCGTTCAAGCGAGCGACCATTTGCATCAACTGCACATGCAGCATGTTGAGTTGATTTCTAAAGCCGATGAGGCGTGTAAATTGAGTGAAACGCTGCAGTCGAGAGTTAAGGAGCTGGAAAGGGAGGTTGAGAGAAAAGAGGATACCATCCTTGAAGGAGCAGAGGAGAAACGAGAGGCGATAAGGCAACTTTGCCTCTCGATTGAACATTATCGCAGTGGGTATCATCAGCTTCGAAATGCTGTTATTGCACACAAACGACCAGGTATAATGGCATCCTAAGTTCTTTATTCGATTTCAGTAAAATATTGAGAATTGGCTAGATATATATTTCTCGTGGGTTGTGTTTGATCATCAACTTTGTTGGTTCGTTGTAATATTATTATTCGAGTTTTTGAAGAGAATAAACCACTAGTTTGAATAGTTGGTAACATTCTGCAAATGATTTGTATTTTTTTAACCGGAGAGATGTATGTGGTGGTAAAAATGAAGCTAGATTTTGGTTGGTCTGAATTACAGGATTTATTTATTACAGATTTTAAATCTTGTTTTTATTCTTTTAAGTTGATTGTGATCATACTAGTCTGTTTGCCTATGCAACAAATATTCTAGTTTTAAATTCTTTTTAATTAAAATCGAACTGACTAATGGAAACTGCACTTTGTTACAGTATGATTGTGTGGGAATTTTGATGATAACTTTATTTTTATACTCTTCCATAATCAAATTCGATTTCGTTACTGAATATTGGACGCCGGTGGTTTTCAATTTTCTACTAAAACGACTGCGGGCTAAATGACTCACTATATTTGAGACGTGATTTTCTTAACTTTAGCAGGCTGTTGCTACAGAATAAAAATTTAAATTAATTGTGATATTACATAATGTAATTTAAATTCTATCATATAATTTTATTTTATTTTTTGACAGGGATTTCTATCATATAAAATTAAAAATACTCCCTCTGTCCAATTTAATAATTACCATTTTACTTTTTTTTTTTCAATTTATAATTCTTATTTCTAAAAAAATAAACACTACTTTCATTCACTATTTTATTTTCACCCATAATTTTTCATTTTTTACATAAACAATCAATTTTCTTAAAAATTTTGTTCAATTTAAATTTTTTTTTTTTTAGAAGTCAATATGAAACTTTTATTTCACAAGATCTGTCGGCAAGCGTGGTTGACGTCCTTCCAATCGCCGCGGCGAGTTTGAGGGAGAGAGGGGAAGAGACCGGTGAGTGTGAGGGGAGACCCTACCCCACCCCACCCTTCCCTTCCCTTCCCTTCCCTTCAAAAAATCAAGTAAAATTAGTAATTAATTATCATAATAAATTATTTTAGTTGTGAATTTATTGTAAAAATTGTTTTAAAATAAATTTTGTAGTTCACTTTTAATACTTATATATAAAATTAATTATTTTATATGTATTTTAATTGAAAAACTCATCTCAAAATAATTATATTTTACATGTTTGAAACTATTATTAATAAAAATGAAGTAACTAGTCTTATATTTTAAAAACATTTTTGCAATTAATTCATACAGTTATATTATATATAAAAAAAATTTAGACCCTTAAAAAAAAGAATTGGGGAAGAAAATATAATTGTAGTTTAAATTGTTAATTTCTTTAAATTTATATCACATTAAATAAAGTATTAGTTGTTCAACAATTTTAGTATTTATTTTTTTAATTATCAATAATAGACCTTTTTGTTTTAACTCAACATCATCATTTCTTATATATATTAATATATTTGAGAAGCTTGTAATTATATACCACTAATCTATTTTCGATGTAAATATAATATATATATTCCGTATATATTATAATTATACATATGTTAATAAAAAAAAATCCCCCCCCCCCTCCCAATATAGGATCCTGGGTCCGCCCCTGGGTGGGTGTCAATGAAAGAAAATGAATGAAGAATGAGATTGATTAAATATTAGGATTTAGATGAAGGGTTTTTTTTTTTATATTTTTTAACGGGGGTGTCTCATCGTACGATAAGCGTGGCCTTTATTTAATCATATACAGTATCATGATATTTTAAACATCACTATAGATTGATAGTATCTAATACTTGCATCAGCATGTATTAGGTAAGTTATGATAAGTTCAAAATTTAAAGGTAAATGACCAAATGATTAATTTACTCGTTTGAAAAAATCACCGGTTATATTTTGCATTAAATTTTAAATAAAGTTACTAACTATGATGTCGCACATTTTCTTATATGCATTATTTAAAATAACTTATGAAATTCAAGTGCAACTGGTATCGGTATTTGTGTGACAACTGTTGCTTGGTCGTACTTTTTTAAATATATTCAATTCGTAAGCAAGTTTGGGCAGAATAATTACACTTTCTTTTTTTTTTTCTTCCTTTTTTATGATTATTCTCATTTTAATTTATATCTATATATAATATAAATGGGTAGGTCTGTGAGGAACTTGTCATAAATTTTAAAAAATTGATAGGATGGATAATAAAAATACAATACGCGAAAAATATTTATGATATTTTACATAGCTTAAACGGTTGAAAATAGTCTTTTTTTATACGGTTGAAAATAGTCTTTTTTTATGTTGAGGTCTATTGTTCAACTCTTACATCTAACAATTTTCACATTTTTTTTTTTTTTAATTATAAAAGTGCATATTGAAAATAACTAAAAGTGTAACATGCAATTTACAATTTTTTAGCATGTTATTTTGCAATAATAATTTCAGTTATAATGACATACAGTGATGTTATGTTACACATATTTTGTTGTACTTTTCAGTTGTAGTGACTTACTATTTTCAACAATATTTTTTAGTTATATTGACTTACACTTTTTAGTAATGTTATGCTACACCTTTTAGTCATATTTTGTTGCACTTTTCAGTTGTAGTGACTTACAATTTTCAACAATATGTTCAGTTATAGTGACTTACACTTTTTAGTAATGTTATGTTACACTTTTTACTCGTATTTTGTTACACTTTTCAGTTATAATAACTTACATTTTTCATTAAAATATTGTGTTGCACTTTTCAAGTATATTGACATGCACTTTTAAATAATACTCCCTCCGTCCCACATGAATTTGCACACTTTCCATATATGGATGTCCCATACTAATTTGCACACTCCATAAAAGGAAATATCTTCATAACCCTCACCCTTGAAATATACTCATATTTACCCATATGTCATTACTTTTTCACACTCAATCTACTTTTTACTTTACTTTATTCATAAAAGTTTACAAAATTACCCCTCAAAACATCAATCATTACACATTTTCTTACATATTTCTTAAAATGTGTGTCATTCCAAGGGTGCAAGTTCCTCCGGGACGGAGGGGGTATTGTGTTGCACTTTCTAGATATACTAACTTGCATTTTCTAGTTATACTAACTTGCATTTTCTAGTTATAATGACTTATACTTTTCATTAAAAGTTGTGTTGCACTTTTCAATTATAGTGACTTACACTTTTTAATAAAAAAATGTGTTACACTTTTTAGTAATATTGTGTTACACTTTTTAGTAATATTAACTTACACTTTTCAACACACACAATTTCGAAAAAAAAAATTATCAATAAAAAAAAATTACAAAAAAAAAAATAATAATAATAAAAAATTAACCAAGTCAAAAATTTTATTCACAATAATCTTGAATATTTAGGGTTCACAATATTCTTGAATATTTAAGATTCAAGTCAACTCAATTCCTTATAAGAAATTGATTCTATATAAGACCAATCCAATATAAATTAACAACATTTTTTTTAACACATTTATTTATTTACATCATGCACTTGAGTTGATCTTAATCGGTTAACTGTTGACCGGTCAATTTGAATTTTTTATTTTTATTTTATACATAAAATTTACACTTTTCAATAATATTTTCAACTATATTAACATACATTTTTCATAAGTTATAATAACATACACTTTTCATTAATATATAATTTACATTTTTATAACATACATTTTTCAGTTATAATAACATACATTTTTCATTAATATAATATACATTTTTCAGTAGGGATGGCAATGGGCCGTCTCGTTCAAGTCACAGGGCGGGGCAAATCGGGGCGACCCATTATAAATTTAATTTTAAAAAAATAATAATAAATACTCCCTCCCCTCCGTCCCAATATAAGTTTCCCCTTTCTTTGAAGTGTTTTAATTAAGGAATATGATAAAATAATGGTAAAGTCTAGTATGCACTCGAGTGCATGTTGTGCACCCTAGTCTAAAGAAAAGTGTAAGTTATTAAACTGAAAAGTACAACACAATATTACTAAAAAGTGTAAGTCACTATAACTAAAAATATTATTATACAGTTTAATAATTGAAAAGTGCAACACCATTTACCAAAAAGTGTAAGTCAGTAAAACTGAAAGTGCAACATGGACTAGGGTGCACAACATGCATTCAAGTCCATAGCAGACCAACCCTAAAATAATAGATGTAGTACAAGTGATGTGATGGGGAAAAAGAAAATAATTGATGAGTGTGAGATGAAGTATGATAAAATATGATAAAATAATAGATAAAGTGTAAGTGATGTGATTGAGAGAGAGAAAATAATATGCAAAAAATGAAATGAGAAACTTATAGTGAGACATCCATAAAAGAAAAGTGGGAAACTTATAGTGGGACAGAGGGAGTATATATTTTTAAAACATATAACATAAAATTTAGATTTATATTGAAAAATAAATAAAATAATCTTAGAAGCATGTTTATAAATTTATTTTCACATTATAAAGGAGTTAATATTGATATAAATTTTTAGATGAAATATCATATTATATTTTATCAATTTATATTAACCTAAAAAATATATATGAAAGTGATCAATATATATTAATAAACATGTTACATGCAAAATATTGAAAATATATTATATTTATATGTATAATACGGAGTATATAATAATAAATATATACTCCATATAAATGGGTTACGGGTCCGAGTCACGGGTTGAGGGTGATACCCGAACTCGTCTCATTTCAATACGGGTCCGGGGTGGGGCGGGTTGAAATTGTCATTCCTACTTTTTAGTTATAATAACATACATTTTTCAGTTATAATAACATACATTTTTTAGTTATAATAACATACACTTTTTCATTAATATAACTTACACTTTTCAGTTATAATAACATATATTTTTTAATTACTCCATAATAATATACACTTTTCAATATAGTAACATACACTTTTCATTAAAAACGAATGATACACTTTTTAATATATTAATATACCCTTTTCAAAAAAAAAAGTTCAAACTTTAATCGTTGACCGATCAAGTTCAACTCAAGTACATTGAGTGCACATTAAGCTTTCCCTATATACACACACTAAATTGTCAAAATTAAAAAAATTATTTTTCACCCAAATCATATTTTCAGAAGATGATTTTTTTCACCCACATTCATCATAATTTATTTTTTCAAGTTCTTTTTACAGCTTAGTATATCACGTTAAAGATTATATGTGAAATTTAAAATATGAATCCATTAATGTAATTATAAATGTTTTTTTTTTTAATGGATTTGAATGTGTTTGTAAGATGAATCTCGTATGTCGCACTACATGCACAAACATTGGATTGAATAATATATCTTATCATTAATCTAACTCCATATATATCATCATAGATTTGAGATTATATAAATGAAATATATATGGTTAATGGACCCCATCCCCATCTATTATGGTAATGGTAGTGGTAGTAGGTGAACACCGACTCTTGTTTCTACCCATAAAACATGATGAGTGCCAAAAGCCAAATATAAGTGACTCCAAATTATTATTTGAATAATTTGCCATCATACTTATAAATCAGATGTATTTTAAGAGGGAATAAAAAATGTTTGCCGTCATACTTAAAATTAAAAGTGAAAATTTCATGATTTTGTATGCTATTAACTCTTATTACTACGTACACGAGGACTCGAGCATGATAATAGATATGGTGCACTTTATATATGTTTTTTACTTTATGGATGATAATAGATATGGTGCACTTTATATATGTTTTTTACTTTATGGAAAATAAATTATGTATGTCGACTTCATGATTCAATTCTGACTATTACTTGCCAATGAGAGTTCGAACTCACTAGTTTTTTTAAATATATTTCAGTTTACAAAAATAAGCCATATTAATTCGACGGGGGTGATGAAATACAGGGATAGTTTTTATTTTTTTTGTTAGTATAGTACTCCCCCCGTCCACGAAAAGTAGTCCCATTTGACACATATTCTTTGTCCACCAAATGTAGTCCCATACACTTTATGGAAACTATCACCCTTCAACTATCACTTAATTACTCAATTTGCCATCAACTTTATTCCTAAACAATCACTTTATTCACAATGGACCCCACAATACCCTATAATACCCTTACTTTATCTACTTTATCTACAATTTTCTTAAAACTTGTGCCCCATCCCCATGTCCCTACTTTTCATGGATGGAGGGAGTAATTAATTAGTGTGAGCAAGGAAAGTAAGAGCAAATTAAGGTGGGTAGGTTTATTATAGAGAGGATGAGTATATTAATAATATAGAGGGATGAAATATGATATGACTCGTTCAAATCCGAATTTGATCCCCCAAATCAAACACTCTTATTTTTTCACACAAAAATACCCCTTTTTTTTTTAATCTTATTATCCTAAATTGACTAATAGTACATCATTAACAAAAAAATTATTTTATCTCTTATAATAAACAACTCACACTAAATTCAACATTTATTGTTTGCACGTATTTTAATGTATTCATTGCGAATTAATATTAAAAGGAATGTTTTGTTAGGTGTGTAGATGTATTATAGGAGTGAATTGATATTTGAATTTGTATTTGGATTTTGATTCAGGGGGATTCAGAAAGATTGGATTGGGAATGTCCAATCTAAATCCGGATTGACCAATCTCAAATCAAACGCAGCCTTAGTGTTTAAAAAACAATGATATGTAGTACTGTAACTTAATAAGAGATATATTCGGAAAATTATTTTTAAGTAGTTAGAAGTTGTTTTTTTCAAATAAGAAAATGAATAAAAATGAGCCACATGTTTTTTACAAGGCTTACTCTAAAATACATTCGAGTTGACCGTTGACTTATAAAGAGTTTTTTTTTTTTTTTAATTTTTTTTTTAATTTTTTTTTTTATTTTTTTTTATTTTTACATGTAAGTTAGTATAATTGAGAAGTGCAACATAGTTTTTATGAAAAATGTAAGTTATTATAACTAAAATGTGTAACCCAATATTTATTAAAATATACAAGTCAGTATAATTGAAAAGTGCAACACAATATTAATGAAATGTGTAAGTTATTATAACTGAAAAATGCTAACACAATATTATTAAAAAGGACAAGTCAATATCACAGTTTTTTATGAAAATTGTACTACGGGGCCGGTCCTTGGAATAACTGGACCCTATCCCTTCATATTTTTTATTCTATACGAATTCATGAAATATAATGTAATTTTTTTTTTAAAGGATTAACAATATAATTTTTTTTACACAATTAAGAATTTCTGATTTTTAATTAATAAATTTTTTAAGTTTTTAAGTTATTTAATTTTAAGAGATTTTTCAGTTTTTTTGACGTAGTTATTATATTTTTTTAGAAAATTTAATGAGATTTTTAGAATTTTTTTTATTTTTTATATGAGTAATTTTTTATTTTAACGATATTTTTAGAAAATTTTAAAATTATTTTTTAAATTTCAAATTTAAAGAAGGTAAATTGAACTATTTGTCCGAAATTTCAAATTTTCGGCGATAATGATGTAAATTGGATAAAAAAAGATGTAAATTGGACACTCAAAGATAAATTAAAAAAGTGAAAACTTAAAAAATATAAATTGAATTAGGCCTAAATGATTAGTGTGAAAATTGCTCGAAATTCATGTATTTAATTTGCATAATTGTATAGGATTTTGTGCATTATTTACACTAAATTGACTAATTGCACTTGATTTGGAGAAGTGGTGTGGTTTGCTATTTTTTTTTTCTAGGTAAATGGGGTGTTTTGAATCAAATCACGAAGAATCCAGCCGTTGGATCGTGTCAATGAGTGGACCACATGAAAGAAGTCGAAGAGAGGGTCGTAATGAAACAAGAATCAAGCCGATCGGACCTCCGGATCAAAAGTTATGCCTAAAGCAAAAGCAATGACAGAGTTTCACTCGGCCGAGTGAGCCCAACTCGGCCGAGTCGGGCCAAAACTGCAAATTTCAATTTTTTTGAACACTCGGTCGAGTGAGCCAACTCAGCCGAATCTGAGAGTTTCAGCAATACTGCACACTCGGCCGAGTGAGCCAACTCGGTCGAGTCTCGGATAGACAAAAGCGTGGCACGCTTTTTAAAGTACTCCACTCGGCCGAGTGACCATAACTCGGCCGAGTCACAAAGAAAATTTGCCCCACTTCGTTTTTGACCTAGGGACACGTGCCAAGCTCAAGGGGGATGGTATAAAAGGCCACAAGTTTGTTTTTCAAAAGGAGGCAGCCATTAGAAGAGTACTCAAGCTCCACAAATCAAAATTCCACCATCTTTTGCTTGTTTTTCTTAGTTTTAGCCATAGAACTTGGTGAATTTCCATAGATAGGTTATCTTTGAAGTTGTAATTTCATTTCCAAGGTAGAGATTGAAGATTGTGTTGAAGTTTTGAAGGTTTATTTCATATTTGCAAGACAAGAGGTGATATCTTATTTTAATTTGAGTATTTTGTTATTATTAAGCATGGGTATGTTTGTTTTCTCACTTATCTTCCTCAATTTCCCTAAATTAGCCATGAGCTAAGCATATTGGTGTTTGGGTGTTGTATAATTGTGATGGAATTAATGTTTTAGGTTGATTTTGATTGTGGAATTCATTGGGAGGTTTATTGGTTAGGTTTATGGGTTTTGTTAGATTATTTGCAAGAACTCAACTATTAGGTTGTGTTAGAAACTCAATTAATGCAACGAGAGTTGGTTAATTTGGGATAGATAGTATAATCGAGGGTTGGGAGTCGTGTGAATGAGTTAATATTGGTTTATCGCAACGAGAGTTGGGTAAATTTCATTAGAACCCCATTTATCTACATTAATTGCTTTAATTAACATTTAAGTGATTAATGAGAAGGCCATAGGAGCTTGGTTGTTAGTATTCAAGTGGAAAAGCATATCTAGGGATTAGTTTAGTATAATTTAGGTAGAGTCGAACCCCCTAGTCGTGTGATTACCCGAGTAAGAAACCTTCTATTCATCCTCTCGATCCTAGGTGCTTGCTCGATATATGCATTAGTGATCGCTTCTACCAAATTCCATCCAATGAATTACACATAAACTTCGACTTTTAATATCGATTCCACACAAGGACCAACACCCGAACACTACCCCTCTCACTTGATTTTTATCATCATATCTTAGTTATTGCTCATCATTGATTGTCATTTGATAGTTTCATTTACATTTTCTTGCACTAAACATGATTTCTCATTATATTCAAAGAAAAACATACACACTAAGGCTACTTTCACAATCTAGTCCCACGGATCGATAATTTAACCGGGCCTTGCTTTTATTACACGCGAACCTCTTATACTTGAGGGGAACGTGTTGGTAAAAACACGTGTCACTAAATTATGGGACGTAAAACGAAATTTTCTCCTAAAATATACATATTTGATGAATGATATGATAAACTGATAATCTCGTACCTTTGTTAAAACTTTTTTTTTTTTTTTACTTTTTTAGCTATAGTCTTTCTAACTTCTCTTATATATATATAAAAGATATTTTAAAAAATGAACGTACCTCTAAAAAAAATTGAAATATTTCTGAGCCTTAATCGATCGTTTCGTTGGCCTCACATTAGGATCAGGCTTGTTCGTAAGTTATTATAAATGAAAAGTATAACACAATATTACATCATTATAAATAAAAATATTATTGTAAAATGTAAGACACTACAATTAAAAAGTGCAACACCATATAACTTAAATGTGTAGTATAACATTACGAGAAAGTGTAAGTCAATATAACTGAAAATATTATTGAAAAGGGGCATTTGTTATAAGAGTCATTTCACCTATAGAAACTACAAATAAAAACAAACATGTTGAAAGTTAGAAAAAAGAACAAATTGGTGGATAGATGTACAATTCTACCCTTTCTTTATAATTAATTACATCCGAAAATTCCATATTCAATTAATATAATTTATATTATTCAAATTAATATTTCATAAAATTACAAATCATCTGAAATCACGCTAATAACTACACTCTCAAAATTCAAAACTTTTCTAAAAATGAGCTGGAGTATTGGAGAAGCTAAATTACATAAATTTTGGAAGGTAGAAATTTGGGGTTTTCTGCACATTTTTAAATTTGATTATGCAAAATCCACGAGTGTATATTTAATCATGGTGTTATACCCTAAAAATATCTAATATAATTTGATATAAAAAAATAAAATATGCTGCATCAACAAAATTGTTCGACATAATTTACATTTGTTTATAATTTATATATATATATATAAAAAGAGTTTTTAGATAAAATCTACTTATAATATTAAACTTTTAAGTAAATTGATATATAAACATACCATGAGTCTTATTAAATTAGGAATAACTTCTCCATTAAATTAGGAATAAATGATTGTCATAATAATGTTAATTGTAACTTCTCCATTAAATTAGGAATAACTACCCATAAGCATTAATTTTAAATTAAAATGACTTTATGTTATTAAAAAAAACGGTTTAAGCACAAGAATCAATAAAATAAAATAACTAAAAAGATTTACACGTTTTAATATGTGTTGCATATATGCAAAATTCACGAATTTTATCTTTATTTATAATTAATATAATCATAATATTATTACATAATAATGGTGTTATCACCTAAAAAAAAAAAAATATATATATATATATATATATATATATATATATATATAATGGAGTATAAGAAAACTAAATGTTATGCAACAACAAAATTGTCCCACAGAATTTATATTTGTTTATAATTTATATATATAAAAAGAGTTTTTAGATAAAATCTACTTATAATATTATTCTATTAAACTAATTAATTTATTATTTATTGATTAAAAGAATATAAGCTTGGTGATATGCTAAAGAGAAAATGCACATTTAGATATATGGAACATATATGCAAATAACATGATTTTATCTTTACAAAACAAATTAATATAATCATAGTATTATTAAATAATCATGGTGTTATATTGTTATCCATCCTAAAAATATATAATATAATATAAGAAAATTAAAATATTAGGCATCAACATAAATGTTCGATAAAATTGATCTATATTTATAATTACTCTTTTAACTAAATCGAAATATAAACATTGATGGGTCTTATATTGATGTTAATTATTAAAAAAAAATAAGAGGTTAAAATCAAAATATAAAAATATATAATGTAATATATAAGAAAAGTAAATATTTGAATTAAATTATGGATATCATTGAAAGCATATAATATATTACATATAATTGTTAATATTTGTTAAAATGTTATTATAACATGGATACCATTTCATTGGAAGTAGATAATATTCTGCATATGCGCATTTTGCGTCAGAATAAATGCGAAAATAATATTAATTGATTGCATATGTGCATAGGATTAATTAGATGTGGGAAACAAAGTTACATCCGTAAATGTATATTAGTAAAATAATATAATGATTGTCTTGATTTTGATTGAAGGGGGATAAGTGTATATAATACGAAACAAAAAAAAATGATAAAAAATATTACAGATGAACAATACTATAAGATAAACACCTCAAATATATAATAAGAATACAAATGAATAAAAAAAAAATTATGCCAAACCAATAGAACTGGAAAATATAATAATATTGAATAGCGATTCAAACAATTCTACTGCTTCGTAATCACCGCATAACATATTATTACCACCTAGATAGTGGCTTGGTACAGAAACCAAAAATCCATATCTAAATCAATAAATTTCAAAATGAATAAGCAACAATAAAAAAAGTGAAAAACATTCTACTGGACAACATTAGTTTTATCAGTTCCAAAAACACATGAACATGTCAAGGAATCATGCCTGCCCTTTTTACCACACCTCTTACAACTGGTAGGTTTTACTTTGCGAAATTCTCCATATGACGTCATCCTCTTCTGCTTAGGTCTTCTGGGTGGGTTCTGCAGAATTGAAGAATTGTTGTCGATTGTTGAACTGGAAATAACTTCATTTTTTCCTCATATTGAAACTTCATAATCACAGAATATTCAATTTTTCGATTGTGATTTGATCCGCGAAAATATATGGAACAATCGATTAGTAAACCCTAATATGCAGGCTTGTATAAGAAAGATATGGATTAAAATATGTCATATGCAAGAAAACGATGAATGAGAATAATGAAATCTTGAATTCTGGAAAAAAACGAAAGACCGAACTGAAATGGTTCTGCAAAAAATTTCTTATTTTTGAAAAGCAATGAAAAATCAATTACAAATTGGGATACGAAAGGTAATTAATCAATTAAGTAAAATTTGGTAGTGATTGAGTAATTTGTAGTTTATAAGGGGAATGAGAATTTAATTTCAATTCCCGTCAAAAAAAAAAGAATTTAATTTCAATTTGAAAAACAAATGAGTGGAAAATGGAATTTCAAATTCAAATTTATTCTATTAATCAATTAATATCAATTTTTAAGACCAAGGGTATAATTGAGTATTAATACATCAATTTGACCTTAATAGAAATGTTTTAATTTATTTCCTTTGTTTGAAAATGAGTGTATAGGATTGTCCTTCCTAATAATTAAACTCTATTGAAAAATACAACACCATAATAAAAAAAAAGTGTTAACTCGAGAGTGCATACAAGCACTCGAGACTCACCTTTTTTACAAATGTTCAAATAATAATAGCAAAGAGAGTGTTCAATATTATCTAGTACGGAGTATTTAAAAAAAAAAAAACTTTAAATATATATACTCATAAACATATACACAATAATACAAATATAAATTTGATATAAATTCTACTCAATTCGTTCCATTTTGTCTATCACTTTTGAGACTATTTTTTTTTAAAATATATATAGTATAATTTTTCAAGATTTTTTTTTCAACTTCATTTTTCTCTTATTTTTTGTGATTTATTTAACAGAATACAAGAATTAAAAAAATAATCTAATAATTCTTAAATTGTATAATAGTCATGTTATAAAGATAATTATTAATATTTCTTATTATGTTGTATTCCCTCCATTCCAGAGGAATTTACACCTTTGAGATGGCACACATTTTAAGAAATGTGTAAAAAAATGTGTAATGAATGATATTTTGAAGTGTAGTTTTGTAAACTTTTATGAATAAAGTAAAACTAAAAAGTTGATTGAGTGTGGAAAAGTAATGATAATATATGGGTAAATATGAGTATATTTTAAGGGTGAGAGTTATGAAAATATTTCATTTTATGGAGTGTGCAAATTAGTATGAGCACTACAAGAAAAAAGGCTTTTTGCGACATAACTTTTATCACACTATAAAATAAATATGGTAAAAAGTATTATGTAGCCACATTAAAAAAATTAATGTGTTAACAAGTATGTTATTACCACACTAAGAAAAATACAGTAAAACTTCTATAAATTAATAACCTCTCTAAAATAATAAAATATTCCGGTCCCAACTTGAGCCTTTGTAAAATATCATCAAATTCGATAAGATAATAAAATACGGAGTAATATTTTTTTAGAAAATCCTTTTATAAATATTAGGTCCCCTTAAAACTCTAAGAATAATTCAAAAATATTACAATTATAAAGGTCTTTTAGATGAGAATACATGGTTGAGTGTTATGAATTATTTTTTATTTCCATATTGAGATTTATATAGTATATGTTTCATTCATCATGCGTGAATATATTTAATTGACTATAATAGTTATTTAAGTGCAATGAATTAATGTAAACATGTATATTTACGTAATTTCAATGAATTGATACATGAGTCCATGAATATAATAGTTAATTGTATACAATGAATTGATATTAATATACATGAATATATTTAATTAGTTACAAAGAATTGGTTGATACATGAATATAATCAAGGAAGCATATATGAACTAATTTATTTTCAATACATATGTACTAAATTTGATGAATTTAATAAGTCTCTCTTTTAATTAATAAAATATTAATTTATCGATAAATTAATATCTATTTAAATTAATAAAATTTCATGGTTCCAAGTGACTTGTTCGTATTTTTGGACAAGTTTTTCCCAAGTATATTTTCGTTCCAAGGACTTAATTGAGTGTCAATGAATCCCTAAAGTTGCAAGTTATCATGCTATTGTAGTAACTAGGCTTGTTTGTTTGGATTTTCGGGAATAAGAACAAAGATATTAAACTAAATTAACTAAAGTAATAAGTGATAGTGACTAGAAATAGTGAACTAACTAACTTTCTTTTGGAAAGTGCAAGAGAAGTGTATTGCCTCGGGTGTTTCCGTTTTGTTAGGAATAAATGAACGAGTGAAGCAATTACATGAGCTAGATATTAATTCGGATTAAGCTAAAGGCTATCACATAAGTGTGCACATCCCCTCGAAAGGCATGAGCGAACATCGTGCATTGATTAGCAATTATAGGATCTAACCAAATACCATAAGCTCCTAGGATAGTGTTTCATAAGCACTTTCAACACGGTTACTAATGCTTATGAAACGCCCTCTCACCAAACTCCTAGACGACCTCTATTCGTTTAGTGTCTAAAGTTGTCGGTCTAGCCATTAACCTCCTCTCGGTTAGCTAATTACTAATTAACTTCTATTCAATTGACCAAAGCTCACACTCACACCCCAATCATGCAAACCCAACTCTCGTTGCAATCAACACAATCGAAAATGCTAGCTAGTAGGGTTGATCAATCAAATGAATCAAACAAAATGCAACTCTAGAAACATTTACTTCCAAATCCTAAGTGAATCATGCAATTACTTCACAATTACACTAAATTCCCATCAAAACATCCACACCCAAGGCAATTGGGGATTAGCCCATGGTTCTAGAAGAGAATCCCATGGCTACAATACAAAATAACATAAAGCCCATGCTAATTAATAGAGAAATTGCAATGTAGAAAGTAATTACCAAATTGAAACTTAAAATTGAGAGATATCACCTTGATAATGGATTTGTAGCTACAATATGATGAAATAAGCAAAGCCTACTTACAATCCTTGATTGAAATGACAAATTAACTAAGTACTAAGCTAATCTATGAAAAACTAGAAGGAAAAATGCTTCAAAACCTATTACTATGTGTTACTATGTGTAAAGTCTCTTCAATGTGTGGAATCCCCTTGAAAAACAAACTTGTGGCCTTTTATACCCTCCCCCTTGAGCTTGGCACGTGTTTCTAGGTCAAAAACGAAGTGGGGCAATTTTTCTCTGCAACTCGGCCGAGTTGATCACTTACAAAAACGTTAATCGACTTTTCTAGCCGAGACTCGGCCGAGTGAGGCTCACTCGGCCGAGTGGTCTTCAATTTCAGTGGCTACGGCATTCCACCTCACTCGGCCGAGTGCGCAGTAATTTCAAAACTTGCAGATTCGGCCGAGTTGAGTCACTCGGCCGAGTGCGTAGTGATGTCCAAAGTTACAGATTCGGCCGAGTTGACTCACTCGGCCGAGTTCCCTCCTTCTCTTCTCGTTTCATGCATAACTTTCGCCTCGGATGTCGGATTGACTCGATTCCTTTGGCTAATCTACTCCGTTTTTCGAGACGAATCCAACCGTGCACTCCTCTTTCCTGTCCGATCACTTGTGGTATGTGTTTTGCTCCAAATTTCATCGTATTTCCTACAAAATCGACAAAACACAACCTTTCTCTCATTTCGGCTTAAACAATCATATTCAATGTATAATTCAATGAAATCAACATCAAATGAGCTTCAAATATGCATCTAAATCGTGTAAATTCCACCCGAATCAACTCCCCCAAACTTGAAGTGTTGCTCGTCCTCGAGCAACGAAAGAATTACAACATGAGGGTGAAATTTACAACTAGATGATCAATGAAAGATCCCACGTATCAAATGACATGAAATGAATTCTTCATCCTCAAGATACATTCTAAAAAATGATCACAAGTTCAATATTGAATATCCAACTAATTACTCACACATGCTCAACACACAATAAAAAGTGATGGTGATGACAATATCAAAATGTTCAAGTTCAACTCACAAGAAATAGTGTTTCACTCAAACACTCAAACAAATTAAGGACAATAAGCACTCATCAATCAAACCATGCATTGCAATTGCCATAAGCTTGCCCAAGCTCTACCATCTTTCCACCACAAACATGTTCAACTATGAGATCAATAGGTCTTAACCAAGGACGTAACATTGGCTTTTTGGACGGGGTAAGATGAATATGGAAAAAGTGACTCGTCTAGTGGAGAACAAAAGTTGTTATTCAACAATTCAAGCTCGTGCTCTTAAGGTTTACAACCTTCATTCTCACGTTTCATATAAGTTCCTCAAATGCATTCATCTCCTCATCTTTTTCTAACCAAGTTATTTTCTTTTCAAGTTCTTGGGGCTCATTGTCCCTCTTTTCTTTCTCAAATTTTCTTTTCACTTTCATCTCTTTTCTCTCTTTTCACAACTTTGCCAATTTTTCTTTTCAAACCAAAGGCACTAAAGCACGTGTTTTACCACTTTCTTTTTATTCTCCACTAGATTTGGATATCAAAGGCTCAAAAGGCTAAGTGGTTAAACATTGTAGGTTGCCAAGAAAATGGGAAATCAAGCTCAAACGGGCTAACTACGGAAGATTACTTTGGTTATTGGGAAAATTTTGGCTAAGTGACGTGTAGTACGAAAGATGGCCTACATCATATCTCAAAGTATCACACAAGCATGATTTCAAGCAAGAACTTGGGCAAGTTCTAGAAAAGCAAGCAATGAATTGATTCACTCACAAATGAAATAAACCGGATTAATGCTCGGTTCAAAGCTCAACTCTCACCGGTTCATTCAAGACTCAAACATTCATCAATCACCACCACACATAACTCATTGTGCATGCAAAACATCCATAGGCAACAAGATGACAACAACACAAACAAGATGATTCATTCCAATCATGTACACATTCAAGGAATCAAATTCACAATAAATCACCATCAAATGTGTCTCAATGATCATTAAAGCTCAAATTACACACATACACAAGAGTACACATTGGTGTCAATAGAAAATGTAAAAACGAACATACCCCCCAAACTTTTTCATTGCAAAGCAATTAAAAGTTTGGAAAAATAGTGTTGCATTGATATTGACACCAAGTGCTAACCATACAAATCTACACACATGGGCCACTATCCCAACAATTAACACTAAGAGTAGCTAAGCAATCAATATTATGAACAAGAATATAAATTCCACTACCCCCAAACTTAGTAATTGTTATGCAATTCCTAAGTTTGGAGTGGGCGTACCTCTTACGATTGCTATAGCTACACCTTCTTCAAGCACAAAGTTCCACTTTCAATCCACTTGTCCATTCGGTCCAAACTTCTCCAACTATATCAAAACTCACAAACACATCAAACTAAACTATCAAAGCAAATAAAATGAGCAAGAAATGAAATAAAGCAAGTAAAAATGGGTTGCCTCCCATTTAGCGCTAGGTTTAACGTCCTATGCCGGACGGAACTTAACAAGTTCATACTTCCCTTTCTTTGAATGGAGGATGATAGTACTTGACATTGTGCTCATCGGTGATGAACACTTCATCCTCCTCACTTTCCAACGCAATGCCTCCTCCATAGACCAATTTCTTCATGACCAACATTTTCCGTTCCTTGAGCTTCATCTTTCCAAGGACTTCCATCACTCCCAAGGTGCCCCATACCACCGTATCTCCAATTTCAAATCCCTTCTCAATCTTTCTCTCCTTTGAACTCTTTCTTCTTCCCTCTTCATCTTCACTACCCTCAAGGAACTTATCAAAACCCTTCTCCTTATAAAACTCCCCCAAACTTGAGTTTTGCTCAAGTTTGTGAGTTTGCTTCAATTTGTTATCATCTCCCGAATCTTTCAATGGGACTTTTGGTAATGGCTCTTTCACATAAATGTCACATTCTTGGATGGAGGGGGATTCCTTCTTTCTTGGGGGACTCTCAATTGAGCCATACTTGGAGAAAATCACTTTCTCTCCATTCACCTCCAATGTTACCTCCCCTTTTCTCAAATTGATGTTTGCTCCCCCCGTGGCAAGAAACGGCCTCCCAAGAATCAATGGGATATTTGCATCTTCTTTCATATCTAACACCACGAAGTCGGTCGGAAGGATGAACTTGTCAATCTTCACCAATACATCTTCAATGATCCCTTTAGGATGAGTGATGGAACGATCCGCTAATTGGAGAGTAATTGATGTGGGCACTACTTCTCCAAGTCCCAAACGCTTGAAGATTGAAAGTGGCATCAAATTGATGCTAGCTCCCAAATCACAAAGAGCTTTCATCATGGGACCATCACCAATCTCACATGGGAGAGTGAAACTACTCGGATCCTTGAGCTTTTCGGGAGGAGTTCGTTGAAGGATAACACTACACTCTTCGGTCAACTTGATCTTCTCATCATCCACTAGTTTCTTCTTGTTTGCTATTGCATCCTTTAGAAACTTCATGTAATGAGGTACTTGCTCTAAAGCATCCGAAAGTGGAAGATCAAAGTGAATTTTCTTGAAAATATCCAAAAACTTCCCAAACTTCTCATCCATTTTCTTCATGTATCTTCCCGGGTATGGAAGTGGCTCATATGTAATGGGCACCCCCCATTTATCACAAGGTACCTCAAGCTTCTTCTTTTTCAAATCTTTGGCAATTCTCCACTTTGGAATTCTTAGAGCAACCTTTCCACTTCCAACTTTCTCTATCCTATTCCTCCCTTTCTTTTGCCTTCAACACTTCACCCTCTTCCAATTCAATTGAAGAAACTCCATAATGTTCACCACTTGAAATTGTAATAGCATTACAATGCTCACGTGGGTTTACCTCGGTGTTTGAGGGCAATTTACCCTTTGTATGTTGAGATCCAATGGAAGTTGCCAATTGTCCCATTTGGAATTCCATTGATTTTTTATTACTCATAAGTTGGCCAATCATGGATTCCATTGATTTTTGATTACTCATGAGTTGAGCAAGGATTGAGTCGGTTGCTTCGGATTTCTTCTCACTTGTCTCCATTCTCTTAGTGAGGTGTTAAAGAAGCTCATCCGTGGAAGACTTCCCTTCTCCACTTGGAAGTTTTGCTCCGGGATCAAATCCGGGAGGATATTGAATAGCACTTTTAGGATTGGAATAGGACAAATTCTCATTCCTCCGAAAATTCGGATTTTGAGGGACTTGGTATTGAGGGGATGGTCCCCCTTGTCCTTGAGATGATGAAGATTGCCCTTGGAATCGGTTTTGAGGAGGTGCTTGATATCCTTGACCACGATTTTGATATGGTGGTTGGCCTTGATATTGTCGATTCCCTTGAAAATTTTATGGATTTCCTTGTTGACCCATGTATTGCACTTCTTCCATATATCCCATTTGAGGATCTTCTTGCACAAAGGATAAATGATTATCTCTTGTTTGAGATAAAACATTCACCTTTTCAATGAGTGTAGTCATCATTGCTTTTATGCTATCATTAGCATCCAATTGAGCTACCCGATTTTGTGCTCCACGGTCTACTCTCATCTTGAAAGTATTGCTTGATATCCCCTCTATTATGTCATTGATCTCCTCCACCGATTTCATCCAAATTGAACCCCCCGCACAAGCATCAATGTGGTGTTGATCTTCCAATCGTAACCCACCAACGAACCAACAAGTTGTTTGTTCTATTGGGAAACCATGATGGGGGCATGTGATGAGAAGACTCGTAAACCTTTCCCATGCTTCTTTAATTCCCTCATTTGGACCTTGTTTGAATGTAGAGATCTTTTGCTTGGCTTCCATCATCTTTGAAGAAGGGTAGTACTTCAATAGAAATCTCTTCTTCAAATCTTCCCACGTCCTCACTTCTCCGGCGGGAATGCTTGATTGTAGCCAAGCTTTTGCTTTCCCCGACAATGTAAACGGAAATAGCCTCATCTTTTTAGCATCTTCCAACACTCCATTTTGCTTGAGAGTGTCGGCTATCTCCAAGAATTGAGCAAGATGTTCATTCGGGTCTTCCTCAAATCCTTCCTCCGTCCTTCCTTCAAATTGTCTCTCCCTCAACATCCTTAATAAAGAGGCACTAATCTCAAAGTTGTTTGCCTCCACCCTTGGTCTTGCCAACCCATCGTAATGCTCCCTAGGTTGAGGCTCAAAATATTCCCTCATTGGCCTTCCATGGTACACACGTTGAGGTTCTTCTATATGTTGAGGTGGAGGAACATATTCTTCTTGGATTTGTTGAGGTGGAGGATATTGGTAAAGTGGAGGATATGGGTGTTGATTGAGTGTATATGGATGAGGTGGAGGTGGTGGATAGTAGGCTTGTTGTGGAGGTGGATAAGGGTAAGGATTGTATCCTTGATATGGAAGGTGGTTTTGGGGTGGATATTGTGGATTGGGATTAATGAGATTTTGTGGAGGGTTTTGAAGTGGATTACCTCCTTGTTGATTCCCAATTTGGGGATTCTCCCTTTGAAGCTCATCATCTCCATTTGGTGGAGGATTCATCTCTTCAATGTTTTCCATCTCAAATGGTTCTTCTATGACTCTTTGACGGTTTCTACTTCGATTCCTTCTTCTTGCGTGTGCCTCGATCTCAAGGTCTAATGGTTCAAGGTTTCCTCCACGTGATCTTGTGATCATGCACCTACAAAAGGAAAATGTCAAAGCCCACAAAGAGAAACGAAAAATAAGATAACGAAAAAGAAATGCTACTACCAACAACACTCAACAAACTCTAAGTTTCACTAATAACACTCGCTTAAGTCCCCAGCAGCGGCGCCATTGACTTGTTCGTATTTTTGGACAAGTTTTTCCCAAGTATATTTTTGTTCCAAGGACTTAATTGAGTGTCAATGAATCCCTAAAGTTGCAAGTTATCATGCTATTGTAGTAACTAGGCTTGTTTGATTGGATTTTCGGGAATAAGAACAAAGATATTAAACTAAATTAACTAAAGTAATAAGTGATAGTGACTAGAAATAGTGAACTAACTAACTTTCTTTTGGAAAGTGCAAGAGAAGTGTATTGCCTCGGGTGTTTCCGTTTTGTTAGGAATAAATGAACGAGTGAAGAAATTACATGAGCTAGATATTAATTCGGATTAAGCTAAAGGCTATCACATAAGTGTGCACACCCCCTCGAAAGGCATGGGCGAACATCGTGCATTGATTAGCAATTATAGGATCTAACCAAATACCATAAGCTCCTAGGATAGTGTTTCATAAGCACTTTCAACACGGTTACTAATGCTTATGAAACGCCCTCTCACCAAACTCCTAGACGACCTCTATTCGTTTAGTGTCTAAAGTTGTCGGTCTAGCCATTAACCTCCTCTCGGTTAGCTAATTACTAATTAACTTCTATTCAATTGACCAAAGCTCACACTCACACCCCAATCATGCAAACCCAACTCTCGTTGCAATCAACACAATCGAAAATGCTAGCTAATAGGGTTGATCAATCAAATGAATCAAACAAAATGCAACTCTAGAAACATTTACTCCCAAATCATAAGTGAATCATGCAATTACTTCACAATTACACTAAATTCCCATCAAAACATCCACACCCAAGGCAATTGGGGATTAGCCCATGGTTCTAGAAGAGAATCCCATGGCTACAACACAAAATAACATAAAGCCCATGCTAATTAATAGAGAAATTGCAATGTAGAAAGTAATTACCAAATTGAAACTTAAAATTGAGAGATATCACCTTGATAATGGATTTATAGCTACAATATGATGAAATAAGCAAAGCCCACTTACAATCCTTGATTGAAATGACAAATTAACTAAGTACTAAGCTAATCTATGAAAAACTAGAAGGAAAAATGCTTCAAAACCTATTACTATGTGTTACTATGTGTAGAGTCTCTTCAATGTGTGGAATCCCCTTGAAAAACAAACTTGTGGCCTTTTATACCCTCCCCCTTGAGCTTGGCACGTGTTTCTAGGTCAAAAACGAAGTGGGGTAATTTTTTCTGCAACTCGGCCGAGTTGATCACTTATAAAAACGTTATGCGACTTTTCCAGCCGAGACTCGGCCGAGTGGTCTTCAATTTCAGTGGCTACGGCATTCCACCTTACTCGGCCGAGTTGGCTCACTCGGCCGAGTGCGCAGTAATTTCAAAACTTGCAGATTCGGCCGAGTTGAGTCACTCGGCCGAGTGCGCAGTGATGTCCAAAGTTACAGATTCGGCCGAGTTGACTCACTCGGCCGAGTTCCCTCCTTCTCTTCTCGTTTCATGCATAACTTTCGCCTCGGATGTCGGATTGACTCGATTCCTTTGGCTAATCTACTCCGTTTTTCGAGACGAATTCAACTGTGCACTCCTCTTTCCTGTCCGATCACTTGTGGTATGTGTTTTGCTCCAAATTCCATCGTATTTCCTACAAAATCGACAAAACACAACCTTTCTCTCATTTCGGCTTAAACAATCATATTCAATGTATAATTCAATGAAATCAACATCAAATGAGCTTCAAATATGCATCTAAATCGTGTAAATTCCACCTGAATCACCAAGGTTATTAATTTATAGAAGTTTTACTATAAGTTGTGTTAATATTAATTTTAATGCCACATTATTATGTTAGAATTATAATAAATAAGTATTTTTTTAAATATAAATAACAGTTTTATTTATTGAAATTTATTTTTTACTCGGATGAAAATTTTATATTCATAAATTTTAAAAAATAAATAAAATTAATTTAAGGTTTTAATCAGCAAAAATTATACACTTTTTTCTTAAAAAATCTGGTATATATACGTACACTCTATTTCTAAAATAATGTTAATTTAATTTAATAAGTACAATATACTATTTATAAAAATGTTTTTATGTACTTCGTATATATTTATATTCGTGTAATTATAATACTAAATAAATTGTAGCATAGTGGCAAAGTCATTACATTCAAGAGGTATAGGGGTCGAGTCCTATGGAACTTTTTATCTCATTAGTCTATCCTCACACGACTTTATGTAATGAAAAGTTTTATCTCATTAGTCTATCCTCACACGACTTTATGTAATGGAAAGTTTGCAAATTTCTGTACTTTTTATCTCATTAGTCTATCCTCACACGACTTTATGTAATGGAAAGTGTGTAAATTTCTGAATGTACTTTTTATCTCATTAGTCTATACTCACACGACTTTATGTGATGGAAAGTGTGCAAATTTTTGGATGTACTTTTTATCTCATTAGTCTATCCTCACACGACTTTATGTGATGGAAAGTGTGGTCTATCCTCACACGACTTTATGTAATAGAAAGTGTGCAAAATTCTGTGGGATGCAGGGAGTAGTATGTAATTTAAAAAGTCATAGTAGTAGATAAAATGAAATAGTACCCCTGTGGGCTGTGGCGACTGGCGAACAAGAGAGGTTCGGTGCGTGCCTAAAGTTGAACCAACCCACTATCATTTCATTATCCCCAAATTAACCACCGGCGGCTCTGATCATTTCAAATACTACACTATTTATTTAATTAAAGACTCAAGGGTAGATCTCGGAATTAATTTAATATACATATAGTATTAAATTAGAATCTGCAACAATATTCTTTTTTTTTAAATGTATCAACGAGACAAGCACAAATACGATAGTGCATACATATTAAAAAAAAAAAAACTCTTGAAAAAAAATAATCATGTGAGAATGTTGTCATTTGGCAGTGGCAGCCAGCCCAGGCAGACAGTGATAGAGTAAAATATTTATTTTGACGAAGCAAAATTAATTGGCTATGTATTAGTATAGCTTAATTTATATCAAAATAGTGGGGTGTACACAAGCTTCCCAATTGTAATAATAAATATTTGGCATGGATTTAATATTATTATTTCACAGAGTAGCCCACATGTAACGTGGGAGTTACATTTTGACTTTTATTTATTTTTGTAAAAAATAGAGTGGTGGTGTGCTAGTAGCTATTGGTAATATTGAGGAATGAAATGATTTGCCAATTGTATTTATAAATATATTTTGCATGGCTTTAATATTATTATTCCACAAAGTTGCCCACATGTAACAACGTGAGGGTTATATTTGACTTTTATTTCTTGTAAAAAAACTGAGTGGATGTGTGCTACTATTAAGGAAGATAGAAGATTCAATATTATTCGACTGCTTTTTACATTTGCCCTTCACACCGGAGTCTAAATATTTTATTCAAGTTAATACGCATAAAACAAATATTTTCTAAGGAGGTGAGAATTACTTTAATTATTTTTAGTGTGTCTAACAAATGTAATATGGAAGAATAGGAATGATTCGTGGGACAAAGATTATAGATGTTCATAAATCTTTTGAGTTGTAAATTTAATTTGTAATGTTTTGAATTTTCTTTTTCCTAGCTAATATTTCATTATTTTCAACAAATTTGACATTTGATTAAGCACGAAAAGTTCTATGTATTACAAATATACGGTGAAAATATTTAGAATTAATTTGTGCTCAAGTTTTCTAGAATATTGTGAAATTTTAGAGGATATCGATGTTAATTAATTCCAAAAGGCATGCGTTAAGATTGTCTTCGTGGTGCAATATATACCGAATCTTATTTACCACACTCATAAATACATAAAGATTTAAAAAAATTGGCAGAGTTTTATTTTATTCTATTACATTCCTCTATGTAATTTTTTTCTTTTATACAAAATTAAGAGTTTGGTGCATCCATTTATGACTTAAAATTAGTTAAGTCGAACCGTACAGTCTACAAACTAAATGAATGTGAGAAACAGAACTACACTACTATATGGAGATATAGAAAATAATGAAAAATGCAATAAACTTGATGTTAAAATTTCTGAAAAATCTTAGGTGGATTCCAACAAAACTCAAGTGTTGAACCACATAATTTTTTATTTGAACGCACAAAATTTCTTATTATGAAAAAGAATGTAACTAGTCTTTTTTTTTTTTTTTTTTTTTGACAGGGTAATTAGTCATATTTATACGTAGTAGAGCATTCAAGAAAAATTCGAGTATTTATGACAATTATTGTCATTCATGGAATTTAATTTCATCTCAAATGTGGCATATAAAATAAATCCAAAACCAAAGATTCACAAGTTTGAGAGTGCTAGTCTTAAGTTTGACCAGACAAGCACAAATGTATGTGCGTAAGTGTCATGGATTGTTTTTGTCATTATAGTTTGAATTACTCTAACAAACTAATTTCGTAAATTAATTTTACAAGTTTTTTAAAAAATATGCCTGTTTTATAATTGTCCAATTAAATTACAATAAAACGATAAAGTTTGATGAATGATGAGTCAAACCAAAATTAGATTTACTATTCAAAATAAATTTATCTCATCCATATTAATTTTCTCATCCCTTTACTTCATCCAATTGGATTTTGTGGAAAGTAAAATACGCTTTTTGTTAGTAAAAGGATTTAAATAGAGAATATCTAGAAATGTTCAAACATAATGTCGATTTCCTATATGAAACGTAATGTACTACACTCTCCGTCCGCCTATAAGCTTTCCATTTTGTACGTAGTAAAAGGGTTTAAATATTACTCACTCCCCCAATGAAAACTATCCCAACTTTTTTTTTTCACAAATTGATTGAGATTCTCAATGAAAACTATCCCAACTTTTTTTTTTCACAAAGTGATTGATATGTTGAATTTTCAAACGTAATAAAATCAAAGTAATCGTTAATAATTATAGTAGCGATTTTGTTAAAAAGTAGTAGTTGACTTGTGTGGCTCACCAAACCCGCTACCTAACCTCCAATCCCCTACGCAGGCAGGCTCATACAATTCACAACCCCCAGTTTTCCGTTAAATCTAACATACAATTCACAACCCCCAGTTTTCCGTTAAATCTAACGCCGTCAAATCCCTGAACCCCACACCGCCCACCTACCACCTATGAACTCTATAAATCCCTTAAACCCACTCCTTAAACCATCAATTTCACTCCAAAATGGATCTTCTCTTACTCGAGAAGAGCCTAATCGGCCTCTTCATCGCCATTGTTATCGCAATCCTAGTCTCCAAGCTCCGCGGCAAGAAATTCAAACTCCCCCCGGGCCCGATTCCCGTCCCGATCTTCGGAAATTGGCTCCAGGTCGGCGATGATTTGAATCACCGCAATCTCTTAGGTTACGCTAAGAAATTCGGCGACATATTCCTCCTCCGAATGGGGCAGCGCAATTTGGTGGTCGTTTCCTCCCCTGACCTAGCCAAGGAAGTCCTCCACACGCAGGGGGTCGAATTCGGATCCCGAACTCGCAACGTCGTCTTCGACATTTTCACCGGAAAGGGTCAGGATATGGTCTTCACCGTCTACGGTGAGCACTGGCGTAAGATGCGCCGTATAATGACGGTTCCGTTTTTCACCAACAAAGTGGTGCAGAGGAACCGCCATGGGTGGGAGGCGGAGATCGCCGCCGTCGTGGACGATGTGAAGAAGAATCCGGAGGCGGCGACGAACGGGATCGTTCTCAGGAGGAGGCTGCAGCTCATGATGTACAATAACATGTACCGGATCATGTTCGATAGGAGATTTGAGAGTGAAGATGATCCGCTGTTTCTGAAGCTCAAGGCCTTGAATGGGGAGAGAAGCAGATTGGCGCAGAGCTTTGAGTACAACTATGGTGATTTTATTCCCGTTTTGAGGCCATTTTTGAGAGGATATCTCAAGATCTGCAAGGACATCAAAGACAGGAGGCTGCAGCTCTTCAAGGACTATTTTATTGATGAGAGAAAGTAAGATATTCATCACCCTTTTACACCATGTTTAATTGAATCCATTCTGTCCGCATGATCTGTCGTAATTTCTCATTTTTTTTGGTGGCCCTGTTTTTGTTGGCTTGCTTTTTTCCCAAACAAATAAATCTCATCTCTAATAAGTAAGTAATTTACTAAATTGGTCGTTTACATAACCACGTGTAGTATCTTGATTGTGGGGCTCCTCCCCCAACATTAGCTATTGCTAATCCCCTGCAGGTATAACAGAGAAAAGTTCCTGCCTTTTGTTTTTTGTTAATGGTTTTTTTTTTTTTTTTTTTTTTTTTTTTACTTTTTAATTAAATAGAATGAGTTGTGGGTTCGAGAAGCATACACATTTTTTAATTGTGTTTAAATGGGAGTATATAGTAGTTGCACGATATTAAGAAAGATGAGTAATTGGTGTTGTTGTGGTTACAGGAAGCTTGAAAGCACTAAGCCTGCCGACAATGACGCCCTAAAATGTGCCATTGATCACATTCTTGAAGCCCAACAGAAAGGAGAGATTAATGAGGACAATGTCCTTTACATTGTCGAGAACATTAATGTTGCAGGTAACATTTCCACTTTATTTTGGTATTGCTTTCTTCCTTTCTTTAATTGATACTGATATTGGAATATATTAAATCCACTTCACCGGTGGTTGCTCAAATCAAGGAAAAAATTGTATACGTAATTGAGATGTATTCGACTCCTCCAATGGTAGTCTTACCTACTTCTCAACTTATTGGTCTGATAAGTATAGAAATGGGGATTTGGGAAAAAGATTAAAAAATCATTTTTTTTGTCCAATTTGGACACGTGTAGCCGAAAAGCTATTTTTAGTGCGGCTGTGTCATTCTTATTTCAGTACCCCAATTAAACAAAAGTATGTTAACGTGAGGTGTTTGTGGATTTGTTTTGAACAAGTCTTATGTTTAATTGCTAGTATTACTTTTCTTTTAATAGTTGCCGTGGTGGTTAATATAGATTAAGATATAGCCTTTGGTTGTGTAGTGGTAGTTGGATTTCCACGTTACTTTTTCCCAACCTCTTCAGTCATCACCTAACCCTCTCGAATTTATTTTGTCCAACTACCTAGTTGCTAGTATTTTTTTTAATATCCATGAAATATTTTACACATTAAAATAAGACAATACATAAGAACTTAATCAAATACATGATGCCATCCATATATATATGTGATGTAGTGATAAATGAATAGAAGAGATATTGATGATTTTTCGTTATTTTGGGCAGCAATTGAAACAACGCTTTGGTCAATTGAGTGGGGTATTGCTGAACTAGTGAATAATCCTGATGTCCAGAAGAAGCTCCGGGATGAGCTGGACAGGGTCCTGGGGGCAGGAGTCCAAATAACCGAACCGGATACATACAAGCTCCCGTACCTACAGGCTGTGGTGAAGGAGACTCTTCGTCTCCGAATGGCGATCCCTCTTCTAGTACCTCACATGAACCTTCACGAGGCCAAGCTAGGCGGCTACGACATTCCAGCAGAGAGCAAGATCCTAGTCAACGCTTGGTCGCTGGCCAACAACCCGGACCATTGGAAGAAGCCCGAAGAGTTCAGGCCTGAAAGATTCTTTGAGGAGGAGGCCAAGGTCGAGGCCAATGGCAACGACTTCAAGTACCTCCCCTTTGGGGCAGGGAGGAGGAGCTGCCCTGGAATTATCCTTGCAATGCCTATTCTGGGCATCACTTTGGGGCGACTGGTCCAGAATTTCGAGCTCTTGCCTCCACCCGGCCAGAACAAGATCGACACCAGCGAGAAGGGAGGCCAGTTCAGTCTCCACATTTTGAAGCATTCCACCATTGTTTTGAAGCCACGATCATTTTGATAACTTCTTTTTTTTCTTCCTTTTTTTTACTTCTTTTTTTCATATATGTATGTTGTAATATTTATGTGTTAAAAGTGTGACTGAATCTTTGGATTTTCTGAAACAAATGTTGCTCCTTTTTTATCTTTCTTGTTACATATGAAGTTGACCAATGAAATTGATACTTTCTGTATACACGGGTTTGGTTTATTTAATTTCTGAATGAATTTTATGTTGGGATTAAGGCCGGATTATTTACACCTCCATTTCGGTTTAGAACACACCCCTTGTCAGTTTAATACTCCCTCCGTCCCAGAGGAATTTGCACCCTTGGAACGGCACACATATTAAGAAAATGTGTAATGAGTGATGTTTTGAGGGGTAATTTTGTAAACTTTTATGAATAAAGTAAAGTAAAAAGTAGATTGAGTGTGGAAAAGTAATGGCATATGGGTAAATATGAGTATATTTTAAGGGTGAGGGTTATGAAGATATTTCCTTTTATAGAGTGTGCAAATTGGTATGGGACATCCATATATGGAAAGTGTGCAAATTCCTGTGAGACGGAGGGAGTAATATAATACTCCCTCCGTTTTTTAATAAGTGTCACTTTGACTTTTTAACTAATTTTAAAATAAGTGTCATTCTATGGTTTTTTCTTTAATTTTAACTATTTTATCCTTATTCATTTACCATAAATATTTTTCATTAATAAATTCCACAAAAATTGTTTATACCAAAATTAATTTGATTTATGAATACTAGCTACATTCTTAACTACATTCTTTATCAAACAAAATTTCTATATTAAAAGTAGTTATAATTAATGAAGGGTGATATCGACCACAATTTATAATCTTAATTTGTTGAAAAAAGTTAAAATGACACTTATTAAAAGATGGAGGTAGTAATATAGTGTAAAAATTCCAAAATACCATTTGAGTAATATTACACTATTAAATGCACCTCCACTACTAATTACACCCCTTGCTCAACCTTTGAACCCTAAACCTAATTTTTGCAGCGAAAGCCGCCACCACCAACACAAACACCACAAAACACACCACCATTTTCGGTAGAAACCAAACAAAAAAAATTCAAAAAATTTCGACAAACCAGTGTCGACCATATACACTCTCGTCGACAAATTGATACACTCTCGTCGACAAATTGTTGTCGACGAGAGTGTATATGGTCGACCTATCGAAAAAAATAAAAAAAAATCGACAATGTAATGTCGACCATATACACTCTCGTCGACAACAATTTATCGACGAAATTGTATATGGTCAACCTACAAAGGTCGAAAAAAATTTAAAAAAAATCGACAATGTAATGTCGACCATATACACTCTCGTCGACAACAATTTGTCAACGAGAATGTACACGGTCGATATTACATTGTCGATTTTTTTTTTTTAAAAAAAAAAGAAGAAAAAAACTTACGGTGGTTGGAGAAAAAAATTTACGGAGCGACGACAATCGATTTCTGGAGTCGGCCAACGCCGGTGGGTGGGGGGTGACGGTAAAATCGCAGAAGAAAAGGGAAGGAAAAAAAGGAGAGGAGGGGGAGGGAGGGAGGAGAGAAGAGATAGAGAGGCGGCGGTTGATGTGTAGAGGCGGCCGCGGGGTACGGCGGCGAGGGGGTTGGGCGACGGGAAGATACAATGGGGGAAGGGGAGAAATTAGGATTTTGAGGGGTGTATGTTTAGTAAATAGTTTTTTTGAGGTAAAAGAGTATTTAGAACAATTTGAGGGGGTGCATCTAACAAATTTTAGGGGGTGTGCATCAATCGGGAGTGTGTTCTAAACTGAAATGGAGGTGTAAATAGTAAGGCCCATGAAATTGGAGAACAGATGCTATCATATATATTTGGATTATTGAAAGGGCGCGGCTAAAGGCACCCAAGGATCCTATGAGTACACCCACCAATTTTTTTTTTTAACACAAGGGGTATGCAAAATGACGTTTGTACCCCTTCTACACTTTTTTAAAAAAAAGAACGAATGAGAACACCCACCATACCGAAATTATCTCCACCTCCACCAAAACACAAAAAATCAACACCAATCTTCAACAAAAACACAAAAATCAACACCATTTTTCAACAAAAACACAAAAAATCTACAAAAATAATTAAAAAAAAAATTTAAGATGTTCGAAAATATTAACCGAACAAAGTTTAGATGTACGAAAATTTTTACCCAACCAACTCAATGTGTTCCAAATTTTTTAATGAACAAACGTATTATGTTCGAAAAAATATTCAAAACAACTCACATTTGTTCGAAAAAAAAATCGAACAATATGTTCGAAATTTTTTCCAAAACAAAAACAGATTGTTCGAATTTGTTTCCAAAACAAACATAGATTGTTCGAAAATAATCCCAAAACATCCAAAAACCCTAATTTTTTCAAAAACCTAAATTTCCTAATTTTCAGAAAAAACCTTAACTTACTTGAAACGGCGGACGAGGAAGGAGGAGATGCGAACGGGCGGCGTGGGGGACGGCGTCGCTGCGAACGGTGGAGGCGTCGATGCGAACGGGCTGCGTGCGTGGGGGACGGCGTGGCGGGCGGCGTCGGTGCGAACAGGCTTGGCGGACGGGCTTCGCGGCGTGAGTGGGGAGCGAGAAGGGCGGCGGCGGCGGCGTGAGTGGGGAGGGAGAAGGTGGGCGTCGCGGCGTGAGTGGGGAGGGAGAAGGGGGGCGTCGCGGCGTGAGTGGGAAGGGCGGCGACGACGACGGCGATTTGGAGGGAGGGGGAGGTGGGTGCACCCTTTCTTTGAAAATGTGAGAAATGAAAGAATGTAAAGAATTTAATTAGGGTTTGAAATGTGAGGGTTATTTTTTAGATTTCCACGTGGGTGTACTCATCCGTTTCGTGGGTGTACTCATAGTATCCTTGGGTGCCCTTATTGAAAGGAAAAGAAAAAAAAAACATAACGTAGATCATAGTGAGAGGGGGCCTTGTTGTTCTATTTAGCTGTAGTATTTAGCTGGAGGGCCGCGACGGGGACAACGGGCGCTGGAGCGGTGGGCTCCAGGCACTGGAGGGCAGCGGCGGTGGGCACTGGGATGATAGTGGAAAAAGAAGAAAATTGATTTAGAGTTTATAAATGAGGTAGAAGAAAGGGTGCGGAAGAGAATGAAAATTAGGGTTTTTAAGGGAGTTAAGGTTAGAGTTGTGTTTAAATTGTAGGGGGCGTGTATGTATCTAACATGATTTAGTAAAAGGGCAAAATTGATATTTTGCATGAATATTGAATTAATTAAAATGAAGGGGAGTGTATTAAACAAAGCTGGAAGGGTATGTACCCCACGCCAGTAGTTAAAAGACGTTGGGCTGGTTTGATTTATTAAAGGTGTGGGTTATTTGCACCTCCAACAATGTTAAATGCACTCCCCCCTTCATTTACGAAGTATTACTTAAATATGTATGTAAAATATCATATTTGTCCTTCTAATAAAATATTATAGATACATACACTCCCCCTTAAAATTCTAACCCTAATTTTACAACAGCCAATATCGTTCCTCCAGCAGCCATCACCTCCGACAACCACCACCACCGTTGCCACCCCATTCAAAATATAAAAAATTCACAAAAAAAACTTAGAAATTTAAATAAAATATTAGTACATTTTTTCGACAAACTAGTGTCGATTCAAACTGGTTTGTCGACCGTAGAATATATCGTCGACTATAATTTGTCAAAAAAAAATTAAAAAAAAAATCAGAATTTTCGACAAGAGATTGTCGACCATAAACATCATGGTCAAAACAATTTGTCAACCAAAATGTTTATGGTCGACAATTTCTTGTCGAAAATGAAATTAAAACAAAAAATATTTTACATGTTTCACGAAAAAAAATATTTCTTGTCAACCACCACCGTCACCTGTGTACGTGCATAAATGGAAAAAAAAAAAGCAAATGAGGGAGGGAGGAGCTTAGGTGACTGGCGGCGACTTTGGATGATGAGGAGAAGAAAAGAAGAAGATGGGGGAAGAAAAAAGAAAATTAGATTTTAGAGAGTGCCCATTTATCATACATAATTTTAAGAAAAAATGGTGGTATAATAGATAATGTGGGGGAAGTGCATTTATGTTACGTGTTCTTTTTTTTTTTTTTTTTAATGGAAGTTAAATATCCATCTCTTTTTTTTCCCCTTCCCATTAGGAGTGGGAATGGGCCAGGCTACCCCGACAGGGCCTACGGCTCGACCTTGTAAAGCTCGGCTCGGCTCGACTTGTTTAATAAACAAGCCAGGCTCAAGCTTTTTTTAAAGCCTTTTTAATTAAATAGGCCGGGCTTGAGCTTTTTCGTAAGCCTTTTAAGTCCAACAGGCCGGCCTATTTAACTCTATTTCTATATGTATAAATATATAATATATAAAAATACAATAAATATATAATATTCAATATATGATGAGATTAACGTGAATAAATTATATACTTTTTATTTTATTTTTCTTTGTAATAGTTAAAAATAATTGATATGAACATTTGCGAGTATAATTTTATGTACCTTTTGATTAATTTTTTATTGTTCTTATTTTTTAATTTTGAAATTTAAAAAGTTAGTTTTTATAATTTAATAGTGCGATAAAAATTAATTTTGAATAATACTAAAAAGGCCTTTGAAAGGCTTTCGGGCCAGGCCTATTTACTAAAAAGGCCAGGCCTAGCCTCTTAAAAAAGTCTATAATAGGCCACAGGCCAGGCTTGGGCCCAAATATTATATACCAGGCCCAGGCTTTTTTTCTTAAGGCCTGGCCCGGCCTGGCCTATTCCCACCCCTACTTCCCATGACTCGAACCCAGTACCTAAGACCTAGGTAGTGGTGCTCTAACCACTTGAGCTATCCCACTTTGTCATATATGTTACGTGTTCTGAGGAGGTGCATGTATCGAGGGGTGTACATCTAACATTCATGGCAAATAACTCATGCCTTAATTAAAAAGAAAAACTGTCATGTGAAACTTATTCATCCCATGACAAGTCGATTCATATTAATATCATAACTTTCATGATACAATTACTTTAATAACATAATAATAATATTTTATACACACAAAAATGGAGAAAAATTCATTTTACGTCCTGTAACTTAGGCCTAATCCAATTTATATCCTCTAAGTTTGTACTTTTTCGATTTACGTCCTTTTTGGTTCAATTTACGTCCTTTTCGCCGGAAAATTTTAAAACTCACCGAAATGTGAGGAATAAATTGGGATTTCGGCCAAATAGTTCAATTTACGTCCTTTAAGTTTGAAAATTAACATTTAATAATTAAAATTTTCTAAAAATCCCATTAAAGATTTAAAAAATCTAAAAGTAACATTAAAAATCCAAAAATCTCCTTAAGATTAAAAAATATAAAATGTGTAAAATATAAATAAAAAATTCAAAAATTTTGAAAATACAAAATTCTACAATACAAAGAATGGAAAATATGTAATTTAAAAATTAAGAAATTCAAAATCTCATTAAAATTTCTCAAAACTCTAAAAATCTCATTAAATTATTAAAAATATGTATATGAAAAATTACTAATTCTAAAAATCTAATAAGAATAATAAAAATTATTAACATTTCATTAAAAATCAGACTTGATTCAGACTCGCCATTAAAGTTTTGCTCGAACTCCTAAAAATTTTGGGTCCCACGAGATTTTCCAACTCACCGTAGAGAGTCTAGAGACTGAGTGTAAGTTCCACATGCACCTTGATCGATTTTGGAACAATCCAAAATTCATTTTCACGATATTTTTAAAATTGTGGAATTTTTTATTTTAAACATTTTTAAAATTTTAATTTATAGATTTTTTTTATTTTTATGAGTTTTTAGAAAAAAATAAATTAATTTACACATTTTTTTAGATTTTTTGAATTGTAGAAATTATATATATTTTTTATTTTTATGAGTTTTTAGAAAAAAAAATTAAATTTACACATTTTCAGATTTTCTGAATTGTAGAATTTATAAATTTTTTTTTAGATTTTTTATATTTATTTTACACAATTTATAAGTTTTTAATGAGATTTTTTTATTTTTAATGATATTTTCAGAATTTTTTAATTATTAATTTATAATTTTCAAACATAAAGGATGTAAATTGGACTATATGATCGGATTTTCAATTTTTCGGTGGAAATGACGTAAATTGGACCGAAAAGGATGTAAATTGGACACCCTAGGACGTAAATTGAAAACGTGTAAATTGGACTATTCTGAATTAGGCCTAAGTTACCGGACGTAAAATGAAATTTTCTCCACAAAAATGTAAATATATGTTATGTTATTAGTTTATTAGTGTAATGATATTAAAGTATTATGAGAAACTGTCTTAATTAACTAAAAAATTAATTGATTTTGGTTGGAACCCAGCATATTTTTTATAAATTGTATTGCCATGAAAATTAAAATCAAAGTGTTAAAATTTCAACAATTTTTTTGTCATGACAATAAATACTTAATATGAAGTGTCATAATTAACCAGTTCAAATTAACGTATAATTATATACGTATATAATTTATTTTAATTTTTTATATTTGTGTATTCACGTCTAACATGTTGGGATATTTAGTTGTCAATTAGAAATTAGGAGCGGGAATGAGTCAAGCTATTCGAAAGGGATTTATGGCTCGGTCTACTAAAGCTCGACTTGTTTAATAAAAAAGAAAGACTCAAGCCTTTTTAAAAGCTCATTTAGTTAAATAGATTTATTTTTTTGATGGAAGTTAAATACCCATCCCTTTTTTCCCCTTTTTTTCCCCTCTCCATGACTCGACCTAAGGCCTAGGTAGTGGTGCTCTAACCACTTGAGCTATCCCACTTTGTCTTTAGTTAAATAGATTGAACTTCAGTTTTTTCATAGGCCTTTTAACCTCAACAAGTCAGTCTATTTGAATTAATTTATATACATAAATATATATATAGAATTTTAAAAGTTATAATAAATACAATATAATATACGTGATACAGTATTTATTAAATAAATAAAAGTAAAATTAAATTGTGCACTGCTTTTGAAATCGAGAGAAAGCCTCCATTCCAAATTCAAAAAAAAAAAAAAAAAAAAAAAGAGAGAAAGCCTCCATTCCCAAACACCAAGTTCATAACCAAAACTTCAAATTTTAACATTGTCGTTTGACTCATTGCCAGATTTATTTTTTAATTTATAACATTTTAACCAAAAACTTCAGGTTTATTTTTTAATTTATATTTTCTTTGTAATGGTTGAAAAGAACATTTGAATATTGTTTTTATTTTATTTTGAATATTTAATAAATTTGATGATAATTATTTTTTTTATTTTTGAAATGCTTTAAAGCGTCTTTCCAAAAATTTATTGTCAAGCCTATTTATTTAAAAAGGTCATGTCAAATTAAAAAAAAAATCTATTACAGATAATGAACACAAATTATATACAATGCCTAAACTTTTTTTTCACAATGCATGATCCACCAAATTTTGGTGGCAACAGTCAAAATTAAGGCAATAAAGCCATTAGCTATGAATGGCAAAATGACCTGTCACGAAGTCACTCCACTCTGAGAGATTTGGATTCGCCCTATTCTGTTCTATTCTGAAAAATGGGACAAATGAGCCCCGTTCCACGTGCAGAGCTGAACAAACATTAATTTATATATTTATTGCATTGCTCTGGACCTGAATTCCAAGTCATATATATAATAAATTTTATATAATAGTTATTGTTAATTTTGAACATGAAATTGTTGTGGATTTGATTATTTAATTTGTTGTTCATTTTAAATATAATTTTGTGAATTTTTAATGTTTAGTTTATATCTGTGTGTGTGTCTGGATCGGAATAAGGTAGGGCGGGGCTCAAAATGCTGCTCCATATCGAACGTGGGGCAAAGCGGGGTAGGACAGAGTTTAAAGTGTTGCCCCGTAACAAAGCATGAGGCAGAACGAATGTGTATATGACTATATGCACATGACAGATTTGAATATTGAGATATACGTTATGTTCTACCCATTGTCATCCCTACATTCAGCATTTCAGGAGTAACCTATATTCAGTTCAGATATAAAATAACGTTATATGGACATAATTGGTCTTCTAATCCATGTGATTCGCTTTAATTATCACACATAATCACGTTGCTCAACGGTTAATTTCACTTATAATTAATGTAGTTGACAAATATCTTTATTAGTGAGGAAAAGATCAGTTGAATTTTGGGGGTTCTTTAGGCCCTACATCTATATACCACTTGTTTGAATTGATTGTAATCTACTCCATCTATATAAATTGATTGTAGTGTACTCCATTTAATTTGAAACCAGAGAGAGGGCCATTCATTTTTTTTTTTTTTTTTGAACTCAAACCAAATATCCATCATTAGTTGGGCTTTGTTTGCTACGGTTTATTTTTCCAACCCATTTTATAAAAATGAGATAGAACTATAGAAGAAGAGTTCACATGATCAAATTCACACAACCTTCATTCAAATTAATTTTGATAGAAAATTATAAGTACGCTATGCTTGAAAATTAAGTGTTTTATACCCAAATCGGTCTGAATAATATTTTAAACATTATTTTTTTAATCGACTTTAATATTTATTGAGTTATAACAAATGAAATGTGGTTAGCAGCAATTTTATTAAGAACCTGAACAAGAACATGAAAACACCCCGTGAGTTTTTAAAATTCCAAGAATTGCTTAAACAAATAGTACAAACTTAATTTTCAATTGAAATAGAGTTATCTTTCCATAAAAATTTAATTTTCTAATGAATTCTTTAACTAAATTTATATTTTCTTATATCAAATAAAAAGTGGTAATCAGTTTCCTGCTCCAGTTCTAAGGTATACTAAAGTCTTCTTCTAGAGTTCACCTGCCCCTGAACTGGGGATAAAAGCCAATTTAGTCCCGTAACTTTTTACCTTTTTCGAAATGGTCCCAAAAAAGTTAAATGTACCAATTTAGTCCCAATTTTTCAAAATTTGTTTTGTTTTGGTCCCATTTTCGCCGGAAAGATGACTGGACAGTTGTATTCCACCGGAAAGTGCTGAGTGTGTAAATAAAAAATAATTTTAAATTATTTTAAAGTCCAATATAATAAAATAAAATCTATGTCATTATTTTATAAAAAAAAATTATTATATTATTAAATTAAAATTAATTACTTCAGTAACATAAAAAAAAGAGGATGATTCAATTTCTGCCGAAAGTAATTGTCTCCCCTTCTCGTCGCCGGGAGTTATCTCACCTTCCCCTGTTCACTCTCCCCCGTCACCTCCTCCATCAGATCTCTCTCCTTCTCCGGCAGAAGATAACATCTCTCCGTAAAACTATAATTATATCACAGTTATCTTCCCCAAATCCCATAATTAATCATAATGAGTAAGCAGCAGAGCAATAAAGAACAGCTAGAGAATCTCTCTCCTGGAGGCGGCGGCGTAGCTATACAGCGAACGCCGGATGTTCCGTTGCCGCTTCTTGTACACCACCGCTCCTATTCCCACAATGCAAGCAGCGCCGATTACTCCGATCGAGATTCCGACCTTTTTCCCTCTGTTCATGCCGCCTGAAATTGAATCATCCTCCGTGGTCAAATCACCAGCAGTCGTTCGATCATCGTATTCGTGGCCGACATCTGCACCCACATCTGGTGCCGGAGAAGGAGAGATGTTATCTGCAGCAGCCACATCTGGCGCCGGAGACGGAGAGTTGTAGTCTTCCGCCGGAGAAGGAGAGAGATCTGGTGGAGGAGGCGACGGGGGAGAGTGAGCAAGGAAAGGGAAAGGGGAAGGTAAGATAACTCCCGGCGACGGAGAAAGGGATATTGCTTCCGGTGACAGAGAAGGGGAGATGTTATCTGCAGCAGCCACATCTGGACTTTTAAATTATTTAAAATAATGACATGGATTTTATTTTATTGGAATTTAAAATAATTCAAAATTATTTTTTATTTACACACTCAGCACTTTCCGGCGGAATACAATTGTCTAGTCATCTTTCCGGCGAAAATGGGACCAAAACAAAATAAATTTCGAAAAATTGGGACTAAATTGATACATTTAACTTTTTTGGGATCATTTCAAAAAAGGTAAAAAGTTACGGGACTAAATTGGCTTTTTTTCCCCTGAATTGTCTTCAATAGGGGTGTGCATCGGTCGGTTCGGTAACCGAACCGAACCGAATTAGGGTAACCGAACCAAAACCGAATTTGCATTAAAATTAACCGAAACCGGACCGATCTAACACAAAACCGAAATTAACCGAACCGAATTATTCGGTTCGGTTTCGGCTATAACCGAAAAACCGAAATGTTAACCGAAAATCTGGGAAAAAATACCCTGCTGCAAAAAATGTGCAAATTACTCCTATGAATCAACAAATTTTCATGCAAGTACTCAAATACACTGCTGGAAATACTCAAATACACTGCTAAAAAAATTATGCTCAAATACTCATCAAATACACTGCTGGTGCTGGAAATACTCAAATACACCACAATTAATGTTCAAATACCATAAGTCCATAAGTCCATAACATAATCCAAATACTTAGTGTCCAAAATACCATAAGTCCATAACAATATAACATAGTTCAAACTTCAAATTGTCTAAATAAAAGTCCAAATACCATAGGTCCATAACATAGTTCAAATGAAACATTGTTAATTTGTTATCTCAAAATAAACTCCATGTACTCTCCAACTCTTCCAACTTCCAATCCTTAATTTCCATCAACCAAATCTGAAAATAAAACATCATATGTTAATATATTACAATTTAAAACATTAAAAAAAATTAAAGACTAAACTTAAAATTTAGTTACCTTTCATTCTTCTTCAAGTATGGGGGGTAATGGTGCACCGACACTTTCATTTCCAGCCACAGTTGGCAAATCTGAAAATAAAAACTCATATGTTAATATATCAAATAAAAACTTAAGAAAAACAATTAAAGACTAAACTTAGAACTTAGTTACCTATCTCATGATTCTCAATTTCATCCATTAATTCTTCATATGATACGGGATGTGTTGAATGTCTAAGCCAATCTTGCGCACAAATCAAAGCTTCAACTATCTTAGAAGTTAAAGAACTTCTAAATGCATCAAGGACCCTACCACCTGCACTAAATGCAGACTCCGATGCAACAGTTGAAATGGGAACAGCTAAAATATCACGAGCCATTCTTGAGAGTATAGGAAATCGACTGGAGTTCACCTTCCACCACATTAAAACATCTAAATTCTCATCTTCTAAAATAGCTTCACTCAAGTAGAGTTCTAGCTCACTTTGCTTTCGTCCAGCCACCCCACTCTCAATTCTTTGTCTTCTATATCTTGTTTTAGACACTGACACATCACTACCCTTCTCATTCGTAGTCACTCCAGTGGAACTTGACGACGTGCTAACATTTGCTTCATTCACCAACTGATACTTAGAAGTATATTCATTGAACAACTCAAACAATTCAGTCTTCACCGATTGACATATTGAATCCCCTTTTTCCAGCCCATACATTTCCACCAATGAGTACTCTAAGTACCCCAACTTATCACGTGGATCAAACACATTAGCCCAAAATATCAGTTTATTCATTTTCTCCGCGTCTCCCCAATATTTATCAAACTTTTTTTTCATGGAATCACCCAACCTTTTTGTCTCAGAATCTGAACTTGCCATCCAATCATTCAAGATACAACATAAATCACTAATCTCACATAAAAAAGTGTTAGAAGTGACATAAGAGGAACCTGAAATACGCACAGTCAACTTATGAAAATGCTTCAGTAAACTTGCATACTTACGAACACAAATCCAATCAATAGCACATGGAACATTCGAGTCCCCCAAATCAAGCTTATAACATGGATCTAAGTCGTCATACTTCTCAAATGCTCTTTCAAATTTTTCAGCTGTATCAAGCATCTTATAAGTTGAATTCCACCTCGTAGGAACATCTAAACACAATGAACTCCTACTTTCTATTCCCTCCAACTCCACACAATCTTTAAACCTTTTTAATCTAGCGGGTGAGTTCCTAATGTACCTTACTGCATCCCTAACACGCTTCACTGAAGGGTCAATATCTTTCAAGTCATCACTAACCACTAAATTAACTACATGTGCAATACATCTCATGTGAAGGTATTTACCACTTGCAATTGCAGTTCCCCAAGTCACAAGTTTTCTTTTCATGAATTTTATAGCACCATCATTTGAACTTGCATTATCCACAGTTATAGTAAACACATTTTTCAAGCCCCAATCAAGAAGACAATTCTCTAGTGCTCTACCAAGATAGTCACCTTTATGACTAGAAACAGCTACAAAATTGATAATCTTCTTATTCAACTTCCAATCATTATCAATGAAATGAGCAGTAATACACATGTAATTAATCCTTTGAACTGAAGTCCAAGTATCAGTTGTAATACACACCCTTTCACAATTGGTTTTCATAAAAGCCTTAAGTCTAGACCTTTCATTGAGATACAATTGATAACAATCCCTTGAAATTGTCCATCTAGACGGAATACGAAACCTAGGGCATGCTTTGCTCATAAAATCTCTAAACCCCTCACCCTCCACACTTTTAAATGGTCATTCATCAATAATAATCATGCGTACAAGAGC
Organism: Galeopsis tetrahit; assembly: GCA_963675135.1. NCBI lineage: Eukaryota > Viridiplantae > Streptophyta > Magnoliopsida > Lamiales > Lamiaceae > Galeopsis > Galeopsis tetrahit. The sequence continues at coordinate 63,596,190 of OY776129.1, read as the reverse complement.
TGCCCTAATTTCATTCTGATCAAATTTCCAAGTACCAATTGTGCAACTATCATATGTGTTTTGTTGTATTATTAACCCTTGACATGTTTCTTGATTGTTAGGGTTTTTCGAGCATGACCTTGCATGATTTTTTAGTGATGTAGTGCCATTTTTCTTAGTGTTAGAACAAAGAATTTTCCCACAGTACTTACATTTAGATTTATCAGCAACACCATTCAAGCCATGGATTTTGTCAAAGTGGTCCCACACATTCGATCTTGATTTCATCGGCTTTCTCTTCACCCGTCTGGTATTCGGGATAGGTGCTGGAGTGTCATGGCTTTGTGTTTGCAATTCGGGCTCGATTGCCATGGCATCGCTTCCAATTGTACATTCTTGAGTGTTTGAGGTTGACATCTAAAAAAATATATAGCAGATTACATTAGATTACAGTAAATTACAGTAGATTACAGTAAATTACAATAGCAGATTCCAATATATAGCAGATTCCAATAGATTACATCATATTCTTAAAAAAATATATATAGCAGATTCCAATAGATTACAGTAGATTCTTAAATTCAACATATTCAACATACAAAAAATTCAACAGATTCAACCTACCAAAATAAGATTAAGAATCTCAAATTCAATCTACCAAAATTCAACAGATTCTTAAATTATATCTTAAATTCAACCTACCAAAATAAGATTAAACAAACCGATTCTTAAACGTACCAAATACAACAGTTTCTTAAACCTTTAACTACCAAATTCAAAGCCCCAAAATTCAACAAATCTAATAAAAAGTCAGGAAGAAATTTAAAGCCCCAAAAATTCAAAGCCCCAAAATTCAAAGCCCTAAAATGTTATTAGAACCCAGAACTCAGAGAATATTCAAAGCCCCAAAATTCAACAAATTTAACGAAAAATTAGAACCCAGAACTCACCGTGAGAGACTGAGAGTCGTGAGGTGGCCAGTGGGCTGAGAATCGCTGGACGCTGGTCGTCGTGGGGTCGCCGGCGCCGTGGGGTCGAAGGCGCCGCGGGGTCGCAAGCGTCGTGGAGTTGGTGAGTCGCAGTCGCAGACGGGGTCGCAAGCGTCGTGTGGCCTTGAGGACTGGAGAAGATGGTGATGAGGGCGGCCGGAGAGGAGGGGCGGAGTCGCGGAGGGGCGGCCGGAGAGGAGGGTCAGCGGCCGGAGAGGAGGGTCAGCGGCGGAGTGGAGAGCGGAGTCTTCATTTAGGGTTTTGCCGTTTTGGACTTTTGGTTGTAATTGGAAATTTGGAAATGGAAAGAATGAATTAGGTTTAGTGTTTATATATATATGGGCCAGTATTCGGTTTATTTCGGATAACCGAAATAAATTCGGTTATAACCGAACCGAAATCGAAAACCGGAATTTATAAAATATGAAACCGAAAACCGAACCGAAATATTTGGTAACCGAACCGAATTCATATTTCGGTTCGGTTCGGTTTTCGGTTTTTAACCGAATAGTGCTCACCCCTAGTCTAAATTACATTTCTTTGTTGAGAGAGAGTTGTTGTTTTAATTAGATTCTTTAATTAATTAGCTATATTTTATTTAAACATATTAATTTAGGGGTTTAATGATTTGGATTAGACAAAATCCACTTGTATAAAATAAAATCAATTATTAAAAAAACAACTTAGTTCATGCCTACATATATTTTTATTATCACTAGACCTCATGATCCATCACATACATAGATTCGTTAATTTTAATTACCACTTTCTGAAATTGGCGCCTATATCATGCTGCCTGCGTCAAATATATACAAAATTTGTATTTGTTATTTTTAATTTAATTACTACTCCATTATTTACCTTTACTTAGATAGTCTGTTGAGTAGTTTACATTGTCGTGATTTACATAACATTATATAGCTATGTATAATGTACATATAAATGAGTTAAAAATACCGCAGAGATCGATGTATAAAACATGCACCTTGTTAGTTTGTTCAAGAAAAGTGATACTCGTATTTCTTCACACGCACAAAATTCAAATTAAATTGAATGAGATCAAATAAGTTATGTAACAAGTCAACGGTGGGACACTGATTAAAAAAAAAGTACTTTCATCCTAAATGGTCTAAAGTCTTCTTATATCGTGTAATATTGTGTTGACACGAACATGACACGATAAAAACATGTGTCAATACGACACGATAATAACACAATATTTTTTGTGTCGACACGACACAATAAAAAAATAAATAAGTTTAAATATATAAAAATTAAAATATTTATTCAAATGTAAAAATTTATCGTGTTAATATCATATATGTTTCATTATTGTATCATGTCATATCAGATCAATAATAGATAACATATTATTAACAAATTAATGTGTTATATATTAATTTATCGTGCTTAACAAATCGTTATGAATACTACACGAAATTTTCGTGTTGGCTACATGAATATAATAAAGTCTATATCATGTTATTACGTTGTTTTGGAAACTGTCCCCTTCGATGGGGAGACATTTTATTTCTTCTTTTGTATCCCTCCGTCCCACAATAACTTTCACCCTTTCCTTTTTGGGACATCCCACAATAACTTTCACACCCTTAGAAAAAACCCTTTATAAACTTCACCCTTAAAATATCCTCAATTTTACACAAATGTCATTACTTTTTCTCGACACATACACAAAAGTCAACTCATTATTTACTTTATACACAAAGTTTTACAAAATTATCCCTCAAAACTTCACTCATTATTACACTTTCTTAATTTACGTGTCCACCTACCTATGAAAGTTAATACGGGACGGAGGGTGTACTACTATTCATAAATCTTTTAACTAAAACTCAAATTGAAATATAAACAAATAAACCCTCTATAAATACTTTATCAAACTCACATCAACTTCACCAATTAACATTCATCTATCTTTCACTTTAATTTCCAATGGATCCCCTCCTCCTCCTCCTCAGCCTTTTCGCCGCCGCAGCCACCGCATTTCTTATCTCCAAGCTCCGCCGCAGCCGGCTGAACCTCCCCCCCGGCCCCCTTTCCTTCCCCCTGTTCGGCAGCTGGCTGCAAATCGGCAACGACTTAAACCACCACCACTTCACCGATTACGCCAAGAAATTCGGACAAGTGTTCCTCCTCCGAATGGGCCAACGCAAGATCGCCGTCGTCTCATCGACGGCGCTTGCCAAGGAAGTTCTCCTCACTCAGGGGAAAGAGTTCGGCTCCCGATCAAGAAACATCGTTTTCGACATATTCACCGGAAAAGGCCAGGACATGGTCTTCTCCGACTACGGCGAGCACTGGCGGAAGGTGCGCCGTGTGGTCACCGTGCCCTTCTTTACTAACAAGGTGGTGCAGCATTACCGGCCCGAGTGGGAGGCGGAGGCGGCGGCGGTGGTGGATGATGTGAGGAGGAATCCGGAGGCGGCGACGAGTGGGGTGATGATTAGGAAGAGGCTGGAGCTCATGGTTTATAATAATGTGTACAAGATGATGTTTGATAGGACATTTCAGAGTGTGGAGGATCCTCTGTTTTTGAAACTTAAGAGTATTAATGGTGAGAGGAGTAGATTGGGGCAGAGTCTTGAGTATAATTTTGGTGATTTTGTTCCCATGTTGAGGCCTTTTTTGAGAGGCTACTTGAAGATATGCAGGGAGGTCACTAATAGGAGATTGAAATTGTACAAGGACTCTTTTATTGAAGAGTGGAAGTAAGTTTTCTACTTTATTATTTCTCTTTTAGCTCTATAAAATTTCATCTGAAAATATGTAGGCAGGTTTGTTTTGGGATTACTTAGGTTAGGATGGGGGAAATTTTGGATAGTAATTGTGTATGTTTGTTTTGAGATTTTGAGTAGATGGAATGTAACTTTATGTCAAATCAAATTGTGTAAAAGCAGTTAGATGAGATGTAATAGTATAAATATTTTTAGGGGTGGATGTAGTTGGATGGAAAAATCCGGATGTGAAATCCCAAAGTAGAACAGGACGTGGGTGAGTCCGAAAACAAACATGCCCTACGTAATGAAATTAAAATGATTTGAATTTGTACCGCAGGAAGATGGCATCCACAAAGGGGGTAGAAAACAATGGCATGAAATGTGGGATTCATCACTTTCTTGAAGCTGAGAAGAATGGAGAGATCAATGAAGAGCATGTCCTCTACATAGTTGAGAACATGAATGTTGCCGGTACATATGAATAAATATATGCATTTACATAAAAAGATTTTTCTTGAATTGATGAAAATGCTTATACTACCATGTATGACTTACAGCCATAGAGACAACTATTTGGGCGCTTGAATGGGGTATTGCTGAACTAGTGAACAATCCTGAAATCCAGAATAAACTTCGGGCCGAGTTAGACACTGTTCTCGGGCCGGGTCAGCAAGTGACAGAGCCCGATACTCACAAGCTCCCTTACCTCCAAGCTATAATCAAGGAGACCCTTCGCCTTCGAATGATCGTCCCGTGTTTAGTCCCTCACAAGAACCTCGATCAAGAAAAGCTCGGAGGCTACGACATCCCTGCTCAGAGTAGAATCTTTGTCAACGCGTGGTGGCTAGCCAACAACCCGGACAATTGGAAAAAGCCCGAAGAATTCAGGCCCGAAAGATTCTTGGAAGAGGAATCTAAGGTCGAAGTTAGTGGCAACGACCTTAAGTACATCCCATTCGGGGTTGGGCGGAGGAGCTGCCCGGGCATTGTCACCGCAATGCCCATTTTAGCCATCACTTTGGGAAGATTGGTGCAAAATTTTGAGATCGAACTGCCCGTCGGGCAGTCGAAAATCGATACCACAGAGAACAACGGGCAGTTTGCTACACGGATCTTGAAACATTACACCGTTGTCATGAAGCCAAGAAACGTTTGAAGATCAATTTGTGTTATGTTAATTAATAAGGTGAATTATGCATGATTATGGAATTATGCATAGGGGATTTTAGTTTTGGTAAATGTACGTTAAAATCATCATATAAAGGTTACAAATAATGTTGTTTTTAAGGTGAATTGATCTCACCATGTCACAGTTGATAGAGCAGTGTACGTGTTTGTGATTATAACATGGCTCTCAACTCTCAATCTATTTGGATTGATATAGTTCTTTTAATTTATGCAAATTCTTGAGTCATACATGTTATTCGACTCAATATAATATGTTTTGCTTTCAATTGCACTGTTTAATAGAATTACAATTTTAATTTTAGGTCAAAATCTCAATTGCACTACTTAAAATTCAATTCTACAGCGTACACCATTTACTATAATGTCAACCAACAACACACTGTCGAGTTCGGGGAGCTAGTGGCTGCCGCCGGCCCTCCAACACCTCTTCCTCCCTTCCTTCAAGTTTGTTTCTCAAACTTTCTTTCAAGTAGTTACATCTTAAAACCGGTTGATCTATTATTTTTCGGTTATAAAGCAGCAACGTCATTCACAACCGTCGCACCAAAGTACCACCGTGCCACCATTTTTTCATTTTAGTCATAAGCGCAGGTGTAAGTCTTCTGATTATTGTTTTCTCTCTCTTACATTATTAAATATTTCATCCGTCCCAAAAAAAAAAAAAAAGTCACATTTGACTTTACATACAAATTAAAAATGTGGCTATCTTTATGAATTGGAATTTGGAGGGAGTACTTTAATTTAAAAAATGAAAAACAAATTGTATTTTATTAGGCGAGCTTACTCTTTTTTTCTCTATCCTCATTTCCCTTCCTAACTAACTCCTCTCTTTTTTTGGAAAAAAATTATTATTAAACGGGTATCTAAGAATACCCAAAAAGATTACAAAAAGAACAATAACAAGAGAACTAAACAAAAACTATCCAATGCCATTTCCAAGCTCCATAACGCAGCTAAACAAAACAGAACCAGAGCTTCAAAACAAAGCAAAACCAGTGCTTTATACTCAACTTAAACAGAATTTTGGTGTCCTAAACCAGTCCTCTAGAGTGTTCCAGAAATTGACCATACAACGCGCCTTCAGCCACTGGAACGATATTCGTCTTATGTCGTCGAACGTTGCAGCCTCGTCAAGAGAGACTCCGTTAAAACACGTAGCATTCCTACTCTTCCAAACAATCCAAACTGTGCAGTGTCATAACTAACTCCTCTTATCTCACAAAGTAGATCGTGATTTTAAAATTTCACAAATCACACTTAAACAGTAATTAGTAAATCAGATGGAATAATAAGAATACTCCCTCATTTCCACAGTTTAACCAACACACTTTTGAATTAAAACAAGTTAAAGAGAATTTTAAATGATTTGATAAGGTATAAAGTGAATTTGATGAGGACAAAATTAAAATGTATATAAAAAAATAGTGATAATTTTAAAAATAAAATAATATTGATAGAATATTAATTGGGAAAATATCAATTTTGATCACCCAAGTTTATCTCTTTTCATATTTAGTCATCCACGGAGAAAAAGAGATTTGAGGCCAAATTTCTCAAAACCTAGGTTAAAAAAATCCCATGCATCTTCTAGAATTAATGAAACAAACGCAGAAGCAAAGAATGAAACATGTGGAACCTTAGCGAGCTTACGTGAAGAAATACCCATTAAAAATCTCAGTCAATCACAAAAATTACCAATGTACACTTACATTATATTTATCTGTAATAGGTCAGAATTTATATTTATCTATTAGTAATAGGTCAGAAGAAATTCTGATGTGAAACTCAGAAAATAGAAACTTATTTCAATTCATTTCAAATATCCATTTGTTTTACTAACATTTCAAGAAATCTGCCATAATGATCTTAATAGAAAAATGTTTAGAATGGAAAATAAGTTTATAAAAAAAAATTTGAATAATTTTAGAAAATTCTTTATAATTAAACTTCACCTCAAATTATGCTTCAATAATTATAAATAGGGAAATGAATTGAAATAAGTTTGTACCCTCAATTATTATACAAATTCAATATGAAACTAGAAATTGGAAAACAGAGACAATTGTTCAAAAAAAAAAACAAAAAAACAAAGTACAAAGAACACAATGTCTCAATAATTTTCAACACAATGAATACAATAATTATAAACCATCAAACTATACACCATAATTATAAAAACAGAGTACATCAAATTAATACATGACCACCCTAATTTGACTAATTTGGTTTGCCACCCTTGACACTCTCACTTGTTTTTCTTTGGTACCTAGTTTCAAATTTGCTCTACTGCCACTATTTTCCATATAAGTAGCTAATTTCAAATTTGCTCTACTAAGATTATTTCTTTTTTTTACTATTCTGAGTTTCTCATTTCTGTAAAAAAAAAAAATCATAATTGAGTTAAATAATTATTAAAAACTTACTGAAATTTTTTGCCTACCCCAAAAAAGTTGATTGAATTACGTTCTAGAAGATGCATAAGAATTCCTTCTGACCTATTATAGCTGAGATTCTTCAAAATGAGTATTTCTTCACGCTCTAGGTTTCACATGTTTCATTATTCTTGCTACTGCATTTGTTCACATGTTTCATTATTCTTGCTACTGCATTTGTTTAATTAGTTCTAAAAGATGCATGGGAATTTTTCAATCTATGGGAATTTTTCAATCTAGGTTTTGAGAAATTTTGCTCAAAACTCTTTCTTCCGTCCGTTTAGTTAATGATAGAATATATTAAGTGAGTGACCAATTTTGATAGTGATTAAATGTGGATGACCAAATATGAAAAGGGGTAAACTTGGGTGACCAAAAGTGATATTTTCCAATATTAATTTTATTTCATATTTCTATTTTAAGAGTATGTGTAATTTCAAAAAGGAGAAATAATTTTAAAATATGAATTAAGATGCACATATTCAATAAAAATCTAAATCAAAATTTCTTTAAATGAAAAAAAAAATCTCCTGTTTTTACATTTTAAAGAGAAGTTTTCAAAACTATTACTTACAAAAAAATCTGCCTACATGTATATATATTTTTTGTCTTATTTAACCAAATTTGAGGCCTTATTTAATTTGCTTATAAGATTGGATTGATTATTTAATAGCACCTAGTCAATTGTTTGATTTTATTGATTTTTGTTTTGGGCCCGTGTATTTTTTTAGAATTATCCACCAATCACATGTTCATTAATCAAAGGGCTTTTTTAATAAAATATTACTATTTGAAATTTAAATTAATAGAATTTGAATTTTTTTATATTCACATTGTTTTATGTCCACCCTTCCACCATCACATATTTACTCAAATTGCTATTTATTTTATTCATAAATAATCACTTTATCTATAAATGGACCACGCAACATCTCATTATACCCCTAACTTATTTACTTTATACATAAACTAATATTTATTAAAATTTGTGCTTGGAGAAGTGAACATTTTAAAATTAAACAGAGGGAGTATTATTTTTCCAGTGTTTCACTATATATTACTCAATTTTTTATTTTTTATTGTTCTACTATATATATATATATGGATACACAAGTATTTTTTTTTAAATGAAAAAATCAAGTCATTTATTATAAAAAGGGTCATGGCTAAACAAAACTCTGATTCTACTATATACTAGTGCACGACCCGCGTACTATACGCGGGAATAATTATTTCTTCCATCTATGTACAATGCGGAAATAGCAATTAATGATATGATCGAGTATTGAGGGTTGGATTGACATAATGTAGAACTTTACAAAAACATGCATAAATCATGAGTAAACAAAATGAATTTATAAACCGACACCATATCATCATTTTTAGAGTTGTATGCTGAGTTGAAATAAAAAGAGTCGAGTTGAGAGAAAGAAAGAGAATGAGTAGACACCATTTTTCTTTTCATACTGTCATGTCATGTTTACCCACTGGAGTATTTATGTTAGTTCACAATTTATTTTTAACAAATATATATATATATATATATATTAATATTCTCTACAAATTAGTAGGAGTTGGAATGATACCTCTATATTTCGAACATGCTTTGAAAATTAATAGGAGTTGGATTGAGACCTATGTATTTTAAACAGTTTAAAAAAATTAAAAAATATAGAAGAGAAGAAAATTGAAAAAAAAAATGTTAACGTAATACAAATAAAAAAAAAAATTACACTATTTAAAAATTACACTATTTAAAAAAATATACAAAAATAAATTACGTTATTGTTGTTTAAAAAATTGTGCAAATCCATTTTCGCCCACAATTGAATCTGAGCAGCAAGTTATATATCCAATTTTCGTCAACATTAATATTCCTTCAATGTGATGGATCAACAAAGCGTCTTATATATCAAAATTAGTTATATATTAATGGTAAAAAAAATTATGATGTAACCCAGTTTTTGACGCAAACACAAACGACATATTCTTAATAAAACTTCAAATGATTGGAGCAATTTCTCAATTGTCTTGGGCAAACCCATTAAATAAAGTAAAGGTACCATGAATTTTTTTTATTTTTTTTTTTAAGAAAAGAGATGAATAACAGTATTTATCCAATCCTACACTACATGCATAAGATTAAATCAACAAATCATATAGGATGTGATGACAACCCTCCACTTTCTTTCAACAAATCGTCTGATGTGATGACAATCCTCCATAAACCACGTATTCTTAAAATAAAGGTCCTGTAAAAAAAAAAAAAAAAATCTTCAAATGAGTGGAGCAAAAAATTAAAAAATCCACAACTTGAAATTAAAAATAAAAAAACTTAGGCAAAAACTTGTGTGAGACCGTCTCACGGATCTTTTTCTGTGAGACGGATCCTTTTAACTCATATTTCAAAATTTTGGGTAGGATAATCAATATTTTTTTTCTAGATTTTGGTTCCTAAAAAAAGTGATAATGTTTAAGAAAAGTGACTATCACTTTTTACTTAAACACTATCACTTTTTGCTCAAACATTATCACTTTTTATACATAAGGCCGTCTCACGCATCTCATTCTGTGAGACGGTCTCACCCAAGACTAGCCCTTTTAGCCCAAAAACATAAATTAGAAAATGACGTGAGCACAGAGTGAAAAATTGAGGATGTTAGAGATTTTGTAGAGAAGGATGCAAGAATGTACCATGAAATAAAGACGGAAATTTGCAACAGAGATTGAGAAGGAAATGGTGGTTAAATGAAAGGAGAAGAAAACTAAATAAAAAATTTTAAACAATGGAGTATTTAATTATATATCATTTAAAAAATTGTACATTAAGTAGGAATAACTTACATGTATATATATATATATAACTGGTAACCCAGTTCTCAATTGTCCAGAATTTGGCGTAAACACCGACCACGTATTCTTAATAAGATTTCAAAATGATTGGAGCAATTTCTGAATTGTGTGATGACAACCCTCAGACCCTCGACGGGCTAAGTCTTGATTAGAAATTCTGATTAAGTTTCGTGCTGACCCTCCACGGAATAAGTCTTCATTAGAAATTCTGATCAAGTTTGTGCGGCTGCCAATAGACGATCGACCGCATACTGAGAAAACTGTTATTATTGAGAAAAAAGAGTATTTAATTATATATAAAAAATTAGTCATATATTAAGGATTTGAAAAAAAAAATTATGATGTAACCCAGATTTCAATTTTCCTGGCGCAAACACAAACCACATATTCTTAATAAAACCTCAATTGTGAAAATTGGGTAAACCCATCAAATAAAGTAAAGGCACCATCAAAGAATTTTTTTTAAAAGAAAACAGACGAATAACAGTTTATATCAATCTTATGCTACCTGCATAAGATTAAATCAACAAAGCATATAGGATGTGCCCTCGACTTTCTTTCAACGGGATGGATCAAGACAATCCTCTATAAACCACGTATTCTTAATAAAGGTCCTGTAAAAAATAAAATTCTTCAGATGAGTGGAGCAATTTCTCAATTATTCAAGAAACTCACAATCTACATATTATAATTAAATAAAAATACAGTGAAAAAAAATTAAAAAATCCGCAACTTGAAATTTAAAAAAAAAAAAAAAAACTTAAATTAGGAAATAAATTGAGTATGTGAGAGCGCAGAGTGAAAAATTGAGTATGTTAGAGTTTTTGCAGAGAAGACTGCAAGAATGTACCATGAAAATAAAGACGGAAATTTGCAACAGAGGTTGAGAAGGAAATGGTGGTTAAATGAAAGGAGAAAAAAACTAAATAAAAGATTTAAAAAAAAACTGTCAAATACATCTACCCTTATATACTAATTCTGAATCTATTCTCTCCTACGTCGCGCTCCATATTCTCTCCTTTTCAATTTTCTATTTTTCTTAAATTTCTGCATTTTTTAATTAAACGGTTTAGTTTAGTAACTTCTATCCACTCCAAACTTATTTTCTTCAATTTAACTTTTGTTATTTTATAAAAAATAGAATTTTTTTTTATTCTTTCTTTTATCTAATTTTAAATTTAAATTCTTTTTTCTCCTCTTTTTTCTTCTCTTTTTCTATTATTTTTTTAATAAATATATAAAATTTTCTTATTCCCGCGTAATATGCGGGATTTTACACTAGTTTTAAAATAAATAATAAAAAGAAACTGTAAAAAAAAACTGACTCACCAAAATTCAAGATTTCAAAATAGAGAAAAAATAAGAAGCCACGTAGGCAATTTTGAGACTGTGAAATATATGTATTAAAGATATATTAATATTCTCTACAAATTAGTAGGAGTTGGAATGATACCTCTATATTTCGAACATGCTCTGGAAATTAATAGGAGTTGGATTGAGACCTATGTATTTTAAACAGTTTAAAAAAATTAAAAAATATAGAAGAGAAGAAAATTGAAAAAAAAAATGTTAACGCAATACAAATAAAAAAAAATTACACTATTTAAAAAAATATACAAAAAAAAAAAAATTACGTTATTGTTGTTTAAAAAATTGTGCAAACCCATTTTCGCCCACAATTGAATCTGAGCAGCAAGTTATATATCCAATTTTCGTCAATATTAATATTCCTTCAACGTGATGGATCAATCTGATGTGATGACAACCCTCGACGGGCTAAGTTTTGATTAGAAATTCTGATCAAAGTTTCGTGCTGAGAAAACTGTAATGGAGTATTTAATTATATATCAAAATTAGTTATATATTAATGGTAAAAAAAATTATGATGTAACCCAGTTTTTGACGCAAACACAAACCACATATTCTTAATAAAACTTCAAATGATTGGAACAATTTCTCAATTGTCCTGGGCAAACCCATTAAATAAAGTAAAGGTACCATGAATTTTTTTTATTTTTTATTTTAAGAAAAGAGATGAATAACAGTATTTATCCAATCCTACACTACATGCATAAGATTAAATCAACAAATCATATAGGATGTGATGACAACCCTCCACTTTCTTTCAACAAATCGTCTGATGTGATGACAATCCTCCATAAACCACATATTCTTAAAATAAAGGTCCTGTAAAAAAAAAAAAAAAAAAACTTCAAATGAGTGGAGCAAAAAATTAAAAAATCCACAACTTGAAATAAAAAATAAAAAAACTTAAATTAGAAAATGACGTGAGCACAGAGTGAAAAATTGAGGATGTTAGAGATTTTGTAGAGAAGACTGCAAGAATGTACCATGAAATAAAGACGGAAATTTGCAACAGAGATTGAGAAGGAAATGGTGGTTAAATGAAAGGAGAAGAAAACTAAATAAAAAATTTTAAACAATGGAGTATTTAATTATATATCATTTAAAAAATTGTACATTAAGTAGGAATAACTTAAATGTATATATATATATAACTGTAACCCAGTTCTCAATTGTCCAGAATTTGGCGTAAACACCGACCACGTATTCTTAATAAGATTTCAAAATGATTGGAGCAATTTCTGAATTGTGTGATAACAACCCTCGACCCTCGACGGGATAAGTCTTCATTAGAAATTCTGATCAAGTTTCGTGCGGTGCCAATAGACGATCGACCGCATACTGAGAGAAAACTGTTATTATTGAGAAAAAAAAGTATTTAATTATATATAAAAAATTAGTCATATATTAAGGATTTGAAAAAAAAAATTATGATGTAACCCAGATTTCAATTTTCCTGGCGCAAACACAAACCACATATTCTTAATAAAACCTCAATTGTGAAAATTGGGTAAACCCATCAAATAAAGTAAAGGCACCATGAAAGAATTTTTTTTTTAAAGAAAACAGAAGAATATAACAGTTTTTATCAATCCTATGCTACCTGCATAAGATTAAATCAACAAAGCATATACGATGTGCCCTCGAGTTTCTTTCAACGGGATGGATCAAGACAATCCTCTATAAACCACGTATTCTTAATAAAGGTCCTGTAAAAAATAAAATTCTTCAGATGAGTGGAGCAATTTCTCAATTATTCAAGAAACTCACAATCTACATATTATAATTAAATAAAAATACAGTGAAAATAAATTAAAAAATTCGCAAATTGAAATTTTTTAAAAAAAAAACTTATATTAGGAAATAAATTGAGTATGTGAGAGCGCGGAGTGAAAAATTGAGTATGTTAATTCAGGATTTCAAAATAGAGAAAAAATAAGAAGCCACGTAAGCAATTTTGAGACTGTGAAATATATGTATTAAAGATATCTCAGGACTTCAATTACTATACATTCAACACAAAATATAGTTTTTAAAAAAATTAATACCCATACCTCAATTTTAGGTAATCTTTACAATGTATATTTCACAGTTTTTTTGTATCCTACGTGGTTTTCTCTCCTCATTTTATTTTGAAATTCTGCATTTTTGTGAGTCGGTTTTTTTTTTCTTTTGCAAATTTTTATTTAAATATTTTTGACAGTTTTTTTTTTAAATTCTGCATTCCTATTATTTTGTATTTTTATATTTATTTTTTGTAACCGTTTTAATTTTAGATAAGAATCTGTTCATTCTTAATATTCCTCACTTTTATTCTGTCTCTTCTTTCTCCCTACATTCTCTTTCAGTTTCTCTTTCTCTTCTCTCTCAATTCTTCAATATAAATGGTGTCTGTTTTGCCCATCTCTATTTTCTCTGTTGCCGACTTCCTGTTTTATTATTATGATCCGCCTCTTCTTCTTCTGTGCTTTTTCTGATGTATATTCTCTCTCAGTTCCTCTCTACGGATGATTTTTTTTGATAACGTTGAGTTTGGTTCTCTTTTAATTTATATTTTTTTTATATTATTCAATTTCTCGATATAAATTGTGTTAAATCTGACGTATTTATTAATGTTTTGCTCTTTTATAGGGTTTATGTTTTATAACGTTGGTATGTACATTATTTGTGATTTTTTTTTAGTAATTCAATATATGATTTTTTTTTATAAGTACATAAATTTCAAAATCTTATTTTTCTTTTTAGTTTCGATTTTCTTTATGGTGCATAATTTTTTGATGTTCCTTTTTTTTATTGGTTTAAAATTGTTATTATTTTTAGCTTTATACATTTCTTTACATCTTAGATGGAAAAAATAAAGTTTTACTGACTCATATAAAAGAAAAAAAACATTAGTTGTCCTATTGAATTTTTATGATTGTTGAGCTTTTCTACAATTCCTATGACCCTAAATTTATTATGAAAATTTTCTATAGTTCAATCTATCAACAAATGATAATGTATGAGAAAACTAAAATATGTGAATTGTAATAAGTTCATAAAAAATTAAAGAAAGTTGGAGAGTATTTTAATAAAAGATTATTTAAAAGTACATTGCTCATATTAATTTAATTAATCTAAATATCACATATTACTCCAAATGTTAATCTTTTTATTAATTACCTTCTTAATTTTTTTACAGTTTATTCTGTATGAGTCGTTTTTTTTTTTTTTTGTATTTTTTTTTTTTTTGCGGATTTTTATTTAAATGATTTTTGACATTTTTTTTTTTGAAATTCTGCATTCCTATTATTTTGTATTTTTTTTTGTACTGTTCTATATTTTATGATGTTTAATCATTTCTTCTTCTTCTGTATATTCTCTAAGTTCCTCTCTACGTTCAGACATGTTCTTCGATATATTCTCTCTTCTTTCACTTTTTATATACACTCTCTCTCTATCAGTTTTTACTACTCTTCTTTCACTTTTTATATACATATACACTCTCTCTCTATCAGTTTTTACTACTCTTCTTTCACTTTTTATATACATTCTCTCTCTCTCTCTATCAGTTTTTACTACTCTTCTTTCACTTTTTATATACATTCTCTCTCTCTCTCTATCAGTTTTTACTACTCTTCTTTCACTTTTTATATACATTCTCTCTATCAGTTTTTACTACTCTTCTTTCACTTTTTATATACATTCTCTCTATCAGTTTTTACTACGTCGCCACGCAATGTATTAATGTTTTGGCGGACTTCCTATTTTATTATATGGGCATTTTTTTTTTTCATTATTTTTTTTTCATTATATGCAGGTGATGTTTACTACTCTTCTTTCACTTTTTATATACATTCTCTCTATCAGTTTTTACATTATATGCAGGTGATGCTAAGGGGGTGATTTTTTTGATAATGAGTTTTAGAGATAGTTGAGTTTGGTTCCTTCTCAATTTTTATATATATTTTAATTATTCAATCTCTCGATCATGTTGTGATGATTTTTTTTAGTAATTCAATATATGATTTTTTATAAGTACATTGGTTTAAAATTGTTATTATTTGTACCTTTACATTTCTTTACTAACAATTTTTTCCTTGGTTTAATGGTTATTATTCGTATTAAAATTGTTATTATTTGTAGCTTTACATTTCTTTACTAACAATTTTTTCCTTGGTTTAATGGTTATTATTCGTAGCTTCAACATTTTTTTTACAACTCAGATGTCAAAAACTCAGATGTCAAAAAATTTACTGACTAATGAAATCAAGGGTATCGAATTATCAACATATAGAAGAAAAGACATTAGTTGTCCTATTGAATTTTTATGATTGTTGAGATTTACAATTCCAATAACCCTAAGAAAACTAAAATATATGCATTGTAATAAGTTCATAAAAAATTAAAGAAAGTTGAAGAGTATTTTAATAAAAGATTATTTAAAAGTATATTGCTCAAATTAATTTAATTAATCTAAATATCACAAATTACTCCGAATGTTAATTTTTTATTAATTACTTTCTTAATTTTTCTTTTCAATTATTATTTTAAATAAGATATAATTAATGTTGATAATAAGTTATTGTTATTATACATATAAATCATAAAATAAATTAAAAAAATTACTATAATTAATTTGAATTAATCATTTAAATAAAGTATTTTTTTTTATCCAGCGTAGTACGCGGGTACTGCACTAGTTATAATTTAATTCTAAAAAAATAAAAAATTACAAAAAAATCATTTTTCACTGACGGGACGGAAGAAACGCGCAAAATAAAAAGAAAAATGTGAGTTCAAGTTTAAAATGAGGAGTTCCAAACTACGTGGTTTTATTTTTTCTTTTTCTTGATAAAAAGAAAAGTCATTTATTTAAAAAAATGTAGGGAGTACATAAAATATAATAAAATAATACATTTTTTCTTTTTCTTGATAACAAGAAAAGTCATTTATTAAAAAAAATGTAGGGAGTAAATAAAATATAATAAAATAATACATGACGTGTTTACCAAAAATAAAATGGATAATATACCATTGAACAACTCAAATAAAAAATGAATAATATATAATGGAACAATATAAAATGAATA
The DNA here is from genome assembly GCA_963675135.1 of Galeopsis tetrahit. Taxonomy (NCBI): domain Eukaryota; kingdom Viridiplantae; phylum Streptophyta; class Magnoliopsida; order Lamiales; family Lamiaceae; genus Galeopsis; species Galeopsis tetrahit. The sequence goes on along the minus strand of OY776129.1, from coordinate 63,579,574 downwards.
ATTGAATACTACGTTCGTCTACTTTCATAGGTAGGTGGACACGCATACTAAGAAAGTATAATAATGAGTGAAATTTTGAGGAATAATCTTATAAAATTTTATGTATAAAGCAAATAAAGTATGTGCGAAGAAAAAATAATGTCATTTGTGTAAAATTGAGAATATTGTGAAAGTAAAAAGTTTTCAATTTTAAGAGTGGGAAAAAGAAAATATGTAAATAATTGTGAAACGGACGGAGTATTATATAGTAAAACCAAGGAGGGAGTATTATATAGTAAAACCAAAGAAATAATAAATATTCCCACCCACCCACGGTCCAGATTCCATTGTTGCCAATGCTACTGGCGCCCTTCACCCTCCAATTTCAATCTGCAAAATTTCTGACACTTCTCAGATTTTGTCTCTTTGAGCGCCCTTTCACTTCTCAGATTTTGTCTCTTTGAGCGCCCTTTCATCTGGCGCTTCTATTTATTTTATTAAAACACCATCAAACAATTATATTCTATTAATTAAAATTTTAAATAGTATTATTTTATTAAAAAGCCTTAATCAAAGGGAGGAGGTCAAATAATTTGTCTAGATATTTTGTCAAATCATGAAATTGGGCGAAATACCAATAGTGTCCTTTATGAAAGAAAATCAAAAAGGTAAAAAGGTAAATTTACTTTTGTCATTTTATTTTCATTTATCATTAAATTCAAATACAAATTAGAATTTATCCTTACATAAAGGAATTGTAATCGATTGAACTAAAGGATTGATATTCTCTTTAATTCTCCCCATCAATCTATCACGAAACCGCCATTGATAAAATAATGAAACATGTCATTATTTGAATTGCCTTTTTTCCAATATTCACTTACTCAAGTCATTATTTGATTAATAATGAAACATCTTATTTAAAAGGATTAGATACCAACTAATGTGATTTAATAAAATAAATAAAGATTAAAAAAAACTACAATACTTTTCAGAATTTGACAAATCATTGTCGACTTGTATCAAGGAAAAAAATCTGCTAAAAATAATTAAAAGTGAAAATAATTAATAAAACAAGATTAAATATATCAAAATTTGGATAGAACAAAAATGAAACGATTATAATAAAATAAATATAAGAAAATAAAAGGAGTGAGTGAATGAAATGTAGGTCTTAAACCAGGCCCCCAAATCAGAAATCAGAGGGGGCAGACATGCGGACCTTGAAACTTCCGTCTATGTGCACAGTACCATGCTTCCTTCATTATTATATCCGGTGCATCGGCTTAATTGTACACACATCATCAAACAACTAATTTCAATAATATATCACAAAAACACACACATACCCATACACTTACAAGCATCAGAGATATAAAGATGACACGAGAGAAAGATGAACACGAGACTCTAATTGATGATTGTTTATGGTGAATGGACATGATTTGTGACTGCTATTTATAGCGGTAGATTGTTCTAGGGTTTCGGTGACCATTCCCTTCATTGGGCCTTAGCTTGGATCGTTTCTCCATTTATTGGACATTTAAATTACATCGTTTCTCCATTTATTGGACATTTAAATTACATCGTTTCTCCATTTATTGGGCCTTTAAATTGGGTTTGACTATATGCACCTCCATTTCAGAGAGATGCACGCCCCCATAGATGCACCCCCTAAAATTTGTCAAAAAAAAATGCACCCTCCCATTAAATTGTCAAAAATACCATTTTCTCTCTTTTATATATAAAATACACATTTACTGTCCACACCCCCTAAACCCTAATTCTATCTCCCTCACCCTCTTCTTCCTCCCTATTCCACCCGTCGCCGCCGCACATCACCACTCGCCAACAGCCGACCTCTGTCGTCGCGGCCCCCTTCGCCGGCAGCCTCCCTCTCCCTCGAGTTCGCCGGCAGCCTCCCTCTCCCTCGAGTTCGCCGGCAGCCTCCCTCTCCCTCGAGTTTGCCGGCGCGAGGACTCCCCTCCATTTTCCCCGCCCACGCCCACCCCGATCTGTAAAAAAAAAAAATTATGTCAAGCAGCGGCCGCCCCCTCCCCCGTCAGCCAACTCAGTCCCGCACCCTCCCTCTCCATTTTACCCGGTGCGAGGACTCCCCTCCATTATCCCCGCCCACGCCCACCCCGATCTGTAAAAAAAAAAAATTCTCAGTCAGTGGCCGCGCGCGACTGCCCCCCTCCATCGGCCGCCGCGGCCGCCCTCTCCACCGTCAGCCGACTCAGCCCCGCACCCCGGCCGCCACACCCGCACCCGCCGCGGCGGTCTCCGCCCTACACCTGTAAGTTTTTTTCTCTCTCTTTTTTTTTAATTCGACCCTGTATTAATACTACATACACTCCGGTCGACAAATCGTCGTCGACGAGAGTGTATATAGTCGACTACACAGGGTCGATTTTTTTTTTTTTAATTTGTTCGACTTTTGTAGATCGACTATATACTCTCTCGTCGACAATTTTTCGACGAGAGAGTATATAGTTGATAAACCAGTGTCGAAATTTTAATTTTTTTTTGAGATTATCAAAAAAAATTCTGAGACTGTGGTGGCGGTAACGGCGGAAGTTGTAGAAGATGATGTTAGGATTTTTTTTTCACTGAGATTGTGTTGGTGGTGGGGTGCCGGCCGAGGTGGAGGCCGGAAGTGGTGGTAAATGTTAAGGCTTAAATGTTGAAGGGGTGTAGACAGTAATAGGGGTGTATTTAGTAGTAGTATTTTATTGGAAGGGTATTTTAGATATTTTACATCATTATTTAATTAATAAATTAAAAGGGGGAGTGCATCTCTCCGAAATGGAGGTGCATATAGTCAGACCCCTTTAAATTACATCGTGTCTCCATGGCCACGGATACCCCTCCATTATTATGTCTTTCGCCCCACCCCAATTTATATTTTAAACTCATAGAAAAAAAAGACTAAACTAACTGGTGTGATGAGTTCACCTCACTCCTAAATAAATAGATATTTTGCATTCCTCTCCCACTCAAAACATAGTAGTATTTATTTGTAATTGATTATTATTAATGTTATTATTGTTTTATTTGACTATATTATTGCATGATTGTGTAGTTGTAGTGAATATATATGTGTAGTGTATTTCGTTTTCGAGTTTTTTAAAAAAAATCACGTTTTGCAAAAACTCAGCACTGGTTCGTCGAGTTTTGTGAGATTTTTCGAAAAAAAGTTTCACGTTTTGAATCAAAACTCGACCAACTTTTTCACATTTTGATTCAAAGTCAACTATTCCACGTTTTGATACAAAATTCGGCCAACTTTTCCACGTTTTAATTCAAAACTCTGCCAACTTTCTCACGTTTTGATATAAAACTCAACCAATTTTTTCACGTTATGATTCAAAACTCGATCAACCAGTGTCAAATCGGTACAAAACTCATGTCCCATTTTGTGCAAAAACCAAGTTTATTCAATAATTGAAAGCCAAAATCATTCTCAACAACATTGAAGCTTTAACATTTAAATAAAAAACTAACATTCAAGTTTTAAAATTCAATTTATTCGTGGGGCGAAGACATAATAAATGGGGGAACATTTATTTGTGGCCTTTCTCCATAGGTTAAATGTCCCCGTACATTATGTCTTCACCCCCAAATATGAGTTTATCACTCCATAAAATATCACAAATAACATTTTCACTTACAACACTTTAATACTCATTAGAAAAATCTTTGAGTTCACCCCATTAAAAAAAAAATGGAGCGAAATTCGCACACTTAAATGTGTTTAATTTTTAGGTTGCGATATATATGTTAATATAGGTATTATAGAGTTCGGAAATGATATAGAGTCCACCAATTGTGCCCACCAGTTTTGTCCACCGTCTATGTGGCATTACCACGTCAATAAATTCTTATTTATATTTCATTTAAACTTAATCTAATATCAATATTTTATTTTTTTATCCATATCAATATTTTAAAAAATCTTTTTTTATATTTAATTTAATATTATCTCTATCAAATTATGCTAACTAATGCCATCAATCTTTTCTCAAATCTTTCCATCACCATTAGTTTTTCTCCAAAAAAAATTAAAGAAAATAAAAAACAATCTCATTGTCATAACAAAAATTAACTAAATGTCAACCAATGAAAGAAGGCGATTTCACATAAAAGGTCATTTCACCTAGTGTTTTTTTAAATAAAGACATGATTCAAAATAGTTTCAGAAAAAGGACAAAATGGAACATAAATGTACCATCATGCCCTTAATACATAAATTCGGAATTAATATGGAGAAAATTTTTAAATGTTTGAAATTTAAAGCCGACTCTATCAGCTCATTAATTCCGAGAATTAAGCTCATTAATTAAAACCTTCCTAAAATTAAGATCCCTCACCAACACCGGTCAGAAGAGCTTAATGTTGTGCAGAAATTTGGTGTTTTTCAATTTGTGAAGAAAGGAAGTCGAGAAGTACTGAAGAAGACGAAGTGAGAATTTGAAGGACATTGTGCAGATTTAGTCTACCTGGAAGGTTTATCAAGGAGCAAAAGACTACATCGATCGTACTTTCTGGTGGTGAGTTATAATGTTTTCATTATATTTAGTGACTATTCTGCATCTTTCTGTTTTTTAATTTGGTTGGATGGAAATCTGATGAAAGTTTTGTTAACTCACAGAAAATATGCAATCTTGAATGACACACTCTGTTTTTTTACAAAACGAATTGAGGGTTTTGTAGATTGATAGATTAGGCCTAAAGCATAATAATAATACATTCTAGTTTTTGGAATAAACACTGTAATGGTAACATGCATTTAGGAAACATCAAAATTATGAACTTTTTGTGTTAACTGGGGTAGAATATTCTCGAGAACTTGGGTTTTGATGGACATGTTTAATTTATATGCATAAGAAATAATTTTTTTTTGTGAGATTTGTGAAAATTTATAAAATAAAACCTATATGTTTATGTTACGACTTGATGTGTATGTTTATTCAATTTATGCTCTGTTTTCCAATTTTCTGACTTAAGAAAAAGATATTTTTCAGCTTATATCTTACAATTGTTTCGAATATGCAGAAATGGGCAGAGATAAATAAAAGGGAATACAAATACGGGATGTGGATGAAAGACGAAAAAGAAAAAGGGAAGAAAAGAAGACCCCAAAGGCTGAGATGATGAAAACCAGAGGTAAAAGATGTGAATATAGGTTCTGTATGTCTACTATATGTGCATTATAATGAGGTTATTAGGTAGATATTTGTTCAATGACATGTTTTTTTACTATAATATGCAAATCCAATATAGATTTCATTTGCACGCATATGGCGAGAATTGGAGAATATGTCGGTAGGAATACTTTTGAAAGCGTTAGATGTTATTGCAATCGGAATGCATTAATTGTAACTTCGTGGAAGAACGAGAACGTTGGACGAAGGTTTTATGGGTGTGAAGCTTATCCGGTAAGATATCAACTAATTATTTCACATAAATTTTGATTAAGAATAAGTTTATCAATATATTTTTTATATATAAAGTTTCTGCACCTTCGAGAACTATAATAAATTTCTTCATATTAATTTTTTTAACAATTTTATCTTTTCTTTTTAGAGTTCGGGCTATTGTGGATTTTTCCATTGGATTGACCCTCCTCTATGTAACCGAGCAAAAAGTATCATTCCAGGTTTACTTCGTAAACTGAATGAAGAGAAATCAAATATAAATCGTCTAGAAAAAATAGTTATGTGTTTGGAAAGACAAGCTATGAAGATGGAAGATGAGATCGCTGGATTAAAAGCTAAGAATACATATTTGAATGGAGATATTACAAACTACAATTACAAGAAGAAAGTGAAGAACGTTAATTCAATGAAAATATGCAACAATATGATTATATGGTTTAAGATATCTTTAATAATGTTTGTTTGTTGGAATTTATTCAAATATATGTTTTAGGGATTTGAAGATGATTATTTGATTTCATAATCGTATAAATGAGATATCGATTGTAATTTGATTATTCGTAATAATTCCAGATCCTTTGAATCATTTATATATATATATATATATATATATATGCATATCGTGAACATAATTATAATTTTGTTACTCAAAATTAACAAAATTTATAAAAAAAAAGAATATATATTGTATGACACATAACAATCGAAAATAAATCAAATATATTGAACCAAATTTTTTTCCAGTATTTCCTTTTTTCATGGGTCTTAAATGCAGAATAAAATTTTTCCTTATACAAAAGAATAATATTATATTTATTTATTTAATTCATTCTATAAGAAAGGTAAAAAAAATGTTTTATATAATATTATGGATAATTCTATATAAGGTCAATATAAACATACCGAAACAAAATTTAACTTATGCAATTCCTTTTTTCATGGAACTGAAAATGCAGAATAAATGCAGTTCCAAATACAAAAGAATAATATTATATTTATTTATTTAATTCATTCTATAAGAAAGGTAAAAAAATTGTATTATATAATATTAGTGTTAAATTGACGTTACATTAAATTTATAATGAAAATTTAAATTTCATTAATACTAAATTAAACTCCTTGTGCAATTATAATTTTAAAATATATTGCATTTTTTGTAAAAATGTTATAATACAATGAAGTTAAAATAAAAACCTAACCAATACTTATGACCCATTATATTTCACAAATTCTCCACTACCAAAAACATTTACACCATAAACTTTCCCACTACTTGTAACTGTTTTTTAATAAATAACCAAATACTACTTCATTACCCCAATACAAACGTTTGAGTTGTTTATTGCACTATCAAATATACTAATATATATACATGAATTGGGTTACAAATAAGTACACTGCCTTAAACAAAAATTATATTCATCATTTCGTTTATTGTACATAAACAAAAAAAAGATGAGTTCCTCAAGAATATTAGATATCATTCCAGATGATATAGCTTCTGAAATTTTGGTGAGAGTTTCAGGAAAGAGACTAAAGCTTCTCAAAATTGTGTCAAGAGCATGAAATGAATTAATTTCTTCTCGTTCGTTTGTTAAAGAACATCTAAGGAATATGAAGTCTGGAAACTGCTATTCACTTATTCACAGGAAAACAATTGCATACCCGCCTGTATGCTACTTGTTAGAGCCTAATGATATTATATCATTTCAACGAGTAGTCAATGCAACTTATGAGCATTACGAGATAATTGGTAGCTACAATGGGTTAGTACTATTATGTGATATTCACGATAATTATTCATTGGCAAACCTTATTACAAAAGAGAGATTGATAATTCCTAATGCACCTACAAAACTTCCTCCTCCATTTTGTGATGCATGGTTATTTTTTGGATTGGGTTACGATGAGGAAAATGATGATTATATAATTATACGATTTACTCGTTTTTTAATTCGTGGGGGTTTTCAAACAGAGGTTAAGTTGTTTTCTAGGAATGTAAACGTTTGGTATAATCTTGATTCGTTTCCCTTCAAAAACCCACCATCATCTAATGCACATTTCGTAGGTGGTATTTTTCATTGGCATTTTAATAAGGGGGAGGGTATTTATGCAATTGGAACATTTGATTTGAAGGAAAAGAGTTATGGTTGGATAGATTTACTGGATTTTAATTGTGAAACTTGTTCTTTAAGAATTGATGCTTTAGATGACAACAATCTAGTTGTTTATGGGAGTCGTCTTGAAAATAGACATGATGGGATTAGGATATATTATTTTGAGATGCATATACTATCTTACTCTAATTCAAGATCAAAGTGGAACAAGTTTACGATTTCACAAGAAGGGATGATGCCGTCAAATTATGAAGTTGTACCGATACAATTCTTGAACAACAGGAAAACTAAATTGATGTTCAGAATCGATCCAAGAGGGACATTTTCGTCATATGATTTTGTGAAGAAGGAAATCTTCCATTTAGAAGATGTTGATAGGGTTTATCGAATTCAACATACGTATAAGCATGTTGAAAGTCTTGTTTCTCCATTTAAAAGTTAATATGTATAAACAAAAATTCCTGAATTTTTTACAATAATGTTTTAAATATTTTATGATCATGTGTAGCTGAATATAGCAGTTTAAACAAAGTAACTTTCAATAGTTAATAGATTCACATTTGCACAATAATATCTGGTTGTGCAGAAATAGTTATACTGGGCTGCATAATTTTTTTTTTTTGGATTAATATACAGAAAAAAAGAAGCTTTGCTGCACATTAAAGACTAATATGAAATATTTAAGAATGTGCATTCTGCATAATTGTGAATATGTGATTGTACGTAACTTTAACAGATTATTCTTATGCATAGATTATTATTATTGTTCTGCACACATAGTTATATGCAGAAGGAAAGTTTTAAATTCTGAATAAATTTATAATTGTGCAATCTTGCTATTTGAAATTATTGCACATTATTTTTGAAATTGGAATACTCTTGAAAATTAATTAAAATTTAAATAAAATTTCTGATAATTTATGGTTTTTGTTTACTCTTGAACATATGAATGATTGAGTGCATACAATACTTTATTAACTATTGAAATTGGAATACTCTTGAACATTGACATGTATAATTGATAGAATAAGTTTTTTTTCAAATAATTTATGGTTTTTGTTTTTAATTAATCCGAGAAAATACTGATACAATACTAGCATTCTTTTGCATTTTGAATAGTCTGCTTCTATTCAAATGCAGAATCAATAAAATTTCTGATAATTTAAATTGGAATACTCTTGAACATTGACACATATAATTGATAGAATAAGTTTTTTTTCAAATAATTTATGGTTTTTGTTTTTAATTAATCCGAGAAAATACTGATACAATACTAGCATTCTTTTGCATTTTGAATAGTCTGCTTCTATTCAAATGCAGAATCAATAAAATTTCTGCACATTGAATAATAATATGTAATATGGCAAATATACATTCTGCATAGTGGTGCGTTTAAAATATGAATGATTGAGTGCATACAATACTTTGTTAGTTTCTGCAGATTGTTGATTTATTTTGCATAATACAACTTTGCATGCAGACTACATATGCTTTTAGACATATTATATTCCTGTTTTGACTTTAAGATCAAAATAAATGATTCAGTATTTACATATATTTGTGGAATTATATTTGACAACAGAAATTCAATAAATAAATGACATAATAAAATTCTGTAAAGGTAAACAATTAAACTTAAGAACAGAAAATCAGTAAATAAATGAAAACAACCAAGTCGAAATTATTGAAATAAGAAATATTACTCAATTTGTGGTGTCTAAATACAGTAACAAAAAAAATAGGCAGTAAGAAACCTAAAAATAATTCTAATGAGAAGTATTGGTCTTGTCTGTTCCAAACACAGTTGCACACGTTAAAGAATCGTGTCTGCCTTTTTTGCCACATGTCTTACAAGTAGTCGGTTTGTCTTCCGAAATTCTCCATATGAAGTTATCCTCTTTTGTTTCGGTCTTCCTGGTGGATTATGCAGAATAGGAGGTAGAATCTTTTCTTCATCATTCGTCTTCCTGTACTCGTATCTTTCAGTTTGTGGGACAGGTATAAGGTCAGCTGCATAACACTGCTTGTAACTAGAGGTGAAAAAGCATTCTTCAACAACATTATTAATGGTTGAGCAATGCTTTTTTATAACACCTACTGCATGTGCACATGGAAAGCCTTTGATTTGCCAATCAAAACACGTACATATATTATATGCAATATCAACAGTGACTATGGGTTTTGAAGACACTTCAAATTGTCCATTGGGATATACAGGTACGGACCATGATGCACTAATATTCCCCAACTCATTCCAAAGTTGCTCTTTGCTCGAAACTAAAAAACCTGTCCACTTACTGCTATTTTATCGCCTCTCCACAAACCATCTAGATATCTCTTTCCTTATAGAGTCAATCATATAAGTTACGGGCAAACCTCTAGCTTCACGAATCCATGAATTAAACGACTCGGCAGCGTTTGACGTCATCTCTCCATATCTCTTAAGGTGAGGTGAGTGTGCAACAACCCATCTTTCGTAGGGCAGATCTTGAAGCCATTCCTCAGCAATTCGACCTCCAACTTTCTTAAATTCTTCAATTTTCTCGTTGAAAATCCTCGTTATTGGAGCATATGCACATTGCCTAAACAAATCAGCCATATTCTCACGATGTTGCATGTATTCCATCCTCCCCCATATCGACCCTTAAGGTTTGATAAAAGATGGTACAAACAGTAAAAATGGGCAGGATCACTCCATACGTCATAAAATGCAAACATCAAACCCGTATTTCTGTCGGAGATATAGATTACATTTTTCGGGTGAGTAATGAGATCGCGAAGTTTAGTTAGAAACCAAGCCCAATTGCTTCTGTTTTCAGCGGAAACAATTGCAAAAGCAACTGGAAACAGACCTATACAAAAAAGGCAAAGTATCCTATTAGAAATCTGGAAAAATTAAGTAATCCGTTTAATACATAAATCACATCTACAGGTCTGGACAAATTAAATTAATAATAACAGATATTTCATATTAGATAGAAGCAAAATATTATGCAGAATCAAAATCTAATAAAAACATTCAACAATTAGCAAAATGACAAAGATACTAAACTTCATAATTAAACAGAAAGGAGTTGAATAATGAAAATAATTTTACCATTGTCACCATCCTTCGCCGTAGCAGCAAGCAAAACACCTTTTGACCTCCCCTTTAAAAATGTCCCGTCGATAAAAAGCAATGGCCTACATTTTTTGAATCCTTCCTTACAAGCGTTGAACGAGATGAAGATTCGTTCAAAATGGTTAGTCACATTGTTTTTCTCCAGGTCAACTATACTACCCGGATTAGTACGTTTTACCGCATCACTATACCAACGTAATTGATCATACGATTCGTCATAGCTGCCAAAAATCTCATCCCTTGAAGCTTCAATTCCCCGCCAAATTTTAGAATATGTAACATCAAATCCATAATTCAGCTTGATGTATATCACCACTTCCTTTACAGTCATAGTAGGATTGCCCCTAACACTTTGCAAGAGGATTTCCTTTAGAAGTTTCACACCAAACCTATTCTTTTTTCCAAGTAGAAGGTTACCCACACATTTGTGTATGAGATTGGATTTGTACAACACAAATCCAGTATTCATGGTCAATTGTTTGGCTTTTATGAACCAATCACAACTAGTTGCATCTTTCTCAGAACACACCACATATATATATCTAGGGGAATTCTTCAAAAATACATACTTGAAATTAAGTTTAGTTGAATACTTTATCAATTCAATTCTAAACTCAGGTGCACCACCAACAAAAATTTCACCAATCTTCATGATTTTTCCCCAATGATCAGACAAGTAGGTCTTAGTTTTATCAGTTGGACTTATATCAAACTTTGGTACGCTACCCACTCCCATAAATTCACTGGACACAATATTTTTGTTTTGATTCACAGACACTCTTTGGGATGCATAGTAATTAACAATACGATTCTCTTTTGTAGAATTACTTTCTACATCTCCAAAAATCTGCAGATCAATAAATGGAACATTACACCCACTGTCGTTACAGTCTATTGACCTATTTTCCAAATTTTCAGAATTCTGGTTCGCAACAATGGCAACAGTTGAATTTTCAAAATCTAAACAGACATTAACTAGTTTTTCTGAAGAAAACTGGCAAAACTCAATTAATCCACCCAAATCATCGTCCGATGCCAAACAACAATTATTAATACTACCAACTGAATAAGACATTGATATACTATTGAAAAAAACGTAGGCCACATACCGATGATTTGATTCACAACATCTGCATAAAGTGAAGATCGACTAACACGAACCAACTTAGTCTTCCCATTGAATTCGATTTTCAGAATTACCACACAATCCATCGATTCAAATTGTGCAGCTAAAATTAGAAAAAATGCAGAACACGATAAACAGCCACAGGGACGAGGAATTCTAATTAGGGTTGTTTTTGGGAAATTAGGATTGCTTTAATTGAAAATTCCTATGAATCGTGCAGATTGCAAACGAAATAAGGAAGGTGAGATTCTTATTTCCATATGCGTGATATTAACAGATTGCGTGCGAAATATATGGAATGTATGACTTGTTCAATTATTATATAAATTAAATAGTTATTCTTCAAATTTAAATGTAAGGGCATAAATGGTTATTAACATAGGTTTTTGTCCTTTTTTAAAAAGATTATAATAGTTGTCCTTTATTAAGAAGCTGGGTGTCTAAATGGCTTTTTTTATAAATTTTCTTATGAAAGAAATATAAAAATTCAGCAACATGCAAAAGAAACACAAATAATAAAAAAACTCAGGAAACATAAAAAATTGATGGTAATGTGTAAGATGCTCCCGTAAAAGTTGATACTTGTTCATTAGTTCCTCTGCGTACATTGTTCTTCTACTTGTGACCTATTACCAATCATGAAATAGTCGTGTTAGTTTAAAAAAAAAGTTTAAAAAAAAAAAGCGTACTTCTTAGGGTCTAGAGTGGGACGTTTGTCATGGTCGCTTCGACTGCAAACACTGCATGTCCTACTGCTTTGTGCCATTGATATCCCCTTTGATGATTTAGGTCGTTTGCCACATCCTTTAGTACGGACAGGAAGTGGGTCTTGAACACCATGTGAAAACTCACGGCTCACGTTTATTTCTCTATTATTTTTACCATCCTCATCAATTTCTGCTATCTTTTTCTTCATATTTTGTAGTTCTTCAATTTAAAAATCGGTGCGAGTCTCTGTTAAAGAACATTCATCGACTAAATGCATTGCAACTTGGGCCAATGACCTACGTCTTGAAATGAAAGATTGATCTTCTACAGAGGCTGGTGTTAACCCATCGACTATAAATTTGTTTGCCTTCTTAGTCCATCTATGCACAATATACTTATCTGACAACATCATTACTTGAGTAACCCGCATCCAACAAAGCATATGACGACATGGATATCCTTCAAAATTAAATAACTGACAACTACATGAAACTAAATCAGATGACAAATGATGTGTTAACTTACGTTGTCGGTTAAAAATTTTGTTATGACAATGAGATTGTTTTTTATTTTCTTTAATTTTTTTTGTGGAGAAAAATTAATGGTGATGGAAAGATTTGAGAAAAGATTGATGGCGTTAGTTAGCATAATTTGATAGAGATAATATTAAATTAAATATAAAAAAAGATTTTTTAAAATATTGATATGGATAAAAAAATAAAATATTGATATTAGATTAAGTTTAAATTAAATATAAATAAGAATTTATTGACGTGGTAATGCCACATAGACGGTGGGCAAAACTGGTGGGCACAATTGGTGGGCTCTATATCATTTCCGTCCTAGAGTTTATGATTTTTTTTCAAGTTTTTACATTTTAAATTTTAATTTTTAAATGTAGGTTAGTTTTTGTTGTTTAATACTTTCCCCATCCCGCAATTACTTTCACTTTTTTTTTTCGAAATATCCCACAATAACTTTTATACTTTTAAAACGGAAAACCATTTATAAACTCCACCATCTCAAAATCCTCAATTTTACACAAATGTCATTACTTTTTCTTCACACATACACAAAATTAACTCATTTTCATTTATTTAGTTTATACATAAAGGTTTACAAAATTACCCCTCAAAATTCCCACTAAAATCACTTTTCTTATTTTGTGTGTCACTTTACATGTGAAATAAATCAAGGGACGGAGGGAGTAGTTGTTATTGAGACTGATTTTTGGTTTTCAATCGTTGAATAAACTTGTTTTTTGCACACAACGGAAGATGGGGGAGACGAAACGTGCGTTTTTGTACCGATTCGAACCTCCGGTCGAGTTTCTTGTGAAAACTTTGAACTTTTGGCCGAATTATATGAAGAATCTCGGCAAAAAGTTCAGAGTTTCTGCAGTTTGAATTATTTTTTTCGAAAATGTACATATTCGGTGATTTTTTTTTCTCGAAAATATACACAATTCGTGGAACTTTTTTCGAAAAATCTTACAAACTCGGCGAACCAATGTTGATTTTTTGCAAAACGCGATTAAAAAAATTAGAAACGAAATACACAACACATATATTCATTACAATTACACAGTCATGCAACAATATAGTCAAATAAAACAATAATAACATGCAATGACGGAGCCAAAAAAAATTTTGTTGGGGCCCAATTAACATTAATATAAAAATGTAGACAAAAGTTTTAGGTTCACACAAGTGTTACTCAATGTTATAATATTATATTTGTCAAGTAATTTCATTATAAAATTATAATTTTATTAATTTAAACAAATTGACCTTCGTTTGGTTTCGAAGGAACATTTTATAGTTTCAGTTTAAAAAAGACGAAATAATGTCAAAATTGTTAAAATATTACTATCATAAAAAACTAAAAAAATCAAATTAATAATCATTCTTTCCTGCAAGAATAACATTAAGTTTTGATAAAAACGGTGTTTTCCAATCATCACTAATCAAATAGTAATATATATATGAAATAAAAAAATTATAGAAAATTGGATATAAATTCATCTAAAATTAATAAAATTGTTGAACAAAAAAAGTTGTTGGGAAGGAATATTTGATAGTTTCAGTTTAAAAAAGACGAAACAATGTCTAGCTAGCTAAAATATTACTATCATAAAAAACTAAAATAAATTAATTAATAATCATTTTTTCCTATAAGAATAACATTCAAGTTTTGATGAAAATTGTGTTTTCCAATCATCACTAATCACGTAGCAATATATATCTATGAAATAAAAAAATGTATAGAAAATTGAATACAAATTCATCTAAAATTAATAAAATTGTTGAACAAAAATAGAACTCCTTTTAATTCTGTCAAACCACTAGACCAACAATACACAATAAATATTATTATAGTATATATAGTAAATAATTTAAATATTTTGTGGGGATCCAGTGATCCCTTGACCCCATTGTTCCTCAGATAACATGAAAAATAAATAATTACAGAAAGTCTGTTTATTTTTTTGTTTAGGGGTAGGCGGTGAACTCAGCACACCAAGATAGTATAGTCTTTTTGTCTACTAGTTCAAAAAATAAAGGGTTAATTTCATATAAATTCACGAGTTTCCAGACTCAAATTACACATCTTAGACATAATAAATAACAACTTTTAAATTTAATCTCATTTGTGCACAAATCTAACATGACTAGCTGATGTGACACCTCCTCAATAAAATAACATTGTTTTTTTATTTCGACATAATCTCAATACGTCAAATTCGGACATAAATAAAATTGTCTAAAAGTTTAAATTGCAACAATATTTAAAGGTGTTGATTTTATTTACAATTATTCAAAAATCTCGATTAAATTACAATTAAGTGGGAGATTATAATTTAATTTGTAATTAATCCAAAAATATTACATGTAGAAAAATTATACTACAACCTTTACTAATTTAAATAAAATTTAAACTCTAATTTATACCTTCACCAATTGTTCCACCTGTACTGAGTTGTCACCGAGTCATTCATAACATTTTTTGTTCCAGTCAATAAGTCACGTTGGTTTAAAGACCATAATTTTAGGGGAAACAATCATTAATTTCTATTTTTTCGTAAAAAGCATAAAATCTGAAAAAGTGAAAAACAACTGTAACACATCCCTAGAAAAAAAAATAACTTAAAAAATAAAAAAAAGTAACACAATAATGAGAAAGTGAGAATATCATGAAATTTGAAAAAATAAACTGAAAAAACTCTACAATTGTTTTTTTGTTTTTTTTTACTTAAAAAGCAACATATTTCGGAAAAAGGGTCACAAATTTTGCATTTTTTTTTTTTTTTGTATAAAGCCATGAATTTCGAAAAAAAACATATTTCATATCTGATAAATCTCTCTATTGGATCAACCAATTTTAACATTACAGTAGTGCTATTATATTTTGAAACTAATTTTCTTACAGATAATTATACAAAAGTTATGCTTGAGTTGAGTGGATCAATTTCAATGTATAGCCTGGATGCCTGATACTATATTTTGAAACTAATTTTTTTTTAAATATTATACTTCTAATATTGTTGTAATTTTGAAACTGAGTCTAGATAAATTAGAGTTGGAAGAGTTGGGAGTTTAGTGTTTGGGGGAAATGTCGGAGATTCATTGTAACTTACCATACCATTCAAAATGAAATAGAATTAGATTTTGGGAAATATTTATGTCAATTGGAGTAATAAAGTTACACAAAATACTCCCTCCACTTTTAAATAAGTGTCACTTTGCCTTTTTAATTATTTTTATAATAAGTGTCATTCTATATTTTTTTCTTTAATTTTGACAATTTTACCCTTATAATTAATTTGCCTTCAATTTCAATTAATATAGTAGCATAAATCATGGAAAAATCATAAATATTGTATATATGAATATAACATACTCCCTCCATTTTTTAATAAGTGTCATTTTGGCTTTTTTCAACAAATTAAGATAATAAATTGTGGTCTATATTACCCTTCATAAATTATACTAATTTTAATATAGAAATTTTATTTGATAAAGAATGTGGTCAAGAATGTAGCTAGTATTCATAATCAAATTAATTTTGGTATAAACAATTTTTGTGGAATTTATTTATGAAAAATATTTATGGTAAATGTATAAGGGTAAAATAGTCAAAATTAAAGGAAAAATTCTAGAATGACACTTATTTTAAAATTAGTTAAAAAGTCAAAGTGACACTTATTAAAAAACGGAGGGAGTACATTCTTGACCACATTCTTTACTAAACAAAAATTTAATATCAAAACTATTTATCATTAATGAAGGGTAATATTGACCACAATTTAATATCTTAATTTGTTGGAAAATGTTAAAATGACATTTATTCAAAAATGGAGGGAGTATTATTTTCAAGATTCATCAGAATTTAAAAGAAATATATAATCATGAACCTTAAATTGGTTTGTTTTAAATTGGAGTAATATATATTTAACGTTCCAATTCATGAATCTCTCTAATTTATTATTTTGAACATTAAATGCATTATTCAAATTATTTATAAACAATAAATTATATGCTGTGAAAAGTAAATTCCAATAAAACTTTAATCCTTTTTTTTTTTTTACAATAACTTTATTCCCTTTTCTGATGAAGGGATATGGATGAAATTAAATACAATTCAATCCGCAAGGATCCCTTTTTCATTTTGTGGAAAACAATAATTATTACTATTTTCCCAATCTGAAAAAAGGGTAATAAGTTGCTTTAAAAGATAATTTAATTATTTTCACTTTCCATTTTTTATTATCAAATTTTATTATTATATACAGTATACACTACTTTCTATTCATTTTTCAACGTCACTCATTTATTCAAATTATCATTCATTTTATTCCTAAACAATCATTTTATTTTATGTATCTACTTTATATATAAACTAATCAATATTTATTAAAATATGTGTTAGTACGTATGAGTATAATGAATTTGAATGGTTGAGATGGACCTTTTGAAAATGTGAGTGAAATGGTAATTTTTTTATATATCTGGTAAATTATTTTAACTAGTTTTAGGAATTGATAAAAAAAAATTATAAAGGCAATAGTATGTTGGAATAGGCGTGTAATTGAATGATTACTCCTTAGTTTTCAAAATATAATAATTGATATTTTTTTTCAATAATATTCATCGTCATTTCAGCAGCAATGACCATAAAAAAAATATATATATATATATAGTGAACCATTATATGGCATGGTTTTATATCATCCAAGGATTGAGTTAAATTTTTTTTTTTTTAATGAAAACATAAAACAATAAACTAATTATATCTAATAAAAATAAAAACAATAATAACAATTAACATAATAAATAGTAATATAACCATTTCAACAACATAAGCAATATAATAATTCACAACAATGTATTCATAAATATATAAATAATATTTATTATTTAATCATAAAAGTCTTATTGTTATTTAACAGCAATGATAATATCATTGTTTAATTCATCATTAAAATAATATTATTATATAAAAATCATTAAAACAATAATATTACATACAAATAAAAATACTATTATTATTATTTAATAATAAAGATAGCCATATTATTAGTTTTCAATGATCAATAATAATGAAATTGTTATAAAAATAAATCATATTAGTAAGCATTTTTTATTAAATGTTTGATTGAGAATGCATCGCGACGATTTTAGTTTATTCCAGAATTCATCGATCAATAAATTGTAATTGGGACCCACCTCACACGTGGGTCCATACTAAAGAAGATTATATGGTTTACAGAACATGATCATCTGTTCGCCACGTCTCAGTAATTTAGAAAAAAATGTGTAACAACTCAATTCGAACATTACATGGTTTAAAACCCTAATCAATAAATTATATGATCATGCTCTTAACCGTTGCAAGCGAGATGAAACTATTAAATGTTCGGAAAAAGCCGCCACGTATTCATCCTAATTAATGTACTATAGACATGCACAAAATACTAAAATAAATTTATCTCTGCATGTAAGAGAAACACCGTCTACTTACACGTAAGGAGTATATTATCGTGAAATTAATTAAAATAAAGAGAAAAAAACCTTATCCTCCACGAAACGAGAAATATTGAAGAAAATATGTCAAACACTTGCATATTTAGGTGTAAGAATACAATGTTATTATTAATACTTAAAAATAATCATTGATAATACTACTTTGATTTTTTAAATTATAAAATATTTTTAAATCTAAAAAAATACTTAAAAATAGTACATGAAAAATGTTTTTCAGTCAAATTAGTTTTAAAATTGTTACTTTGTTTGCTTTTATTGTTACCTAAAACCACAAATAATTCAAAATTAGCAAATAACACAAATTTATTTAAAGTTGTACATGACGCAACAAATATTGTACAAAGAAAATTTTACCAGATTTGACTTACCATAAACTTGACAAAATTTACCTTTGAAAAAATGGGAATCTACGGCCATATCATATTACCGCCACTGTCTGAAAACACACAGACCGTAAATCCTGAAGAAAAAAGAAAAAAAGAAACTATAAAAACCCCCCAAATGTGAATTGAGGAAAAACAAATTGGGGGCAGAGCAGAAAACTGTAAGTAGGCTAAGAATGGTCTTCAATGTCGTGCATGCATTTTGTTGCACCTCTTCCCTTCTGCATGCACTCACACTTTTTCTCTCTCATCCCATCTCCCCCTCTCTCTCTAAACCGATAGATACATGTTCATGAATCTATTATACATTGGTTTTATTTTATTCAATTTGATTTGATTTGATTTTACTCTGGCGTTATCGGAATTGCCCACCGACCATCGACCGCCATTTTAATTTTACTTGGGTTTATTTCTTTTACTTAGCCTCAGATTTAATTCGAGGTTTCGAGTTCATGTTTTCTGCAATTGGGCTTAATGGGTTTTGTTTTTGTTTCAGGATGTTCGCATGCTGACGTTGAATTTATTGGATTTGGAGAAGGTGAGTGAAAATTGAAGTTTTTAATTCTCAATTACTGAGGAATTTTCAGTTTTTGATGTGAAATAGTGCTCGTTTTAGTGATTTAAAGGCGTGGAGATTCCTCGATCTTATTGAATTTATTTGATCTGGGGGCAATTAATGGGGTTTTAGGGTTTTGATTTTTGTTTGGGGTTTTGCAGAGCTTTTGAAGTGAATTTTCGAGAAATGGGGTCCAAGACTTGCATGAATGAGGGGTGCCGTGCTACGACGTCGTCTGAGATGAGGAAAGGTTGGAGCTTTAAATCAGGGGGATTTGCTAAGCTCTGTTTTAAGTGCGGGTAATTTCTTGAATCCCAATTCTTGCCCTTGTTCATTCATGGGTTGTTTGGAGATTTCAAATCTCAATTCCTAAAATTCCGTTTTATACTGAATGACTGAGAATAGAATTTTTATGTTTCTTCAATTTGATTTTCCTATTTTTAGTATATACCTATTCTTTGCAAAATCTTGACCTGTTTCCCAAATTGTTGAAGCTTAATTTTGTGGCATTCTGGTAATTAATTGCCTCTTCTATTCTGTGTTTGTTGATAAAAGTTGTTGCTTCGAATGGGATTTTTGAGATGAAGTGATTCAAATTTGTAGTTACTACATGCATGTTTTGTCCATGAATGTCTCTTCTATTAGTAGTTGTGTGAGTTTACTGATGTATATACACTCTTGTTTTGGCTGATGCATTGGAGTCCTGTTAGTTTATGTACATAGATCTGGTTAATTGCTTTAATATTCTGTATTTTCATTGAGTATTGAATTTGATTCCATTAAATTTACGCCTATTTTGTGTCTGCTTGTGTCATTTGGCATCTGTAGATTTTGCTAGTTTCTTGCTCTGATGTGCTTAATGTGGATTTCAGATCTGCCTATGAAAACTCTGTTTTCTGTGAAACATTTCATTCGGAGGAATCTGGATGGAGAGAATGCAGAATATGTGGGAAGGTAATAATAGCTCGACATACGCATATTTGAAATGTTATATTTTTGACTAACCATTGAAATTTGGTATGCAGATTATTCACTGTGGATGCGTTGCTTCAAAGCATCTCTACGACTACATGGAATTTGGTGGGGTTGTATGCATAAGTTGTGCCAACCGTTTAGAAATTAATTCTGCAGCACCTACACAGGTTATATATAGTTCATTACAGCTCGAAAGATGCTACTTTTTTCATGAAATATGTGTATTTGTGGATTAATCTTTTAAATCTTTGTAAAGAGATGGATTATGATTTTCTTGCTTTATTACAGCTTTTGATATTAAATGATGTAAGGGTTTGCCGATATTTTGAAAATGTCATCTTGTTTGTGGGCTATTCCCCTAAACTGACCTTAGTTGCTGTTTTTTTTCCTTACATATCTTTGACATTTTTATTGCACGCCACGTGTATCAGTTGCTTAATTTTGTATCTGCTTTGGTTGGTTCTTAGATACTTGTACTTTGACTGTTTTGTACAGATTCCTGCTGATATTCCAAAAAGTTCTACTAGAGATGGTCAACCCGTAGTCATTGAGGATCAAATTAACGATGACAGAGTTACCACAGAGAGGCTTATGCAGTTGACCAGGGCCGTATCGCTCAATAACCTAACTCCAGCTGTTCAAAAGGCTAAAATGGAAGAATCCATGCCTAAAACTGCAGAAAGCACTAAACACATGCACAATTTCTCTCTACATTGTCCGTCACCAGCTTTTGTCAAACCTGAAAATATCAGACCCAAACATGGTCTTAAGGAAATGTACGAATCTGTAGCTAAACCGTCCCTAAATTTCTCTTTCACCACTCCTTTAGGTGGTTCAAGCTCTGAGCTGCCCATTAGTGGTGTTACTATTGAAGGAAATGAACAGAGCAAAAGTCCTTTCCAACAAGGACAAAAAAGTTGCCATATTTCTTCTAAGCCCCCAAAACCTAGCCTGATCACCAGCCCGGATACATATAAAGGAGGTCCGTCACAAGCCCGCATTCCTAGGCCTCCTGCTGAGGGGAGGGGCCGCAGTCAGTTACTACCTCGTTACTGGCCGAGGATAACCGATCAAGAATTGCAGTTATTATCCGGAGAGTATCCTTTGATAATTATATACCTTTTTAGTCTTTTAAATCTATATATGGCCACTTTATTTATGTTGTCTTTTGATTTATGTCTAGTATTTTCCTTAACTATCGGTCTTTAGATTGAAAGCTTCGATCCTCCCGTTATTCGAGAAGATACTGAGTGCCAGTGATGCTGGTAGAATTGGTAGGCTGGTCCTTCCCAAGGCATGCGCTGAGGTGAGTGTCTAATTTTGAAAATGCGCTTTGCAAATTTAGAATCATTTAGAAATTGGGATTTTTACATATTAAATTATAGATATGTGAATTGAAATAATGTGTTATACAGGCATATTTCCCTACTATCAATCAGTCGGAAGGTATACCGATAAGGATACAAGATATAAAGGGTAAAGAGTGGACATTTCAATTCAGATTCTGGCCGAATAATAATAGTAGGATGTATGTATTGGAGGGTGTAACTCCTTGCATCCAGAGCATGCAACTGCAAGCTGGTGACACAGGTATATTATTTGTTTACAAAATTATTTTCCAATCTATATATAATGTCTTCTTTTTATTTGGTACATTTAATCACATTTGGTAGGAACCCCTTTCATGTTTGTTATGTGACACCTTCTTTATACTGTTCTTGTTACTGCCTATTTGATACTTATAGACATTTGTGGAGATTTTCTTGTTACTACTTGACACATCATTTTTGGATATTTTCAAGGCAGATATACATTTTGTTTTCGTGTTATTCTTCTTTGAATCTTCTCATTTTATTCGACGGAATGGGCTTACAATAGTATTTCTTAAATCATATAACGTTTAGATGAAATGCAATTTAAACCTTTGAATTTTAAGTATTTGATTTTATGCTTTTTGGCCTAGCAAGTATATTTTTTTACTACCTGATGGGGACTAATCCCGGTTTTATTATGCCTTCTTTGTCGATTGAGTAGTGATATTTAGTCGGAGAGATCCCGGGGGTCAACTCGTCATAGGCTGCCGCAAGGCAATAAACAACCTTGATGTGCAGGTCGGTAACTTAAGACATTTTTCCTTCTCTTACTCTTGCCCTTTTCTTTTTAATTGTTAAGAACTGATGTGACATATATATTCTTTTGGCAACACGTAGGATTCACAAACGTCAGCTGCTTCAAATGGCGATACTCCAGGCGAAACGTCAATTTCTGGCGTTGCTGATACTCAACAGCTTTCAGTATGTTCGCTATTTCCTGCCTTTATTAATTTTTTTTATATAAACTTTAAACTAATAGAGAATACTATAATGTGCCAGAATGGAGGCAGAGTATCTGATGATTCGCAACAGCAGCATACGACCACATCTGAGAAGAAGAAATCGAGAAATGTTAAAAACAGGAGGCTTCACATGAACAACGGTGATGCTTCAGAACTGCGCATTACTTGGGAGGAAGCACAGGAGTTGTTTCGTCCAGCTCCATCGTCCAAACCAAATGTTGTCATGGTCGACGGTTATGAATTTGAAGAATATGACGTAAGTAAATTTTCATGCAACCATTGTTTGATGTGGAAAGATACTCTTTATAAAAAAAAATCTTGTTTTGTTTAGGAACCCCCCGTTTTCGGAAAGAGGACAATGTTCATTTCTCGTCCCTCAGGGTAAGTATTACCATGTTGAACAATGTTTTAGGTTTTAAGATATAAATACTAAATCTCTAAAATTTCCATATTTGGACATCAATGAATACTTTCTTCGATACGTAATCTTATCAGAGAGGAAGAACAACTAGCTCAATGCGATATTTGCTCAAAATGGAGAAGGATACCTGTGGATGCTCTTCTTCTTGCAAAGTGGACGTGTTCCGATAACAAATGGGACCCGAAGAGGTCAGCAACTTTGAAATAAAATGTTTTAGATAGTTTGATATTTCTGGTTTAGTTAGGAAAGAGAGGCTGATTTTTCTGTAGTGGATAAATTTGTAGGATCAAACCCTCCTGTTATAACTCGTATTCTTGGTTCGAGATGTGCATTCGATTATCTTTATTTCAAATTATTAATGCCTATGTTTAAATTTGAACAGATTTTCGAATTCAATTCCATGATCTATTATATATCTAAATTTATTGTAAATTCAAGATTTCTATCAATTCAATTTATTACTAGCTATTTCTGCTTTAATGGTTGATATTTTATCCTGTGGAAAATTTTCTTATACTTTACAAATTACAAACAAGCTTTGGTCACCCATGTACAATGCGTTGTATGCTGATCCTTTTAAATCAGGTGTGGCTAAAGTGTGTGCCTTTCGGTTAACAGAACATTCCCTCTCTCTCTTTTTTTTTTTTAATTATGATTTATCTCAGGTGTTCATGTGCTGCTCCAGAGGATCTAAACCCAAAGGATCTGGATTTTAGTGGTTACAAAGGTATGGACTTTGGCTTAAATATTGCTATATTCATATTTAACAATTTGGAACAAAAAAAAAAGAAAGAATTTACTTTTATGGGCACATCAAAGGTTGGCCTCTTTGCATGCTGACTATCTGTCGATTCTTGGTTCATTTTTTTTCTCAAGAATATAAGAAGCAAAAGATGGCAGCTATGTCGAGAGAAGGGGAGCCCTCGGGTTTAGACGCCCTAGCAAATGCCGCTGTTCTGGGAGATAACATAGGCGAGGATTTTTCAGCAGGAGCCACAACGCGACACCCAAGGCACCGGCCCGGCTGCAGCTGCATTGTGTGCATCCAACCGCCAAGCGGGAAGGGTAAACACGAGGCGTCATGCAAATGCAACGTCTGCTTGACCGTGAGGCGTCGTTTCAAAACCCTAATGATCCGCAAGAAAAAGCGGCAGCTGGAGCGCGAAGCTGAGCTGGCACAGGACAAGGAAAAGTCCCTGTCCAAACTGGACAAGGAAGAAGTCGATGGGGACGAGACGAAGGAACAGTTGGACTTAAACTGCGATCCTCATCGTGAGGAGGAGATGTTGGCAGAAGCTGGGATAAGTCTTGCTGCATTGATGGACACTGGGGAGGACATCCCCTTGGAAGATTGTTTGGAGACGAATGGAGTGTCGGAGTCTCGAGTGACGTCTGACAGCATCGAAGAAAGTGGGATAGCCGATGGGGAAGAGGAGAAGAAAGATGCAGCGGGAGATGAGGAAGAGGAGAAGAAAGACGAAGCGGGAGATGAGGAAGAGGAGAAGAAAGACGCAGCGGGAGATGAGGACGACGAGAAGAAAGATGCAGCGGGAGATGGGGAAGAGGAGAAGAAAGGAGATGATGGGGAAGAGGAGAAGCAGACATGAAGATGCTTGGTTGGGTGTTTGTATTATTGTTTCTTTAAAAGACCACATTAATTTTATGTTGTTTAATTTATGTTATGTAATGTAGATATAGGAGGAGTATTGTGTTTTTGGGACCACAGTATCGAGTCGTTTTCATACCCCCATTTTTTCAAGTGGAGGAAGTTGGACGTGTTTTTTTATTTATAGCATTTTCTACTTTCTTATTTGGTGATCATATTTTCATACTTTTTTTTGAACGACAAATTCTGGGAATCGAATTTTAAAACAAGTTTGAAAATCTTTCTTTCATTTCAATCCATATACAACCTCCTCAGACATGCAACTATCTATAATCTTCTTCAAATCATAACAAGTAAAACAAGACTAGACATTCATTCTACCTAATCTCGATTACTCTAACATGCTCTTCTCTATCACCACCATTTCTACTTCTAGAACATTCCACCAATGGCTGCCTACAAGTAGGACATGAGGAATGAGAAACTAACCATCTATTTATACACTTAACATGAAAACCATGATTGCACTTGGGAAACTTCCCAACATCTTCCCCTTGAACAAACTCTCCAAGGCATATTGGGCAATCACTATCGAGCCCCTCCTTGTAAACCGCCACCGGAATCTTGAGAGCACTGTTGGGGGCTAAACGCACAGCCGCCACATCAGTAGTGCGGCCGAGGAAGCAACGGACAATCGAGTTAATTCCAAGAGCACACAGCAATGCACAGAGCAAAACTGCCAAGATTATTACCATATTGCTGTCAAAACTTGCATCCTCGTCGTAAGGGACACCTGTCCTGTTGCTCATATTCATATCCGACCCGAGAAGCAGACGATTGCGATAACTCACCATTGATCAGAGGATGTTTGTTTGTGCTGAAAAGGGAAGTTTGAGTTTTTAGTTACAAAGTTAGGTAGGATAATGTGAGGACAGGATTTTTAAGGTGAAACATGGAGTGTTGGAAGGATTCCAACAGGATACAAGTATAGAAAAGGTATCAAATTAGTCATGAAGATAAGAAGGAAAACTGAGAATAAAGGGGATCTCTTTTATTGATCAAGAATTGGTCCTGCAAGCATAGCATAATTCTTGTAACTTTGAGAGAAAGAGAAAGAGAAAGGGAGTTTTGTTCAGCCATTGCCAATGGAAATCTGTTTCTATATTCCTCAACCCTACAACAACATTCAACAGTGACATCTATGGCTGATGGGTTATGGCAAACAAACTGACAAGTAAGATATTTTTATTAAGTTCCGTGACTGTGAGCAATCATATTTAAATTATTAGGCCCTTCATGTGGTTGATATTTGTGAACTTAAATAGATCATGAAACATGAAATTGCTTAAGGGCTTGGACAACTTATCTTATTAGTATAACTTAAATACAAAAGTTCAATGTGCAACAGTTACACAAAAATATTTGTGTTCCAAAAATGTTTATGGGGTCTCACATCAACACCTTGCACCAAATAAGAGAAACAAATGAATTTTTACAAGAATATTATAATTTATATCATACACAAGTGGTTAATATTTAATAATGAGAGTTTTTTTGTGAGATGGTTTTATGTATTGGACGAAATTACATTTAGTATTTAAACTTTTCTTTATCCATTTATCATAAAACATGACTTGAGTGCAGTCACGAGTCATGTAACATTTGTGATCGATGAAACATGTCTTATGTATGATATCGTCTCAGTATTTGTCTTAATAATACTAAATATATTTAAGAGACTGGCCAAACAAACCCAATTTGTTTCAAAAGGCCATAATATATACTGCAAATAACTCATGTCCCTTACTCAAAAATCTCCTTTTTATTATTTTTTAAATATTTCCATTAAAAACATATGTTTAACATTTGAAGCATAATAGAACTTCACGGCTTGCACGTATGTATTTTATATTCCTTGTTATGCGTCAATTTTTTTCTGGTTGGGAAGTAAGGACATATTTATGATAAGAAATGATTGACCGAGTGCATTCTCTGTTCTCTTATTACTCCATTTTTGTATGCATAATTGCACCACAATTTTTCTTGATGAAACTTTATAACATCTGGTAAATTGAAATAGAGGAAAATAAGTAAATAAAATATATGAGTATTTTTTTTTAAAGGGAATACACACTAACTCTAAATTGACACTCAATGAGCAAGGATGTCAAAGACAAGTAAGAAAATTCTCATGTAATAAAATCAGACTACTGCAGCTTTTAATCAAGCTAAAATTACCAGCCCGTCTTCACCTAAGATGCAAATTCTAACTAGAGGTTCGGTTCAATTCTACGTTGTACCGAGGTGTTTATGTGCTCGACACTGACGACAACAATTTTGCCTGCATTTGGGCTGGAGATCAGGGAAGGGACAGACAATGAAAGGCAAACTTAACACACATTTCAGAAAGAAAAAAACTAGCCTAAGCAAACCTGAGCATACACGTAGCAACAAATGGTACTAATATCTCTACTAGCAACACTCTCAATGACTGTTGAAAGTAAAGGTATGAATACGCAATAACACAAACCAGAACACAACACAGAAGAAGAGCCTTCTGCCCACTATTTCCACTAATAATTGCAAAATACTAGCAACAAGTATTTATAATATCCCAGGCCATTAAAACAGAGTAATAAGGAAAATTGCATAATACTCCCTCCATCCATTAAAAATAGTCTCATTTGCCTTATATTCTTTGTCCACAAAATGTAGTCCCATACCCTTTATGGAAACTATCACCCTTCAACCATCACTTAATTACTTAAATTGCCATCAACTTTATTCACAAACAATCACTCTATTCACAATGGACCCCACAATACCTTACAATACCCCTACTTAATCCACTTTATCTACCTTTTTCTTAAAACATGTGTCCCACTCCAATGGGACTACATTTCATGGACGGAGGGAGTAATTATAATAAGGTAAAAGGCCTATGGGCTATGGCACAGTCTTCTTCGCACGCCTCTTGTATACAATAGGCGCATCAGTGACATACCAACAGTGTACAATTCAAAATCATCATTTACCAAATGGGGCATTTTGTTCTATTGAGCTTTACATTGAACGTGATACCTTTGCATACAAAAATTACAATGGGTTCTCGTTAGCGTGTCATGTTTCTCCACTTGTCCTTCAAATCACCCTGAATCAAACAACCGTGCATCAATAACCCGTGTAAAACAAAAACGAGAGTTAACAAATTACATAAGGTGAAAAACAATTACTCACCTCAGTTCTACCTTCAAATATGTCTCGGTGGAGATTGAGAATCGCCTTCCAATTTCCTTTTCCAACCCTTCACGGAATGAATAATATAAGCAAAATATTCTTGTTAAGCCCATAAATTTGAGGGTACGGATTCGTATAGCTTAAGGAGATGAAAGAAGAATTTGAGCCAACAAAATTTAAGGGAGAAGTGCGCCAGCTTGTAACAAATTAGCAAATAGAAAAGAGGGGATCATCCAAAAGCATAGCTATAAACAACGTACAGAGTAACAGACTATTACTAACAAATTTAGTGATAGCCCATACCTATGTACTTCAGTTCTCAAAGTGTCTTCTTCTAGAAGACTCCACTTTAGAGGTTTCCGCCTTGCCTTCACGTTTACAATCGGATATTTATTTAAAGGTGAGATATTTATCGTCCTTGGGCTAGGCAACCGAGTCATGCCCCTGCTAGCTCGGCCTTCTTGTGATCCATCAATTGATTCCTCTGAATCAATTGACTCATCCCACTGCAAACAAAATTAAAAGATTATAATAATATTACATGCTAAAGAAACAAAATGTAGAAACTTTCATAGTCCATTGTCCAGTGCCAGAATTTTTTCCTTACAAACTTAACAAGTGACTAGTGCTCATCTTAAAGAACTTCCTAAACAAAATATGGAAGGCCGAAGGCCAGAGTAAAAACCATATACAGAGCAAAGCATATTTTCTATCTAAGTGCTTTTTAGTTGCATGATCAACATGTGGTATAGAAGTCAGTTTACACACTCAACAAGCATCAAATGATAATTATATGGAGAACATAGTTAAATTAGACATGATTTCAAACTGGTTGCCTTCATACTATTGCTGACACCTCACATCTCACAGTGCAGTCTTAAAATACGTAACAACCATGTCTACTTTTGTAGTTATGGGAATCACCAATAATAGTGCCTCTAGGTATGTCGCCATTTGTGAAACATAAACAACTTTAGACACATAGGATATGCAAGGAGATAAGATATGAAGTTACCCCTTAACCTTTTGGGAAACTTTTCCACAATTGTTAGGAAAGTGATAAAGCTAGAAAGCAAGTATAGATAATTAGAAATGATGCAAGCTTATTACCTCACATGTATGTGCGGTGCTGTTTCGCTCCATCAAACTTGGCTTAGGTGTATTGCTCGTATTACCAACGGGAGCTTGAGCAACTCCAGCAGTGCTTGCTTGATTATCTTCTACGGGATGCTTTCTTGCCTCATCAGAGATTGTTTGCGCGATTTTTAAAGCATCGGGAAGGGGATCCTTTACAACTGCTCGGAGATCCAACGAACTCAACTCAAGGGCTTTCATAGCTTTATGAACTTCCGCACTACCGGGTACCTTAAATTTCTTATGTGCCGGCTCACTTGTCGTTTCATCAGGATCAACAATTTTGGCTCCTCTGGAATTTCCTGATGCCAGCCTTTTAGAACGCTTCAAAGCAAAATGCTTCACTCTGAGCTTACTTTTTCCCTTATCCATTTCTACAAAGAAAAAAAACATAGACATATGAAAGGATCAAAATCCCAATACCTACAGTAGGGAAACAATATGCAATCCACTAATTTGAAAATAACTGGCCTTCATTAGCATTACTTCCACCGATGACGCCATTAACACCAGAAGGCGATGCTTCATTTCCAGCAACTAGATCATTGCCCTCTACTCCAATAGTTCTCTGCAAGCTCTCATCGGTCTTCACCCTCTCAGCATTACATTCATTGGAGACGCCATTTGAAAATAACTCACCTTCATTAGCATTACTTTCACCAGAGACACCATTGACACCAGAAGGCGGTGCTTCATTTCCAGCTACTAGATCATTGCCCTCTACTCCCATAGTTCCCTGCAAGCTTTCATTGGTCTTCACCTTCTCAGCATTACATTCACCGGAGACGCCATTTGAAAATAACTCACCTTCATTAGCATTACTTTCACCGGAGACACCATTTACACCAGAAGGCGGTGCTTCATTTCCAGCTACTAGATCATTGCCCTCTACTCCCATAGTTCCCTGCAAGCTTTCATTGGTCTTCACCTTCTCAGCATTACATTCACTGGAGACGCCATTTGAAAATAACTCACCTTCATTAGCATTACTTTCACCGGAGACACCATTTACACCAGAAGGCGGTGCTTCATTTCCAGCTACTAGATCATTGCCCTCTACTCCCATAGTTCCCTGCAAGCTTTCATTGGTCTTCGCCATCTCAGCATTACATTCACCGGAGACACCGTTTGAAAACAACTCACCTTCATTAGCATTACTTTCACTCGAGACACCATTTACACCAGAAGGTGGTGCTTCATTTCCAGCTACTATATCATTGACCTCTACTCCCATAGTTCCCTGCAAGCTTTCATTGCTCTTCACCCTCTCAGCATTACATTCACCGGAGACACCATTTGAAAATAACTCACCTTCATTAGCATTACTTTCACAGGAGACACCATTTACACCAGAAGGCGGTGCTTCATTTCCAGCTACTAGATCATTGCCCTCTACTCCCATAGTTCCCTGCAAGCTTTCATTGGTCTTCACCCTCTCGGCATTACATTCACCGGAGACACCATTTGAAAATAACTCACCTTCATTAGCACTTTCACCGGAGACACCATTTACACCAGAAGGTGGTGCTTCATTTCCAGCTACTAGATCATTGCCCTCTACCCCCATAGATCCCTGCAAGCTTTCATTAGCATTACATTCACCTGAGACGCCATTTGAAAATAACTGACCTTCATTAGCATCACTTTCACCGGCAACGCCATTAACACCAGAAGGCGGTGCTTCATTTCCAACAATGCCCTCTACTCCCATAATTCCCTGCAACATCTCATCGGTCTTCACCCTCTCAGCCAACAACTCGAGAAATGAAGGCTCCATTTTCTCCCTCGCTTCCCTGATATAAGCATTGACTGCTTCGACCCCATTAATTCCCTCACTCTTCTTTACAAGACGATTAGAAGCGTCATCATCCCACAATGCAGCCTCAATCTCGTCTTTCCACGCCCACAGGGCTTCGGAACCTAGACCTCCCTTCTCCACATCTACTTTCCCCCTCCAAATATTCTTCACGGCCTCGAAGAATTCGTACCGTTTACCCTTATCTTCCTCATCCTCATCCTCATCATCATCATCATCATCATCATCATTTCCAGCTTTTAAATGCTTCACAGTGCACTCCACCGCCACGGCACAGAACGCATGCTTCATTGTATCGGAAATTGTTTCATTTCCTAGTAGTAATTCTGTCTCTTCCAGTTGCTCCAATAAATCAAGAGTAGCATCAGTAACTGAATTGCGGGATATGTCAGCCTCGAGTTTCTTCAACAACAACGATTTTTTCAAATTGGGATTGTCATTCGGTGGAGGCACAGCGCGAAGCAGGGATTTCAGTGTCCGGTCTTCGAGTGGTTGTCGAAGAAGAAACTCCAGAACCCAATTAGCGATATCGGGGTCCAAATCCATCGGAGAAAAGAGGAAATTTTGGCTATACAGAATTTGAATTTTGGCTATACAGAATTCAATGAAAACAAATAAATTGAATTTTGGTTATACAGAATTCAATGAAAACAAATAAATTGAATTTTGGCTATACAGAATTTGAAAACTCACTATTTTTCACCCAATTTCAGTTGTGTTCCACCGTATTCAGGTGTCTCCTTCTTTAGCAGCGAACTGCAGAGAACGGAGGTGATAGCTGTGGTAAGAGGAGCGTGTGGAGGAGACGAAGCCGGGGTACGAGCGGCGGAGACGGCGGTGCGAGCAGCGGCGGTAGCAGATTGACGAAACTGAGGAAGAAGGCCGACCGGCTAAGGATAAAATAGGGTTAATGATGGGAAGGGTAGCTTTGAAAAATGACGAGGGTGAACTCAACGGTCATGGGGTAGACTCAACTCGTGTGAAGTCATATAAGACGGGGGTGCAAATAACCGTGTCCCACAAGAATTCATGCATCCCCAATTCAAATGAACTGTACTCCCTCACACTTTCAATATATGAATGTCCCATACCAATTTGTACAATTCATAAAAAAAGAAATATTGTTATAACTTTCACCCTCAAAATATACACATATTTACGTCATTACTTTTTCACACTCAATCTACTTTTTACTTTATTCATAAAAATTTACAAAACTACCCCTCAAAACATCACTCATTACACTTTTTCTTACACATTTATTAAAATGTGTCATCCCAAGGGTACAAGTTCCTCTAAGATGGAGGGAGTATAATTTAACGACCAACTATATACCCCCTCCATACTTGTTAAATACACGGTCCCTAAAAAGGGATTATATTAGATGTACTCCACCTAAAATACCTAATACTCCCTCCGTCCACAAAAAGTAGTCTCATTTACCTTATATTCTTTGTCCACCAACTGTAGTCTCATACACTTTATGGAAACTATCACCCTTCAACCATCACTTAATTACTCAATTTGTCATCAACTTTATTCACAAACAATCATTTTATTCACAATGGACCCCACAATACCCTATAATACCCTTACTTTATCTACTTTTTTCTTAAAACTTGTGCCCTCCTCCATGAGACTACATTTGATGGATGGAGGGAGTATGTCATTTTTCCTCAAAAATACAAATGTTAAAATACATTTTCTATAAACCCTAATTTTTTCCTCACTTCTTCATTCTTCATCTTCATCTTCATCTACCATGGATGTCCGCCGCCCGATCATCGCCCGCAGCCGCCCATTCCTCCTCTTTTTTTTCCCTTTAATTTCTGCAACAAATCGGCGGCGACGCCATCCCTCCTCCTTCACCCAGCGCCGCCGCCTCCTCCCCTACCCAAGGCCGCGCCCAGCCGCACTCCGCCTTCAAGTGCCCAGCGCCACCCGACCAAGCTCATTTCTCCTTTTTTTTTTTTTTCATTTTTTGTTCATAGGCGGTGGCGCTGCCCCCGCTGCCCCCGCCGTCCTACCTGAACTCCTCCTCTCTAGCCGTCATCGACATCGTTTGAGGTAGTTTTTTTTTCTCTTCCCCGCGACTCTTCCTCTTTTCTTTTTTTTTTTTAAATTTTCGACAACTCTCATTCGAAAATATACACTATTGTCGACGATAGTGTATATTTTCGAGCAAGAGTTGTTTTATTTTATTTTTCTTTCGACCAAGAATTGTGGAACATATGTTTTTCGTCGATAAAACAGTGTCGAAAAATGTATTTTTTAACAAAAATTATAAGTTTCTTTTTTTATTTCTATTTCTGGTGAGACGGCGGTCAGAATTAGTTAAGAGTTTTAATTTTTGAAACGGTGTATCTATCTATGACTAAATTTACTAGAAAAGTAAATTGAATATTTTACATATATACTTAATTAATAAATGCAGAGGAAGAGTATATTTAACAAAAAAACAAGTATGGAGGAGTATATAGCCTGCGTGACCCTAATTTAAGGCCATGTTTACCTTGAGCCTTTTCATGAATACTACTCCCTCTGTCCCACAATTGTTTGCACTCTTTCCTTATTCGTTCGTTCCACAATTGTTTGCACTTTCTAAAAAGGAAATTTTTTCATAAACTTCACCCTCACAAAATTCACATATTTACACAAAATGTAATTACTTTTACACTTATTTCAACCACTCTCTTTACTTTATTCATATAAGTTTACAAAATTACCCCTCAACACTACACTCATTACACTTTTTTTCTTAATAAGTGTGCCCACAAAGTGGTGCAAACACTTCCGGGACGGAGGGAGTACAAAACAGTCTAACAAAGTTGGCGTCGGTTATTTGCCATTCCAACAATGTTAGATGCGCTTCTCCTTCCATTTATTAATTAGATATGTATGTAAAATATCAAATTTATCATTTTATTAAAATATCTCTTAATAGATACACTCTTCTTTTAAAATTCAAATTCTAACACTAATTACACGAGCCGTTGTCGCCTCCCTCGTCGTCCCCACTCCCCACCCAAACAGTACCAAAAATTTCAGAAAAAAAAACTTAGAAATCCAAAAAAAAAAATAAAAAATTCAACAAATTAGTCTATTTTTTACACTGGTAATTTGTCGAAAGTATATATACCCTATTGTCGACAAAATTTTGCCAAAAAAAGTTCAAAATTTTCGACAATAGATGGTTGAAAATATACACTATTTTCGACAATAATAATATTTTTTTCGACCATCTATTGTCATTTTTTTTTAAAAAAAAATCAAACTTGTTGTTATAGAAAGGCGAGGTTGCAGGGCATGGGGGTCGACCGGCCAGGAGCGGCGATGGGGCAGTTTTTACCATAATGAACGAGGGATGGAGGGGGAGTGGTCGGCGATGGCGTGGGGGACAGACGACCGCATGTGTACAAAAAAAAGGTGGAGGACAACGACATTGGTGTAGTGAGGTGGTGGGCCGATGGCGTCCAACGGCGCGGTGTGGCGGCAGGTGGGGTAGGGTGGTTGGGTGGCTGAGCTTAAATGTAGGAGGTAGAAAAGATAAACGAGAGAGGATGAGAAAGAAATTATGAGGGTTAGGGGTGGGAAAAAAACCGAGAAAATCGAAAAATCGAACCGAAACGACGATTTTCGGTTTATTTGGTTCGGTTGTTCGGTTCAGTTGAATTTTTTTTAAATTTTGGTTTTTTCGGTTCGGTTCGGTTTATATTTTCCAAAAACCGAATAAACCGAACCGACCGAATTATAAATAAAAATAAATATAATTAATAAATATATATATATATATACTCATAGATCTAATAAACAATTAAATACTCATAGACCGGTTTATATTTTCCGTCGTTTCTTCCCCATTTCTGCCGAAACTGAAGAAACTAAATGAAGAAGCCGAAAAAGATAATGGAGGTAAGTTCAACATTTTATTTTGAAATGAATTCTCATAGATTTCCCGTTCTCTCAGAAATTGCTTGGGATATCTTGGGATATTTTTGTTGTTCCAATCTCAACGGTAGCTTAGCTTTTCCTGTTCTCTCATAAATTGCTCGGATTTTTTTTTGTTCCCATCTCAACGGTAGCTTCAGAATTAGTCTTTAGCACAGCAGGATGAGTGCTTGATGCATTTAGGAGTTCATTAAGTCCAAAAATAGTGCAATGTCTCATTTGTGCCTAAGATTGGTTTCGCAAAAAAAAGTATTTTCCAGTTGAGGTTGGAGAAATTCGGTTCGAACCGAACCGATCGAATTGTAATTCGATTCGGTTTTTATATAATTTCGATTTGGTTCATTTTTTTAAAACTTCGATTATTTCGGTTCGGTTGAAAAAAGGTCAGAACCGAACCGAATGCCCACCCCTAATGAGGGTTATGATTTTTTTGGATGAGTGTATTTAATAAGAGGGTTTTATAAAGATAAAACGATAGTTTAGGGTTTTTTTTTTTGGAGTAAATGTATCGGGGAAGTGCATATAATTAACATACTTGGTGGGGCAAATAACCCACGCCAACAAAGTTTGAATACTTTGGATAACAATATTTGAAGTGTGGGTTGGTTTAACTTTTTTTTTTAGAAAGATGATTTTATTAATGAATAGGATAAGCGTAAAACTTCGAGCTAGAGAAGCAAAATTCTTTAACCAATTAGGGGATTCTTTCTCAAACCAAACAGTCGGGTAAGAATTAAAAAAAAAAAACTACAACGTATTTGATAATTTGTTAGCTAAACGGGTCACATAATCGATCATGATAAAGCTTCTCAAACTCGTAATCTTTCGAATGCCCTTAGAAGTAATTCGAGTCTCCTTGACTATTTGCATAACTATGAGAGAACATAAATAAATATACATGAATGTACATTAATTCTCAAATCCCTTAGCTACGGAAAACTGAAGTGCCGTGAAGTTCTCTCGAAGTTCCACTACCAAGACAGAATCGAGCCATCGAATTAAGTGGTATGCAGCGGCATGAAGTACACCTCCATCTCCAACCCTAGCCCGTCGGCTGGACCCAACACATATAGGTTCATTGTAGTATGATAAGTATACAACTTAGTAGTATCGACATAGGACGTAAGAAAGCGTGGATCCCAAAAAACTATACATTGACATGATATTATCAAACCTCTAATTCATTACTTGGAGCAGAACTGACTGTGATCCAGGAATCTTGGTCAGACTCTAATCCTTTTAAACTCTATGGATGCAGTCAAATGTATAATAAAGAAGAAGATATATCATATTCTTGAGGGGTCACTCTTGAGGACATTTTGTTTTGGAGGAACAATACCATAGTGAGAGGTATTGCTTACGTCCTTAGAAATTTCGATCGTGCTGTACATTTTTTTGACGAAATTTATTTTAACTCTTTTTGGCGCTGTTTGGTTAGGGATTGTGGTGGATGAGATGGGGATGGGGATTGGAAAAATGTGGATGAGGGTAATCAATGAATAGTAATTGAATAAAAATTGTATTTGGATATAGATTGAAAAATAGGTGTGGATGGAGAACTTTATGTCAAATCAATAGTGATGTTGTATTATTTTATTATTGTTAGTTAGTAGAGTAATTAGGGTAAGGAAGAAAAGTAGGAGAGAGAATAAATGTGTGGAAGAAAAGTAGGAGAGAGAATAAATGTATGGAAGAAAAAGTAGAAGAGAGAATGAGTAATTAATATAAAAATATCATGATGTAATTGTATAAAAATAGGTATATATGTGTATTATAGGGGTGTATGAGTATTGAGATGAGTATTTGAATGAAGAGGGATGGGATGGGGGATGACTCATCCAAATCCGGATGGTCAATCCCAAACCAAACACACCAAGGGTTCTCACGCTTGGATTGAGAACTTGGCTAGCTTTCATTCAATTTAGAATTTTCTTTTTTGTTGAGCTAATGTTTCTAAAATAAATAAATAAATAAATTATTGATTAATGATTGTTAGTTGTTAACTTGTTACACAATAATTGCTTTGAATCACCTTGTGTACTCATTGTTCATATTTAGTAAAGACAAATTAGCATATAACAGAGAAATTTTTATGTATGTAAAAAGTGATTATGCTACACAAAAAAAGAAAAGAAAAAAAGTGATTGTGTATAATTTCTTGTCAAATATGATTAGATTATTATTATTATTTATTTATTGAGTCGCGCGTCACACTTGCATATTGCAATACTAGTTTACCCAAAACTTTATCTTTATATTGATATTTGCATACGAATAAATTCTTTATTGAGCTCAATATTAAATTCATATACAAGCTAAATGCAACGTATGCAATGTTTTCTTCCAACCTTAATATAGTTCTCCATCTTATACCAAACAACATTAACGTCTGCCATAGTAAATAAAATAATCGAGTTATGTTTTGTCCTGCATGCCCATGCCTTATTAATTTATCAACTTAATTTCTCATACGAAATGAGCATCTGTTATTATTATTCAATTACATATATGCTTGTGTGTGTATATATAATATATATGTGTGTGAATAATTCCGTGATTACAGCAAATCATAGCCATTAGAGAGATTCCACCATTATCCTGTCCCCTTCAAACCTAATCATACTATGATTACACTTTACAACATATATAGGCACACAATATATATGTAATAAATAAACTCACTAATATATCTTGGTCCCATAATTTTGTACCCCATTAGTTTTAAAATAAATAATGCTTTAATTTTTAATAAAAAAGGTGTATATATATATATATATTTATAAGTTTGTCTTTAATTATTAATTAATGAATAATTTTAGCTTATCATAAAGATAAAATATAAATTAAGAGTGTTTTTTAAAATTAAAAGAAAGATAAAATTAGTGAAAAAAATTATTTAATTATGTAAAAAATAAAATGTTAAAACATCATGATAGAACGGAGTAAGTATTTAACTAAAAGTATATATCAGATTAAAGTCAGCATTATATATAGGAAAGTGCAGCAAAACCTAACATGAATATATGCGTCCAAAAGAATATGTTATATATACTCATTAAAAAATCAATGCAAGGCTGCAAGGAAGTGAAGGAACCCTAGAAGACAAGACATTATTAAAATTAGATGGGACTTATTCTAACAAAATTAAGATAAACCCGACTAATGAGTAAATTAAAGACTTATTTTGACAACATTTACGTTATTATATATTGGTCCGAGTGGACGCTCATATTAAAATAACAATACTTATATATGTGGTAAATGTCTCATTTTTTTATTTCGAAATTTTGTTCTGTCATTACCGGATAAATTAATAAGTCGGGCATTTCCGGCCCACCAAGCAAAACCGGTAGTTTTTTGGTCACGACCAGCTACAGATAAAGTTCCATTAAAGAGCGTTTTCACGTGGGAGAACATATCTTTTTCACAAAAAAACCAAAGTCATTGAAATAGAATGATTTAGGCTTCAATCCCCCTGTTTGTTAGACGGTCGGAGTGCTACCTAAGAGGGGGTAGATTCGCTCAGAGATTAATGTCTGCCTAATTAGTGAAAGAAGTTGGGTTGGTCGGCTATGGACTCGAGTGCATGTTGTGCACTCTAGTCCATGTGACACTTTTTAGTTTTACTGACTTACACTTTTTGATAAATGGTGTTGCACTTTTCAATTATTAAACTGTATAATAATATTTTTAGTTATAGTGACTTACATTTTTTAGTAATATTGTGTTGTACTTTTCAGTTTAATAACTTACACTTTTCTTTAGACTAGAGTGCACAACATGCACTCGAGTGCATACTAGACTTTACCTTAAAAGTTTACCGTACCGCAGTTAATTTTTATAGAGTAGTTATATATTGACAAAATTTCTCATTTTCTCGTGTAGTTATATATTGACAAAATTTCTCATTTTCTCGTGTTTGGTCGATTATATCATTCTTTGTTCTTCTTTTTCATATATCTTTTTTCTTATATATTCCGTCAAATATATATATACCTTCCTTATATTTATTTTACAATTTCACGTAAGGTATTTCACTAGTTATTGATAGAGTCACTAATATCATCCTAATTCATATTTCAAATTTAAACACATATAGTACTTGAGCTATTAAAGTCTCTAAAGATTAGTGTAAGGGCAAATCAAGAAAGTACATGCATCTGTAATAAACTTGCATTGCTACAAACTTCTAATAAAATGAATTTTAATTTAATATTTTTTCTAAAAGATTCCAATATACATATAATAATTTAAAGGGTCACCGAGTAAGCTAGCTAGCGAAAAAGATATTGATACGATTTGTAACATATAAAAACGATTTTGCGGTTGTTGCATCATTGCATGCATGTGGAGAAGATATATGGTCCTACTAGAACCAACGCCATGCCATGTGCACCCTAACCAATATCACTTTTTTTTTTTAATTAATTTTTCATCTTAATTAATATACAATAATACTCCCATCGGGTTCCGTTATTTAAAAAAATGTAATAAATTGAGTGTTAGAGAAATAATTTTATAAATTTATATGAATAAAGTAATTAAATTAAGAAATTTGTTGGATTGAGTGTAAAAATAATGATATTTTGTGTAAATTTGTAAATATTATGATGGTGGAGTTTATGGAAGGATTTTCTTTTTAGGAGTGTGGAAACAATTGTGGAACAGACAAACAAGACAATTGTAGGACAAACGAATAAAACAAGTGTGCAAATAATTGTGGGACGGAGTGTGTACTTTTATTCACACCACCCTATAATCCTACCCTACCCCTCATGGACTTTTGGGCGGCTGTTAATGTTATCCCCATCTTTGTCTACTGTCACCTTTCATGTTTTTTTTAAACTTTTATGTCCCATTCACTATAAGTATCACCTTTCCCTCACTTTAACAAAAGCATTCTTAAACTCTATTGATTAGCTACCAAATATACCTCGATCAGAAATAAATTAAATGGCTTCTAAATCTGTTTATTTTGTCACTCTTACCCTCTTCATCCTACACATTATTGGCTTGCACATTGCCATGGCTGATTATGGAGGTTGGCAAAACGCTCATGCCACCTTCTACGGTGGTAGCGATGCTTCTGGCACAATGGGTACGTAACTTACTCTAAATTTAATTATTAATGTCTATAATATAATTATATTTAATTTCTACAATTTAATTGTTACCTAAATTGTATGCAGGAGGAGCGTGTGGATATGGTAATTTACTTGGTCAAGGTTATGGGACCAACACGGCGGCTCTAAGCACGGCCTTATTTAACAACGGGATGACGTGTGGCGCGTGCTATGAATTGCGATGCAGCGGCAATGGAGGGGTGTGCGTACCGGGCGGCACCATCACCATCACCGCCACCAACTTCTGCCCTCCAAATTATGCATTAGCTAACAACAACGGCGGCTGGTGCAATCCCCCTCTCCAACATTTTGACATGGCCCAGCCCGCTTTTCTTCAAATTGCTCAATATCGGGCCGGTATTGTCCCCGTTGCCTTTAGAAGGTACCTACTTATTTTCCCCTTATCGACTTTTTAGTAAAACAACTATTACCAATTTGAATTTTTAACTTCACAAAAAACATAATTTGAAATAGGGCTTACATTACATATATATATATATATAGATTGAAGCATTATTTAATTAATATAATTTTGGTGCAGGGTGCCCTGTATGAAGAAAGGGGGCATAAGGTTCACCATCAACGGTCACTCATTCTTCAACATGGTTCTAATCACCAACGTCGCGGGTGCAGGAGACGTCCATGCAGTCTCAATCAAAGGGTCCAGAAGTGGATGGCAATCTATGTCCAAAAACTTTGGGCAAAACTGGCAGAGCAATTCCCTCCTGAATGGTCAAAGCCTGTCATTTCGCGTCACCACCAGTGACGGTAGAACCGTCACCAGCAACAACGTGGCGCCGTCTAATTGGCAGTTTGGCCAGACGTTTCAAGGCACCCAGTTCTAAACCGATCGATTGCATTTTCCATCCAAATATGTAATTGTTTATAATCGAATTCTCTTATAACAGGATCAAATATTAATGATTGTTATATGAGATCATAAATCAAAAATATATAATTCCTAGCTAATTACCGTATTAGCTAGGACTGGAAAATCGATTGCATACATCATCAAAATTCCTAAATTTATATAGTAGATCGAGGGAGAGTTTGGGAATTGGGCTTAAAGCAGAGGTAGCTTATTTTTAGTACCCGCTTGGCCTTGTAATCATTTTAATAAGAGACTGCAATAATCTTTCGTTTGTATTACTGCTACATTAAAAGTTACCATTATATATATAAATTTGAGTTGCTTGTACTAAATTTCGATTCTTCACATGGCTAGGGTACACATATTTAGGGGTGTGCTACGGTCCAAAATCAGACCGGGACCGATTTGGATCGGGACCGGAATGTGTGCTAAAGGGCGGATCGGAGATCGGACCGGACCAGATTTTTTTAATTTTTTTAAGTTTATGGAAGCAAGAATAAGATTGATGAATTTGTGTATGAAAATTAAAGTGTTTGCTCTTCATAACGCCAATGTGAATTTTATTTACATTATTATTAATTATCTTTTGACCCTAAAAATAAATTAAATATGTTTGTTAAATTATATATTTACAAAAAAATGTAATAGATTTCAACACATTTCCACCAATTACTTGGTTCCAAAAAATAATTGAGAGTGCATTAGTAAAAAAATAATAATAAAAAAAATCCGACCGGAAAATTCCAGTCTTGGACCGAACCGAAATCCAAAATTTGTCGGACCGGAATATAACCGGCCGATCCGATTCCGGTCTTTTTTTCGGTCCGATTTTTTTTTTGAACACTCCTACACATATTGAATGAAGCTGAATTGAAAAGGAAATCATGTCGGATTTGATTGAAATCATTGAATGAAATCACTTTGTCTTTTACTATCTAATTTATTGACATATATATGTAAAAAAATAATCAAAGTCTTAATATTGAAGACAACATGTGTTATGTTAAAATACCACAAAAACTAGAATACATATATTGATTAACCAAAAACTTATCCAATCCCCACGTCCGATAGCCCATCTGCCACGCTGAAATAAACCGGGCCTTGGCGTTATCTTGGGGCCCGGGCTTGGCCAATTTTGAGTAAACCCATCAATAACCACCCAAGCCCATTTATCTGGCGGATTTAAGGGCAAGCAAACGCATCCTAGTAAAAATAGTTTAAGGTTGTGTTTGGATAAAGTGATTTGATTTGATAAGATATTTTAAATGAAAGAATTTAAAAATATATGAATTTTTAACGAACATTATTTTAGGAAGAAATTAAAATTGTCTCAATTTTAACTAAAAAACAGTGATAGAGTCAAATCTAAGTATTTAAAATCCACGAATTTAAATCTCTACATCTAAATTGAGCCTAATTAAATTAGCCAAACATCCCCAATTTTATTTTTTAATCAAGATTCAAAACCAAGTAAAAAAATTGTTGGGCCTAAGGCGAAAATTACTGGATTGGACCAAATGATAAGCCGTTATGGGCCAGATTCAAGCCCGGTGAATGTAGGGTTTCATAGAATCGCACATATATATATTTCTCGCGTACTTTCTCTCTCATCCTTCACAAGTCTAAACCCTTTGCAGGCAGCACAGAGCCGTGCCGAGCTCCCGAGATCAAATATCTGTTGATCGACAATGGTAATAAGCAATCTGTGCATATTCTTCTAGAAAGTGTTCAATTGCGTTTTGGTTATGTGTTTTCTTTATTCTACTAACTTCTTTTGGTAAATTTTCAGACCTTCAAGAGAAGGAACGGTGGACGCAACAAGCATGGCCGCGGTCATGTCAATTTCATCCGTTGCTCCAACTGTGGCAAATGCTGCCCCAAGGTATTTTGTTTTTTTACCTTCTTTTTCTGAACTTCAATTTTGATGTAATCTTTTCCAATGGATGGAGCTTGGTTTATTTCTGAATTATAAATCCGCTGTGGATGTCTTGGATCTGATTTTCGTCTTTATCTTTTATCTCGATTAGAGTTTGAATTGCACATGTCTGTATGCGATTTTCAGTTTCTTTTTAATTCGTGTCGCAGAATTGTTCTAGGTGTTTTATTTTGTTCCGAATACACATCATTCATTTCTCAGGTTGTAATATTTTGTTAGTAAATTTATCAGCTGGGCGTAGGCTTCTGATGCTATGATACATTGCATATAAAGTTTTTTGATGACCTGTTCATGTTGAATTTGAGATCTGTAGGAGTAAATCTCGCTCTGTGATTTTGCCAGTTAATCTGGGACAATGAGAACACTAAGATTGGGTTGATGTTTTTGCGAATTGTAAAGAAAAGCTCAAACCTTAGTTAAAGGATGTACTCCGTATAATACATTCACAGCCTGACCCGTCTATTTTCTTACATGATCTGACATTGACAATATAATTCAGAATTATCTTTGCATACTTGAATGATCTAATGCTATATTTGCACTAGATAATTACTGTTTTCGAAACTGTATTTGACAGGACAAGGCAATCAAGAGATTTTTGGTGAGGAACATTGTTGAGCAAGCTGCAGTTAGGGATGTGCAGGAAGCTTGTGCTTTTGATGGTAAGACTTTCAAATTATATAATTGATATATGGGCATAATTGTTTATGTCCTTTGTA
Source organism: Galeopsis tetrahit (assembly GCA_963675135.1). Taxonomy (NCBI): domain Eukaryota; kingdom Viridiplantae; phylum Streptophyta; class Magnoliopsida; order Lamiales; family Lamiaceae; genus Galeopsis; species Galeopsis tetrahit. Next base: position 63,535,975 of record OY776129.1, on the reverse strand, counting down.
GATGTGAAAAATTTCGAGGAAGGGATTGATCATGATGGAATGCATTCTTTTGCAGGATACACCCTTCCTAAACTGTATGTTAAGATGCAGTACTGTGTTTCGTGTGCCATTCACTCCAAGGTTGTGAGAGTCCGCTCTCGTACTGATAGGAGGAACCGTGAGCCACCACAGCGTTTCAGACGCCCAAGGGTCAGTTTAAAATAATCTTTCTTTTTATGTATGCATTATTTGTTCACTTTGTTCTGAGATTTTGTAAACACAAAATTATGACCCCCCACCACTAGACTCCAATACATCAGCCTTGGGAAATATTTTTAAAATTGCTTGATTTAGACTTTCAATGGCCTAATGACCAATCTTTATTTCAAACAACCCAGGTTGATATTCAAAAGTTTCCAAATTTTGGTTTATGTAAATTGTTTTTCAATATCTAATTTTTTGTGTTATTCTTCAAATTCACAGGATGATATGCCGAAGCCAGGTCAAGTTCCACGCCCTGGTGGTGGACCTCCTGCAGCTCCCCGTGTTTAAATGTTTGAAGTTCTTCTATTGGGTTTTTTGTTCTGCTTTGCAATTTGTATTTCCTGGTTTGACCATTATCTTCGAATTTAGTTCAGACCATGCACATTGTCTTTCAAATCATCATTGTCTTTCAAATCATACTTGCAATAGAGTTCTTGAATTCTGTAGAATGTTTTTATCCTAATTTTGAAGTAAAAGGATCACTGTCCTGTGACATTGTTTGCGTTATTATATTTTTACCTTGAATAATTCTTCTACTTGCAATTATATTTTTTGCATTAAAATTTTTTGTGTGGTGATAATCTATTGGAGTAATATTTTGTTCATTAATGTTTTACCATCTATGGACAACCTATTGTTTCTTTTAAATTAATTGGCCCTTCATTTTAATCTTTTTTATTACAATCTCCTGTTCTGAAATTAGTAAATTGTCATGTTATTGCATGTGTAGCTGGATAACCTCGACGAGTCTTGAGTTATGTAGTAGTAGTTAATGAATTTTGTCTTAATTCTTATCTATGTTGAGTATTCACTATGTCGTATAATTATTAACGAAATTAAATGCTGGATCCTCGACGGCTAACAGGATCTGTTCTATTTTACATAGGTGCTTTAGTTTTATATTATAAGCCATATACTTTATTAATTTCTTCAGCTAAAGTTACAAAAAATTTTGCACTACAATTTGTTCAGCTAAGGCATATATGTTTTTTGCACCAATAAAGAATATATTTTGCACCAATTGTGAACAGATCTTGTGCTCTGAGTAAAATAGGTTACATACGCCATTAAAAAAGTCCTCTTTCTTCACGTGCTTAACGACTACTTTGACGCCAAGAAGCTCCACCGTATCATTGACGACACCGGCCTCGTGAGGGTCGTTGTTCGACTTCTATTCGTAGGAGGGAGGGGTGGGGCGGAGTCGCTGGAGAGTTCAAGTGGGGTGGTGTTTGGAGGAGTCGCTGGAGAGTTCAAGTGGGGTGGTGTTTGGAGAAGGGGTGGAGAATTTTTTGGGGATGGGGTTAGAGTAAAAAAAAAATAGAACAGCTGCTATCATCAACGTCATTTGTGGTGGTCCTGGAGGGTCGGACATGTTATTTTTATAGAAGGTAAAATTGAAATTTTACAAATTATTTTTGTACTTCTTAGTATGATTTTAAAAATGTAACACTAAATTATAATGAGAGTCCTAAATGGAAGTAAAAAAAAAAAAAAAAACTCAATTTTGAAATGAGTTTGAGTTTATTAATTGAAACAAGTCTAATTACACATTTTCATAGTTATTAAGCGCAAAAAAATTGTGTTTTAATTTTACATTATTAATTACTGTATTTAAATATTCATGGGCTATAAGCCTAGAATTTAAGTTAGAGTTGTCACTGTGTAGGGTGAATCATGCACTCAATCTATTTTTATAATGTAGAATCGCATTCACTCTGTATAACAGAAAAACTCGTTTAAAGTAACAAATTTGACAACGGTCTAATGGAAGCACAACATTTTTTAAGCGTTAAGCGTTGAAATATTTTCCATGTTTTTTCGTAATTTGGATGTGTTTGGTTTGGGATTGGTCCATCCGGATTTGGATGGGTCATCCCCCATTCCATTCATTTTCATTCAAATATCAAATCACTCCTATAATACACCGTAACATTTATACACGAAATAATGATTTATTTGTCAATCAGGTTATTGTATGTACGGGAAGCTTATAGACGGACAAAATAACACATTTCGTACATACAACAACCTGATTGACAAAGTAACAAGAATCTTATAAACTGACGGAGGAAGTATATAAATTTTACGAATTGGTTCACAAATTTATTGTCGCATAAATTTGTTTATTTATATTAATGAGTCATCTTGAACATGTTCAAGTGAATATTTTTCGAATCATAATTCCAACAGCTCCTGCTTGCGGTTGGATTTGATTAAATTTCACTCACAAGTGCATTGCAAACAATTTGGATGAAGTTCTTTGTATTCGTTTACACCTGTAATTTAATTTCCACCAAAGTTTGTTTTTAATTACTAGATTTTGTATTTTTTGGCAGTTGATTCAATCTAAATCTCACATGATGTTACATTGGAGCCACGTGAGTTGATGATGTTCTAACACAAACTTCACGTTTATCTCAATGCTATCTTTTGTTGCGCGTAAGACAAAAAAAATGGAATATTTTGAATAAACCTTGTCTTGTTATATTAGTATAAAATAAAAAAAATTGTAGATAAATATGTGAAATTACGAAAAAGCATGCACAAGCCTCTATTTATAGTGCTAGGATGATGCATGTTACAACAAGAAAACCATGGTCAATTAGAGCAAATTTTAACTCAATTTCGACAACAAAATTTCAATTAAATTACTTTTTTTTAGAAGATGAAAAACACCATCTCATACAAATTTTAATATTGTTTTGCCCATAAACTAATGCTTTATTCTATATAATTTTTTTTTTTTTTGGGTCAGAATTGAATGAAAATGCACTAGTGTTACACGAAATTTAAAGAGCTGTTAGAAAATTTAGAAGAAACATTTAAATTTTTAATGATTCGGAGCTTTAAATGGATACTCACAATATTACATTTTGAGTCACTATCACCGCATAACTGAGTTGCCCCCACACGAAGATGTGCCAAAAATGGGTTCAGAATTGTTGTGTTTGGACTTCAAGAAAATGGAATTGTGTTTTCTCCACGCCAACTCTATTCTTCTTGTTTCATTTCAATAATTTTGGAGTACATTCTTTTCCTTTAAAAATAACTTTTCAGTTAGCAACTAGCTTTATTAAGGGAGTATTTAAATTGATTGATGTTCTAGCTTATTAAGGAAGTATATTAAAGTTGATTGATGAATTAAGGTACCTGAAAATTGAGTATACTTTTGAAAATGAAGTGTTTTGAGTTAATAGTGGGCGTTTTTCCAACTATTTTGTTTATGCTAGGTGGTAGGGCACTATCCAATATTTTTACCTTTTTTTATTTTATTAATTGCGTTTGAATTAAAAATACAAGTGAAGAAAAATAATTATGACCTCCAAAAATATGTGTGTTGTGCAGTGCATTGTTGTCCAGCATAGATAAAATTTAATTTATATATCTCGCTAATTTCTCTCCCAGTACCTTTCCATTCACAGAGTTCATTATTTTTTTAACGTTCGTTATATAACTATGGATCCATATTCAATATACATTAATGTAATATTCGCTCCGTTTTTTGATAACACTTTATTCATTTTTTTGTCCGTCCTAAAATATAATTCGATCTTTTTATTTTTGAAAAAGTATAAAATGTTCAAAATACCACTGTTTTAAGGAATGATTATTGCGTTGTCTATTATTTTTTGGATGAATAGAGTATTAAACAATTACCATTTAAGATAACACGAGAAATAAAATAAAGCCATTGATCAGCGCCTATTATGTGCTCAACCCTATAGAATATTGAGATATTCAAATTCAGATCGAATTCATAAAATAAAATAATAAAAAGAAAAAAAAAAAACTGGTAAAAGCGTGTGCATTGCAGTAGGGCCTCATCAAATGAAGAACATATTAAATTCTTGGACACCTGGTCAGATAATTCGGTACTGAAAAAATTGTGGGTCTAGTTCAGTACCTAAATTTATTGTTCTGTTTCAATTTAAATTCAATTGGTAAAAAAAAGGGAGTGACTCATATTGATCTAATTAAAATTAGGTTCATTTAAAGAATAATTTCTTTGTTTATCGCTTTTGGACTTGCATTTTAATTTAAAAAAATTATCTTTTTAGCTATCTTCTTGCACTTTTCTTGAAATACCTATTTCTAAAATTTTAATTGAAAAATATATTTTGCACAATAATTTTTCATCACTAAGCGAGAGGATTATATATATTAATTTTTACTCCCTGTATTACGATAATGGAGACAAATATTCTTCATTTTTTTAAATATATTTCACATAATGAAGAGTATTTGTAAAAAAATGTTACTCCATTTACAAATAAGTGACATTTTGATATCCTATACTTGTACACAAGTAAATGACGTTTTAATATTTTTACACTTTTTCTTTCAATTTTACTCTCTTTTTAGCTTTATAAAATATTCATAATAACTAACTCACCTTTATTAATTACCTGAGATCTCCCTCAATCTTACTTTTTTTTTTGCATGGTAAGTTTTTTTTATCTTCATACAAACTTGTCAATATATGAATATATTCTATTTTTTAATAGAATATGTAGAAAATATAATATATTTATAGGAAGCTAAAATTATTGGGAGTGCTAAGAGAATTTCATCCATTAATTAAAATCAAACCTGTTACTCCATATTACATATCCTTTTTTATTTTTATAAAAAAATAAAAAATTAAAACGTCATTTATTTGTGAACGAATGAAATAGAGTATAAAACATGAAAAACTGAAAAGTAAAATAAAATGGAGGGAATAGAGAGTATTTGATTCGATGATCAAGAGACTTCGTCTGAAATTTACTTGTGTTGAAAATTTCCTCATGGAAATCCAATTTGACATATTTAATAAATCAAATAACTTAAAATTATGTAAGTTTAGTCTGACTATTATAAATAAATGTTTTTATATGGTGCGTGATTTGAGGATGTTACGTAATAAAAGTAATCAAGGTTGGAACACTGTTCCTACTTAAGAAGAACTGTTCCTAATTAAGAAAATAAAAAAATGTTTTGGACTCTCTGATTAGTTGCGAAGTAGGTGAAAATATATACTTTAATTTAAATTCGTGTGGAGACCAATTTTTTCACAAAAGAATTTGTCTTTGATGGACTCACTCCATATTGAATCATTGAAAAGTCTGTGTATATTCACACAAACTTATACTCCATAATTTATTGACACCTTGCATAAAAACAAAGTCGCCATATCAGCACTGTTTATTTCACAATCATTAGATTAATCAACAAAATTAATATATTTATAGGTAAAACAATATTTTTTTTTGTTAAAAAACTCGTGTTCCTACATAAGTTGGATAATTGATTGGATCCAATAATTTCCAAACATTTGCCAACCTGCCCAATATTTTAAATACTTTTTCGCAAATAATATTTTTGTTACTCAATGAGAGAATATACAATGATAGGCAAAAATATATCAATAAGGGTAACTCGAATGCAGCTCTCGAAAAATAAAAAAAATAAAAAAGAAAAGTCAATTGAAAATTTGAAAATGATAGATTGAGAGCAACAAGTAGATGCCAAATTTTCTCTTCTAACATTTAGGGGGTGTATTCAATTGAGATTCTGTTGGATTTTTTTGGACTTTTAAAATCTGGGGGTATTCAATCCGGATTTTTAAAAGTCTTTCAAAATTTTGAGGTATTCAATACGGATTTTAAAAAGTCTTTAGAAATTTTTAGGTATTCAACAATCTATGGATTTTAATACTCTATGGATTTCGTTGGATTCTCCTTAAAAAATATAAATAAATTTCACTATTCAAAATCTCTTCTAAAAACTAGAGATTTCAGCGGATTCTCTCAGAAGGCCCTGAAAGAGAAGAAAAAAAAAATTTGTTGTTCTTCTAACAAAATTTCAAAGTCTCCTTCGAAAGCACACATAGACATTCTTGCACAGCCCTCTTCTTCAAACGAAATAATATCAAGAAACGTAACTATGTTCTTCAATAAGCATAACAGATTCTTCACCATCATTATTATCGTGAAAAAGATTACATCTCTGTATTTTAAAATTATGTTCTCTCCTTAAAAATTATAGTATATCGGCACAGTTGACACCGTTAGGTTAGCAATAATATATTCTTGATCGCCTAATTTATACCATTGCCAACATTTATTCACGATCTTAAAGTTAGCACGTGGTGTTCTGATATCATCTAAAAGATTTTGGTGGTCAAGGTCGTTACCCCAGAAATGCAATTTGTCATTCACAATTTTCAAAACCCACCTCTGTTCTCATTTCAAACACAAGCAGAGTTAGTATTGGCTGGATTACATAACTTTCTTCGGAAAGAATGTCATGAATTTCCAATCGAATATGAAAAAGATCAACATTCACCACATCTCTACATGGAAGAGAAATTTTGGAATTGCTTTCTCAAAGCCAATTACAACACAGAACTGAAGCCGAGGTATAACCGTGGAAATGAAGATGAGAATAATAATGATGAATAATATTTTTTTTTAACTAATATATTTTTGGTATTTTTTCTAAATAATTTATATAATTTTTTTTATATACAAGTGTGTTCGATATATGTTTGCACCCATAGTTTTAGGGGCGTAGTTTATGAAAATTCATGTAAATTAATAAAAAAATGTGTATTTTAAAATCCTGTCAAATCTATGAAAATCCATATAAATCAATAAAAAAGTCAGTCAAACTCTGCATAGAGTCTATAGATTTTCTAAATCTACTGACTTTTTAAATTTAAAAAAAATCCAACAGAATCTCAATTGAATACACCCTCCTTAATGTAATTTAAAAAATATATGTATATAGTTATTTTTTAGTTTTTGTGGGGAGTGGAATATGATTCTTGTTCCCACCCCCACAAGAAATATAATCGAGGACTCTCATCTTATTTCGGGCGGATCCCCGTAGGAATGAAGATTCCTCGTTTATAACATGTGAAATGATGAATTTGGTTCGACAACCTATTTTAGCAGCTAAGTGTTGGATAAAATTGTAAGAAATAGTATGGATTTGTCAATCACGTGGAGTATTAGTGAATTTCTTAACTTTAAAGAATCACTATGTGCATACTTTGTATGAGAATTATCCAAATATAAGGACAAAGCGAGCCATCACATGAAGTTATGCGTTGCAGTATATTTATATTCTTAAATGTGATTTATTATTTTAATTAAACCATTAGATTTCAACACATGAATAACCTCTAGGTTTAAAACAGGCATGTTCATCATATGGAATTTCCCTATAAAAATTCAAAGTCATATATATAGTCAATTTTAGTCTATACTTTTCAATTTTCAAGAGAGTAAATATAATTCACTTTTCAGAGTGGTTGACTGATGGATGGACGAACCTGACTTTAAAAAACTGGTGGAAGAATCTTGGAATCAGAACTCGACTAGTGGCTGGGGTTCGTACGTTGTTAAGGAGAAGCTCAAGGCACTGAAACAGGCGATCATGAATTGGAGTTTGAAAGGGAGGTCTGAGCTGGACAAAGGTATCAAGGAAGCAGAGACCTGTCTTCAGGATTTGGATGCTAAACTGGAGACGCAAGATTGGAACAATTCTGATGCCAAGTTGAGACGAAGCACTCTTGCGAAGCAGGACTCATTTAGAGTAAAAAGAAATAGATTGGCATTCCAAAAATCGAGAGTTCGGTGGCTACATGAAGGGGATGCCAATTCAAGCTTTTTCCATTCTGTTGTCAACATAAATCAGCGACTCAATGAGATGAAAGGCCTATATGTCAATGGAGAGTGGGTGGAAGGAGTATCAGAAGTCAAAGAGGGTGTGTTTGTGTTTTTCAAAGAGGCATTCTCAAACCCGTTAAAGACGAGACCCCGTGTTGAAGGGATTACAAGCTCAACGATAGATGAGGTTGCAAATTCACTATTATGTGGCAATTTCTCTAGAGAGGAGGTGAAGAGAGCGGTTTGGGATTGTGGGAGCAAAAAGAGTCTGGGGCCTGACGGGTTCAATTTTGGTTTTGTGAAGGCGTTCTGGGAAACGTTGGAGAATGATTTCTTCCGTGCAATCTCAGAATTCCATTCCAACGGACGATTCGCAAAGGGGATCAACTCTTCTTTTGTATCACTTATCCCTAAAGTTCAAAATCCGGTATCCTTGAGAGAATATAGACATATCTCTATTGTGGGTTGCCTATATAAGATCCTCACGAAAATTTTGGCCTTCAGAATCTCTAGGGTTCTTGAGCAGGTGATTTCTCCCAACCAGTCAGCCTTCATCGGTAAGAGAAACATTTTGGATGGAGTGGTAATCGCCAACGAAGTCGTCGATGAGGCTGCCCGGGTCAAGAAGAAGATTGTCTTATTCAAACTGGATTTCGAAAAAGCGTATGACTCTGTAGATCATGTATTCCTAATTGATATGCTTCGGCTTTTGGGTTTCAACCCCACCTGGTGCTTGTGGGTTAAAGAATGTATTGAATCAGCATCAGTGTCCGTCTTAGTCAATGGGAGCCCCACAAAAGAGTTCAAGATGGAGAAAGGCCTTGGCCAGGGTGACCCGTTATCACCGTTCTTATTTACCATTGTTGGGGAGTGCCTCAGTCTCATGGTGCAAAAGGCTGTCGACAGTGGAATATTCATGCCTGCGGTCGTGGGAAAGAATCAAACGAAGGTCTCGCACTTGCAATTTGCGGATGACACATTGTTCTTTGGGGAGGCAAGCAGTAGAAACCTGTTGGTCCTGAAAAGTATCCTCAGAATGTTCGAGGCATGGTCCGGGCTGAAGATTAATTTCCATAAGAGCACCTTGTCGGGCAACAATGTGGACGAGACAGACCTGAAAAGCTGGGCTGGTCTTCTAAATTGCAAAGTATCATCTATGCCACTAAAGTATCTGGGCTTGTCGATTGGTGAAAATAGGAGAAATGCGCAGAGCTGGGAAGACATCAAGGACAAAGTGGAGAAACGTCTGGACCGTTGGAACGACAAAGCTCTCTCTTTCGGAGGTAAACTCACCCTTTTGAAATCAGCACTCGCTAACCTACCAACCTATTCCCTGTCCCTTGACCGAGCCCCTACCAAAACCATCAACTCCATCATATCCCTACAACGAAAGTTCCTTTGGAGTAACGACAACCTAAAGGAGAGGAGGATACCGTGGGTTTGTTGGGATACTATTTGTAGAGAAAAACAAAAGGGGGGCTGGGAGTCAAAAATCTTAATTTGTTTAATTTATCTTTGCTAGGGAAATGGGGTTCGAGGTGTCATAGGAAAGGGGGTCAATTGTGGAGTGAGGTACTGGTGTCTAAGTATGGGTCTTTTCGGGAGTGTGTCGAGTTTTATAGGAATTCTGGGAAGTGTCATAAGAAATGGTCTAAGTGGTGGGCAAGCATAGTTAAATATGTTGGGGTTAGTGAGTGGTTTAACAATAATATCTCTCTAATGATTTGCAATGGTGAGTCTACAAAATTCTGGGAGGATAACTGGGCGGGGGGAGAAAAGTTGAAGGATATATTCCCTAGGATGTATAGGCTTGAGTCTGAGAAACAGTGTTTGGTGTCTGAGAGAGTTAGATGGTCAGAGGGAATTAAATGTGTTGTTTGGAATTGGAGTAGGAATTTACTAGATAGAGAAAACACTGTTGTTCGCGATATTTGTGTTATTATTGACAAGTACATTAAACAGTCATCAGAGGAGGACTATTGGACCTGGAACTGTGAGAAGGATGAGAACTACTCAGTAAGATCAGCATACTCAATTCTGCAGGAGGATCATTCTAAGGACAATTCGGAGCTGGACGAGCTCAGACACATTTGGACGAAGGGCGTTCCAAGTAAAGTCACGACATTCTCACGGAGATTGCTCCAAGATAAGATGCCCACGCTAGTTAATCTCAGGAAAAGAGGGGCCTATAATGAACACTTCTCTCTGGCGTGCAAACTTTGCTGTAACGATCCGAAAGACACAGGTCATCTCTTCTTCTCATGTCCCTTCTCCAATCGGGTGTGGGGGAAGATTTATGAGTGGCTTGGTAAACCTACTATACATGGAAGCACAAGGAAATGATTGATAAAAGCAAGGAACGCATTTGGGAGAGCATCTGGCACGGAACTGTTTGGAACATATGGTTAAGTAGAAACGAAGCGGCGTTCAAATGGGAGCAGCCAAACGAAGGGAGAGTAGTGGACAATATCAAAATTACGACCTTCAGATGGTTTAAGGCACATAGATTGGTTCATCAATGGATATCCTTCGAGGATTGGAATAGAGAACCTTTGTATTGTTTGAGTTAGATATTATCCTTATTGTGAGTTTGTTTTCTTTTATAATGTAACTTACATTGTAACTTTGGGGGTATTCCTGATACCCATGAATAATAGATTTGCCGTTCCCAAAAAAAAAAAAAAATTCACTTTTCAACATAAGTTGTCAAAATATAGTTATATGATAAACTCATTATGTCCTTTCGAAAGTTATCAATTTTGCTCATTTTTTTTTGGCAACATACACTACCTCTCTATCTTTTGATAATTTTCTCATTTCTACTAGTTTCCAAAAAGGGAATGGATAACTTTAATTGAAATTGACGAAAAAGAAAAGTTGGGTAGTTTTCATTGAGACGGAGAAAATATATTTTTTTAATGAATGTGCATAAATCAAAGGAACAATTTTTAAAGGATGCAAATAATTACAAAATTAAAATTTTTTAATTTCACAATATATATATTGTAAATTTTAAATATATTTTGCAATTGAAAAAAAAAAAAGGGTGCAAAAGTCGCGATTTTTATGTAATTAACCCACTAGTGCTAGACTAAGACCTAGATAATGGATCTTACGAATCTTCTATGGAATAATTTGGTTACACTGTATAACTAGTCAACTTTTTCAAGACAAAAACTAGCAGTAGGAGATCATTTTCAATGTATCTACTATCTTGTTATAGGATGTGTACTTATTCATCGTCATCATCGATTAATTAGAGAAATTTGAAAATAATTAATTATGCCTATGTTCACGTTTAATTAATTCACTAACTCAATTTTTTTCATGAAAAATAAGAGTGAAAGAATGGCATTAGGTTGAGTCTATGTATTTTAAATTTACAATCAAAATTTACTCCACTGAATTTAATTTAAAAAAAACTGAATTTTAAATATTTATGTTTTAGTCCATTTTTTTAATAGTTATAATAAGAGAATTTTAAATTTTTACTAAAATTATATCATTTGAAATTTATGTATTTTTATATACTATCATCATGTAATAAAAATATAAAATATAAAGATGAGAGAAAGTTGACAATTATGTTTTAAATATTTATGTTTTAGTCCATTTTTTTAATAGTTATAATAAGAGAATTTTAAATTTTTACTAAAATTATATCATTTGAAATTTATGTATTTTTATATACTATCATCATGTAATAAAAATATAAAATATAAAGATGAGAGAAAGTTGACAATTATGTTAATTTCCACGATAGTCATGAACAAGTGCAAGTCGGACCCATATCAATTTCATAGCACATTTTTAATCACATAATTGATTCGAATTAGTAACATTTTCTACACATATTTGAATGAGTAAATTATGTTTACTCTATTGAGGTTTAGTTTATAAATTGTAAAACACTTGCGAGGTCTACTAATTTTTATTTGATAAAACAAAATGGATTAAAGCTAAAAATTTAGTAGGAATTCATTTATTTTTATTGATACCATATCTCAACATAGATAACTCATCATGACTCTATACTTTTTTTTTGGATAGCTCTATGAGATTAAACACAATAAATATAGGATAAAACATTCTTTGAGAAAGTTTAGGCTGTACAGCCTGTACTTATCATCCTTTAATTGTGGATAAGGCCATAATAATTCAATATGAAAGAGGAAAGTCACATAGGTTATGGGAGAATAGATAATAGATTTGTCCCAAGTCAAAAAGTAAATAAGAATAATACACAAATCTTCAAATAATAATAAGTGTAACTATTATTAATAATATTTAATACCCATAATAACTTTCTTTAATTCCTCCAAAATATAATTTTTCTAGGACAATAATTATAAAATAATATATATGAAATGTTGCATGTCAGTTTGCAAATTATATGTGATTGATAATTGATAAGGGATTTTGTGAATTAACTTTTCAAATGTTACCTTCTCGTTTTTTTTTTAAAAATAAAATAAAAATTGATTATAGGGTATTTTATGAGTCAATATATATTTTTCTTTTTAGAAAGCATGAGTTCGATATTTCTAAAACTGCAATTGTAGAATATTTACTCAATTGGATAAAATCTAATTTAATGAGTCAATATTTTATTTCATTAGGGATAAAATAGTACTATATGCGAAATAGTTTTATTATGGTATATAACGATTGATAATGGCTCTTAATTATTAAGTTTTATGGCAAACAAATCGAGAATGTAATTACTACTCTCCCATCTCATAATAAAGTAACACAAATATCATATGCACGCATGTGAAAATAATATATTTTGGAAAGAGAGTCGATTAATAATAGTGAACAATATATACTCAATCTTCGAAATAAAATCTCCCACAACTTAAATATGAGGAAAAAAATATAATGAAGTACTAAAATACCAAAGTGTGGTCAATTAAATATGTCATGTGACACGCACATGTATAAATAAAGAAGGACATTTTTTTAAGGAAAAACTGAAAGTGGAAATAATACTCAATCTTCTTACAAAAATCTTGAGACGTGTATTTTGTAAATGTAATTTTTTAAAATCAAATAATTAAATCAATTATAATTACAAAAATATTCCCCTTAATTTTAGTAATCACCCCTTGGTAAATCTAATTCAATGAATGTAATTTGTGTAATATTTTAAAAGTCCGTTTTATAAGGTAAAGTTTTCTAGACTAAAATAAAATCATTTTTATTTTGGTATATAACCCCCTAATTGTACTAATTTATTTAATTTGTGTAATCTTAAGAGTCATTTTTTAAAAAGCACACCATCTTTTTTTCCGAAAAAAAAAAAAACTTTCCAAAACTCTAATAATGCCTTTCCAATTTCTATTTAACCCCTTAAATTTGTTATTATTTTGATATAATTAATATTCTAATATATTTGATATAATTAATATGCTAGGATTATATTCTTATTGCATTATACTTCTTCTATGTGCCCATAGTAAAAAACCATTAAAGCTACATTCTCATTACATTATACGATCATGTACACGTGTACAACTTATGCGATGCACGTGAGAATTTATTTATAAATTTTGTAGTAGTACAAACTTATGTGTGATATTATTTATTTGAGTTAAAATCTCTAAAAAATAAATAAATTAAAACGCTTGTATATAACCATAGAAAATAATAATACTACTATAAGTTTAAAAAAAAGACAAATAGTAGAATCAGTTCAACTTTATTTATTACAAAGTTCCACAAGCGTAACCGAGTAGAAGCCACCAAAACGACTGAGTAAGACACGTCAAACGACGACGTTAGGTTTGCGATTATTTGATTAGGCCCGCCTATTTGTGTTGTGTCCTTCCCTCTTTCATTTCGTCGCGTCCGGATTTGTGCAGGGCCATATTTAGATTTTTCTAAACCAGCAAAAAAGGGAAGAAAAAAAAAAGAGGAAAATAATCGAAACATATACATACACATGTATATATAGAGAGAGAAGGAGAGAGAGAGAGAGGAGGCTGGTTGTTTTGGTTTGTGTCATCTTTCTGCAAATAACTGAAAAAGGAGGAGATGTTTGGAGGAAGATGAGAATTACAGTTTTCTTCCTTTCTCCGGATTTCTCGTTCTCTCTCTTTGGTTTTTTTTCCGAATAATTCATGTCAAAAACCTTCTTAATTCTTCCCATATGTGTACACGTTAACCCCAATTTCTAAACCCTTCTGCCTTCCAGAATTATCTATTTTAGAATTCTCTAATTTTCACGTAACGACAAAAGCAATGGCAAACCTTTTCTATTTAATTTTTCCATAAAACGACATAGCTGAACCAGTGAATGAGGGCGATCATGGCGAGTTGTAATTTCTGATTGATGTTATTTATTTTCTTTTGGTTCTATGCTAGTAATTAAAATCAGATATGGGTGAACTTAAGGTGGTGAATTCAAACGGCAGCGTTTCGATTGATGAGAACCGTTCGGATTTGGGGCGGAATTCGTCTCCTCCGCCTGATCCGGCGTTGATTATCGAGGAGAGTTTATCTGCTGCGGAGGAAGCGGCGGAACAAGTGTTGAATTGCGTACACCCCACACTTGACTCTGAGGAGAAAAGAAGAGACGTTATTGATTACGTTCAGCGACTCGTCAAAACTAGTCTTAATTGTGAGGTAATCAGTCTTCTGATTCTATTTTACCAATTAAATTAGTAGTTCCTTTTTTTTTTTTTTGAATTTTATATATACATGTCAGTGGAACTGTGGATGGTAGGTGGTATTGTTCTGCTGTTTAAGTTTATTAATCACGCTTTTCACCTTGTAGGCTAAATTCCAAAGTGGTGGTATATTTTTTGCAAATAATGATGCTTGTTGAGAATTGTGATGTGTACTTGTTTATGAATCTGAAAAAATTTAGGCTTTCTTATATGGTTATGAATAGTGGGTGATTCAAACTTAGGCCTCATTTGTTTGCTTGCTTAATTGTGTCGAATACTTCTACGATTTGTTAGATAATCGTGTCGTGTTATGGAAAAGTAGATTATGATAGGCTCCGAAAAATCCGGGATTGAGATTTGCACACGAGTCAACGGCCTCGTATTCTTAACTCGATTTTTCCATTTGCAAAAAGAAGAATGCCACGGCGGAATTTTATGGTCAACGTGCTGATTTGGAAAGAAAAAAAAGGACATTTAAATGAGTTTGTCTATATGTTGTCGCCTCGATTTCATGACCGTGATATAGGTGTAGTATCCCTTTAGATACTAGATTTACCGAACTTTTTCGTGCCAGGTGCAATAGCCTACCTTTCTTTGTTGTTAAGCTCCCTCCTGAATTTTATTTTTCTTTTAGAAAAGTTGTGAGAACCTTATGTGTAAGGTTCTGCCTTGCTTATCATGAATATCACTTGACTGATGTACAAGCCCATATCTGGAGGAACACTACAAACACAGGACTGAAGTTAGGGAAGTCATTCGACTTTTCTCTCCTATTTAATTTTGTAGAAATGTCCTGATGTGATAGTTTGCTCAAGGGTGAGAGGATTATCTGCATAAAAGCCTCATATGCTCTTTCAGCTAAATATTGAGGATTTGGTTCACATTGTTAATTGAATCATTTTATATCTTAAAAAAGGATGTTTCTTTGTCTAGTCTTAATTGGATAAGGAAGTTTCTGAAACAATGTAGAAAGATAATAGATCTTATATGCACAGTAATATGTGTTAATGGACTATTTATTTTCCTTTTTAAACTCAATTGTTTAATGCTGACATGTTGATGTTCATATCAGGCTGTCTCCTATGGGTCAGTACCTCTAAAGACATACCTACCTGACGGTGACATTGATTTGACTATCCTCAAAGGTCCTAATGTTGAGGAATCTTTGGCCAACGATGTTCTTTCTCTTTTAGAGGATGAAGAGCAGAGTCAAAATGCCGAGTATCAAATTAAGGATACACAATTTATTGATGCTGAGGTAGTCCACTTTTTTATTCTTCGCAGAAGCCATGCTAAAAATTGCTGACTGTCTCAATCTACTAAATTTAGTTTTTCAACATTCATATTTTTTTACAACTATCGTTTGTCCTTGGATTAAGCTAGCAATAGATAAGATATATCATGGAATTTTATGTGGTTTCTATCATATTTGTCAGTGTTCGTTCTCTGCTCTAGCCATCTTGGATTTAAATCTTTTAATCATCCAAAGTTGATCTCTGGTTTTCAATTTGAGATTCTGGGTAGGCTCTAACGAGTAAGTTAAATATTACAACTTATATTTAACATATAAGTCAATGGCTACTAATCTAGTGGAAAATCCTGTTGATGCTGAAGCTTCTATTCTTATTTCTTTCATTGGTTCATCTGTTTGTTTTTATTTTTCAATGTAGTGGTAAGTGTGACTTTCATTCCATCTTTTAAGGATTGTCAAAGTAATCCTTTTGGCTTAATTATAAGTCGCGGCACAGCTGCGAAATGTTTACTTTGTTTAATTAATTTTATGATGAATGGCTGCATTCATGCCCTTGGTGTACACTATCGTTTTGAGGCGTTGCCGCGTTGGACTGATCATGTCTCTTGATGATAGGTCAAACTTATCAAATGCATTGTGCAGAACATTGTGGTTGACATAACTTTCAATCAGCTTGGCGGAATTTCTACGCTTTGTTTCCTTGAGCAGGTAGCACAATGGTGACAGAAGAGTGATTGTGTTCTCTACTTTTTTGTGTGTGTGGTGCATGCATATATATTGTGATTCTGCCATGGTACCTCCTCTGTCACGATAGTGACTAAAGACTGATGAATTCATTTTGAAGTGTGTTAGTATGGTTGTTTGGAATGGAGATGTTGGAAAACTGGAGGGTTGTTTTTTAGGCAATAAAAATTAATTTGATACATTAGGCGTTCTATAAGATTGATGATTAGTTATGATTATGTGCTGCAAGGCCAGGATCTTCAGTCCCATTTAAAATAATTCAGTATAATAATAATAATAATAATAATAATAATAATAATAAAGTCTCATATTATTTGCCATCCCTCTTGTTGCTTAACATCATTTTTTTTTGGACATGTTTACTTGTTCAGGTAGATCGCCTTGTTGGGAGAAATCATCTCTTTAAGCGTAGCATTATCCTGGTCAAAACTTGGTGCTATTATGAGAGTCGTATCCTTGGTGCACACCATGGTTTACTTTCTACATATGCTTTGGAAACACTTGTTCTTTACATATTCCATTTCTTCCATTCGTCGCTAAGCAGCCCTTTAGCGGTAACTACCTGTGACTTAACCATATTGACTCTTCAAATTATATGCAAATGGATGGATTTATCAGATTATTATCATTGTTGGTTCTTTCTATATAGGTGCTCTATAGATTTTTGGATTACTACAGTAGATTTGATTGGGAGAATTATTGCATCAGTTTGAAAGGTCCCGTTCGTAAATCATGTCTACCTGATATAGTGGGTGAGCAAACTTCTTCAATGATGAAATCTTGCCACAGTTGCTACAATTTATTACTCGTATTTTTTTTCTAATGGATTTTTTTTCTTAATTTTTATGCAGTAAAGATGCCTGAAGATGGGTGGAACAGTGTGTTACTTAGTGAAGAATTTTTGGAGAATTGCATGGATATGTTTTCAGTTCCTAGTAAGGTGCCTGATGCAATCACAAAAGTGTTTCAGCCAAAACATCTGAATATAATTGACCCGCTGAAGGAAAACAATAATCTCGGGCGCAGTGTACACAGAGGTAAGAAAAGTATTTTGATGATTCTTTCTGTTCAAATGACATTTTTTCTGAATCAATGAAACAATCATGTCATCACTCTTAAAGGTAAATGAGAATTAAAGTCACAAAACACTAATTGTAGTGTCAAAATGATTTACTATTTGAAACAGCTTAGTGCCTTCTAAGATAGTTTTTACCAGTAGTCCTCTATTCTGTACCAGGCAATTTCTACCGTATAAGAAGTGCGTTCAAGTATGGTGCTCACAAGCTTGGTCAGCTTCTTTTATGCCCAAGAGATAGAATTGCTGATGATCTCCTCGACTTTTTCTCAAATACACGTGCAATGCATGAACATCCTCCACATTCAAGCAGCACTCGACATCTGGTCCTGGAATTTAGCGATCAAGAATCTTTGAGCCCATCTTTATCATCCCCTGTAGAATTGTTTTCTGATGACGCCATGCTTCTAAAGTCATCTGTGAGTGATTTTGATAACGATTACTTAGAGTTTGGGAGTGAGCTGGACAGATACTCGATGAGAGAAGTTTCACCAGAGACGGCATCTGAAGCTTGCGATTCTGTAGATGGGTCTTTCGTCTCGGGACACTCTATAGTTGGGGGGAAATGTCTATTAAGCCACTCAAATTCGTCTACTGAAAATGTAAGTTCAGAGGATCCACAAATTGATTTAGCGGATTCAGAGAGGTTTGGCTTCAACCTCTGGTTAAAGAACAGAGAAGAGCATGTGGAACTGAATAATAAATTTCTATCATGTTTGGGCAACACCGAGGTTGTCTGCAACTGCACAACTGATTCTAGTTCTCTAAAGGCCCTCATTTCAAAAAATCTGTCGTTTGATTATAGAGAAATAGACGCAGCAAGTGTGGGAGGGGAGTCAGAAGCCTCCAATCCTTTGGCTGACCTCAGCGGAGATCATGACAGCAACATAAGGAGCTTGCTTAGTGCTCAGCTATGCCATGGATTTGCTTTATCTGCTGCACCGAAGGGGCTCAATCGTCCATCATCACCTTCAGTAATTCAAAACAAAAAGCCACGGGATATTATTTGTCGATCAATATCACTGAAGGAGAATGAATTCTCACAAAAGGACTCTAATGCAATAATGTCCCCAAACCATATCAAGTGTGCTGATTCAGATTCTGCTTTGCTTAGTAATGCTTTTCATTTTCAAGGGACACAAAAAGCTCGAGGACTTGGCACTTACTTTCCGCTTATGGTATTAAATTGCTTTATATTGCTCTTATTACTTTGAATTTTCAGCAGAAATCTTATTGCAACAATCGTATCTTGCAGAGTGCTTGTTACATTGAGAGGTCTGTACAATTGAGGGGGGGAAATCATCCACTAAGCAATCATAACAACAGCTACTATAGTGTCGGCGAATCAAATGAAAACAGTACCCATGAAGTGCATACGCAAAGAAGATTTCTAGGACGAAGGAGATCAGATGTTCAGTGCCAATCGCGGAGTCAAATTAGTGGATATTTAGATTCATCATGCAGAATTGAATTTGGATCTCTTGGGAATCTAGCAGAAGAAATGACTAAGTGTGCCCCGTTGAAACAAGCACATGATTCAGTGATGACGATGCGAGATAGGTACAAAATCTTGTTTGTCTTTTGATGTTGTCAACTTTCCATATTGAATGAATACCTGTGTTTCTAAAGCTCAACATCGTTTGGACATGCAGGGTTGCAGGAGAGTTGATCCATCTTAAGAATGAAGACGAGTTTCCTCCTTTGTGCCTATAAAGTGTTGTACGAAAGAGTGAAAGAATTAGGTGCTAACAAACTGAATGACTTTTAGGTAGTTTATAGAGACTCTTGCAGAGGTCTGATCTCAGGTACCCGTTTTCGTTCAGTACAAGACTGTGGTAGAGTGGCATTGTGCATCCGAATTTAAAAGTCTGTGACTTGAAAAAACTGTTCCATCCAGCATCTGTTAGATTCTGAGAGGAGGATTATCTTGGTTGAGAACTAAGGCTTGCATTTACCTATTTTCAGTCGTTGATACAAGAATTTTGGTGTTTGAATGTAAACTAGAGAATTTTATCTATTTAAAAAAAAAAAAAAATCGAATTGGGAAGGTTTCGTCTCTGATCTGGGCATGGAGTTATACGGTTTTCTTTTGCTGTTGTGCCTATATTATAGTTGTCTCTACCTTTATCATCGTATTCCAATATTGTCGTTTGAGCCACGTATGTATTGATAATGTAATTTTTTACCGAGTGGTCCATATTGGAGTTGAATACTATCCACCAGGTAAATTTTTTTGATGGATTGTTTTCTGAGAAAATAAATGTTTTCATAAATAAAAAATGTTTTTGTGCTGAAAGTCCAAACTTCCTCAAAAACATGAGACCAAACGTAGGGGTAACAATTTTGAGTGGAAAGTGATGGATTGCCACTCTATTTGATTTTGTCTAGGATGACTTTAAGATCAATTATTGAGGGGCACATAATCGATCTATTTTTGAAAAAATTGAGCTACTATATTTTTGTATGTACATGTATATTTATGATTTTTGTGGCAAACATTTCAATTTCTTTACAATTTAATTTGTGCACGTAAGTAATTAAGTCCCCACCATACTCAATAAGCGTGGTTGCTTTGGTTGGACAAAAAGAAAAAAATCAAAGTAAGAATTCAAATGCATAATCTATTACTTTATGGATGAGGGCAATGTATATGTCAATACATCACTACTCCACTTGATTTATGCTTTATGTATTTTTCCAATTGAGGTAAAATTCTTGGATGCCCTCAAGCATATGGCATTGAATCCAAAGAATAATTTAGGTATTATACCGACTAAAATACATGGCTATTTATATCATTTTCATGCAAAATGGAGTATACGGTAAATCTTATTTTCGATATACTTAAACTGACGTGACGTGAACTTACATTGAATTATTTAAAAATACAAGCGATGAGAATTAAAAATAATCAGAATGTGTGTCAAATTTAAAATCATGTCAGTTGTTTTACTATGAAGTATATTTAAAAAAAATACATGCTTATTTTATGTGACATTTGCGTCGATTATTTTTTTCGAATTCAATTTATTCACTATATAGAAACGTATCATAAATGAACACACTAATTTATTTTTGAAGGGCAAAATTGTTAACTATTATTGGTATGTATTAATGAAAAGGTAAATATATTATAATAGGAGATTTAAAATAGAGGAAAATGATATGTGAGGATTGAGCTGGTTATTATCTAAAATAAATTGTATTTTCACTTATTTATCCATTTTTATTATCTAAAATAAATGTATTTTGACTTATTTATCCATTTTCTTTATCATCATTTAATAAATTTTGACATCTGATAAGAGATTGCCACGAAAAATAATTATACATTATCCTCTCCCAGTCCCTCATCCAATAACATTATTACATTAACGCTTACCCTTTCTGGAAAAAATATATCCTACAGAAGACTTTGACTTAATTGAATTAATCATATACTTCTGTCAATTTTATTTTAATTATTACTGTATATGCTAGTAGTATAAATTAATAAAAAAAGATGTGGAAGAAGAAAATTCAAATTTGTCATGTCCACGTAACGCCGTTGAAAGTTCAAACAGTACGTCATCGGCCGCCTACAATTAACCAGAAGAGCCCAATCATTACTTAAATGCTTAATTGTGATTAATTAGCAAAATATTAGTATTAATTTGTAAAGGGTCACTCGCATTCGGTTCAGTCTCGGTCTCGTATAGGCGAATCTCTCTCTCTCTCTCTCTCTCTCTCTCTCTGTGTATATATACACACATATTATATCTATATATGTTGTCTTCATCTCTCATCTCCAAACTCACTCGGAATTACTGATCATCGCGAAATAGTATGTGTGTTCTTAGAATTTTAACATTCTGGTAATAGATATGCACCTCTGGAAAATTTAACATCATGCATGCAAGAATTAATTTATTTTGAAACTAGGAAAAAGGTAAATTATTGAGTTCCCTGTTACCAATTTTATGCTGTATAGCAATAGAATAGTTTTTATTTTTAATTTTACTGTTGAATGTGGGTGTCGCTTTTCATCAAACAACTGGGGTGCATAGAGAGTTGCAATTTCTCACAAGGCGTGGAGTATGTGGTGGGCACGGACATGTGAACTAATATTCTTTGTATAATTCTCCCATCAAAGTCATCTGTTTCTTAGATGCTTTTTGTATTTTATGATTAATCTCCAAATCTTTTTGAGGTGAATCATATGTGACTGTAGAGTATATATAGTATGATACTTTGTGTAATTGCTTAACTTCAATTCACTCCTCTTTTGTGCAGAACTTTTAAGCAAACATGAATAAGGCAAGATTTGAGGAAGATGGATACATCGAAACTGATCCAACTGGTCGTTTTGGTCGAGTGAGTTGTTTTTTCTCTTCATCCCCTTCTGTTTTGATCTTCTATTTTCATCACTAGGGATCTTGAAATATAAACCATTGATATGCATATACAAGGTTTTTATTGATTAAATTATGCATACAACCCATATTTTACACCTTTGACATCAAGTGAGCCTTCATAGTGTCATTGTTTACTATTTTGCCATGGTAGAAAGAAAAAAATTATGGGGGCCATTTATAATCAGATGTTGACAAATGTTAAAAACTTTCTGGGGTGGGGTGCTGTTGGTTCTTTGTTTACAAATTACATACGTAAGTATATTGGTGCTAACTGGTGATGAATCTCGTGTATGGTTTCTGACCAATCTGAATCTACTCAAAAGTCTTGGGGGATTGTAGTAGGTACCAACTTGAATCAATTGGGACATTTTTTTTTATAACTTATAGGTCATTATTAATTGAATGAATAAGTTTGTGGTTGTTAGCTTCTATTTTCTGATTAAATGTTTTCTTACACAATGATTGAGACAGTTAGACGAAGTTCTGGGGAAGGGGGCAATGAAAACAGTATACAAGGCAATTGACGAGGTGCTTGGGATGGAAGTAGCTTGGAACCAAGTCAGGCTTATTGACGTGCTTCAATCTGCAGATGACTTGCAACGGCTCTATTCTGAGGTTCACCTTCTCAGCACCCTCAATCACGACTCAATCATTCGATTCTACACTTCTTGGATCGATGTGGAAGGCAGAACCTTCAATTTTATTACTGAAATGTTCACTTCCGGTACCCTCAGACAGTAATGTCCCTTCCCACTTGATAATATGCAAAACTATATTTGTAGTTTAGAAATTGTATTAGAAGTCAACTTAGTGTCTTTACTTGAATACAGATGACCTTATCATAAACATGAAAATGTGTGTGAAGAAATATCTGAGTTAGGTATACCTAAGCATTTTGAAGTATTTTAAATCAATAAAAGATTTCTGTTTTGGTGATTTGTAGCGTAGGTAAACTAAAAAAGAATCAATAATTATGATTGAAGTTAGAATTAGTTATATATCCATGATGTTATGAAATCTACCGAACCAGTTTGTGTGGTTGCAGTTGGTCAAATATGCATGAAAAAGACAAGTAGAGAATGTGATGCCCTGTTCATTTACATCTAAAGTAGAAATATGCCAAAATGTTTTTATTTGACTTAACCAGTAATGTTTTTATATTGATTTTTCTTCAATGCAGGTACAGAGCTAAGTATAAGAGGGTGAATATTCGAGCTATAAAAATATGGGCCCGTCAAATTCTCGAAGGTCTCGTATATATGCACAGCCATGATCCTCCGGTGATACATAGAGACCTTAAATGTGATAACATATTTGTTAACGGCCATCTTGGACAAGTGAAGATTGGTGATCTTGGCCTTGCAGCAGTTCTACGAGGCTCAAATCGAGCACATAGCGTTATAGGTACTTGTATTTGGTCACTCGTTTTCTGCTCATTATAATCCAACAGTTATAAATGATCTGATCATACCCGTTTTCAATTTTCTTAGGCACACCTGAGTTTATGGCTCCCGAGTTATACGAAGAGGACTACAATGAACTCATTGATGTATACTCATATGGGATGTGTGTCCTAGAGATAATTACTTCTGAATATCCCTACAGTGAATGCAACAATCCTGCTCAGATATACAAGAAAGTGACATCAGTAAGATCATATGTTACAATTTGGAAATTATTTAAAACTTAATTTGGAGTGACATCAGAAAGTCATTCAACTTAATGTTTCATTTCAAGGGTAAGAAGCCAAGGGCATTTTACAAAGTTCAAGACTTGGATGCACAAAGATTCATCGGAAAATGCTTAGAGCCTGCATCGAAGAGATTGTCTGCTAAAGAACTAATGCTCGATCCATTCCTTGCCATTGATTCTGTTGATGGTAGTCCTGAGTACGATATTGAAAACCAAAAGCCTTTTCAGAATGACAAGATTGAACTTGAGTGTTTGCAGTTGAACGATGATGTCCCTAGGACTAATATGACCATTACTGGGAAGTCGAATCCAGAAGATGGTACCATCTTCCTGAAAGTTCAGATAGCTGATGAAGAAGGTAAATATCCCCTCATTTTTTAGGGCGTTCATTTTTCCATGGTGAGCAATAATGATTTTTTTTCATCTCTGATTTTAGGTGATGTTCGAAATGTTTTCTTTCCGTTTGATATTGTAAACGATATTCCACTTGATGTTGCGAATGAAATGGTGAAGGAGCTAGATATTACAGATTGGAGACCATCAGAAATAGCAAATATGATAGATGGGGAAATATCAGGTCTAGTTCCCAATTGGAAGTCTGATGTGGTAAACTATGAAGATGATGATTATGATAATCATATGAATCTATTCTCACCGTCCTCATCGTCCCAAGTCTCAGCCTTGGGTTCAACCACAAAGCCTCACTGGCTTCAAGGTATTCTTGTTGCAACGAGCTTTCTCTTCTGATTGCAACGAACCATAATTAAGGATGTTATTTTTACATCTTTTTGTAGGGGACTTATTTGACGACACCAGCTCCCAGAGCTCAACACATTCAGAGAAGTATTCTAACTGGACTTACTACTCTGCAGATGAACACGAGCCTGCAGCAGCAACTAGCCCACAACAAAGACATGGACTAACTGCTTATGAAGATATGCTAAGCCATTCAAGATTCTGTCCAGACCAAAATCTTGGGAAACTTAGCAAAGATATAATGGAGAGAAAAGAAGCTTCCACTTCTAGAAACAGTGGGAAGGCTACATTGACGAGGAATCGGTCTCTAGTAGATACTAGAAGCCAGTTGCTGCATCGGTCACTAGTTGAAGAAGTTAACAGAAGACGGCTTTTCAACACTGTTGGTGCAGTAGAAAACATCGGGTTCCAAAATCCTTACCAAGTTTCACCACGGGGTACGAATTCTGTTAAATTCAGAGATGATGCTAAACGGCAAGAACATAGACCAAGAAGAGGTTAATATAGATACTTGTACTTTATGTATCCGTGAAAATAAATATGCTTGTAAAAATTTATCTAGTGTAATTGATACGAATAAACGAGCTTCGTAGCAAAAGGCGACGAGCAATGCTCCTTGTTGGTACTGTAACTATGGTGTATATATGGTGTAGTAGTAGTCATTTTATGTAGATGTAGCATATAATTCGTACATGCTAAATTTGTTACTATATATTTACTAAAATGTTCGTGGATTGTTTAGTGTGTTTAAATTGTTAATAACTGTTAAGTACATTTATTAAAATGTGGAGCTAATGTATTGAATGTTGTGCAGAGAATGAAATTATAAGGAATTATAAAGAATTTTTCCAGTTTACATTCATAATTTTTTAATGAGTTCGTCCCTTAATTTGAAAATATACATAATATTATGATATAAGAATTTTCACCCTACTTGAACTTCAGAATTCGTCACTGATCATATATATTATAAAAAGTTAAAATTACCCCTCAATTAATTTTATATTCTAATTTTTTTATGAATACTATATCTTTCATTTTAAGTTTGTTTTTCTTCTAAAAGTCACTTTATTTTGATTTTTTTTTTAGTATGTTTATATAAGTTGGAGGTGTGTAGCCCCACTCCAAAGGAGTCCTTCGGGTATCCGATAAAATTGGAATGATATAGAGAAGACTAGTATGACCCCTGTACAAGGATGACACGCATAAATTAAGAAATTGTTTAAAAGTGGTGTAAATTTAAAAAGATAACGCATGAGGTAAATTACGTGCTTTGTTTTCACCTTAGTTTGATTTGCTGCATAAAATTATTAGGAACCTATCTGCAGTTTTGCCACTATATTTAATTTGGATCTTGAATATATCTGTCAAAAGTTAATTCATTAAGCCATCTTTTTTCATTTTCGTTTAAGATTTTTTTTCAACATTAAAAAATCCACTCATATCAAAACATATTAGAGTTGGTCTCCTGTGCACAGTGTGCACATGCACACTAATGCACAGTGCAACCCTTATCAAGTCAGAAAAACAAAAATTAGTAATAAGATGTCTGTTGGTCCAGTGGTTACAACTTCTGAAGATAGGTATAAGGTCAACAGGTTCGAAACCTATGATTTTCTTTTTTAATTAAAATAATTTTAAAAATTACACTTTTTCGAAACCTATAATTTTCTTTTTTAATTAAAATAATTTTAAAAATTACACTTTTAAATCTACCACTTTTCAATAATAAAAATTACACTTTTCAGTTAAAATATCTACCACTTTTCAATAATAAAAATTACACTTTTCAGTTAAAATATCTACCACTTTTCAATAATAAAAATTACACTTTTCAGTTAAAATATCTACCACTTTTCAATAATAAAAATTACACTTTTCAGTTAAAATATCTACCACTTTTCAATAATAAAAATTACACTTTTCAGTTAAAATATCTACCACTTTTCAATAATAAAAATTACACTTTTCAGTTAAAATATCTACCACTTTTCAATAATAAAAATTACACTTTTCTGTTAAAATATCTACCACTTTTCAATAATAAAAATTACACTTTTCAGTTAAAAAATCTACCAATTTTCAATAATAAAAATTACACTTTTCAGTTAAAAAATCTACCACTTTTCAATAATAAAAATTACATTTTTCAGTTAAAATATCTACCACTTTTCAATAATAAAAATTACACTTTTCAGTTAAAATATCTACCACTTTTCAATAATAAAAATTACACTTTTCAATACTAAAAAAAAAAATTAAAATTAAGCAGACAACTCGCACCTCCTCCATTTTTTTTGATCGGTAAAATTAAGAATTCCATTAAAGAAGAAATTGCAGGTACCAGTAGGTGAAATAGTTACAGAATTAGAATAAAAAAAGAGGAAAACTAATCCAGAACAACCACCAAGACTACTCTCACTTATTTGAAAACTAAATATCACTGCTGCTTAAATCCCTCCCATGGACTACATCGGATCTGCAAGCCAACCTCTAAAGGATGATCCTTGACTAATCAAATTATCCACCGAACACCATACATTTTTTCTGCAATTTTAGAGGGAGAAAGATTTATGGCATCTTAATCTTATGCAGCTCTGCTGCAAACTATACACCATCTCCAGATTCGAATTCATGGAATTAAATCGAATTTGAAAACGAAATCGAATTACCAAATCAAGTCGAATTACAGATATCGACGCGGCGGCGGGACATTGTTGCAGGCGGCGGCGAGGAAGCACCGCGAAATATTCCGCCTACAGATACAGAGGCGGCGGAATCAATGGCTGAAAGAGACGAAGGAGAGAAGAGGAATTCACGGCTGAAACGAAGGAGAGAAATTCATTAAACAGAAGAGAAATGGAAGAGAACGAAGGAAAAACGTTGTTGTTGAAGAATAGAAATAGAAAGGGGGTTCTTATATAATAGGGTAATTAAAAAACCGTGTGCACCAAACAAGAATTGGTGCACACGGTGCATATAAGAATTTTCCAACATATTATGATTATTTTTGTAATGATTGTATAGAATCATGTAAAAATCCAAAATATAAAGAAATTATATTATATAATAATGTCATAATTAAGTCATTATTATATGTTTAAAATGTTTATAACCATTAATCATGTTGAATTAGCATGCTTATGTTGTAATTTCGTTACTAGCTAAACATATTATCATCATACTAATTCTTAATTTGCATGTTCATTAATTTTTTGTCTTAAAAAAAAATATTCTTGTAGGTGATCCCTACCTGTAGCTATCATGATGTTTTCACCCTTTAATAAAAGGTTCTATCTTTTTAATCAAATCAACTTATACGCCATTAATGACAAAATCTCTCTAATTTTTGTGAATAAATATATACTATAACTAATCAAAGGCAGGGCAGATCAAATAAAATACAGCTCGATCGATCTTCTTTGTTTATTTCAATAAGCTTAATTATAGTATTAATTAGTTGGCTTAACAAATTGTATATTATCAATTCTAAATTCAAAATGTACTTATGGTTATATAGTACAGTATATACTAGTATATATATAGTAGTCTTTTCGGACATTTTATTGATATTATTCTGAGGTAATCATTTTTATAAAATCGTAATTATTTGTAATGATATATTTTTATTATGCCATTGCCATTGACAATTTGGCACTGACCTGAAGAATTTCCATCTTGACAATTTTTTTATAATTTTGCTAGATGGTGATGTTTGCGAGGGTACATTCATTCACTCAAATTTAATTAATTTTCAGTTTTAAGTAGTCAAGATGGAGATGTGTGGTGCGATACTGCGATTGCATACGAGATTTTATCTTCGTATGGTGTGCTGTGTTTTTACTTTTTTGTAAAGAAAAAGAGAGAAGGAATTAATTCTAAATTTAAGCTAAAGATTTGTCAGCAGTTTCAAGTAAAACAGGGAACCATATCAATGCTTAAAAATAAAAATAATGTGCTAACAATTTTATTGCAATAAAATTTGTTGCTTGTTGGAATCCAGAAATCAATGTGCACGTACGAACAGGGTTGGAATTCGTTTATAAAATTGAATTTAGTTTGATTCCACATATCTAACAAAGGAGTATATATTTTTGACAAATTCAAAAGTCGACTTCAACTTTAAGTTTATTAAATAATACTATTCAAATGGTAGTGTAAGCTAGACTCAATCTGCCATAATTTTATAGCTGGATACAGATATTCCAAATGCCCTACTTCATAATATTTATTCTTCTTGCAAGTTTATGTCATCGTGTTAAATGCAATTAACTCACAATGTCATGTAGTATAATGTATTAGTGTTCCAAGCATCACATACAATCTTTCTTCTATCCAAAAAGTATATAAATTATTTCCATCCGTCCAAGATAAAATCGACCTTTGACAAAAATTATATCATTATAAATTTTCTAGCTAAAAATCTTGACTAAAAGTCAATTTTTTTTTTTTTTTGTAGTGGAACTCAACTCAATTCATGATGAACTGGGCACAATAACTCAGAACTTGGTGTTGGAAGTATGAGATACAACCAAGTTTGGTTATGTAATAGGATAGGAGTATAAAGGATGGCGATGGCATGCCAAATATAATGAATGTGTCATTGAAACTTCTGCAATGATAATAATAATGAAGAATCATTCTTTTCTTTTGGTGCATGAACAGAACACCCAAAGCCCCCTGCCTGCTGCAACTTCATTATTATACTTTACTTTTCACAAACAACTCAAAAGACCCCTTTTACTTTAGCCCTACCTCTTTCCTTCCCTTGCCTTATCTACAACAATATTATAGAGCACTACTATGTCAAGTAATAAAATTGTGGACAGTATCAAACATTCCGGAAAAAAATAATAATAAAAAAACATAACTAGTAGTAATAGAAAAGGGAATTGAACAACTGGTTTTTGCTTATGTTGATATCTTGTATGTTCAGACCTGTCAGGAAGAATGTATGTACTAAATGAAGACAAAGCCTCAAAATAGCTATCAAATTATTCCCCCTTCTAATAAATATAGCTATAAAAAGGTAAAAATGTACTATCTTACCAAATAATATGATTGATACCTATCAATCATTTAAAAGTACCGTAATTGTAATTACATAAAAAAAAAAAAAAACACATTATTATAAAGATGTTATAGTTGAAACTATATAGTTACATTTTTTTAATGAATTACAAAGAGAGAATTATTAGAGTACATACATACATACATAGGAGTATTATTTATAACAAAACATTAACTAACTAATTAAAGTTGGAGGTGAGGAATGTTGAACCAAATTTGCTCAAAAGCTTTGATAATCTGCACATGATATTCATTTTCATTGAGTGAGAGATAGCAAGCAAGAAGATCTTCTAAATCCTTGGATGCCCTAATATTATTCTCCAAAATCATTTCCATCATCGAATCCTTAAAATCCTTCTCTGGATCAAACGACGCTTTCACCACTGCAAAACTCTCCGAATAAAACAACCCTTTCTTCACGCTCTTCCGCCGCCCATTTCGCCGGATCCTCACTCCGCCCGACCGGGAAACCGATTTCCGCCTCCCCGTACTTCCCCTGTTTTTCTTCAACTTGGGAGACGTCGTCGATTTTGTTAGGATGGGAGGAAGTTCTAGCTCTGATATCAATTTACATTCGTTGACGTCGATGATGATGTCAGAGGCACAGCTGCAAGACTGATCATGGAAAGAATCATCATCATCGTAGGAATCGAATTCGGACAGGGATTGGAGGAAATCCTGATCGTCAAAGGAAGTGGGGCCATGATTCTGGAAAATTGCAGAGGGGGAGATTTTTGTTGGAGATGGCATGTAAACTGTCTTGCGCTTAGATATTTTGTTGGACGATTGTTTTGTAACTGTAGGAGGGTTGTAATTAGGTAAAGGGGTGTCGAAGAATTTGGGATTTATGGGAGAATTAATGGAATAAAAAGATTTTCTTGGATTATTTAAGGTGGTTTTGTTGATGGGGTTGTTGTGGGTTTTGAGTTTGCTCATATCTCTGAGTTTGTAAAACCAGGCATTTGGCATCATGTCTGATAATCTGAACCTGTAATTTCCCATTGATGATATGATGACCAAAAATATTCAAAGAGAGCTAGATTTTATATAGGAAGTTGATTTTGGGGTGAGAAATTAATTGTAGAGGTATGAGTGATGTTAAATACTGCGCGCAATGGTGGGAGAAAATGATGGGATATGAGTGTGTTTTCCTTTTTAGTACGAGAGAATTTGCATGTGGAATAATTTGTGTTCTTGTATACTACTAATATAGATAATTTATGTGTGACAATTAGGTTGAGATTAAAGAAGGTAGCGTAGACAACAAGATTTGAACTCAATTATTTTAATTCAGGCTGTGTTCACATAGTCCACCAAATTCCGGTGTGTTTATTGTATAGAATTGTTGTATGAGAATAATGAATAATTAAAAGTAGGAGGGGTGGGGGGCCACAAGGGGAACACTAGCATGCATGAAAGCAAGTGGAGGCCACAAGGCCAGGTTTTGCTGTTGGCCTGCTTTAGTACCCACATAATTTACATTTCTAATCTAATTTCTTGCATGAAAATATTGAAATTCTCCTATACTGAATAGTGCTCGTGAGGTGCATTTTCCAATCTGATATATTCAATTTCACACAAATCATTAAATTTAATGTTTACAATGGAGGGGATTCAGTTTGAGGTAGATTGGTTTTCTCTATTTATTAAAAAAAAAAATCTAGCATTTATTGATTAGATTTACATGTGAATGAGAGTGCATGTTTTGGACATGTATAAGGATTATTGATTATTTTGTACAATAAGGAGTATAAATCTAAATACTGGGATACATGTGGTTTAATACACATATCTATGTGTGCATATGTTGGAGTAATACACAGATGTTGCAGATAATGTTGCAGCATGGAATGCAGCAACACACACTGATTGGAGTAATACACAAATGTTGCAGATAATGTTGCAGCATGGAATGCAGCAACACACACACATACCTTACTAATATAGGTTCTAGAAGAAGAGTAGTTTTCACTAACTAATAGTTGTTAGTTAGTTAGATGGAAGACTCTAGAATGTGAGTCTCCCTCTATATATATTGTACATACTACACATTGCAAATTGAGTTGAATATACACATTTTAAACATGGTATCATGAGATCCAAAATTCTTTTTTGATTTTGGTTTGTGTTTTGCAAATTTTTTCCCTTCTTCGTTTTTTTTCAACCTTGCTTTGTATCTTCATCCTTGCTTCATATCTTCAAGAGCAGTAACCGCTCTGTTCTTCAGCCAACTAACTTCTTCTTCATATCTTCAAACACACTCCTTCATATCTTCAAACACACTCCTTCACATCTTCAAGAGCTGTAACCGCTCGAATCCAATTCAACTCCTCGATCCGACTCATTTATCTCTTCCGCTCGAATCTACTATGTTCTCATGGCTACTACAGTCATTTCTTCTTCCACTCTTCCTCGATTTATTACTCTTTCAATCCGTCTTGATACTGAGAATTATCCTTTTTGGAGAAATCAAGTTCTGGCTTCAGTTCGTGCACATTGCTTTGAAGATGTGCTATTATGCAAAGCAGTTCCGGCGAATCCTACTGATTCTTCGTCGGATTCTCTGTCATGGCAGAGGAAAGATCAGTTTCTCCTCAGCTGGTTATTAAGCTCTGTTTCAGAATCAATGCTCGGTCATGTTAGTCGTTGTGAGCATTCGTTCCAATTGTGGATGATCTTTGAGCTGCTATTTCAGTCGCAGTCGAGTGCCAAGGCTATGATCCTTCGCTTGCAGCTTCAAACACTGAAAAAGGGTGATTTAAGCATTGATGCTTTTATTCTGAGAATGAGGTCCATTGCTGATGGTTTACACCATGCTGGACAGCCTATTAAAGATGAAGAACTGGTGTTGTATATTCTTGGTGGCTTGAGTGCTGAGTTTGATGCTGTGGTGGTTTCACTTACCACTCGAGGCACTGTTCCTACTCTTCCAGAGGTACAATCGATCCTTCAGGCTTATGAGGTGCGTTTACACAATCTCAGTGCTCATGCCATTCAACTTCCAAGAGGTACTATCTCTACAACTTTATCTCCTTCTGCTCATATTGTTTCTAGAGATGGTGGTAGAAACAATGGCAAGGGAAAGGTGTATTCTAAGCCTAGAATTGTGTGTCAATTATGTGGTAGAAAGTTTCATGTAGCTGCTAAATGTTACAAACGTTTTGATCACTCTTTCCATGGCCTTGAGAATGCTAGATCAGGTCCTTTGAATACATCTTCTCCTCGTCCACCTTCCAATGCTATATTTCAAGCTCACTTCACTCAATATCAATCCCCTCAGCCATATTATCAGCCTTCTTCCTCACAGTGTTACTCATCCTCCTCACACTTTCAGTCTCCACACTCAAACCTTTATGTAAACTCTCCATCTCCTGCTCTTACTGGTCACATGGATCATGGAGCTTCCACTTCCAATACTTCTTATCCTCACTCCTCATCTCCTTGGTGTGTTGATAGTAGGGCCACACATCATGTCACCTCTCAGCTTGCCAACCTTCAGATTCACACTCCATATCAAGGTATGGATTCTCTTCTTGTTGGAAATGGTGCTTCCACTCCTATATTGCACACTGGATCTTTCTCTCCTACTTTGCATGATGGATCTAGTCAAGTTATCATGAATAATGTGCTGCATGTACCTGCCATTACCAAAAATCTCATGAGCATTTCTCAATTTCTGAAAGACAATGATGCAGTTATTGGATTTTATGCTGATTGCTGTATTGTTAAGGATCTGAAGTCACACAAGATACTCTTGAGAGGGGTGCTTAAGGAAGGTCTATATGTGCTGGATTTTGGATGTCTACAGTCTGGAAAAGCTTCAAGTTCTGGGAATAATGTTGCAGATAATGTTGCAGCATGGAATGCAGCAACACACACACACCAGCCTAGTGCTAGTGTGAATAATGCTTCTATACATGATAATAAGTGGAAGCTATGGCATTGTAGGTTGGGACACCCTAGTGATTCAGTTTTATCTACTGTTTTGAGCAAACTGAATATTCCTTGTAAGCATTCTATAGATGATTTCTGTGATGAATGTAAAATGGGCAAGATGCATTTGAAGCACTTTAATTCAGTTGTTCATCATTCCACATCTCCTTTTGAATTGATACACATGGATGTGTGGGGACCTGCTAGTTGTGCTTCTATTGAGGGATACAGATACTACTTGTCTATTGTTGATGATTGTACAAGATTTACATGGATATTCCCTCTTATGGCCAAGTCTGATGTTGTCTCAGTTTTTACTCAGTTCATGCATACTGTTGAGAGGTCTTTTGGTTTATTGATAAAGGCTATTCAACATGATATGGGGACAGAATTTCTACCAGTTGCAAGTTTAGTTAAGCCTCTTGGAATTCAGATTAGACTCTCTTGTGCCTACACTCATCCTCAAAATGGCCTAGTTGAAAGAAAACACCAGCACATCACTGAGTTTGGCTTGGCTATGCTTGCTAGATCTAAATTGTCAATGCCTTTTTGGTGGCATGCCTTCTCCACTGCTGTACACCTTATAAACTTCCTGCCTTCTCCTATCACTCAGCATCTTTCCCCTTTTGAATTGTTGTTTCACAGATCACCAGACTATCTATCCCTCAGAGTTTTTGGCTGTGCTTGCTTTCCCTTCTTAAGGCCATATAATTCCTCTAAACTACAGTTCAGAAGCTCAAAATGTATCTTTCTTGCTCAAAACAGTAGATAAAACTGAATCACTAGGGTGTCCCAACCTACAATGCCATAGCTTCCACTTATTCTCATGTATAGAAGCATTATTCACACTAGCACTAGGCTGGTGTGTGTGTGTTGCTGCATTCCATGCTGCAACATTATCTGCAACATTATTCCCAGAACTTGAAGCTTTTCCAGACTGTAGACATCCAAAATCCAGCACATATAGACCTTCCTTAAGCACCCCTCTCAAGAGTATCTTATGTGACTTCAGATCCTTAACAATACAGCAATCAGCATAAAATTCAATAACTGCATCATTGTCTTTCAGAAATTGAGAAATGCTCATGAGATTTTTGGTAATGGCAGGTACATGCAGCACATTATTCATGATAACTTGACTAGATCCATCATGCAAAGTAGGAGAGAAAGATCCAGTGTGCAATATAGGAGTGGAAGCACCATTTCCAACAAGAAGAGAATCCATACCTTGATATGGAGTGTGAATCTGAAGGTTGGCAAGCTGAGAGGTGACATGATGTGTGGCCCCACTATCAACACACCAATGAGATGAGGAGTGAGGATAAGAAGTATTGGAAGTGGAAGCTCCATGATCCATGTGACCAGTAAGAGCAGGAGATGGAGAGTTTACATAAAGGTTTGAGTGTGGAGACTGAAAGTGTGAGGAGGATGAGTAACACTGTGAGGAAGAAGGCTGATAATATGGCTGAGGGGATTGATATTGAGTGAAGTGAGCTTGAAATAGAGCATTGGAAGGTGGACGAGGAGAAGATGTATTCAAAGGACCTGATCTAGCATTCTCAAGGCCATGGAAAGAGTGATCAAAACGTTTGTAACATTTAGCAGCTACATGAAACTTTCTACCACATAATTGACACACAATTCTAGGCTTAGAATACACCTTTCCCTTGCCATTGTTTCTACCACCATCTCTAGAAACAATATGAGCAGAAGGAGATAAAGCTGTAGAGATAGTACCTCCTGGAAGTTGAATGGCATGAGCACTATGATTGTGTAAACGCACCTCATAAGCCTGGACTCCTCCCCTTTCCACTGCTCTTCTCATAATCATACACAATCCTCATCCAGCTCATCCAGATACATTCTTCCTCCAATATCTGTTCCATCTATTCCTCCCCCTCCTCCTGTCACTTTACATCCTATGCAAACTCGTTCTAAGTCTGGTATTCATAAACCAAAGGCTCTCTTATCCACTACTCTCATTCCTGAACCTACTTCTGTCACTGAGGCTGTTAAAGATCCAAACTGGAAGCAAGCAATGCAACTTGAATATGATGCTTTACTAAAGAATGATACTTGGATTCTTGTCCCTCCCTCTTCTGATATTCACCCTATCACAACCAAGTGGATATTCAGGGTCAAATACAACAAGGATGGGTCAGTTGAGAGATACAAAGCTAGGTTGGTGGCTAGAGGCTTCCAGCAGCAGGCTGGTATTGACTATTTTAGCACTTTTAGCCCTGTGATCAAGCCTGTTACTCTAAGAATTGTGTTCACTCTTGCTGTTTCTAGAGGATGGTCAATACAGCAAGTGGATATTAACAATGCCTTTCTCAAGGGACTGCTACATGAAACTGTTTACATAGCTCAGCCTGAGGGTTTTGTGGATAGCTCTCATCCAACATATGTGTGCAAACTTCACAAGGCTCTCTATGGATTGAAACAGGCACCCAAGGCCTGGTATGACACACTCAAGGCCTTTCTACTCCAGCATGGGTTCACACATTCCACCTCTGATCACTGCTTGTTTCATAGATTTGTGGATGGAAAGATCACTCTTCTCTTGGTTTATGTGGATGATATCCTACTCACTGGAGATGATCCTGCTCTTGTGAAACTGCTTATTGAGGCACTACATTCTCAGTTCTCTCTCAAACACTTGGGGGAGGTGAACCATTTCTTGGGCATTGAAGCTCAGTCTACACAATCTTTCATCAAGCTAACACAGTCCAAGTATGCTAGTGATATCATATCCAAAGCACACCTCACTGATTCCAAACCTTACTCTACTCCCTTGTGTCCCTCATCCAAGCTTTCTATATCTGACAGCCTTCCTTTTGATAAACCCACCCTCTATCGTAGCATTGTTGGAGCCCTTCAATATCTTACCCTAACAAGACCAGATCTTGCCTTTAGTGTCAACAAACTATCCCAATTTTTGCAAAATCCAACCCAAAATCATTGGAGAGCTTGCAAGAGAGTTCTTAGATATATCAAAGGCTCTCTTTCTCATGGTATTTCTTTCTCTCCTATTTCTGATTTCAGGTTACAGGGTTTTGTAGATGCTGACTATGCTTCGAGCTTGGATGATAGACGTAGCACCTCTGGCTTTTGTATCACTCTTGGTCACAATCTGATTGCATGGAGCTCAAGAAAACAGTCCGTAGTTGCTCGCAGTAGTACGAAGGCTGAGTATAGAGCTCTTGCCCTTGCCACAACTGATCTACTTTGGATCACAAGTCTCTGCACAGAACTACACATTCCAGTTTCCACACCTAGCATGCTTTGGTGTGACAATCAAGGGGCTATCACCTTAGCATTTAGCCCTGCCTTTCACTCACGCACCAAACATATTGAGGTCGATGTACATTTCCTTAGGGAAAAGGTCCAAAATGGTGTTCTTGATGTTCGATTTATCCCATCAGAAGATCAACCTGCTGATCTCCTAACTAAGCCTCTTGCTCCAGCCCGCTTTGCACACCTTCTGTCTTGGTTCAATCTCACATGAGGAGGTCGCTTAGTTTCTTCGGGGGCGTGTTGGAGTAATACACAGATGTTGCAGATAATGTTGCAGCATGGAATGCAGCAACACACACTGATTGGAGTAATACACAAATGTTGCAGATAATGTTGCAGCATGGAATGCAGCAACACACACACATACCTTACTAATATAGGTTCTAGAAGAAGAGTAGTTTTCACTAACTAATAGTTGTTAGTTAGTTAGATGGAAGACTCTAGAATGTGAGTCTCCCTCTATATATATTGTACATACTACACATTGCAAATTGAGTTGAATATACACATTTTAAACAGCATATTAATGAAAATTTGAGATACAAGTTGAATTAAGAAAAATAATATAATTACCTCCCACCCTATTTTAGCCAATTATTATAACTCTATAATTAATAATGATATCATATCGTACGTATATAAGGTGATGAATAAGATATATATATGATGACAATGTACGTAGTTGACTTAGGCAAAATATAGTGGGGCGTGCATGTGTGTTTTGCATATATATTGTCATCGACGAGAAGGAGAACTGTTTGGGGTATTTAAGTCTTGGGTTAAAATAAATTCTTAAAAGAATTAAAGTGAAAGAACTGAATTTTTCAATATATATAGAAATTCTCAATTTTAAAAATATAAGAAGTTATAAGAATATTTAACTTACATTTATAATCTTTACAAACAACTCCTATATGTTGACTGGTAAAAATTTATGTGAATTTAAGTTCACACGGTCTTTCTTAAGATAGTGGTATGATTTAATATACGAATTTGTCATTGTTTACCATATAAAGTACTATTACTGTTTAGTGATTAATTTTAAGATGAATAATACATAAATTTAAACATTCTTATACAGTGCCTCTTTGTAAATTAAGCCGTGATACTTGAAAAACGTGAACATGAACTCAAAGAAGATTTACTAATGTTAATTTAAATCATATTATAAAATCAAGTTACATCTTATTATAAGTTCCATGATCTGAGATAGCGGGCTCTATTGATCCTACCTAACAAATCCATGATTTGAGATACCTGAATTTTATTGATCCTAACTAACAAATAATTGAATGGCTCCTATATATGTACAATTTTTTGTTTAATTCATTTTGTAAATGAATCACAAACGAGGAGGCGGTTCACACAATTAGTAGTATTAATCTACTTTATTTCAAATAAAAGTTATAAATTAAATATAAAAGGAAAACTTGTGTACATCAATTGCAACAAGCAAACGTTGTGTGTTAAAAAATAATATTATTATTATTCTCACAAAAAAAAAAAAAGTTTCACTAAAACATTAGTTGTTTTACTTTAAAAAAAAACAATCACGAACTCAAAAAATAATACAGCACTATAAACACAGAAAGAGATTACCAGCATTCCAAATATTATAAAAAGTTTAAAGTTTATAATATGGAAAGGGACATTATTAAACATGACAAGGTCTGTCTTTATAGGCAATAATCAGCTGCAAATATTGAAATGTGCTCCTAAGTTGATTACAAAGGATCTTGAATTATCATGGAATTTAAAAGCATATTTGTGTGGTATGATTGACATGTAATGTAATAATATGTAATTGCTAGCTAAAAAGGGCCATATGTCAAGGAAAGAGTTGCTGTATTTTCCCCAAATTGCGTGCTCCACGAATGATCCTTTTCAACTTTATAAAGTTTGATTAATTTGTCACTCGCAATCTCATCTATCATACTTTTATCTCATATTTTATTCTAAATTATGTATTATATACTCCATATACATAACAATCTCTATAATATGCCACAATCATAAAACAAAATTAAGTGTTGGGTTTAAATATATAAAATTAAAAAAATTATTTAAATTAAAAAATATTTTGTCATTATTAGATACTTGTCATTATCGTATGTATTATATGAGGTCAATAAACCGGTAATAGATTGTTAACAAATTAATGAATTACCTGTTAATTGTTGGAATTTATGTAAAATAAATTGAGTTTTGATACCCTGTCTAATTAAATTAATTAGAAAGACTAAACGTTAATTATTAAATAATTAAACGTGACATAGTCGATCTACTCTCGTAGTAGATGAACGTGGTATATTTAATATCTTAAAACCGAGTTTGAGTGAGAAATTAATTAATGAAGTTGAGAGTTTCAACTTTGAGTTTGAGAGTGGGAAGGTGAAGGGTCACTTATCCCACATAGGAAGTCCACAAAATATTTAAGGACTTTAAAGGCATTGAAGTGAACATGGAGTTCAACCATGTATTAGGGGTACACTCCCCAAAAGGCCACACGTGCCTGCCCATTCGTTCGACTCGGCTAGGATCAACTTTGGCAATTGGTCTTTTGGGGCTCGCCTATCTTTTTGCATACCAAAAAACTGCGAATGGCAATTGGTCTTTGGAGCTCGCCTATCTTTTTGCATACCCAAAAACTCCGAAAGCCCAACACACTGCAGAATTTTTTGTGTGTTCAGTTCGTACTCTAAGTACGTTCGTTGAGGCTTCGTCTACAATGGTGCTACTGTTTACGAAGTTGAAGTCGTTTTACCTTTGGGAACGGAACGCCAAACCATTCGAGCACTACCTGGGCGTATTCTGCTCTGCGGGAAAAGGAATTCCCTTGACTCGACTTGTTTTCGATATTTCGATATTGCAATACCCTTACCGGTGCACTATTTATAACATTAATTTTATCATACTTAATGAATTAACACGAACACGAAACAAAAAATTTGTATCGTTATTGTGTGGACACGAACTCGATAAGGTCAAACACTTATCCGTAATTTTTGGTGACGTGCTATCGTGTTGTGTCCGTAATTGTCACTCCTAATTACAGTTATTTTTTTCTTTTTGATTCATAAATTGTATCAATCATTGAATTGTTTTTTAAATTTCCTACTCACGTCGTGTTATTTATTTATTTTTTTACCAAAAATAATAATGCTAGTGAAGATAAAATTAAAAATTCTTTAAAAGATATAAATATAATTGGTAAAAAGAAATTTACTTAATATAATTGGTAATTTGGTATATGGGAATAACCAAGAAAGTCCAATTATAATAACTAATTAATCAAACTACTAATCTGATACGATGTGTAGTGGTGTTTTGGTTATGGGCTTTGATTTTTAATTAGGGCGCGGCTAAAGGCACCCAAGGATCCTATGAGGACACCCACCAAACTTTTTTTTCATCCAAAAGAACTTGTAAAATGTCTTATATACCCCTCGTGTAAATTTTAAAAAAAAAACGAAAGATGATTACACCCACCATTATATTAATCGACAAACTTTTAACACCACCCAAAAATCTTCCCCACCACCAACACTGCCCCAAAAATCTTCCCCCACCACCACCACCGCCGTACACCCACCCGTCTCATTTTGCCAGAATCATCCCAAAATCACCATAATCTTCAAAAAAAAAAAAATTCTTTAACAAACACAAAATTAAAAAATAAGAGATGTTCGCGATTTTTTTTCGGACAAATCAACATTGTCCGAAAAAAATAGTTGTTCGAAAATTTTAACCAAACAAAGTGAATATGTTCGAAAGTTTTTCCAAAACAAAGCCATTGTGTTCGAAAAAAATTCCAAAACAATTTTCATTTGTCCGAAAAAAAAAAAATCGGACACAATGTTCTGGAAAAAAATCGAATAAAGAACTGGATTCGAAAAAAAATTCAGGACAAAATTCAAAAACCAAAAAAATCAAAACCCTAATTTTTTGTTTAGATCTGTAACAAAAATTTCAAAACCCTACTTACCTTCGTTTGACGACGGCGACGGCATAGGAGGGGGTGTGGGCGACGACTTTCTTAGAGGGAGGAGGTGGGGGGCGGCGACCGCTTGAAGGAGGAAGGGGTGCGGCCGCAGCGAAGGGGACGGGGTGTGGTCG
The DNA here is from genome assembly GCA_963675135.1 of Galeopsis tetrahit. NCBI lineage: Eukaryota > Viridiplantae > Streptophyta > Magnoliopsida > Lamiales > Lamiaceae > Galeopsis > Galeopsis tetrahit. The sequence goes on along the minus strand of OY776129.1, from coordinate 63,495,077 downwards.
CGAACGGCCACGAAGGGGACAGGGTGCGGCCGCGATGCGGAGGGGGTGCAGTCGCGAGCGGTGGCCGCGTCGCTTCTTCACGGCATCGACGACCTCCTTCTTCTTTATGGTGTCGATCGACCTCCTTCTTCAAGGCGGCCATGTCACTTCTTCACGGCGGGCGGCGGCTTCGCCTTCGAGGGTTGCAGGGTTTTTTTTTTTTTTTTTATATGTGACGGCGACGAGAGGAGGCCGCCAACGCCGAGGGGAGGGAAGGGAAGACTGCGACGAGAGGAGGGGAGGGAAGACGGCGACGAGAGGAGGGGAGGGGGAGCCGGCGACGAGAGGAGGGGGAGGACGGCGCCGTAGGAGTGAAAGGGAGGAGGTGGGTGTACTGATTTTTTGGAGTGAAAGGAATAGAGTTAGGGTTTTATGTAGGTTAAGGGTATATTGGGGATTTCCACGTGGGTGTCCTCATCCATTTTGTGTGTGTCCTCATCGCGTGGGTGTCCTCATAGGATCCTTGGGTGCCTTTAGCCGCGCCCTTTTAACTATTGTCCAAACCCCACGAGCATACAAGTTTTTGGGCCCATTCTTGAAAGGGTTAGGGTATATACCCCTCCAGCTTTGATAGATGCACTCCCCCGATACACCTAATCCCCTCAAAATACATGTAAGATAGATGCACTCCCCCTAAATTATTTATTATACCATTTATCTCTTACAATTGTGTAGAATAAATACACACTCCCTAAAAATCCTAATTTTTCCTACATCTTACCCAACCTTCATCTTCTTCATTAATTTAACCCTAACCCTACATCTTCTCAAACAACCCGCCGCCCACCGCCTACCGTCCCCACTCTTTTTCTCTATTTTTTTTTAAAATTTCAGTTTTAAATACAATTTAATTTTAAAAAATACCACTTTATAGTAATTAAAAGTACCACTTTTCATAGTTTTTAAATACATTTTTTATAAAAAAAAAAAAAAAAAATCACTTTACATTCATTAAAAATACCACTTTTCAATAACAATAACAACATTTTTTTCCCCTAATAATTGTTACAATTTTTCAGTAATAATAGTTACCGTTTTTCAGTAATAATAGTTACCACTTTTCAATAGTAATAATTACCACTTTTCAGTACTAATAGTTACTACTTTTCAGTAATAATAGTTTTCACTCTTCAATAATAATAATAGTTATCACTTTTCAATAATAATAGTTACCACGTTTTAATAAATAAAAAAAACATTTTTCCCTATTACCACTTTTCGTTAATAATAGTTACCACTTTTCAGTACTTTTCAATAAGAAAGAACTACACTTTTCACTAACAAAGATTGTCACTTTTCATTAACAAAATTAGTAACCGGAAGAGATTTTTTCAATAATAAAATTAACACTTTTCACATGAGAAAGAAGTGGGAAATTTGTTTGATTTCTTGCATTCTAATATTAAAATGAATTACAATAAAGGAATCTCAGCTTTTCATATGACTACGAATTATCGTGTGCCTTGACACAATTAGGCTGTAAGAATCTGTTCTATAAGGTCGAAGAGACTGCATAAAACAGTAACAACAATGCAGCAATAGTAAGATGGAAACCTGCAGTAACGACAATGGTGATGAAACTGATGAAGCCATAAACTTCAGAAAGCTTGGAACTGCGGCGATAAATCGAAGGTAAGCGGGGCTTCCACGGCCACGCTCGTTGATTTCATAAACATTCAATTCCTGAATTCTAGCTGGTATTCATTTGAAGGATGATATATGAAAACAGAGCATTAATTGAAGGGAATGACATACCAGATTTGGATTCTATTGGATCGGTGAGGGCTTTGGATGTGAAAGGTAACATGTTTTGTAGAGGAAACTTTTATAACAAGCTAGGGGGTGAGAGATGTAGGTGTAGATGAGCCGAAAGAGAGCTGTTTATAAGCTGAGAAAGTGGTAGCTGATGGCGGCAGCCTTGCCGGAGAAGAAACCGTTTTGAGAATGGCAGAGGCGGATGAACTGTGTATAAAAAAATGGTTAAAATAAGTTAGAAAATTTGGGTTGGGGGGGTCCGATTTTACAAAATAATAATCTCTTCACCCCTCTGTAATTGACCCGTTTTCTTTTTTCCACACTCGCCGGCATCGGCATCAAAGGCGCCCTTCATTTCGGCCGGTCTTCTTTCTTCCTTCTAGTCGAGGCTTTCAAAGAGCTGAGTGCTCTTCGGGAAGTTGGTTTGAAATCAGTCTCTTTCTTAAATTTAATAGATCGGTCAGTGCGAAAGACTACACCTCGGGCGAGTTTTTGAACATGGTCGGGAAAGGAAGAAGAGGAGATCTTTACCAATGGTATTAAAATGTCATTAAGTTGGTGAAAAATGATAAAAATGATAATGGTTCAGAGAGATGAAAAGAGAAAAATAAAAGTAGAAAGATAGTGACAGGTTCACATTTTAGAAAATGAACCACTTTAGTTGAAACGACCAAAATATTTTAATTGTTTCAACTCATAAGATTTAAAATATTATATCATAAAATAAAATGTACGGAGTAATTTTTTTTTCTTCAATTAAAACACAGAACTAACACTCCAAAAAAAAATCTTAACAATACTTAAGTTTTAAATTTTTTAGAACAAATTTCGAGTTGTTGCGAAAATTTAGACAATGTGTTTAAATAATTTAAACAATTAGTAATTAAATAATTTGCTTTTACGATTCTAATTTAGAGAGATTTCTAATAAAATTTAAAAAAAAAAACTTAATATATATAATTAAAAAAAATAAAATTCTTGGGGGGCCAGTGCCCCATCCTGGACCTCACTTGAATCCGTCATTGAGTGCACCAAATTAATTTGGGACTTTCTCTGATTGTATATATTTTTTTTATACGGAAACTGTGTTTCTGTTCCACACAATTCTTTCTTATTTATATTTAATTTGAATTTAATTTTATATTAATATTTTATTTTATGTATATCAAAATTATAAAATCTTTTTTACATTTAATTTAATATTATTTCTATCAACTTTTTAATAACATCACAACTTCATTAAATGTTTGATAGCTCATTCAATAAATCAACTAAATGTCAACAAACTTTAAAAGAAACGTAAATAATAAAAAAACTCAGCTACACGAAATATAAGATATATATTGATGATAATGTAATATGTTCCAGGTTGATACTTGTTCCTCCGTTCCTCATCTGCCATCACAAAATTCGTTCCCTGGCGTGCCAGGAGCATATTACATTTTGAATGAATTTATTTTGTAGAGAATAGATTCTAAGAAAAAATTAAATGACAATGGAAACATTTGAGGAAGGACGTTAGTTAGCTTGATTTTATAAAGATAACTAGCTCTATACCCACGAAGCGGGGTCAATTTATTAATATAATAATAATTTTAAATATTATATTAATTTTTATATTTTTAAATATTATATTATTTTTTGTATTTTTAATAAACTTTCTAAACAATCAAAATATATCTAGTATTAACATAATTATAATTAAAGTGTGTATTACTATTTTTAGACATGATAAAGTCACTTGTGTGTAGTCCTTTTCCTTTCAATTTTAACATTGTATATACGTACAACAAATATTTATTCGACACTTTAATTAACTAATCAAACGTAGTTGAAAATTTTTAATTTTTTTTATTAACAATTACTAAAAAATTTCTAAATAAAGTTTCTTAAATTATTCTAGAATACACTCACATGAATTTTATTTATTGACAATTACTAAAAATTGTCTAAAATCCTCCACAATACTCTATATACTTATCTTATAAACTTTTTAAAATTATTTTTAGAATACATTCACAATGTATATCTAAAAAAAATTATATATATATATGATTATTAAGATTTCATAGATTAATAGATCATTTTACTTTAAGATATGATTTCTAATCTATATTATATTAGAAAAAAAAAATCGATTCAAATTTTCTTATATTTTGAAATATTAATAATAAAAAAATCATTTTCTTTTTTAATATTCCTCGAAAAACACATATAAAATTAAATTAAAATTAAAAAAAAATCTTTTAGAATAAAAATAATTATAATTTTAAAATTTTTTTAGAAGTTTTTAACTAAATTAAAATAAAAATAAAATTTAGAGAAGTTGTATTTTTTTTCTCAAATATGTTAAAATATTATTATAAAATTTATAAATGAGTAATTTCGTAAATAAAATGAAAAAATGAAACACAAATATTTCCAAAATTTCGAAAAGGAGCGTAAAAAAATATGTATTATTGAGAAGAGAAGAAAATTATATCTCAACAAAATTATATAAAATTATTGTTCGAAAAACACATATAAAATTAAATTAAAATTCACCCACAGTGATAAAGTTGAATAAGAATCTTCATAATTTACTAAATAAATTAATGATTTTCCGATGATGTTAACTTGGTTTAAGGCTTTAGAAGCTGACACGGGTGGACATGGCACTACAAAAAACGCGCGCTACAGGGACGGACAAATGCTGTCGGAAATGCTGACGGAATGCTGACGGATTGAAAAGTCAACGTCAATGCTGACGGATTTCCGTTCCGTCAGCATTTACCGAGGGAAATGCTGACGGATTTCCGTTCCGTCAGCATTTACCGAGGGAAAATGCTGACGGATGTTTGAAATATGTATGCCGACGGAAATGCCGACGGATAATCCGTCGGCAAAAGACACGTTGAATTCGCACCGCCTCGTTTTCCAATAAGGTAACCGTTGGCATTAAAGTCGGCGGTTACCGAGGGAAATGCCGACGGACAATATTTTTTTTTTTAATATATAAGGGCCTCAAATCAATCAGATCAGTTCGTTTTAGAAAAAAAAAAAAAGGGGCGTGCGTGAGTGAGGATTCGGTGGGGAAGACGAAGACGAGGACGAGGCTATTGAAGCAAATTTCTTCGATTACATTGATACGGTACGTTTTCTTAATTAGTTCTATTACTTAATTTTAATACTTATATATGTTTATGCATGGATATATGTAAATATGAATAATTTAATGTTGATTTGCATGTTATATTGATTTAGTTAGTTGTTAAAATATTATGATCATGTTAGTATGTACGTTAGTTAATTTAATTTGTTGATTAAGAATAATTTTGATAGATCGAGTAGTTTTTTAAGGTTAATTAATTAATTAATTGTTATATGTATACATTAATTAATTGTTATATAGTTAATTACTAGTTTAATTTAATGGTGTAATTTTGATATAGAATATTTTTAATGTAGGTAGTGAATGTTTCAATCAATTGTTTAAATTAGTTTAGATATAGTGGTTCGACCGTTGGATCACGTTGTAATTAGGAATATGTTGATTAAATTAGGAATACGCTATATTAGTAAAAAATTTAAATTAGGAATATATTCATTAAATTGATAATTATTGACTCAATTAGAAAATTATTATTTTAATTAGTTTTAGGTTTGTTAATTTAGGAATATATATGTTCAATTTTTTATTATTGATTAAGTTAGGTAGAAAAATAATAATTAAATTAGGTTATTGTTGATTAAATTAGGAATATGTTGATTAATTAAATTAGGAATATGCTATATTAGTAAAAAAATTAAATTAGGAATATGTTCATTAAATTGATAATTAGAAAACTCCAATTAGAAAAGTATTATTTTAATTATGTTTAGATTTATTAATTTAGGAATATGTTAATTTAGAAATATTTTTAATGTAGGTGATGCATGTTTCAATCAATTGTTTAAATTATTAGTTAATTAGATGGTTCGACGGTGGTATCACGTTGTAATTAGGTTATATATATATTGTTTTGATTTAAATTAGGAATATGTTGATTAAATTAGGAATATGCTATATTAGTAAAAATTTTAAATTAGCAATATGTTCATTAAATTGATAATTAGTAAAATTATGTATTTTTTATTGATTGAAACAGATGAGTGAACAAGTACCGAATCAGGGTTCGGGTTCACGTCGTAGGTCGTCATTGTGGTCACGTTCAAGGAGGTCTCGGGATGAATCAGTTCCTGTGACGGCTCCTCCTCCTCCTCCTGTGGCAGTGTCGCCGCCGACGACTACGATGTCGGTTGGTTCGTCATCCTCTTCTCGTCAACATCTTGTTCGAGACAAAAGGAAACCCATTGAAATCGTTTCAGGAGCGTAAGTCAATAATTCTAATGTTTGATGAGATTCAATAACGATTAACTTTATTTATTTATTTATAATGTGTTAGTTTATACTCCATATTAATAATTTTACAGGTTGGTGCCCGGTAATGAGGTGTCCAGGATGTGCACAAAATCCTTTAAGGATTGCAAGATTTCTAAGGGTGCTATCACTTGGTCGAAGGTGCCACAATCTAAAAAGGATGATTATTTCGAGGAGTTCCAGGTATATAATTACAATATTTAAAGTTTATTAAATAACTAATTATTCATATTATTTGATAAATATGTTGAATATTTATTTGTATAGAAAAAGGCCCGTTGGAATACGACGATCTACTCGGACGCCGCTATTTACGAGAAGTGGTACAATCTTTGTTCTACTCGGTACACGAACATGATGTACGACTGGAGAACGGCCTGGCGTGATCGTGACGTGAATCGTGTTCTGGGGAAAGACGAGGATGGTGTTGACCTGTGGGAGTCGTTGGTTGAGAAGTGGATGGACCAGGCTTACCAAGAGAAGTGTGACAAAGCTCGGGCCAACCGCAGAACCGACGTTGGAGGCGGGATGGCAGTGCATCGGGGGGGAGCTCGGTCCGTCCTCGAGCAATCACTTGCTATCGTAAGTTTTCATTAATTTTTAAAAATTAAATAATTATAGTTAATTATTTTATATTAGTTATCTAAATTAATTTGTATATGTTTATTTGATACGTAATAGGAGCGGGAGACTGGACGTCCACACACCCACTTGGATCGGCTGAGTCTTCTTCATCCGTTTAATACCGATACACAGACGTCCACCTACGGGCGCACTACTGACCTCCACGTAAGTTTAATTAAATTTATGTATTAATTACATTATATATATATATAGATAATTAAATTAATTTTAATTTTTTAATTATGTAGTTGAGCGTCCGACAGAGGATTGAAGAGGCCGAGACGCAAGCCACCGCCACGACTACTGCTGAATCCGGAAGCAGCGGTACCCCTCCGGCTGTTGACGTGGACCAGTGTTACCTTGACGTTGCCCCGACCTCCAAGGGAAGGGTCCTTGGCCTTGGTGGGATGAGCAGCGTCGTGAGGACACCAAGTGGTCGGTCGGCCCGGAGTGCATCGCAGCCGTCCGTATCCTCCACTGTCGTCCCGGATCCGAACTTAATGGCAACGTTCGAGAACTACTTCCGCACATGGAGTACCAATGCGGGTCGGACGTTGGGGATGTCTGCTGAGCAGATCGAGGCCATCTATCAACAGACGATGGGGCAACCACCGCCAGCTCCAGCTCCAGGTCCAGCTCCAGATCAAGCTGCAGGTCAAGATGCAGGTCAAGATGCAGGTCAGGCCGACGGTGGCAACGTCAACTTGAATGATGATATGGAACAATATTTTAACTTTCCGGGCACTGGCAACTATCCTGGCAACTATCCTGGTTGAACAATTTGAACAATTTAATTTTGTGTTGAACTAATTTATTTTTTTGTTGAACTTATTTAATTTTCTGTTGAACTTATTTAATTTTCTGTTGAACTTATTTATCTTTATGTATATATTTATGTTTATGTTGAAAAATATGTTGAACTATATATTGCAGTTTATTTGTGTAGTTTATTGGTGTATAGATGAAAATAGGGTGCATTCATTTGTTTCATTGAGTACAAAATAATCTCATTTAGAGTGCATTCTAGATATAGATTTAAACCACTTGAAGAGTGCATTTTAGTACAAATTAAAATAGTCTCATATAGAGTGCATTATACATATATTTATCTTGACTGACGGAAATTTTGGGCGGTGAAATGCCGACGGAATTAAGTTTCCGTCGGAATTCACCATTTCATAAATGCCGACGGATAATCCGTCGGCATTTATCTTGACTGACGGAAAATTTGGGCGGTGAAATGCCGACGGAAAGATAAGTCCGTCGGCATTTCCGTCGGGAAATGTTTCCCTAAAATTTTCTTTTTTTCCACTTCACTTTCGTATTGCAAATTTACACCAAAACTTTCTACTGCCTAATTTTTTTATGCTCATGCTCGGGTATTCAGAAACATCAAATTACGGTACATTTTCTACCATTTTTAATTTACTCTATATATAAAATTCAATATAATGTAATTACATGTTTTATATATATCATAAGTTTTGTTTGAATTTATTATAAGTTTAGTTTAGTAATGTGTTGCTCCACTTAAATGTTTAGCAGATGGATTTGCCTGACCGTCGTTGGATGTATTGTACTCCTAGAATGATTAGAGGAAATGTGAATGTGGAATTTTATAATGAACTCGTGTTATTTGTTGAATTTGCAAAAAGTCAGCCACATTACATGAGTGGAAATTGCATGAGGTGTCCGTGTAATGCTAAGAAATGTCAGAATAAGCAATATAAAGAGATTGATGAGGTCCTAGTGCATATTGTGAAGAATGGTTTCGTTGATAATTATTATAATTGGACTAGTCATGGCGAAACACGTTGGCCTTATAGATTTGATGAAGTGTTTTACTATTACACTGTTGAAATCTATCAACAAGAAGCAAATTTCGATCATGTTGGCACTAGTAACGAGGTAGAACAACAGTTTGGGGACGAAGAACAACAGTTTGGGGATGAAGAACAACAGTTTGGGGACGAAGAACAACAGTTTGGGGACGAAGAACCGAATATGTATCAAACAATGATCAGGGAAGCTAGTTTTTCAAACATGGAAGAGGAGCCGACGAATGAGGCATTTCGGTTTTATGAGATGCTCAAATTAGTCGAAGAAGATTTATATCCGGGTTGTGAATCTCACTCACAGTTGTCATTTAATGCACGACTCATGAACATTAAGACCGAGAACAAGCTTTCTAACAGGGCATATGAGCAAGTGACACAGTTATGCAGTGAAATTTGTCCTCAAAATAATAAGGTGCCTACGACGTTTCATCAAAGCAAACAAATGTTGAAGAATGTTGGTTTGCCGGTTGAGAAGATTGATTGTTGTGTGAAGGGTTGCATGTTATATTGGGGTGACGAAGATAGCAGTCTGAACATGTGTAGATTGTGTGGCCATCCCCGGTACAAAGAGGCACGTCGAAAGGGACCTGGTGGTCAATCGAAGAAGACAAAGAAGAAAGTGCCATATAAGAAGATGTACTACCTTCCTATCATTCCTCGTTTGATGAGATTATATCAATCAAGTGCCACTGCACAACACATGACGTGGCATGCTACAGATTCCTCTTCGGCTGAGTCAAGGGAGATGCGACATCCGGCAGACTCAGAGGCCTGGAAACATCTTGACAACGTGTTTCCAGATTTTGCTTGTGAACCGAGGAATGTGAGATTAGGTTTGTGTACTGATGGTTTTGCACCGTTTGGGATGCATGGGAAGCAGTATTCTTTGTGGCCGGTGATACTGACTCCGTATAATCTTCCTCCGTGGATGTGCATGAAACCTCAAACAATGTTTCTGACTGTATTGGTGCCTGGACCAACGAATCCAAAGGACAAACTGGATGTTTATCTCCAACCTCTTATAAAAGACTTGATCTTCTTATGGGAGAATGGAGTCCAAACGTACGATGTTGTTAGAAAGCAGAACTTCACGATGCGTGCTGCTCTTTTATGGACCATTAGCGACTTTCCTGCATATGGTATGTTGTCCGGGTGGAGTACGGCCGGAAAGAAAGCATGTCTGTATTGTATGGAGAATTCTGAAGCTTTCAGTCTCCCGGTGAGTAGAAAAGTTTCATGGTTCGATAATCACCGTAGGTTCTTACCTCAAGGTCACCCGTTTCGAAGAAATAAGAAGAACTTCGTAAAGAACAGAGCAGTCACAAACAATCGACCTCCACTTCGAGATGGTATTTTATACATTTATTTAATGAGTATTGAACGTATATTTATCTATTGCTTTTAGTGTCACTTATAATTTACTCTCCGTACAGGACGTAGGTTGTTATATGAGATTCAGTGGACGGGGTTGAAAAAAGTACTGAGGAAAATGCAGCGGAACACAACAGAGGAATTGAGGGTGGTTGGAACAAAAGGAGTATTTTTTGGGACTTACCATACTGGAGTTCACTATTGATACGACACAATTTGGATGTGATGCACATTGAAAAAAATGTGTTTGACAATGTGTTCCACACAATCATGAACACCGAAGGCAAGACGAAAGACACTCCAAAGTCTCGGGATGATTTGGACACTCTTTATCGCCGTCCAGAGTTGAAAAAGGATGAGCGTACATGTAAATTTCCAAAGGCTAGCTACACACTGGATAAGCCACAAAAACAAAGATTGTGTAGGTGGATAAAGGAGTTGAACTTTCCGGACGGCTACGTGTCGAACTTGAGTCGATGCGTAGACACAACAACGGGTAAGGTTGCAAGGATGAAGAGTCACGATTGTCATGTATTTATGCAACGCTTGATACCGATTGCGTTCAAGGAACTTCTTCCTCTCAATGTGTGGAGGGCTATCACTGAATTAAGTCTATTTTTTAGAGATTTAACGGCTACAACGATCACGATCGATGATATGATTCGTTTAGATGAAGACATTCCAGTGATTTTGTGTAAGTTGGAACAAATTTTTCCACCTAGCTTCTTTAACTCGATGGAACACTTACCCGTTCACTTAGCGTATGAAGCGAGAATCTGTGGTCCGGTGCAATACAGGTGGATGTACCCATTTGAAAGGTAAAATCTTACTTTTTTTTTATTTCATTACAATTACACATGCATTCTTATAAGTTTTTTATATATATATATATATATATATGTGTGTGTATATCAGGTATCTCCACAACTTGAAACGTAATGCTAAACAAAAGGCAAACGTTGAAGCATCGATTGTGAATGCTTATTTGAATGAAGAGGTTGGCATGTTTTGTTCTTATTACTTTGAAGACCACGTCAACACAAAGTTAAGAAGTGCTCCACGTAACTTCGGTGGTACATCCGCTGACGATATCAGTGAAGAGGTCGATGGAATGCTCTCCATATTCAAGTCTAAGGGACGGCCAATAGGAAAACCCACTGAACGATATTGGGAGACGAACTCGGAGGCGGAAATAGCACAAACGTATGTGTTATTGAATTGTGATGAAGTTCAGCCATACATTGAGTAAGTATTACATATATAAATCGTCTATTTAAATACCACTTCATTTATGTCATTTAATATTAACCAAGTTTTTGAATGTTGTGAATTAGGATGTACACTCAAGAACTACGACGAGCAGAACCAAACATCTCATATGCATATATAGATGCTCGTATTCAACGTGAATTTTCCCGATGGTTCGAACGTTATGTGAGTACCATTTAATTAATTATGTTTTACGTAAATAAATTAATATTTATTTTAATTAATTTTAAATTGAGCCGTATAGGGACGGGATAACGCTCTAGACAGTCCATTCTTACGAGATCTCAGCAAGGGACCACTACGTCGTGTAAAGACTTACAACGGTTATATTGTGAAGGGCTACAGATTTCATACGTCTGGGTATGCATCGACAAAGGGGACTACCAACAGTGGCGTCTGCGTTAGCAGTGCGAATTACAATGCAGATGCAAGTGATTACTTTGGGGTGTTACGGGAAGTCGTCGAAGTAGAATATCCAGGATATCCAGCAAAGACTGTAGTGTTGTTCAAGTGTCATTGGTTTGATTCAGGCCATCTAGGAACAAGAATTCACCCGGAGTACAAGCTCGTTGATGTTAGTTCGAAAAGGACGTATGTTGCGGATGATCCATTTGTATTTGCCCATCAAGTATCTCAAGTATACTACTGCACATATCCGGGAGCTCCACGTGGTTATGAATGGCACGCTGTTTGCAAAGTAAAGGCAAGGTCAATGGTAGAAGTCCCTAAAAAGGACAAAAATACTGAAGATGAATCTCCATTTCAAACAGAACAAATAGAGACTCCAACTGAAGTCTTTACGGGAGATTTCAATCTTTCTGTACCCTTGACGGCTGCAAATCCCCAATTAATCGAAATTGAAGGTGAAGAGGAGGGGGATGAAGAAGAGGATGAAGAGGAGAATGAAGATGAGGATGAAGAGGAGAATGAAGAAGATGAGGATGAGGAGGAAGATGATGATGAGGAGGAGGAGGATAAGGACGAAGAGGAGGATGAAGACGATGAAGATGAAAATTAATTCAATTAATGTAATGTATTTATTTCTTATTTTATAAAAGTTAATTAATTATTTATCATTTAGGTACAAATTATAAAAATTAAATTTACTATAAATATAAGTCACAACCAATATATATATTAATATATGTGGAAGAAATGAATTTTGTGATTTTTTTTAAAAATATTTTGGTAATTTAGTAAGTATATAGAAAAAATTGAATTATTTAAAAAAAAAATCGCCAAAATGCTGACGGAATTCACTTTCCGTCGGTATTTACTTTTTGAAAAATACCGACGGATAATCCGTCGGTATTTACCCTTATATAAAACCTCAACCTCTTTCCGAAATTTCCGAAATTTACCCTTTCCGAAATTTCCTCTCTCCCACCTCGCCTCCCTCCACCACCTCGTCTCCCTCTATGAGCTGAAACCACCACAAAGCCCCGTGCCGCCGCCTAAAGCTGTGGACGAAGATATCTACAAGATCTCCCCTGACCTCCTTCGTGCGCAACCCAAAAAGGTGTCTTTCGCCTTCCATTTCCATATGATTCATGTGAATATTACAAGTTTTTTTTTTAATTTTTTAAAACTATTTCACACCGACCGACACTTATTAATGATTGGTTAAATTCAAAGTGGAAATCAAATTTAGCCCTCTTCCTCTTATCAATAAATTCATTTAATTCTTGTTACTAATGAATGCAGAAGAAGATTCGTCTTGAAGAAGAAGAAATCGGTTAATCGGAAGAAAAGTTGTGCCAAATCGGAGAATGTGGTGGTCGTTTTGGATGATTTGGATGATTTTGGATGATTTTGTATGCATATAATATTGGATGATTTTGCTTGGAATTTCCCCCCCCCCCCTCTATTTGTTATAGATTCTAGTGTAGTATATGTAATTTATTGGTTTGTGTTAGTGCTAATTTTGTCACCAATTATATATGAATATCTTTAGATAACAATTAAAAATATCTCCCGATAAAGCCTAAATTGTATCCATGCATTATATATATATATACTATTATATTTAATTTTAAAAAGTATTTCGACAAACCAATGCCAATTAATTGTGGTCGGAAAATGAAATTCTGGTCGGGGCCTCCCCGGCCACCCATATTTTTTTTATTAATATTTTGTTTTACTGACGGATATTCCGTCGGTAAAATGCCAACGAATATTCCGTCGGTCAAATGCCGACGGATATTCCGTCGATATGTGAATTTCGAAATCATATTTTTTTTATTCATTTTTTGTTTTACTGACGGAAATTCCGTCGGTAACTTCCCAACGGATATTCTGTCGGTAAAAGGCCGACGGAATATCCGTCGACATGTGAATTTCGAAATCTATTCAAAAATTAATTTCTTTTATAATTATTTTAATTTATTTTATAATTATTTTAATTCATCGGAATGTTGACCCGGTTTGTTAAACGGGTTGTCCGAAATACCGACGGAATTTCCCTCGGTATTTCCGTCGGCAAATCCGACGGATAATCCGTCGGTAAATCCGTCGGAAATGCTGACGGAATCCAAAAATCCGTCGGCAAAAAATGCTGACGCCGAAAAAGGGGACGGCCGACTTTCCGTCGGTAAATCCGTCGGTAACCTCGGATGCCGACGGAAAATCCGTCGGTAAATTCGTCTCTAAAACGCCCTTTTTTTGTAGTGTGGTAACATAGTAACAAATCTCGATTAAATAACACACTGTATTATTCATAAACTAGTTTTGAAATCTAATGTTATCCAATATTCTTGACCTAATTTCTATTCAAAATATTTTCGGAATGAGACACGTCATTTGTATTCATTTTCATTGAGTGAGAGATAACAAGCAATCTTCGTGGATATCCTAATATTATTCTCCAAAATCATTTCCATCATCGAATCCTTAAAATCCTGGATCAAAACGACTAGGGTGGTTCGGAAAGGTATACATATCGAAATACCGTATACCAAATTATCAATTCATACCGAAAATATTGAATTGTTTTATATCAAAATTAATTATTTAAGGTTTATTTTATTTATATTTTAATAATTAAAGTTATTTTAATTTAAAAATAATATAAAATTATTATTTTATTAAGGTTTCGGTATTTTGGTATATCGATATACCGTTTCATACCCAATATCGAAAAAATTTCGGTATACCGCGGTATAATCATTTCATACCGTTACCGAAAATTTCGATAATTTCGATATTTTTTCAGTATGAAAAGTTCGGTATACCGAAATTTCGGTATATTTACCCACCCCTAGCTACTACGCTTTCACCCCTGCAAAACTCTCCGAATAAAACAACCCTTTCTTCTCACTCTTCACACTATTCCGCCACCCATTTCGCCGGATCCTCACTCCGCCGGACTGGGAAACCGATTTCCGGCTCCATGTACTTCCCCTGTTTTTTGGGAGATTATTTAGCTAAATAGGCTTCTAAAAAAATTTGAGCCCGACTTGTTTATTAAACGAGTTGAGCCGAGCTTTAATAGGTCGAGTCGTAGATCCCTGTCTAGTAGCCTAACCCATTCCCACCCCTACCCACGAGCATATAAGTGTTTGGGCCCATTCTTGAAATAGAAAACTATGATCTTGGGCCTGGAGGAGAGCTTAAAAAAAACATAAATTAAGTCAAGCTTTGCAATATCCAAAATAATCTCAATTTGAGTACAAATACCAAAATCTTATGCTCGGCTCCACTTTAATTGTCTTTATAATGGAAACTTTTATTACACCAAAATAACGTCAATTGAAGTGGATATTGCATCAAATAGTGGTAAGGTAATATCGATAAATTAAAATATATATATATATATAGGACTGGTAAGCAACTAAGTAGGGAATTAAAAAGAATACTTTGAGACGGCCGAAAAGTTTGTGTTTGTGGCACACCACTAATCCCAGTTAGAGCAAACGTGAAATCCACACAAAATGATACTACTACAATTAAGGCCTTTAAATAAGAGAAATTGCAACAACAATCTATTCATCACCTTAACATCCTTCCTTCTTTCACCAACTGCTTATAAGTGTTTGGGTTTATTGAAGCAATAAACCAACAACCATTATCCTTCAACAGCACTCATCTCTCAAAATCAAAATGAATCTAGCTTCCTTCAAATGCAAACTTTTCAAGCCATGCAAGAAAATACTAAAACTCTTCAAATTCAAGCTCCACAAGAAAGTCTCTATAAAATCTCTTCAATTCCATCATCAACGCAAACCTAAAACCACCCCACGCGAGGGGCGTTTTCCCAAAATAGCCTCCATCTTTCAATCTCTAAGGCGAACAAGAGAGATGGACCGAGTCTCAGAGCTCAAGAGTTTTTCCAACCACAGAGCACCCAACTCTTCACCCATCACCCCAGCGTATGTTAGAATGAGCAGGGTCAATAGAAACGAAGCCAAGAAACAGGATGATGAAGTTGAAGATGCATGTAGAAGCTTTGAGAACTATCTGATAGAGATGATCATTGAAGAAGGAAAGACGAGGGATTTGGTGGACGTTGAAGAGCTTCTTTACTGCTGGAAGAATCTTAGATGTCCAGTTTTTACTGATTTGGTATGCCGATTCTATGGGGAGCTATGTAAAGACTTGTTTTCTAGCAGCAATGAGAACGATGCAAAACATCCCAAGTACTTCTAATGCAGGTGGGATTGGGTTTAATGAGAGTTTGTGTTTTTCAATGTAAGAAAGAAAAATGGCTTATATTCATTCATTCAATGAAATAAACATGGGACATCTTCAACAATATTTGAAATAGATAGCAATATATAAAAAGTATCCCATGGCACAACAAAGCTGATCATATTCACATATCAAAGTTACAGCAGATAATTTAATTACAGAGTATATATTCAGCCAAGCTGCAGGTAAATCTGCTGCCTACGACTATAATTGAAAGCAAAAGATGGAAAATATTATCACAAACAAACAGTACCTAAGATGGTTAGAGCAGGTCCTCCTAATGTGTTCCATTAGATACCCCGTCTATGGAGACATATACTTGAGACCTGATTAAAGTCTCCCCTAGCTTAAACCCGGGCATTATCATAAACTCAACTTTGTATCTTTCTTGATCCTTATCCAGAGCGATAAACTCCTTGAGCTCATCAAGAACCTCCATATAAAAATCTGAGAATTCACTTCCTTGCTTAACACCAAAGATTTCAGCTTTAGGCTCGATAAAAGCAATTAAGGTCTGCAAATACCAAACACATCTCGCCATTCTGACAAATGCACGGTAAAAAGGGGTATACGGATGAATCCCATTAGCCACAAATTCCCTGTGGTCCAAGTTACCGAAAAATGACTCTTCCATCTTGGGATGAACTACAAGCAGATACTTTGTTCTGCAAAACATGGCAAAACTAGATTTAGGATCTTCCATCAAAGCAACAATGGGATCATCCAATTTCATTATGTTCCCCAAGAAACCAGGTTGTACTGTGAACCCATGAAACATCCTTCTAGTTACATAAGCTTCAAATGCGTATTTCTTGTGCGACCTCTTTGCGTATACAACAGATGCCTCTATTGCATTAACAGCCTTGTCTAGATCCCAATCTGAAATTTTCATTAATGCAATCAACGGCTTCGCAAAATCATGAATAGCTTTTCCAACTGCCTTGACAACATTCTCCAAGGAATTGTGATTTAAACCCGCAAATCTTTCCCTCTCGCGCTCCTTAATCTCTTCAGCCATCTTTTTATTCCTCAGTTCCAATTCTTGAAGCTTGGAACGCAGATTAGCTACTTCATTGTCCTTATTTTTGGCTTGAGACTTCAACTTCTCCAGAGCCCTCTCCTTAACAAGCAAAAGAGCTGAATGTGCTGAAACGGAATTGGCTTCCTTCAATAGCTTCTCCTTACAAGCCTGCTTGATTTTGGAGAGAGAATCGAGAAGGGATATCACCTCTTCATCAGCAGCTCTAAGTTTCTCAGGATCATAGGGAATATGAGCTTCTTGAAGCTTAACATACGCTAATTTTAACTTCAAAAGCGTGTCAAACAATTTCATAATCTCCACATGATCACTTGCATTCCCATTCGTATGTAGCTCAGTAGACTTTGATTGAACTTTAGCCGCAAGAGACGCTTGTTCAACAGCATCTAATGACAGAGCATTATCGCCAGAAATTATGGGGTAAACATGACGCTGGTCTGGGTTTTCAGGTGTATTAAATACCCCAATGGACCTGAATTTGCTAACTTTGGCGAATTTTGAAACAATGTCTGCAATACTTGAAGGGGGTTTAAGGGGTTTAGAACTAGCTGCAAATTCCTCTCCCTGCTCATCCGACTCCAGACCCATTAGCAAAAATTCCGACTTAATCCGAGATCTGTTTTCTAATCAAGAATTTAAACCGATTCTTAAATAATAATAAAGCCTTAAAAAAACAATGCTGCAATCAGAAAAAAAGGTTCAATGTAGGGAACCAGAAGCGTCATTCCCGCTACACGAGCTTAAGAACAAATAGGGTTTCAAGGTTTTTTTTAAGGTAGCTCCGGATTCAAAGGGCTCAGAAAAGTGAAAACAGATTCTCCAATCGAAATTAAAACACAAAAAGAGATTAACAAAATCAATCAAACGCATAAAATCAACCCCTTTTGCAATAAAATAGACACGAAACAAAAAACAGAGTCGCGAGATTCTACAGATTCATTAACTATTAACTAATCAGGTACAGAAAAAAGGTAAATGCGGAGGAAATCGTACCGCAGAAGGCTTAAAAACGAGCAGACAGTAGTGAAAATGACGCCGCCGTTTACGACATTGAAGCATCAATTAAAGGGAGAAGAGAAATGAGTAGGGTTATAAAGGAAAGGCGGGTATTGGTGCACTCATACGGCGTCGTCTCGGCGCTCGGGCCGTAGTAGATTAATAGGGAATCTGATTGTAGCACTCATGCTCTGACAACAAACAGTACACTTTCCAGTGTGTGGGAACTAACGACGTCGTTCGGGCATGCATTTGATTATTTTCGAGAAAGAGAAAAACAGGTGGGAATCTACACTGTGGGAACAGCGACACGCGGAAACACAGAAGGGGGAATATTTTTGAATTTCCCTTTGGGGGTATTTTCGTAACTTTAATCTTATTAGATACTCATTTCCTTACTTGCACAATTTTTTTATTGGTACATCTCAAGATTACTTACACACCCTCAATTAGATATGTGCATCAAGTTAAAATCGACAATTATGAATTTCCAAAAGGTGGAACTGAAATCAAACCGACGATTACGATTTTTGAATCGATTGTTCGATTTATTTATTTTTTCTCGTTTTGGCTCTTTTTTTAAGAAAATATGTTACCAGAATTAAATACAATTATATAACTTAAATTTATACATACAAAAAAAAAAAATGAATTGTGTATTAAAAAAACAGTCAAACCACATGTTTTGGTTAAATTGACAGTTTTCGTTTGCTCTAACTGAAACCAAACTGTAAAAAAACGATTTTTGAACCGTAATCGACGGTTTTCGGTTACGGTTTACTTGTGTCTACCCTCAATATGAAAATACCCTACAAAATTAATATCCTAACAACATTATTTTATTTTTAAAATTGTTACTCATTTTTTACCTAGATTTTACTTTATAACTCACTAAATTCACTTTACACATCACTACATCACTTAAAATATTCCTCATTTATCTTACATTGCCAAGTTACCAACCATTACAAGAGATTATTAACTAATAAGGTCATTTTTATAGCCTATTAAACAACTAAAACATACAACTTTTAAAATTTCCTAATAAGGTCAATTTAGTGTCAAAAACCCGTATTTACCCTTAATATTCATATACTCCTTTAATTTATATATTTGAAATGTAATTCGAAATTTAAAATCATAATTAATTGTTATCAATTAATTCCCAAATTATAGTGCACATTCCCATTCGCCATTCGCCATTCGCCATGGTGTGAAGCCACGCAACCATACTCTCATCTGCATAACTCACATTTAATTCCCTTTAAAAGAAAACACAATTTCTGCTACAATCGGCACAACAAATTGAAACATTAGCGCCTGAAAACGATCCATGGCGGTGTACAAAGCTCAACCGACAGTGCAGGTCACAAAACTCAAATTCACCTACCCCGGAATCGACGGACATCCTCCGCCGGGCGCCAAACCTTTGATTGAAGATTTCTCCATCTCTCTATCCCCCGGCGATCGCTGCCTTCTTGTCGGCTCCAATGGCGCTGGTTAGTTTTATGGATCTATCTAAATTTCTGGTAAATAATATCGATTCATTATTGTGCGGCGGTGTTGCAGGGAAAACGACTATTTTGAAAATTTTGGGAGGGAAGCATATGGTGGAGAAGGAAGCGGTTAAGGTATTGGGGAGATCAACATTTCACGACACTGCTTTGACGGCTTCCGGTGATCTTGCTTATCTTGGAGGCGAGGTAATTTAATGTTGTGTTTTTACTTCTTTTTTTATTCATTTTGTTACTATGTTCTGTATTTGTATCATTAGAATTGATCTGGGATGGGAAATTTGAACTGCATTTGCTTATTATTAGTGTGTTTTTGGGGGGAAATTGATGGTTTGGAACTTGCAATATGAAAAGGAAAGGTATTAAGCAATCTGATTTCGATTGAAATTCCTAGTTTAAAGTTTGTGGCGGGTTAATTGTTCCTCAAACAAGCAAATGCTAATAATCACATTTGCAAATTATTTTTTATTTTAATTTTGATTTGTGGAAATTTACTTTTTTTCCAGTGGAGAAGAGAGGTTGCGTTTGCTGGTTTTGAGGTTCCAATTCAGATGGATGTGTGTGCGCAATTTTAGTTTGTACACTGGGGCTTTAGGGACTGCTTTCTTGTTGTTTAGAGCTTATCAAATTACAGGGCAAAAGAAGGACCTTTCTCTTTGTTCTGATATCATTAAGGCTTGTGACTCTGCTTCTCAAGGCTCTGGGTATGCTCACTTCTCTATTTGTTACTTTTGAATGCCAGAATTTCTTACTGGAGTGGCCTTTCTCTTTGTTACTTGGATGTTTTGTAACTTTCTGCTTATAAGGTTACTAGTGTAAGACCCGCATTTTACGCGGGGTTGACATAAATTTATATATTTTAATTTTAATTTATTAATTAAAAAATAATCTTTGTAGATTTAGAAATTTGTTATTCTATTAATTAATAATATATTTTTTCATTTAAATCTAGGCAAATAATTTTTAATCCACTCTTACTCTTGATTTTAGAGACTGCAATATACAATTGTTCGTGTGTGAACATAGGTTTCGAAAGGTAGACACGTACCCTGAAAATAGACTGACTTTAACTTTTATTTATCGTCATTTCAATATACAATAGAATAGAAAATTGTCTCATTCGAAAACTTTACATAAGTTGTATCATGCGAAACACTCAATGTCATTTTCAGAATAAAAACTTTACTACCAACATTCTCTCCCTCAATTGTTTGCCATTCAATGATGTGATTTTCAAGTCTTCTAATGATTAGTTTAGTTCTATAACACATACTGGATTTCAGATCAATATTGAAGCATTATAGAGACACATATTTTTAGAACAAAACAGTGATTTGGTAGATCAAAAGAAAAACATATATATGTCTCATACCACCAAGTCTATACTCATCATGTTCTCATAGTCTTTATGGTGAATATAACATAAAAACTCCAAAAATATAATTTGGATAATCATTTAATATGTGACTATCTATATCATATTGTCTCGTTAATAGAGTATCTACATAAAAGAAAGAAAAAAAAAAACAATTACAAAAGATGCAAATAGTGAAATAAACATTAGTTAATTTATTGAATTATACATAAACAATTCATAGCTCTCAAAGTTTGAGGATTCATTTCGAATGCAACAAAGTTGAAGTATTTAGCAAGCAAAAACTCATTTTTTCAGTGATATCGTTTATTTTTTGTGAAGAGTGAAGATTGAATTGTTAAATTTTATATAGATATCAACACATATGTTAAGGAAATTATTCTTAATTAATTAAATAGAATATTATGGTTATTTTTTGTGAAATGTCACGAATAATGATATAAGATATAATTAATGATGTGGATTACTTGTCCTTAATTAATATAGTCAACATTAGTGTCTTTTAATTCTTTTATGATATTATAAATCTATCGAAAATATTTATTTAACATTAAATAAATTCAAAATTTTCTAATTTATTAATGATAATAAATTAAGTAATTTTATTTATCGATTATACTTTTAAAAAATCAATTAAAAAGATAAATAAAAAATGGAAATCATTTAAAAATTGACTTCAATCGCACATAGTTATATAATTAGTTAAACAATATTATGGATAATATATTCTAGTATATGAAGTTAATGTGGATCATTTAATTTCATTTTTGAATTTTTCATAACCGATAAAAACTTTAAAAAATTAGGTGGATCTCTTTAATTATAGTCAAACCATTAGTTAGCATGAATTAGGATTTTACTAATTTTAAGAATACGTTATATGATTTAAAAAAAAAAATTAGTTAAAGTGAATCATTTAATTTCGAATTTTCCATAATCAATAAAAACTTTAAAAAATTAGGTGGGTCCTTTTAGTTGTAGTCAAACTACAGTACTTAGTTAGAATGAATTAGGGATTTACTAATTTTAAGAATACATTATAGAATTTATAAAATAAAAAAAAAAATCATATAAATTTACTGACTATTTCATACGGAGTATAACATAAAATTGACTTTAATTCACAAATTCGATTTGCATTATTTAAAATTATTCAAGTATAAAAAAATAAAGAGAAATTTGATTTCCTTAGTATCAGGAAATCCGATAACTAATTTGTGCAAAAATGAATTTGTAAATATAAAATTTACGATGCACATGAAAGTTAATGTTAATGTGGATCCTTTAATTTTGATTTTCCATAACCTATGGAAACTTTAAAGAATTAGGGTGGATTAGGGTGGATCCCCTTAACTGCAGTCAAATAATTAAATAAAAAATTCATATCATACTCATATCATTAACATTATCAATTCCTTAGAAATAGCTCTTTAATTACTACTAAATTTGTGAATTAATATATTTAAATTTTGACATGTGTTTAAATTGGTGATTTAACCGTTACTTTGCTTCAAGTTTAAATTAAAAATACACAAATATAAAAAATGGGAATCATTTAAAAATTGACTTCAATCACACATAGTTATATAATTAGTTAAAAAATATTATGGATAATATATTCTAGCATATGAAGTTAATGTGGATCATTTAATTTCATTTTTAAATTTTTCATAACCGATAAAAACTTTAAAAAATTAGGTGGATCTCTTTAATTATAGTCAAACCATTAGTTAGCATGAATTAGGGTTTTACTAATTTTAAGAATACGTTATATGATTTAAAAAAAAATTAGTTAATGTGAATCATTTAATTTCGAATTTTCCATAACCAATAAAAACTTTAAAAAATTAGGTGGGTCCTTTTAGTTGTAGTCAAACTACAGTACTTAGTTAGCATGAATTAGGGATTTACTAATTTTAAGAATACATTATAGAATTTATAAAAAAATAAAAAATCATATAAATTTACTGACTATTTCATACGGAGTATAACATAAAATTGACTTTAATTCACAAATTCGATTTGCATTATTTAAAATTATACAAGTATAAAAAAATAAAGAGAAATTTGATTTCCTTACTATCAGGAAATCCAATAACCAATTTGTGCAAAAATGAATTTGTAAATATAAAATTTACTATGCATATGAAAGTTAATGTTAATGTGGATCCTTTAATTTTGATTTTCCATAACCTATGGAAACTTTAAAGAATTAGGGTGGATCCCCTTAACTGCAGTCAAATAATTAAATAAAAAATTCACATCATACTCATACCATTAACATTATCAATTCCTTAGAAATGTCTCTTTAATTACTGCTAAATTTGTGAATTAATATACTTAAATTTTGACATGTGTTTAAATTGGTGATTTAACCGTTACTTTGCTTCAAGTTTAAATTAAAAATACACAAATATAAAAAATGTGAATCATTTAAAAATTGACTTCAATCACACATAGTTATATAATTAGTTAAAAAATATTATGGATAATATATTCTAGCATATGAAGTTAATGTGGATCATTTAATTTCATTTTTGAATTTTTCATAACCGATAAAAACTTTAAAAAATTAGGTGGATCTCTTTAATTATAGTCAAACCATTAGTTAGCATGAATTAGGGTTTTACTAATTTTAAGAATACGTTATATGATTTAAAAAAAAATTAGTTAATGTGAATCATTTAATTTCGAATTTTCCATAACCAATAAAAACTTTAAAAAATTAGGTGGGTGCTTTTAGTTGTAGTCAAACTACAGTACTTAGTTAGCATGAATTAGGGATTTACTAATTTTAAGAATACATTATAGAATTTATATAAAAAATAATCATATAAATTTACTGACTATTTCATACGGAGTATAACATAAAATTGACTTTAATTCACAAATTCGATTTGCATTATTTAAAATTATTCAAGTATAAAAAAATAAAGAGAAATTTGATTTCCTTAATATCAGGAAATCCGATAACCAATTTGTGCAAAAATGAATTTGTAAATATAAAATTTACGATGCATATGAAAGTTAATGTTAATGTGGATCCTTTAATTTTGATTTTCCATAACCTATGGAAACTTTAAAGAATTAGGGTGGATCCCCTTAACTGCAGTCAAATAATTAAATAAAAAATTCATATCATACTCATACCATTAACATTATCAATTCCTTAGAAATAGCTCTTTAATTACTGCTAAATTTTGACATGTGTTTAAATTGGTGATTTAACTGTTACTTTGCTTCAAGTTTAAATTAAAAATACACAAATATAAAATTTACGATGGGAATGAAAGTTAATGTTTTATGCATAATTTCAATTACAAATATATAAAATAACACATTTCTTTTTTATATTAGCCTAGAAGCACAACACTATTGAATTACAGGGCGATACCAATTCAGATGAGAGAGATTTCAAATCAATAGAACACCAAAAAAAAAATTGTAATATTAAATTATGTGTATATTGTGATAAATTGAATATTTGTCTCAAACGAAATCTGAATGTTTCGTTGTACAACTTATAAAAGAGTAGAAATATGTTCCATTACATATATGCAACATAAAAATAAAATACATAAAAAGAAAATAGTTTGAGGAATATCACTTAATTAAACAATAAACATGAATGTTTAATTTCACATGAATATTACAAATCTATTTCGCCGTATAAAGTAACAAAAATTCTAGAAAAAAAAAATCAAATTAAATATGGGATGCTTCAACATTTTTCTTTCATTCCTATCCAATCAAAAACACCTCGTGAGACGTTGACAATCCTCCTCAAATCTTTGATGAAAGAAGATTGAGAAATGTTTGAGGAGTAACGTTAACAATCCTTCTCAAATCTTTGATGAAAGTCGTTATGTTATATTACAAAAGAATTTAAAAAAAAAAAGATTGAGAAATGTTTGAGGAGTGAGGGAGTGAATTGAGAAAAATGAAGGAGAGAAACTATTATTATATAGGAGATTGAACGGTTAAGATTAAACATGTAAATGGACGGTTAAGATTAAAACAAAAAATGAAAGTGAATGAGAGTGGAGGATTTTTGAAAAGAAGGGATTTAGAGGAGAGAGGTTGAGGTAGAGAGGGTGTGATTGTGACATGTGTCACAAAAGAAGTTTGTGAATATATATATATATAGACTATGTATGCTTGGTATTATTGAAAATCAGTTGGTTTTGATGCTCTAAAACGAGTACTCGATTTAGAAAGGATACATTGCTGCTGATGACTGAGATGTTTCCGGCGGAGATGCTTCTAGTGGTTCGTGGTAGCCGATCTGGCCTTTCGATCTGAGTTTCTGTTGTGCACATAGCGATTTCTCTGCAATTCTCTCGTATTTCCACAAGCACCGAGATCTCACGCTTATTTTAACTATTCTCGGAAGAAATGAAGATCAGCTGGGATTTGATTTCAATTGTGTAGCGATTGCTTTATTTTGTTGAGCTTCCTATAAACTTTTGCTCTATTTTGTTGAATCTTTATTTCTTTCTAGTATGCCTATGCGGTTACCCTTGATTTTTGCAGAAATTTTGTTAATCTGAAAGGTGCATATACTACTTCTACAACTTCATATCAAAATGAACTTTCAATATGAAACATGGATATCGATGTAGGCATTATCATTTTATGTCTTCGTCTTATTATTCTGAACAATTCTTTTCAGTGATATTAACGGAATTAAGTATGAAATCCCTACATCACAACAAACCGCTGTTTGAATATGCCATTTACAAATGTGCACATCTATTTTGCATATTGATATGCATGTCACTCTGTGCACATTATTTCATGTTATTTTATGCATACCAAAAAATTCAGTCATGTATGTCGTTTTAAACTTCATATTGAAATGAACATATTTCTTCATAACCCATTTCTTCATACCAAAATTCATTTCACTGTTCATATTAAAATTCATAATCTATTTCATATATATATATATGCATATTCAACATATGGGGATGCAGATTTTTTTAATTTTATTTGTTTGGATAATTAACAATTAATTCGAATTGCTTAATTTTAGGAATTTTTTAATAATTGAAAGGTGCATATAACTAGGAACTGCATTAATTCAAAAGATTTGATGTAAATCTATTTAATATTTATTAATTTCAAATTATTTAAATTGGTAAAAGGGCAACAATGTCTTATTAGGTGTCATTTTGACTCTAATAGATTTAAAAAAAAAAATCTATGCCCTATTAGATATTTCTCTTAGTGAAATGACCTTAACAATAATTTCTCCTACAAAAAATTATTAGGAAAATGTGTCGATGAAACTGTTTCCTAATACGGAGAGATACTAACATGTTACCAACCATTACAAAAAATTACTCCCTCCGTCCACGAAAAGTAGTCCCATTTGACACATATTCTTTGTCCACCAAATGTAGTCCCATGCACTTTATGGAAACTATCACCCTTCAACTATCACTTAATTACTCAATTTGCCATCAACTTTATTCCTAAACAATCACTTTATTCATAATGGACCCCACAATACCCTATAATACCCTTACTTTATCTACTTTATCTACCATTTTCTTAAAACTTGTGCCCCATCCCCATGTCCCTACTTTTCATGGATGGAGGGAGTATTAGGAAAATGTGTCGATGAAACTGTTTCCTAATACGGAGAGATACTAACATGTCAATATATAATATGCTTAGACATTCATTTTTTTTTTTTTTTTTTTTTATGGAAGTTAAATACTCATCCCTTTTTTCCCCTCTCCATGACCCAGGACCTAAGGCCTAGGTAGTGGTGCTCTAACCAGCTATCCCACTTTGTCCTTAGACATTCACTTTATTAATGAATAAATTGTTAATATTATTTAACTTATTAATGAATAAATTGTTAATATTATTGTTAATTAATATCAGTCGAGCATTTTTATATTTTTATCAGTAAAATAAATTTTATTCCACAAATTGGTTTTGGCTTTAAGACATAACAAAGGTCCAAAACCAACCAAAGTATTTACTACAAAGATAAAATCACAGTTAATTTTCCAGATTGCTTCTAGAATTGTTTCTTCGGCTCTCAAAGAAGATACTACTATGATGCAATAACTATTTGATAATTTACGTGTGTGTTTTTTATATTATTATTAACAACAAAATTATTATACAGTAATAAAAATTACAATGAACTAAAACATAAAAAACAAAATACGTTCATGTATGAAAAATATCAAAGTTATATCTTAGGTTAATGATGTATGATCGAAACGTTTATTGAAATACTCCATATTGAAAGCTAATTTGGTTTTTTTTTATAATTAAATTTTAAGTGATTTATATTTTCAATTATTTAATTGAATTTGTGTGCATAGAAGTGTTACTCTAGATTATAGGTTTTCAAAATACTAATATAAGAGTAGTAAATTTTAAGGGTAAATTTTAAGGGGTGATCTTGTGTGAAATATTGCATATATATGTATCAGCCCAACTCACACTCATATTCTTTATCAATACACCACTGACAAAGCCCAATTCACATCCACATTCTTTATAAATACACCAACTGACAGTTCAATTCACACCCACGTTTTTTATAAATACACTCACTGATAGAAATTGTACTTGGTCGTCTTCTCCAGACAATTTTCGGTCACCCCAGGTCGCGGCCGGACGCTGCAATTTACGACGGTCTTAATCTTTAAATATTTTCTATTTTTTTAATATTTTTTAATAATTATTATGGGTCAAAGTTATTTTGTATTATTACATGCAATAATATATCTTAATACATGCAATAATGTGAGTTACTACACCAACAAAAATATTAGAAAAAAAATGTTTTACTACATAAAAGAATCTGTATTATTATATAAAATAGTTTGTGTTATTACTACATGTAATAATGTGTTTAACTACATAAAAAACTATATGTTAATACATACTACAGTTTGAATTACTTTTTTTTTTTTTTTTGAAAAAGCCATGAGATTAATAAGAATTAGAGTACAAGGGATACTCAACCCTTACAATCGAGAATGAAAACAACGAAGAAAACAGTAAAAATAAAAGCATCAAGAATAAATTAGATTACTCAATACACAACAACGGGTTCTTTAGCCAATCTTCCATGCTGTAGTGTGATCTTCTACCTCTAATCTTAATCCATTTCCAGATTCTGCTGCAGCTCAATTCAAAGGACTCTTCTACACTTTGGTGCTCACTTTTGAAGATAGTATAGTTCCTGCATACCCAAATTCCCCAAAGAAAACCAATCCAAATAACATTCCAGCATTTTGCGTCCACTTTTCTCTGTTTAGAGTCGATGAACAAGCGGAAGTTAACTCCTGCGCTGCTGTGACCAGCTGTCGAAATACCAAGCCAACCTCTCATCTTAGCCCACAGGTCGTAAGAGTAAGTACACTCCCCGAACAGATGGTTCTCGTTTTCCTCCGCACGAGAACAAAGGTTGCACATATTGTTCCCTAGGTCCATGCCTCGTCTTGCAAGATTAAGCTTCGTTGCTGCCCTGCCTTGAAGGACTTTCCAAGCCAGAATCTTGATCTTCCCAGGTGCGCAAGCCTTCCACAAATCCTTCCAGCTTATGTCTTGGTTTCGGTTTGCCTCTTCGCCTGCTGTGAGTTTACGATATGCTGATGCAACCGAGTAAACTCCGTCGCCTTCCAGTTTCCATCTCCATCTGTCGTCCTTTCCTTCAACTGGCTTGAACCTGTCCAATTTTACATAAAAAATGTTAACAACTTCCTTCTCCCACTCTAAGAGCCCTCTACTCCAAACTAGATTCCAAACCCATTGACCCCGTTCCCCCCACTGGCCCATCTCTCTCACACACTTTCCTTTGTCCCTTAAAAGCAAGAAGAGTCTAGAGAAAGCAGTACACAATGTTTCCTTACCACACCACACATCACCCCAAAAATTCACACTAGCCCCATCCCCCAAGGATTTAACCAAATTCTCCCCTATCCAATGGTCCCTCTCCCCACCCTCAATTTTAAGAACATCACTAAACCATCCCGAGATTTTAACCCTCCCTCTTCTGCCTTCTCTCCCTAACCCCATCCTCCCATTGATTAAATAATACCCATACCTAGACACTAACACTTTATGCCACAGTTGGTCCCTATCCTTAGCTAACCTCCAATGCCATTTACCAAGTAAAGCAAGATTTAACAACTCAATTTTTTTGATCCCAAGACCCCCTTTATCTTTACTCTCACACACCCTATCCCACTTGACCCAACAAATTTTGCTCTTCTCTTCGCATGAACCCCATAAGAATCTCCTTTGGAGGTTTGTTAAGGTTCGGATAATTTTTTGAGGGGCTCGGTAGAAAGAAAGGGTGAAGGTAGGTGTTGCATTAAGAACCGCGTTAATAAGGGTGACTCGACCCGCCATAAATAAGTTTCGGCGCTTCCATTGGCTTAGCCTCCTGTTGAATTTTGCTACAATCGGATCCCACACTCCCCTGTTTTTGGCCGATCCCAACGGGGATACCAAGGTAAGTAAATTGCAGATTACCTCTCGCACAGTTTAGAAGTTGTGCTGCCTCCGTCTCCCAACTTTCCTAATTGTTAAACGAGTATAACGCACTCTTTGAAAAATTAATGACCAGCCCCGTAAGGACCTCTGCCCATCTGAGGACTGCTTCCAGAGCTTCCAAACTTTTCATGTTCCCCTCCCCCAAGAAGATAGTGTCATCTGCAAATTGAAGCAGGCTGACCTCCACATTGTCGTTCCCGATTTTTATAGGATTGTACAGATTGCAGTCCACTGCTCTTTGTACTAAAGCTCTTATTCCTTCCGCTGTTATCAAAAGGAGGAATGGTGAGATTGGGTCCCCTTGGCGGGGGCCTCTAGAGGGGAAAAATTCCTTTGTCGGGCTCCCATTGACCAAAACCGAGATCGAAGCTGACCCGAGACATTCTCTGATCCACCTCCTCCATTTACTGCAGAAATTCATCCTAGACATGACCTGATCAATAAAATCCCAGTGAATTGTGTCATAGGCTTTGACAAAATCCACTTTAAAAATCGCTGCTTTTATCTTGTACTTTCGAACTTCTTCGATAACTTCGTTGATGATTACGACCCCGTCCATGAGTTGTCTATTGGCGACGAAGGCAGTTTGCTCTTGAGAGATAACCTTGTACATGACTCTTTTCATCCTATTTGCCAGTAGCTTGGACACAATTTTGTACATACACCCCACAAGTGAGATAGGCCTAAATTCCTCAATTCTGGTGGGATTTTGGATTTTGGGTATCAGGGTGATGAAGGAAGCGTTACACCCTTTGCCCATCTTACAAGTAGAACCGAATTCCCTGATGAAATTCACAATGTCTCCCTTCACAACCTCCCACGATTGTTTGATGAATTTGAAATTAAAATCGTCCGGTCCAGGGCTCTTATCCGATCCACATTGCCACACTGCCTTCTTCACCTCTTCGTCAGAAAAATCTTTGACCAACCAGTCCCTATCCTCGTTACTCATTCTCCTGAAAGATAGAGAACCAAGTTTGGGTCGTCCCTCCCATTGGTCCCCTCTAAATGCATCTTGGAAGAAAGCATGTACGACTCCTTTAGTTTCTGCAACCCCTTGAACCCACTGGTCTTTGATAAAGATACCATCAATTTCGTTTACTTTCCTTCTTTGGTTAACAACTGCATGAAAGAACTTGGAATTCTCATCTCCATCCTTTATCCAAGTTGCCCTGGATTTTTGATGGAGAAGCATACCTTTCACTGCTCTACTGTCTTTTATAGTCTGTTTGCACTTCTTAAGCTCAGCTGCTTCTGAATCATGAATCCCTTCTTCCTCTGCTTTTCTGTCCAATTCCTGTAGTCTTTTGCTGGCCTCTTCCATATTTTTGTCCAACTCCTGATCCCCCAACTTTCCCCAGGCTAGGAGATCACGTTTGAGGAACTTCAGTTTCTCTTTAATCTTGAAGCTTTCGAGTCCCGACACCGAATAACTCCTTCATTTCTCCTCAACAAGCTTGAGGCAGTCCTTATTTAGGAGCCAGTAGTTTTTAAACCTGAATGGTTTAGGTCCCCAATCAACCATCCTTTTCCTTACCACCAGAGCGCAGTGGTCAGACAGAGATCTCGACAGAGCCCAAAGTGATGAATCGTTCCAATATGCAAGGCCCAGGGTGTTAAACAAAACCCTGTCGATTCTTGACATAGCCGATCCATCGTCCTTGTACCAAGTAAATTTTCTCCCCGAAAGCTTTAGTTCTTCCAATCCGCAATCCGAGATGAATTCCTCAAATTTCGAACATTCAATCAGAGGGGTGGTAAGGCCAGAGCGTTTACGTTCCGCTGTATTTCTCACCGTATTGAAGTCCCCCATGAAACAGAGAATACCACCCGGGTTGTTGAAAGCTGATTTCCATTCTTAAAAAATTGCGTATCTTTCGGTGCGGATGCACGACATATACACGTTGACTACCGAGCACTTCACCTTGTTAGGTCCCCACCACCCCTTAACCTCCAACGCCCCACCCCTCTCTAAACATTGTTCCATCGTGAAAGCTGTTTTTCTCCACGAACATAAAAGGCCGTCCGAGGCTCCGTCCGACTTCCTGTAGGCCCAATCAAATTCTTCATCCCCCCACAATCCTCTACAGAAATCTCTTTTGATAAACTCCATCTTCGTCTCTTGGATGCACACAAATTCCACCTTTTCTTTTGCAATACACTCCCTAATCTCGTTTTTCTTCACTCGTCCTCCGAAACCCCTAATATTATATGACAGAAAGATCATTAAAAAACACGATCAATATCCTCCTCGTCTCCCCATCCTATCTTTTTCAGGTATGCCGATTTATCTCCAAGTTCCATACTTGTTAATCTCTCTAGCAGCTCCTCTTTGTTTTCCGATATGTCGAGACCCATTTCCTCGCCTATTTCCACGATTCTTAGAGCCTCTTCTCTCGCCTTTTTGCCGGCTGAGATCCTATTGCAGTTTATGATCCCAGAGTCTCCAATGGATATGCTTGTGCTTTCGCTCTGAGGCTCGGTGTTTGATTACTACATTGAATAGGCGTTTGTTACTCTATGTAACTACATAAAACAATTTGTATTACAACATGGTTATTGTGTTTACTACATGCGATAATATATGTTACTACATATTATAATGTGAGTTACTACATCAACAAAAACACTAGAAAGAAATGTGTTACTAAATAAAATAATGAGAATTTATATTACTATATAAAATAATTTGTGTTATTACTACATAAAATATTGTGTGTCACTACATATTACAATTTGAATTACTATATTTAATAGCCCACGTTCGCCAATAAAATAAAAAATAAAAAAAATCACAGAAACATGTAAAATAAACGTCAGTCAAAATTAAAACACAAGTGAGCCAATTGACAAATAAAATAATTAACTTAAATGAATTAATGGTGATTCAATAACATATATTTTTAGCCTATTAATTTAATAATTCAATATTTCCAACCCAATTGACTTAATTGATAATATTGTATATATGCAATATTAGTTTTTGTGTAAATTTCATGTCATAGTTCCAATTGATTATTATTGTTGCTTATGATATTTTTAAGCAATAAATGGTTAATGGTATTGTCAATTGTCAATGCTTTTTTTTATTATACAATTACAACCCAAACAACTCAATAATAATGAACATGGCAATTACTATTCCTCACTACTATCAATTGCATCAGTCTGACTTTTTTTTTTTTTTCTAACCATGCACCCCTTTGTTTAAAAAAAAGAAAAAAACATTTTTGGAAAAATGAAGTACAGTAACTTTTAAAAAGCATATGTATAATATAATATATTATTAAATTGTTGAAAAATACCGTCAAAGGCTAAAAATAACTTTAGCACCTACAGTATTCCAAATTTTTTGAATATTTCCCAGCGTAGGTGGTGAGTTAGCAACCGTTGCAATTAAAGACCAAATAAATTTCTTATCAGTTTGAGAATTAAACTTAAAGTTTGTCTTCTGTGGCTGCTCTTATTTTAAACTTTCAAGTTTCAACAATAAATACATTAAATAATGAATTGACATTAGATAATTTATTTGACGGACCACCGACCAAGGCGCTTCCCAGCCGGTCGCCGCCGCCCAGCACCTAAATAAAAAGTTGCTATTCATTATAAAAAAAAAAAAAAAAAATGGTCAGACACGTATTTACATTTTATTATTGCGGTGTGGTGGCCATGGGAAACACGTGTATGGATGAAAGTATGACCCGAATTTCATAGACTCGGCTATTCACACAACGAATACTGGGTCGGGTTAAACCGAGTCATTTGATCATCATTTGACGAAAAAAATAGTTAAAGAAACGGGTCTCCATGACTACCGTCTACCATCAGATTATTTTTACAATAATAGTTTTTTATTTAGAATAAGTCATCCCGTTTTACTCATGGGACGGGTCTGGATATTCAAGTACTCATTCAGTTTCGATACATCGTCATCCCTATTCATGTAAAAAAATTAATTGATAAATTAATCAAACTTACTTCGAGCTTGCACTAACTAGTAATTGACGGTTGGACAACCATTTTTATTAGAGGTCTAGTGCTCGAGTCTATTCATTTCATAATTGTTTGCACATATGTCTTTGGTACGTGTCACAATTATTTACACATAAAAAATTATAATTTCTTTTCATAAACTTTACATTCATATTTTACACAAAATTCAATTAAATTTAGGATTTATACATACATTCAATCCAAACAATTTCTTTTACTTTATTTATAAAGATTTACTGTTCGGATTGCGAAATGCTACTTGAGTATTTCTAAAATTAAAAGCCATCTATGTTCGTTTGTAAGATTATCCATTTTTTTTTTTTTTTTTTTGGGAGAGGTTAAAAAAAGTGGTTCGGATCCAGACTAGATTTCTAAATGCATCATAACCCTAACATATAATGCCTACACCCTCTCCAAAACTCACACCTTTATTTTTCATTAAATGTAATAATTTCAATATTACTTACCTTTCACTATATTTTTCCCGATCATAGTCTACTACATCTTACCAACCAAAACATAAAAGTCAATTTACTTTTATGCTATTCAAAGATTTATAAATCGAAATTTTCAATATAACTTTCAGTATCCGCTGCATGAAATAAACATATGTGTCATTAATAAAAGTTGAAAATTATGTTGATATTTTTATTTTAAAAACTAACTAATTTGAGATACCAATTTCACCGTTCATTTACGAGATCCCTTTTAATATAGGTAAAGTCTAGTATACACTCGAGTATGCACTCGAGTGCATGTTATGCACCCTAGTTCATGTTGCATTTTTCAGTTTTACTGACTTACACTTTTTGGTAAATGGTGTTGCATTTTTCAATTATTACTAAAAATATTATTATACAGTTTAATAATTGAAAAGTGCAACACCATTTACCAAAAAGTGTAAGTCAGTAAAACTGAAAAATGCAACATGGACTAGGGTGCATAACATGCACTCGAGTCCATATCAGACCAACCCTTTAACATATTGAAACAAATTATTAATCATAATTCATAAGCTCTAGTTTGTTTCAAATTTACAGTCATATATTCAGGGACGGACCCAGTAAGTGCCCAGGGGGTTATTGGTCCCTCCACCAATTTTTTTTTAATATATATAATATATTTTTTTAGTAATTATTTATATTATTTTTTTATATTTTAAAATTACTTGCACACTTCACATATAAAAATAATTCACAAAATAGATACATTTACTATATCATTTTATTTTTAAAATTATTATTAATTTTATATCCACATTTTCTTTTATTAATACACCTCACTAATTTTTTTAGACCTCACAAAATCTATTTTATATTTTATTAAATCACCCAAATTGACGGGAAAGTATATTTTAAGTTCTACATTTGACTAATAGTGGCTAAAGTCTCAACAACTATCGGAGTTGTATACTTTTTCACAAGTTAGAACAATCAAAATTACTTTCTTTCAAAACATAACAAAAATTGTTAAATTGAAATTAATGAAATAAGATGTATTAAAAATTTTATAATAGTTTTTTTTGTATATATAAATATTTTGTCTTTGTATTAATGTAAATTGGGCCCCCAATCTGTAATTTTTGGGTCCGTCACTATACCCGGTAACCCATGTACGTTTACCCGCCCGCTTAACCGGCCACCTGTACATCCAGATCATGGACAGTAGGTTTTTCTTAAAATGCATAAAAAACGATTCAAGCTTATTTTATTTAAAAGTTGGACAAGTCCTTTTCCAGCTCGTTCTATTAACACGCGTTAAAGTGAAGAAAAATTAGCAGCTGTATAAAAATGTGCATAAACAGCTTATTGACAGCATTGCTTTCTCAACGACTCTCTAGAAACCAAAACAACCAATAAAATAGAAAACCAGTAGTTCACCAAACCTATTTTTAGCTGCATTTTTTCTTATAACCAGCTATATTTTTAGCTGTATTTCACAAGGATTTCCATTTCATTTTGGTCGTTTTTTCGGTCTCTGGATTCCCCACAAATGTCGGTAATGCCAGGGACCTCGAATTCGCCCCCGTTGGTGTCTGGATCTTCATCCATGGCCTTGTCGCCGGAGAACGCCCTGTTTAACAAATACGAGGTCGGAAAGCTCCTGGGTTGCGGTGCGTTTGCTAAAGTTTATCACGCTAGAGATGTCGCTACGGGCCAGAGCGTCGCCATTAAAATTATCAATAAGAGCAGATTGAAAGACAACGCAAATCTGATGAATAATATCAAACGCGAGATCTCGATTATGAGTCGGTTGCGACACCCACACATTGTGAAGCTTTCCGAAGTCATGGCCACCAAGACTAAGATTTATTTTGTTTTGGAATTCGTCAAGGGCGGCGAATTGTTTGCTAAAGTCGCCAAAGGCCGCTTTACCGAGGATTTAGCCCGGAAGTATTTCCAGCAGCTTATCTCCGCCGTCGGTTACTGCCATTCACGCGGCGTTTTCCACCGCGATTTGAAACCGGAGAATCTGTTACTCGATGAAAATAACGATCTGAAAGTTTCAGATTTCGGGCTCAGCGCGTTGACGGATCACGTTCGGGGGGATGGGCTTTTGCACACGCTTTGCGGAACGCCGGCGTACGTGGCGCCGGAGATTCTCGCGAAGAAAGGATACGACGGGGCCAAGATTGATGTCTGGTCATGCGGCGTCGTTTTGTTCGTCCTTGTTGCGGGGTATTTGCCCTTCAACGACTCCAATTTAATGAGCCTGTATAAGAAGATCTACAAGGGGGAATTCCGGTGCCCTAAATGGATTTCGCCTGATTTGAAACGGCTTTTGAATCGTCTCTTGAATACAAATCCGGAAACTAGAATCTCAATTGATGAAATCAAGGAGGATGTCTGGTTCAAAAAGGGTTACGTTGAGGCGAATAATGAAGTTTGTGTGGTGAAGGAGGAAGAGAGAAAATTACAGGATTTAAACGCCTTTGATATAATTTCTTTTTCACGAGGCCTCGATCTCTCCGGACTGTTCGACACGAAGAACAAAACGGCGGAGGATGTTGACCGGTTCACGGCGGAGGATCTACCGGAGAAAGTTATGGAGAAGGTGGAGGAGGTGCTCAAGGGTGACAACGGCGGAGTGCAAATGAGGAGAACAAAGGAATGTGGGGCGGAGCTAGAGGGACAGAACGGTAATTTCCTACTCGCATTGGATATTTACCGCTTGACCGAGAAGTTGGTGGTTGTGGAGTTGAAAAGGAAGGCCGGAGACGTCGCCGCCTTTTCTGAGCTGTGGAAAGATAAAATTAGGCCAGTAATTCTCCGACGACCGGAGCAACCGGTTCTAGTATAAGTAAACTAGGTCTTTGGTGTGTGTTTACCGTGGCCACCGCGGCCGCTGGGTATTTTCGTCTTTTTACTCTTTGTTGTTGGTAGGAAAATTCGTTATTCTGTATAAACCATTGTGAGATGCTGTTCATATTATTTAAAAAAAAAAAAAAAAAACATAGTTTAGGACTAATAATACAGGCCCAGCCCGGGGTTTTCATATTCTCGGCCCGGATTGTATATTTGTGTGAGAGTGGACCAATACGATTGTCCTTTGTGGTTGTATACTTGTGTTATTCGAATTTATTTGTGTTTTCCTTTATTTTTCATATTTGCTTATTTTTCAATGGTTATGTTTACACTGTAATTTGTAAATGGATTAGGTGTGGAACCAAATGCATTACAACTATTGAAGCATATTCATTGTATTATGTTAAAAGTTGAATCATTCAAGTTTGTTTATTATATTAATTGAATACAAGTTCAAATAAGATTTTAACACTCTCGAGATGACGAGATCAGATAAGTAATTAAATTTCTCTTGAAAGAAAGCTGACTTGATTTTAAAAAAAAATTATATATGCACGTTAAAAACATGTTTGGTTATTGAAATGAAATATTTGTAAAAGATTGGGACAACGCAGCTGTTTGGTGTGGTAGGGTAAGAAAACTAGCCGACGAGTGAGACAGGTCCGTTTGGTTCCTACTCAGATCTGGTCCAATATCCGACAATTCGTGGTGCAAGTCATATATAAATATCTCTATCTTTTTTACTAGTCGAATTAATACTTTCAATTGTTAATTTCATACATCACATTATTTTCAATTACAATTTAAATTTCTTTTCCAATCGCGAATTAACAAATTCAATTTTTCATTAGTCCGATCTAAAA
This sequence comes from Galeopsis tetrahit, assembly GCA_963675135.1. Taxonomy (NCBI): domain Eukaryota; kingdom Viridiplantae; phylum Streptophyta; class Magnoliopsida; order Lamiales; family Lamiaceae; genus Galeopsis; species Galeopsis tetrahit. The sequence continues at coordinate 63,457,479 of OY776129.1, read as the reverse complement.
TTATAAATTTACCAATAATTAAGCCTCTAATATATGATTGTTTAAACTTATTTAGCTTGAATCAACCTTTATTGCTTTAGATTTTATTAAAAAAAAAAAAAAGACTTAATTTTTAATTGACAATTTCAAATCAAGTACTGTATCTCTTTTGACTCGATTTTAGCCTGTAAATGATAAAATACTAAACCACGTTGCTGCATATTTTTTTTTAGTCATACTGATGGTCGGCCGTTGAACATTATTAATATATACTTGGAATTTGAATAAGTGGAAATAAAAAAACAAAAATCAATATAACAAAGCTTTTTGAGAAAGATAGTGAAGCATGATCAGGTGAGGTTAGGTATATATGTGACTTTCCAATATTCTATAAACAAAAAATTGAATTTTGTGTCCCACAATTTACAGATGGCATCATGATTCATGAGTTTGAAAATTTTATTACTAAAAAATATATTTAAATGAATTATAATCTCCAACAAAATTATGGTTACGTAAAAGTTCGCTCCAAAAATATGTAAATCGATTGAAATTAAGAAAAGTGGCGTGGTTGCGTCTCACGAATAAAATTGCTCTAATTGACTTTTAATTGATGTTTGTAATATTGACTGTATTGTTAGAGATTGTGGTGGATTGAATTGAAATGAAAATGAAAAAAAAAGAAAAGAATTAGGGTAATTTATAAATAATATTTGTGTTTGAATTATATTTGAATAAAGATTAAAAAATATGAATAGATGGAGAACTTTATGTCAAATTAAAAGTAATATTATATTATTTTATTATTATAAATAGTTAGTGTTGTAATTAGTGTAAGGAAGAAAAGTAAAGAGAGAATAAAATTAGAAAAGAAAAGTAAGAGAAATAATTAATGTGAGAAAGAAAAATAAAAGAAAAAATGAATGATTGGAAAAAAAAAAGATGATTGGAATGTAAAAAAAATAAAAAATAGATGTGCAGATGTATTATAGAGATGAATAGTATTTTAATACGTATTTAGATGAAGATGAATTGAAAAAAACTGAATGAAAATTGAAAAATGACTCATCCAAATTCGGAATGACGAATCTCAAATCAAACATACGCTGAACTAATCCCATATTCCCATCTGTGTAGTTTTATATTTCGTACGGCTTTTGATCTGTATGGGCTTTATTCCTGGGCTATACTACAGATCATTATTTGTTCTTGGTCGGTGGTTTTTGGGCCATTATTGTCCACTTACTCATTTTCTTTGGGCGCGATTATACACACCAACCTATTGAATACACCCATCGGACATTTTTTTTTATTATTTAAAGGGCATGTGAAATATCACATATAACCCTTGTGTATAAAAAAAAAAAACGAAGATGAGTACACTCACCCACTCATTTTACACCAGGATCATCCATTCAATATTCCCACATCACCATAAACCCTACCTAGGCCTTAGGTCCTGGGTTCGAGTCATGGGGAGGGGAAAAAGGGATGGGTATTTAACTTGTAACCACCATAAACCCTAAATCCATTCATCCCCACCATCACCACCACCGTTAAAACATTCAAGGTGTTCGAAAAAAAAAACAGATTAAATGTTCGACAAAAAACATGGAACACAGATTACATGTTCGAAATTTTTTACTAAACAAACTAAAGGTGTTCGAAAAAATTTCTTGAACAAATTTCATTTGTCCGAAAAAAAAAGATTGAACAGAACATCGTGTTCGAAATTTTTTCATGAACAAACTCAAGTTGTTCGAATTTTTTTCCTAAACAAACACAAATTTTTCGAAATTTATTCCTGAACAAACACACTATATTCGAAAATAATTCCCAAACTTAAAAAAACCCTAATTTTTCAGACCTAAACTTACATGTGTAGCGGCGGCGACGGCGAGGGGAGGGACACGACGACCGCGACGAAGGGAAGGTGGCGGCGTTGCACCGTTGAGAACGTGGACGAAGGGCCTGTGGGGAGAAGGGGGTGGACGACGTTGCGACGTGAGTTGGGCGGCGACGGAGGAAGGCGAAGAGGATACGGGAGAGTATGGGAGAGGGAGGTGGGCCGGGTGTACTGAATTGAAGAATGTGGAATGGATATAAGAATTAGGGTTTTATGAAGCGTAAGGGTATTTTGGGGTTTTCATAGTGGGTGTCCTCATCTTAGAGTGTGTATACTCGTTCAGTGGGTGTCCTCATCTTAGAGTGTGTACTCGTCCAATGGGTGTTCTCATCTTAGAGTGTGTGTCCTCAATAGGTCGGTGTGTGTATAACCGTGCCCTTTTCTTTTTATTGTTAAATCACCTTATTTAATAGACAAGGGCTTCTATTCTATACTCTTGGGGCCCATTTGGTGGAGCAGATTAAGCAAGATTAAAGTGAGATAATGGCTTAATCTGGGCCAGTCGCGTGTTTGGTATGAATCTCATAGGCCCACAATTTATACATGGCCCGCCAGTAATGTTAGACAAATGTGTGTTATTTATCTGACCAAAAACACGGTGATAATATATCTTAAGTTAATCGGTGTGCGGACTTGTACCCAAATGACTAAAATGTCCCCCCATATATAATTGGGACCCTAATTCGGTACTCTCATTTTCACCCCTCTGCAGCCGTGCTCTCCTCTTCCGTCCTGAAGAGGCAATTTCAAGACACGACCAACTAAAAAACGGGATAACAGATCCTACCTTGCATTTCATCGTTGGTTTTTCACGTTTTGAACTCTGGGTTGCGACGATGTGAAACCCTACCTTGCTTGTTTTGGTTTTTCGAGTTTCAAAATCTGAGTAGGAGTCAAGTGAAAACGGGACTGTGGTACTCTTTGTTACTAGATCAAGTTCTTGTTGACTTCTGTCAATTAAGAATGAAAAGTATGATTTTTTGTGTAGTTCAAGTATCTGAGAAGAGAGATTTGTGTTTCCTGTACAACTTAACCATTCCTAATTTATACCACATGGAGGTTCTGGTTTCAATTTTTAGTTAATAATTGCCCTTTATGCTATATATATCAACCACATCTGGCTTCAAAATCTAATATGCAGCATGATAAAATGTGAATTCTTGATTACTTTTCATTATTAATAATTACGATCCCTTTCACAACAGATCCTACCTTGCATTTCATTGTTAAATACACCATGTGAAAGTTAAAACAGGACTGTGATACACTGATACTTTTCGTTAAATTCACCGATTTGTATTTATTTACATGACAAAATTTCCGATCTACCTTGTCGTCGCCGGAGACGCGTGTGAAAACGACGGATAAATTCGAAAGGGCACAATGGGTTTGCAGTCTGATTCCCATCCGATTGTGCATCGAATGTTCTGGAATCCATTATTTCACAAGGGCAAAGTTGGCAATTTCACTTTTTATTGAGGATAATTGTGTAACTTGAATTTGCAATAGTGCCGACTTCTATACCCTAATCACACCTACACTGTGTGAATACCAAACGACATACTAAATGCTAATCCGCAACTAAAGCCCAAATACGTATCTATCGGAAATTTAAGTCAGATAGTGTATTGCGCTACCAAATGGGGCCTTGTTAGACAAATAAAGATGGCATATAAAAAAAAGTAATAAATCCACGAGCCGAATCAAAAGTCGGGGTTCCGTCAAAACATTACTGGGGGACAAAACCCAAGGCTAAAAAATCAAAGCAAAAAATGAATCAAATTAACATAACGAAAATCAATATTGTGCTCACGCAAAGAGATAACGTCATGAATGTCATAGTGGATCAAACGATTCTCCCACCTTCTCACCTTCTCTTGAATTTGGCTATGAAGCGCATTTCATCAGAAGGAATTCGATGAATCAATAGTAAAGGCTTTTGTGGAAATCGTGTTCTAGTCGTTAATTAGCATCTAAACATTGTTGGAATGTGTAAATAAATGTAAATGACCAAGTTTATTAGCAGAAGTACCCATTTTCAGGGACGGACCTATGGGTATGTTGGGGGTGGCCATGGCCCCCTTATTTTTTTTTTTTACTACATATACTATATCTATAATAATGGTCAATATATAATAAATTATACACATATTTATTGGATTGGGCTTCTATTCAACTCATGTGTATACGATAGATATATTATTTGATGCGGCCAAAATATGTCGTTCCCTAGAAAAACGACACGTGGATGAAGGACGAATTAAATTCGTTTGTTATGAATGATAACCCTGAAGAGAAGATTAGTACACCCCTGAGTGTCAGGAAAGGGGTTAAGCCCAAACACGGAGTTGGGCCCATATCCTTAAGTTTACTGTTCACGGCCCATATTACTGGCCCAGAGATCCTTGGGTTAAGTATTCCCAGCCCAGAAAAAAAGATCCAGTCTTAGTAGGTAGAAGTCCAAGGAAGGACCGAGTTTGGAGGGACGGTTGAGAAATAAGCGGAAGAACCATTCTCCCTCTCTCCCACAGAATCGGTCAGGTATAAAGGCAGGTTAGTTTTACCATTTTGACTACGTTTTTCATACTACAAACACACATTTTACGTTTTACATGAAATATACTGAAAAATCAAAGAGAAACTCACGATTACTTGCGAGAATTCCCCTCGATTTTGAGGGAAATTCCTTCTTAATTCTTCCGAGAAAGACTTCTGACTTGAGCGTCGGAGATTCCACGCCGAAATCCCCTCCGGCGTATTTTTGCAGGTCTTACAGGAGCGTAGAAGAGGATTATTCGTGAGAGAGCTTGCGGAAAAGTGACGATTCAAGCCCGTAATTATCACAGCCCGCACGGAAAGATTTAGTATCCTTGATCGTTATTTTTGGACGCAACATTATTGATTAGGCCTTCGAGAACTGAGTCCAAATTGCAAAAATGAAAAAATTTAAATAGACACAAAAATTGAGAATTGAAGATCATTATCCTTTGCATTTCAATTTCTCAGGCTTCACACCAGCGGGTAACAAATTGTTTAATTTTGTTTATTAATTGTTTAATTCTAGTTTGATAGAGTTTGACTAATTTTGCATAATTATGTAAATTTTTTGTTCTACGTATCATTTTTTTCCCCCTAATTTTTATGTTATATCGTGCATTTTTTTTATCATTGTATATTGTTTTATTATTTGAATTTATTAGATCTCACTCAATCTACATTAAAAAAATGGCAAAATTCTCATACACACATATGAATAATATGCAAGTGATACGTTCTAATTTTCAATATATTAATGTCATACGGAGTATTTATGTATTTTAAAATATTTAATTATGAATATTGATATAATTGATGCAAATATGAAAAAAAGAATTATATAGAAAATATGTTAGTATTAAATTGTATTTTTTTTTAGACCCCTCACCCCAAAATCCTGGTTCCTTCCTGTCCATTTTGAGACCTTATCATACTATTAATATGCTACCAACATAAGGAGGATACAATAGTTTATTAGCAGAAGTACCCAAAAACAGTTCTATTACCACGACTTGTTTCTCATTTCTGTATTTCATTATTTTCATATAGGGCGCGGCTAAATGCACCCGGATTTCCTATGAGTACACCCACCAAACATTTTTTTAATCTTTCAGAACATGTGAAATGTCCTATATACCCTAGGGTAAAATTTATAAAAAAAACGAAGATGAGTACACCCACCCATTTTATTTCACAGAATTATCTCCACCACCACCCCAAAATAGACATGCGCAACGGTTAGAAACCGCCGGTTACGGTTTTCGAAAATCGGTAACCGTAACCGAACCGCCGGTTTGCCGGTTTGCTTTTTTTTTTTTTTTTTTAAATATTATCTCCGTTTTCGCTCGTTTTCACTCCGTTTTTGTTCATTTTTTATTCATTTTAACTCATTTTTTAGAAAATACATTACTAGAATTGAATAAAAATTATATAAATTAAATTTATACATTAAAAATAGAAGAATTGTGTATTAAATTTTTTTTTTTTTTTTTTTTAAAAACCGGCAAACCGGCGGTTAACCGTCAAAACCGGTCAAACCGGCGGTTTGCGGTTTGTCAAAATGTCAAACCGTAACCGAACCGCCATTTTACGGTTACGGTTCGGTTTTTAAACCGTAACCGGCGGTTTGCCAAACCGGCGGTTTTGCCGGTTGGCCGGTTTCCCCGTTACGGTTTGAACATGTCTACCCCAAAACAAACACCATTTCTTCAACAAAAAAAACTCCAAAATTGCAACAAAAATAAATCCAAAACAGCAACTGTTCAAAAAAATTTCCAAAACAAACTCAATATGTTCGAAATTTTTTCCAAAACAAACTCAATGTTCGAAAAAAATTCCAAAACAACTCAAATTTGTCTGAAAAAAAAATAGAACACCTTGTTCGAAATATTTTCTGTGTAAAATTTATATACAGAGGGAATATTGAATAAACACCCCTTACTTTTGTTAATTCATTTTGTATCCGAGTCGATGAAAATAAATGACATAAAAAATGGTGAGTGAGTTTTCGTATCTAGTTTCTTCCTGTAAACCGAGACGAGACAAGATCTACAAGTTTGGTCTCTGAATTCGATTTCCATGGCAAATGCGTGGAGAAGAACTCAACCTTTCAAAATCCTCTCCCCAAAAAACCTCCTCCTCTTTGTCTCCACTACCCTTCTACTCCTCGCTTTCCTCTACCTCTCCACTCAAACCCCCCAAAAATCCCACCACCAAATTCCTCAAATTTGTCCCAAAAAAAAAGATCGAACACCTTGTTCGAAATATTTTCCAAAACAAACTCAATATGTTCGAAAAAATTTCTAAAACAAACTCAATGTGTTCGAAAAAAATTACAAAACAACTCAAATTTGTCCGGAAAATAATTCCCGAACTAATAAAAATCCTAACTTTCCTAAAATTTTCAAAACCCTAATTTCTGTAAAAAAAAAAAAACTTACCTTGCGTGGGTGCGATGAAGGGGAGGGGGAGAGCCCTCGAACGGCTTCGGTGGGCGGCGGCGACAGCCCTCGAACGGCGTCGTTAGCCGTCTTCTTGAAACAGGGAGGAGGAGCGAACGAGGGAGGAGGGGTGCGAACGGTCGCCCGCCGCTTGGCTTCTTCTTCAACAGCGCGGCCGCGTCGCTTGGAGAAGGGGCAACGGCGGCCGCGTCCTTCTTTAAGGCGGCGAGGTGGGACCAGAGGAAGAGAAGTGGGGGGCTGGGGGAGAGAATCCGCCACGCACGCCGGTGGCTTGGGAGGCGAAGAGGCGGCGCTGCAGACGGGCGGGCGACGCCGGGACGCAGGAATAGGGGCGGCGCGATGTGAAGAGAGAAATGGAGGTGGGTGTCCTGAATTTTGAGAAGAAGAAAGGGAGATGGAGGGTTTTAATTCAGATGAGGGTAATTTTGGAATTTTCATGTGGGTGTCCTCATCCATTTTGTGGGTGTCCTCATCGCGTGGGTGTACTCATAGGAATTTTCATATATGCATGAGGTTTTTTCAATAATTTGGGTTGTCTTATTGGCCCTGTTTTTGGCAACCCAGCAAGGGGTCCGACTATTTACACCTCCATTTGCGTTGAGAACACTCCCCCCTATTGATGCACCCCCTCCCAGAAATTGGTTAGAATAGATGCACCCCCATGAAATTGTCATAATTACCCTTTTCTCATTTTTATCTATATAATACAACTTTACTTATCACACCCTCCCTCAAACCCTACTTCTCTTTCTTTTTTTCTTGTCGCCGCCCACCGCCTCTTTTTGCCGCCGCCCGCCTCCGCCGGCCACCTCCTTCTCCCTCAGCCGTCGCCGCCCGCCTCCTTCTCCCTCAGTCGCGGCCGCCTCCTTCTCCCTCAGCCGCGGCCGCGACGGCCTTCCCTTCTCTCCCGTCGTCGCGACGGCATCCCCTTCCTCTCTCATTTCCGCAAATTTATTTTTGTTCAACCCGATCGAAGATGCCGGCCACCCCCACCTCAGGTAAGTGTATCGCCGCCGCCGTCTGGTAAAGTTCAGTCGGCGGCAATTTTGAAGTTTTAGGGTTTCTGCAATTTGCAGCAGAAACCCTTTTTTTTTTAATTTTTTTTTTTATTTTCGACACCATATCGTCGACCATGTAACCTCTCGTCGACAAATCATCGACGAGAGGTTACATGGTCGACGATATGTTGTCGAAAATTTTAAGTTTTTTTTTTTAAAAGTTCGACCTTCCTAAGTCGACCATATAAACTCTCGTCGACACCCAGGTGTCGACGAGAGTTTATATGGTCGACTTAGGATGGTCGAACTTTTTATGTTTTTTTTGTATTATTCGTTTCGACAAACCAGTGTCGACCATATTCACTATAGTCGACACTGGTTTGTCGAAATTTTTAAAAAAAATTGAAATTTTTTAAGTTCTTGATTTTTTTTTGTTTGGGGAGAAATTTTGTTGTTTGTTGTTTGTTTTTTGGTGGTGGTGGTGGCGGCGGCGGCGGCAGGGAATCAAACTTAGAATTAGTGTTTAAAGGTGGAGGAGGGTGCACTTAGTAATAGGGATGCATTTAGTAGTGTAATATAAGTTAAAGGGTATTTTTGGTTTTTTACACTATTATTTTATTATTAAACTCTGAGGGGTAGTGTTCTAAACCGAAATGGAGGTGTAAATAGTCCCAACCCCAGCAAGATGACTATTCGGCCCACTTAATATTGGACTGTTTCTTTGGCAACACTGCAAGATGCTTCATCGGCCCACTTAACATATGGACTTGTGGAATGTTAATGACACGATATGTCATAAACTATATTTATGGGTTGAGGTATATATCCCTCCAACTTTGTTTAATATACTCCCCCTCCACTTTTATTAATTAAATATTCATATAAAATGTCTATTTTTCCATTTTCATAAAATACCAAAGATACATACACTCCCTATAAATTAATTAACCATAATCCTAATTATAACCCTAACCCTAATTTAAGAGTTATTAGCCAGCCGCCGCCCACCGAACGTCGCCGCCGCCGCCCAACCTCCGGCTGCCACCGCTGCCGCCAAACCTCCGACTGCCACTGCCGCCGCCAAACCTCCGGCACCTACCGCCGCCCCTAAATAAAATTTTACAAATAAAAAAAAAATCTTAGTTTCGACCAACCAGAGTCGACCAAAATTTGTCTCGTCGACACTGGTTGGTCGACCAAACACACCCCGGTCGACTCTGGTTGGTCGACCACAAACACTCCGGTCGACTCTGGTTGGTCGACCACAAACATTCCGGTCAATAAGATTTATAAAAAAAAAAAATTGAAAATTGAAATTTTCGACAATATCGAGTCGACCAAAAACACTCCCATCGACAATAATTTATCGATGAGAGTGGTTTTAGTAGACTCGGTATTATCGAAAATTTAAAAAAAAAAAAGCTAGAAACGGAGAAAAGCCAGAAAAAAAAAAAAAAAAACTTACCTGGTACAACGAGCGGCGGAGGCTGGACAAATTGGGGGTGGCGCGAAGAGCGGCGGCGGCGGGACAAATTGGGGGTGGCGCGAAGAGTGGCGGCGGCGGGACAAATTGGGGGTGGCGCGAAGAGCGGCGGCGGCGACGAAGGGGGAGGACTCTTGGGGGTGGGGCGAAGAGCGGCGGCGGCACTAGTTAGAGGGAGATCGGCCGCCGCAGCTGCCTTGTGCAGCAGAGAAAAAAAATAAAAAAAAGTTTACCTGCATCTTCGTGCGGCGGCGGACGAAGGGCGGCGATGGAGGAAAGGCGGCGACGGATGAAGGGCGGCGACGGTGGACGGATGAAGGGCGGCCACTACAAAAAAGAGGTGTTTTACCGACGGTTATGCCGACGGATATTCAGTCGGTATTGGCTCTTACCGACGGATTTTATCCGTCGTCAATGAATTGGTCGGTAGTGGTTACCGACGGAAAATATGCATCCGTCGGTATATGCCGACGGATTCCCGACGGATTCAAACCAACCCGTTTTCAAACCGGGTCGCCTATACCGACAGATTCAATTCCGTCGGCAGTCAAGCCAACCCGTTTTCAAACCAAGTTTTCAAACCGGGTCGCCTGTACCGACGGATCCCAAATCAATTTTTCGTCGGTAGATCCGTCGGTATATTTTGGACTTAAATTTTATTATTTTAATTTACCGACGGAATTTTCCGTCGGTAAGTATTAAATTTTTTTAAAGAAAATGATATTCCGTCGGCTCGCCCGTCGGTATTACCGACGCTAAACCGACGGAATAGTCCGTCGGTAAGTACCAAAAATTTAAAAAATAAATTTATTTGCGATCGGGATCCGACCCGATCAAAATTGCTTAAATAATTCAATACACGATCAAAAACTTGATGATGTAGACCAGAGTGCTAAGGCATCGAATGGTGTTCCGGAATAAACAAATCTACATTACATCCAACAGAATAAACAAAATCGTCGTCCTTTGCTTGAGCAAACAACAAAAACTTGATGATGTAGACCAGAGTGCTAAGGCATCGAATGGTGTTCCGGAATTGGCAGAGGATCGATCAAGTAAGAAGCAAATAGAATTTTGCTGCTAATTATGACAACTATACCCCTCACTAGAATGCTTGAAAAAGCTCTGTGAAATATTAAAACAACGTAGTAAACATTAACAAAAACTTATATGAGAAATAATTTAACAAGAATGTGAGTATATTAATACGTACCGTGGAGTATATTAAATTGTCCTTCGCTGACTCGACTGCATCCCTGCCATTTCAAAATCAATTCCAAAGAATCAAGATTCAATTGTCATTTTATATATTTAAACATAAATTAAATTATCATAAAAATTGAACATACCTCAACAGAGATCAAGTAACTTCATTAGGCTCGCATAGTTTCGGTCATGCTGGTAGTTCAAAGATAAGAGATTTAGAGTACAATAAATAAATCAATAATTCAAGGAAAATGGATATTTAAACATATCTCCATGAATACGTGCAGAATGCCAAAAAAATCACTGAGTTGCACATTTTACAAGTATTTCTCTATATTAATTTGTGCTAACCTATACTAAATCATATTCAATAAATTAAAACATATACATAGACTGTACGTGTATCATATGTGATACAAATATTAGAAAAGCATATATACCATAAAATTAGAGGCAAACAAGTTGTAGGGCCGAAGGCACGTGAAAAACTTTTAGAATTATAATTAATTTTCAATTCGTATTTTCATACCTTATCTATGTGATTCTCACTGCATCTTATTAAATACTCAAAATTAACACATATCTCCATTTTCCTCAAATTATATAATAGTATTAAACATTTTTTTTGCTCAAACCACATGATTCTTTGGTAGTTATTCAAACCACATGATTCTTTTGGTAAGGTAAATGAATTTTCAGAAACCAAATACACTTGACCTCTCTCACTTTAGACTCATACACATCAATTCAGACCAAATTTAACAAAAAAAAAAAAAAAAACGTACCTTTCAAACGAAGACGGCGACGGCAGAGGAGGCGGTGGGCGACGGCTTTCTTGGAGAGAGGATGGGCGACGACTGCAGGTAGGGAGGATGGGCGACGACTGCAGGTAGGGAGGATGGGCGGCGGTCGCGACCACGGTAAGGAGGTTTTATATTCGGAAAGGAGGTGGAGTGGGGGAGAGGGAGAGGGAGAGACATAGAGAGATTGAGGGAAAATACGCGTGAAATGAGAGAAAGTTACATTTATAATCGGAAATGCCGACGGATATTTCGGTCGGCTTTGGCTCGTTGCCGTTAGCGACTGAAATGGCGACGGATATTTCGGTCGGCTTTGGCTCGTTGCCGTTAGCGACGGAAATGGCGACGGATATTTCGGTCGGCTTTGGCTCGTTGCCGTTAGCGACGGAAATGGCGACGAATATTTCGGTCGGCATAGGCTCGTTGCCGTTAGCGACGGAAATGGCGACGGATATTTCGGTCGGCTTTGGCTCGTTGCCGTTAGAGACGGAAATGGCGACGGATATGTTCCGTCGCCATTGAATTTTTATAACCAAATGATAAATAATTAAATTATAAGTTAATTAATAAAATAACCAAATGATAAATAATGAAATCTTATAAATTGTACAAAATAAAATAGCTAGGTTACATTAATTTAATATTCATCTTCATCTTCGTCTTCATTTTCATTTTCATTATTTGCCACATCTTCCTCTTCCTCCTCATATTCTTCATCCTCATCTTCTTCATCCTCCCCCTCGTCATGTTCATCCTCCTCCTCATGTCCACTATCGTTTTCAATAACAATCAATTGTGGATTTGCAGCCGTCAAGTCTACCGAAAGATTAAAATCTCCCGCAAACACTTTAGTTTGATTCTCTATTTGTTCCATTTGAAACGGAGGTTCATCTTCATCGTTGTTTTCCTTTTGGGGGACCTCCACCATTGACCTTGCCTTCACTTTGCAAACAGCGTGCCATTCTGATCTATTACGTTTTCCAGCTCCTGGATACGTGCAGTAGTAGACTTGAGATACCTGAGAGGCAAATACAAACGGATCATCCCCGCTATACTTCCTTTTCGAATTAACATCCACAAGCTTGTACTCCGGATGAATTTTGGTTCCTAAAGGGGATGTGTCAAACCAATGGCACTTGAACAACATTACGGTTTTCACTGGATATCCCGGATATTCAATTTCAACGACTTCGTGCAACACCCCAAAGTAATCACTTGCATCTGCATTGTAATTCGCACCTCTAAGACAAACACCACTGTTGTTAGTCGTTCTTGTTGATGCATACTCTGGTGTATGAAACCTGTAGCCTTTCACAATATAGCCGTTGTAAGTCCTCACACGCCGTAGTGGTCCTTGGCTGAGATCCTGTAAGAACCGGCTCTGAAAATCGTGCGATTGTCCCTATACGTACAGTTAAAATTAACATTAATCAAAACAATTATTTGTTCACGTAAAATTCAATTAATGATACTCACATAACGTTGGAACCATCGGGCAAATTGACGTTGAAGACTAGTATCTATGTCTCTATCTGAGATGTTTTGATCTGCATGTCGTAGTTCTTGTGTATACATCCTAATAATTCACAACACAATTAGATGATAAATGACGCACGTTTAGTGCTATTCTTAACACTCCAAAAACAACCTACTTCTTCACAACCTACTTCTTCACAAACATCAAAAAATAAAAAAATACAGAAACTCATGTCTTCATCTTCGGCATCCATGAAAATTGTGGTATGCCATTGTGGAAAAGAAGCTCGTGTGTGCATGTCGAAGCAAGAAAAAAACAGAGGTAGACTATTTTATACTTGCCCAGATTCACTAAATGGTTCTGGATGCTCCTTTTTTGTTTGGGCCGATGAACACGAAATTCACGGACAAGGAACGAGTTCACACGGAATGTTTTCGGGCATGGTGAGGAGAATTGACTCACTTTTGCTTGAAAATCAAGAGCTCAACAACAAGTTGAATCATGCGCAACTAGTTGGGGATATGTATAAGGATACATCTGACCAACTAACCTCAGAATTAGGATTTGAAGCTGGAAAAGTTGAAGAGCTAAAGAAGCAGAGGAACTTTCTTATTGTGGCCATAGTATTCTGTGTTCTACCCTATGTGTTCAAGTTTATAGGTTGGATGTAATCCTAAGTTTATGTCTCTAATATGTATTGCTAAGTTTATGTAATGCTAAGTGTATGCATGTAATGTAACCACAACAACAGCCTTTCTTCAAGGCAATTTTCAATGAAAATGTTGTTTATCTATCACATATAGTCTCCCATCACATTCACATTCACATAAACATAAACATGAAAAAACAGAGTACATTCAAACATAAATGAAGATCCAATACAGATCACATCAAAAATCACACATAAAACATAACTAAAATTAATATACACATTCTTAACACATAAAACACACATAACTAAAATTAAACAACTAATACTTAAACATAAAAGTAAATAGTTCAACAATAATGCAGATAAAAATAAATAGTTCTACAAGACATAAAAGTAAATAGTTCTACGAGACATAAAAATAAAATTGTTAAACAGAAATAAAAAATAAAATTGTTCAAAGACACTCATGGACCAAAGGTCCACAAATCATCAATATTAGGGTCGCCAACGAACTGCTGACCCAGATCGACGATGTCATCATCCTGCTGCATGGTCGGGACATAGTGTGAGGAGGCTGGGGGGGCGCCTGGGGGAACATACGCCGTCGGTAGAGGAGCTTGCATGGTTCTCTGATAAACCTCCTCGATCCTCTCGTCCGACCACCCCATCTCTCGACCCATATTCACATGCATCACATGCATGAAATGGTTGAATTGTGCCATCGTCACATCAGGAGTTGGGGTGGAAGATACGGAACCCTGCGATGCCGTCTGGGACGGACCAGCGCCGGACCTGACATCAGCGCTCATACGACCAAGGCCCAGAACTCGTCCGCGGGTGGTGGGGGCAACTTCCAAATAAGCTCGGTCCACCTCCTCGACTGTAGGGGCACTGCTGGTTCCGGCTTGAGTAGGGTCGACTTGAGTTCCGATCTCGGCCATCCTCCGGTTCATCTCCAACTACATAATTAATAATTTTAAATTAATAGAATAAATTATAAAAAAATGTATTTAATTAAACAATTTTATTACTTACGTGGAGGTTAGTTGTGCGCCCGTATGTGGATTGCTGTGTATCAGCATTAAACGGATGAGCAATGCTCATCCGGTCCAAGTGAGTGGGTACACGCCCCGTATCCCGTTCCTAATAATTAAATTTATGTATTATATATATTAAATATATAATTAAATTTATTGAAATTAATTAAAAAATTAATAAACACTTACAATGACCATCGACTGCTCAAGGATGGACCGGGCTCCAGTCCGATGCCTGGACATCCCACCCCCAACGTCGGATCTCCGGTTGGCCTTAGCAATCTCACACTTCCTGATGTACGCAGGATCCAGCCACTCCCTCGTCAATGAATCCCACAACACAACATCATTATCATCCTTACCCAAGCTCTGCGTCGTCCCATCGCTCCGCCATGCCATTCTCCATTCGTACATTAAATCCTTATACCGCTCTTGCGCCGATTTACAGAAATACTTGAACATAGCCTGGTCTGAGTACATATTCCGATCCCAAGTGGTTTGTTTCTGCACATATAATAAATTGTTTATTATTGAACAAATTAACAAACATTAATTAAATAATTAAGTAATTAATTACTATCTGAAATTCCTCGAAGTACGCCAACTTTTTTTGTTTTGGGACCTTCGACCAGGTAATTGCACCCGCAGAGATCGGTAAAGAGCCAAAAGCAATCGTGCATGCCCTGGAGACCTCGTTACCAGGTAACAATCTGTGACATTAATTAACAAACAAAACACATTATAAATTAAAACGAGTGCGAAATTAATTAATTATTAAACAATAAAAGTATTTAATTACTTACACTCCTCCATCTGTAGCCCAAATGCGCTCCCGGCCATCCCGAGCAGGAACAACAGGATGGTCCCGGACAGACGAATGAGACGACAGCTGATCAGGCGACGGGTGTGGAATGGGTGGCGGAGGCGACGATAATGGTGTTTGTGGCAGTGTAGGCGCCGGCGCCTCGGGTCTAAGTTTCGATCGACTCTTCCTCGATCGGCTACGTGACCCGGAGGCCCCGTGAGATCCCGAGCCACCAGCACCATTTCCAGTCATCTATTTAATTTAAACATTTAAATCAATAAATTATATATATAATACTAATTAATTAATAATAAATTTCTTAATTTAATAAAAAACAATAATCTAATAAATTAAAATTTAATTCCTAAATAATAACCTATTTTAATCAATAATAACCTATTTTAATAAATAATTTTTTATTCAATCAACAATAACTTATTTTAATAAATACTTTCCTATTTTATTCAACAATAACTAATTTCCTATTTTATTCAACAATAACTAATTTATTCAATAATTTCCAATTTTAATTAACAATTTTCTATTTTAATTAACAATCTATAACCTAATAAATTTTGTAACAATTTTTTCTAACTTTAAAATAACAATTTCCTAATATAATTAACAAAGCCCCTAATTTAATCAATAATTTCATAATTAGTAAATCAACAATATTAATCAATAATTTTTTATTCAATAACCTATTTTAATAAATAATTTTTTACTCAATCAACAATACCTAATTTAATCAATAATAACCTATTTTAATAAATAATTTCCTATTTTATTCAACAATAACTAATTTATTCAATAATTTCCAATTTTAATTAACAATCTATAACCTAATAAATTTAGTAACAATTTTTTCTAACTTTAAAATAACAATTTCCTAATATAATTAACAAAACCCCTAATTTAATCAATAATTTCATAATTAGTAAATCAACAATATTAATCGAGCTAATTATAACTTACAATATCATAATTTAATTATGTAATTAACTCCAGTCCAACGTATATGCAAATTAAACAATAATATCAACTATATATATAACATCAATTATGCAAAACATGCAATATCGATCTTAACAAATCACATTAATTTATTATAAATAACTATATACATCAACTAGCTATATATAGGCAATTATCCACTTACAATATCAACTAATTAATTAGATATATCAACTACATACATTCAAAATAATTAACTATATACATCAACTACAAACAATTTCATATAGATCATATGAATCTATATAACAATTTAAATTAACACATGCAATTTAATTCATAATTATAGGCAATACAATATAACTTAAAAATTAATTACTAACAAATTAAGAAAGCGTACCGTATAGATTTTCTAATCGAGTTGAGAGAACACCTCGACAGAGCCTCTTCTTCGCGCAATAGAGGAGATAGAAATAGGGAGGAGGGATCGAGGAGGGAGGAGGCAGGGGGGCTTTCTTTCTCTCGAAAGAGAAATAAAGTAATATGTTCTTCAGTTTATATACAAAAAAAATTGCCTTTACCGACGGAAATTTCCGTCGGTAATGACCAGATTTAATTTTGGGAGTCGATAAAGAGGCGGTTAGTTAATGCGGGTCGGTTACCGACGGAAATTTTCATCGGTAATGACCACATTTAATTTTGGGAGTCGATCAAGAGGCGGTTAGTTAATGCGGGTCGGTTACCGACGGAAATTTACAATACCGACTGAAAAATTCGTCGGCCGGTGACCCAAAAACGACACCGTGTAGAGAGTTCTGAGTGTCCGTCGGCATATCCGTCGGCATTCCGTCAGGAAAGCCGACGGAAATTGAATTCCGTCGGCAGAGTCTTCTGACTTTGAATTCCGTCGGTAATCCGTCGGTACAGCCGTCGGAAAGGTAATCCGTCGGTATACGTCCGTCGGCAAAAACGAGCGTTTTTGTAGTGGGCGACGGTGGGCGGATGGCGACGGCATGTTGAGGATGAAGAAGGGAGGAGAAAGAATGACTTGGGGGAGTAATTAAAGGAAAAAAAATTAGGGTTTAGTAAAATTAGGGTTTTTGTGGAGAGTGTATTTATCTTAGAAATTTTAAGAGAAAAGGGTATAAAAGGTAATTTGGGGGGAGTGCATATATCCTTTTCGGTATAAAGTGGGAAGTGTAAGTATCGGGGGAGTGCATTAAACAAGGCTGGAGGGGTATATACCCCAACCCTAAATATTATTTTTTCATGAACCATCTACTGTACTTCTTTTACTTGTATATAAGCATATCTATAAATTCTTAATTTTTAAATTTACTTGTATAAATACCATAAAAAGTACTCCCTCCGACCCCGTGATTTCTTTTACATGTAAAATGACATTTAAAATAAGAAAAGTGAATTTAGTGGAGATTGTGAGGGATAATTTTGTAAACTTTTATGTATAAAGTAAAGAAATGAGTTGACTTTTGTGTGTGTGTGTTAGAAAAAATAATAACATTTGTGTAAAATTGAGAATATTGTGAGGGTGAAGTTTATAAAGGATTTTTCATTTTAAAGGTGTGAAAGTTATTATAGTGTGGAAGTAATTATGTATATTTTAATTTTTAATCTATATTATCACTACTACATATTATCACTACTACATATTTGAAAAGAGCTCTCCAAGTGGGAGCTGTCCAAGCTAAATTGCACTTGGAGTGCTTTTAAAAGCTCTCCAAGTGCAATTTAGCTTGGAGAGCTCTTTTCAAAACTCTCCAAGTCCAAATGTGTAGTAGTGTATATTCATACTCTCATTTCACGGTTCACCATTATAGTGTATTAGGAATATAATATTTAGGATATGAATATATCTTTTAATATTATATGATCTCTAGAATATCTTGTAAATATTCATTTGTATCTTGTAAATATAGATACACTCTGTATCTAAAAATACTTCTCTTGTAAACACTTTTCTTTCCATCAATGAAATTATAATTTCACAATTCATTATTTCTCTATATGGTATCAACGAGTCAATTGGCTCACGCCCCGATCCATCCTTAACCGTAGTTCGGTTCCATCACCGAAAAAAAAAAAAAAAGCCACGGTTTCCAAGAAGCTTTGTCTTCTTCCCCACTCCTCTTTAACGACCATTAACGCACACCCTAAGAACAATTTTTGTTCTTCCTTCTAAACAATCAATTAAAGTGAATTCTCCTCAAAATCTTTCTTATATCCTTCAGGAAATAATTAGCACAATTAAAATTGTTGTTGGTTGCTTCATCCTCAATTAACAAACCTCCACTCCAGAAACCTCCAAAAGATATTCCCACACAAATCAAGAATTCTTCTTCCATAACCTGCATATATATTGCGTCCTCCAATTTGGCTTATTACATACACCCAGAAGGATTCACCCCTATTCTACAACAACATGATCTTGCCGCCTGGTTCTGCCTCGGTTGCCGGTATCCACCGTTCGCGTCCGGCCAACAGCTCCTCGGCGTCGCCTACCCATAAGGTATGAACGCCACCCAATTGTCAATTCTGTCGTCTTCTTGGCCACACGACCAGAACTTGCCCGGACATCTTCGAATCGGGGACTGTCCAGATCCAAAACTCACCGAGCCGACTCGGTCCCTACTCACCGAGTCAACTCGGTCCCTACTCACCAGGTAATCACACTCTCTATTCTAGTAAATACACCCCACCCTTGAATCCAAAACAAACCCCTCCTGCCCAGAATCCTTACACCCACCTATCCAGTAAACACACCCCCTACCCAGAATCCTTACACCCACTTATCCAGTAACCACACCCAACTCTGGTAAATACACCCCTCCGCATCTACGCACCCACCCCAATACTACATACACCCCACCCAGTATATACACCCATCCTCCTAGTACATACACCACCTCCTCACATTCGACTATTTCTAGTACCCACTCCGTTCCTTGGATTCTGGACTCCGGTGCGTCGCATCACATTACCACCGACCTCCAAAACCTATCCTTCCACTCTCCATATTCTGGCTCAGATGACGTAGTCATCGGTGATAGTAACGGTTTGCATATCTCACATATTGGTTCCTTATCGTTTCCTCATGTTACTATGCTAAAATTCTCAAACGTACTAGTTGTTCCGCAAATGGCCAAAAATCTTATCTCCGTTTCATCGTTATGTCGAGACAATGATGTTAATGTTATCTTTGGCCCAACTTACTTTCATGTGCGAGATGGTCGTACGGGGAGCGTTCTCCTCATGGGGAGTCGCATTGATAATCTTTACGTATGGCCGGCACGAGCATCCAAACCCTCACCTACCACATTCATTTCCGACCACCTTCCTCTTCCGGTTTGGCATTCCCGTTTAGGTCACCCATCTCTCAAAATTCTATCCCATACTTTGTCTAAATTTCGTTTACCTAGTAATCCTACAAAACTGTTTAGTTGTGATTCATGTCATTGTATTAAGAGTCACAAACTACCATTTAATGAATCTAGTATTGTTTCACATACACCCCTCGAAATTATCTTTTCCGATGTATGGTCATCTCCTGTCATATCTCATGATGGTTTTAAGTATTATGTCATATTTGTTGACCATTTCAGTAAATACATGTGGATCTACCCCCTAAAACGCAAATCGGATGTCCTATCCACCTTCTCAACCTTTAAACCCATTGTTGAAAACTACTACAACACCAAAATTAAAACTCTTTACACAGATAATGGGGGAGAGTTTATTGCTCTTCGATCGTTTCTCCAAAACCATGGCATATCCCACCTCACCACCCCACCCCATACTCCCGAGCACAACGGCATGTCTGAACGTCGTCACAGACATGTTGTTGATACAGCCTTAGCCCTACTACACCACGCCTCCATGCCCCTCACATACTGGCCTTATGCGGTTTGTGCAGCTACCTACATCATAAATCGCCTTCCTAAAGTCAACATGAACATGCTTTCTTCCTTCCAATGCCTTTTAAAACAACCACCTAACCTATCCAAACTTCGAGTTTTTGGGTGCTTATGCTACCCTTGGCTTCGCCCCTACACTGCTCACAAATTAGAGCCTCGTTCCATGCCATGTGTTTTCATTGGATATTCCATCACTCAAAGTGCCTATCTATGCCTAGATCTTACCACCCACAAAATATATACCTCTCGCCATGTTCAATTTGTTGAACACACATTTCCCTTTGCCAAAATCAATTCAGTTTCTGACACACCCACTGTTCTGGTAGATACACCTACTGCACCCACTGATCTGACAGTTACACCCCCTGAACTGATATATACACCCCTACTCCTGATACACCCACCGAATTGATAAATGCACCCCCTACCCCTGTTACACCCACTGTTCCGCTGAACACACCTCCTGTTTCGATACATACACCCACTACTTCGACCCAAACTCCCAATACACCCCTTGAAATGATAAATACACCCCCCATCACCCCAAATACCGAAAACCCACATCTCGCCCACCCTATCCAGCCTCCAGCTACTCTTGTGCCGCCAAACGCTCCTCCGCGGCCCCCCGCACCACCTTCACCACCTCCGGCCTTGCACAGATCCGGTATGGTCACTCGATCCCAAAACAAAATCTTCAAGCCCAATCCAAGGTATTGTCTTACATCGGCTTTACCTTCTGATACTGAACCAAGTTGTGTTTCTCAAGCCTTGAAAGATAAACGGTGGAGGGAAGTCATGTCCTCCGAGTTTGATGCTCTTCTCAGGAATGGAACTTGGGATTTGGTTCCCCCTGATGAGTCTCAAAATATAGTTGGCTCCAAGTGGGTCTTTCGCATCAAACGCAAGCCTGATGGGTCCCTAGACAAATTTAAAGCACGTCTTGTGGCCAAAGGTTTTCATCAGCGTCCGGGTGTTGATTTCTTTGAAACCTTCTGTCCTGTTGTCAAACCTTCAACTGTTCGAGCTGTTCTCAGTATTACAGTTACTCGAAATTGGCCCCTTCAACAGTTTGATGTGAATAATGTTTTTCTTCATGGTACCCTGTCTGACACAGTCTACATGGCACAACCCCCTGGTTTTGTTGATAAAACTTTTCTGTCCTATGTTTGTAAACTGCATAAGTCCATTTATGGTTTAAAACAGGCACCTCGTACTTGGTATTATGCTCTTAGGACGTTCTTGGAAGGGATTGGATTTATTCACACAAAGTCTGATGAGTCTCTTTTTGTGTACAATAAATCTGGTGTTATTGCATATTTCCTTGTGTATGTTGATGATCTGATTCTCACAGGAAATAACATTCCATTCCTCACTCGAGTGGCTACGGACCTTGGTACAAAATTTTCAGTGAAAGATTTGGGCCCTCTTTCCTACTTCCTAGGTGTGGAAGTTCTTCGTACCAAGAAATCATGCTTTCTTTCCCAACGAAAGTATGTGGTTGATCTCCTTACTCGGTATAACATGATCACCTCCAAACCAGTTCAGACTCCACTATCCACCTCAACTCGTCTCACTCTTTCGGATGGGACACCTCCTGTTGATGCCACTCAATTTCGTCAGGTACTTGGTAGTCTTCAATATCTCCAACTCACCAGACCTGATATAGCATTTGCTGTTCACAAGTTATCTCAGTTTATGCATGCTCCAACCACTACTCATTGGGGTGCAGTTAAACGTCTTCTTCGTTATTTAAATGGGACTCGAGATGTAGGAATAACCTTGAAACCTGAACCTTCCTCATCTCTACATTATTTTACTGATGCTGATTGGGCCGACAACAGTGATGATCCTACTTCTACAAGTGCTTACATTGTATTTCTTGGGGCTAATCCTATTTCATGGTCTTCAAAGAAACAAAAATCAGTTGGTCGTTCTTCCACGGAAGCCGAGTATCGTGCCATTGCCTCAGCTGCCTCTGAAGTTCAATGGTTAAAGTCTTTATTTCATGAATTGTGTTTCTCAGTTCCAACTCTTCATGTTATCTATTGTGATAATATTGGGGCCATTTATCTCTGTTCAAATCCTGTCTTCCACTCTCGAATGAAGCATATTGCAATTGATTTTCATTTTGTTCGAGATTTGATCAAGACATCTCAGCTTAGAGTCTCACATGTCTCGTCCGCAGACCAACTTGCTGATGCTCTCACCAAGCCACTACCTCGTGCTCGACTGCAACTACTTATGACCAAGATTGGACTCTCCTACGGTGCTCCATCTTGAGGGGGCGTATTAGG
The DNA here is from genome assembly GCA_963675135.1 of Galeopsis tetrahit. NCBI lineage: Eukaryota > Viridiplantae > Streptophyta > Magnoliopsida > Lamiales > Lamiaceae > Galeopsis > Galeopsis tetrahit. The sequence continues at coordinate 63,434,959 of OY776129.1, read as the reverse complement.
AATATAATATTTAGGATATGAATATATCTTTTAATATTATATGATCTCTAGAATATCTTGTAAATATTCATTTGTATCTTGTAAATATAGATACACTCTGTATCTATAAATACTTTTCTTGTAAACACTTTTCTTTCAATCAATGAAATTATAATTTCACAATTCATTATTTCTCTATATAGTGTACGCATATTTTGTCTCATTTGTATGATTATTACTAATAAATACATATGCATATTCTCATTGAAAATAAACCAAATTAGATTTGTGGGTGTAGACAATCGAGAAGTACAAGAAGAGGGTTGTTGGATGGGAATCTACGCGTACGTTTCTTCTTCTCATTAACATTTTAAAACTAAAGCATATTAGGTGGGTTCATTTAAAATAAAGTCTACATAAAAAGAAATTAAATATTAGTAACTATATATATTTTATTTTATTTCACTATTATACACCATATATATAATATATCTATATATAATTACTATATATGATACTGTAATATATAGATCGAGTTCATCTTTAATTAGTAACATTATGGATACCACTTATATATGATCGATCACATCCCCTTCAACATCTGACAATTAAATCTTCTCAATAATTGAATATTTAAAATTCATGAATACTCCGTATTAATTTAGGTGAAGAGTCACTGCTTTAAATTATAATTATAGTTAGGACTTAATACCATGCACCACAAATTAATAACACGGAGATTAACGACTAAACAAATTCTTGTATTTTTGGAGAGGTTTAATTGAGGGACGGACCCAGAATTTTGAATATGAAATAGAATAAATGTATAAATAAACAAGATATTTACAATAAATACGTATACATGTTCTAAAATATGTGCAATACAAATAAGTAAAATAACACAAATACAAATAAATATGTTCGATCAGGCGTCTGCCTATCAACGCACAACTGATTACACATAAGACGTTAAATAAAATTAATAATTGTTAATTTATATAATATCACGTTTTAAAAAATGTGATACCATATATGCTGGACAAAACAAAGCATTTGAACATATTATATACGGTGTGATTCCTTTATTCAACTTTTTGTGTTCCATTAATATATATTCCACCCTACTGGAAGCTTTCAATATTATAAAATGTTGATTACTTTTTAATATAAATGTCAATTATTTATATCAAAGTGGAATAAGATGAACAAAATTGAAACATGCATATGATCTCAATCGTATTAAATATAGCATTGCCGACAAAGTTAATTATGTGAAAGGGTTCAATTTAAGTTTTTGTCATTTAGGGAGGGGGGCCTTGATGACGAGGGTATAGTAATGAGTTCACAAATTAAGATAGATGTCTCGTCTTCCATATATATTTAAGAGTAGTTGTAAATTAGTAATTTGTATTGTATAAGCTTGAGAATTTCGAGAGACGTCCAATTAATTTTAAGTTAAAAAATAGTTGAACGTGTTAAGCAAAGTCAGGATATTGTTGCTGTCCAAAAGTCAAATATGTGAGATCTCACACATGGCCAACTCGATCGCTGGCATTCCTCTCTTTCTCTCTTGAATATTAGTACTATAGTAGTTTTTACTTCACAAATTTCCACAATATTTATGATTCCCTCTTTCTTCTAAAAACACAACATTGACCTTAATTACTTACTTTTCCCTCATCACCATGTGAGCGATCTTCACTTTTAAGCAACCCCCTTTTCTAATTCTGATCACTTTAATTTCCATTTTCTTTTGTCAAGCTCTATACTCCTACAATCTAAGAAATTAATTTCTTGAATGTCCAGAGACAGGTACGTAAATTAAAGTATATATACTACCGCGCGATCGAAAACCCTATTCTCTAGCGCGCTAGTTCTATATATTCATTTAATTTAATTTTGAATTACTAATTAATTAGCTAGCATTTTAAATTTGTTTTTTGAAATAAATAAAAGGGAAGGGTTTGATCATCAAGAAAAGTTGAAGAGAGAGATCGATGGTAGTACTTGTGTGAATATGGGAAGAAGACACATGTTGGGGCCTCCAATTACTACTGCAGCAGCAGCAGCAGGAGGCACATTAATAAACACAATCACACCTTGTGCTGCCTGTAAGCTTTTGAGAAGAAGATGTGCTGAGGAATGCCCCTTTTCTCCTTATTTCTCCCCTCATGAACCTCACAAATTTGCTGCTGTCCACAAAGTCTTCGGAGCTAGCAACGTTTCCAAGCTACTCATGGTACCTACACATCCATCTTTTTTTTTTTTTTTCGAATTATTTAGATATATATTAATCAACTTTATATATCCTTTATTTATTGATCCAATTTCTTGTTTCAATCCTGTGCTTTAGTAAATATCTATGTATTAACAAATTCAGATCGAAAAATATAAGATTGAAATACGTACGGTATTTAATTATATATAAGAAGAGAAGATTGTGTATATATATATATAAACAAAATTAACTTGCAAAAACATAGTGAGGGTACGGTTCATAACTTCTCACACGATTTTCTATCAATCAATGTTGGTTGTTTCCGTTCAATTTTTTTTTCAAGAGAATTAAGGATTTTGAACTTATAAAGATCTCAAATAATTTCAATGTTATTATATAGCTTCATCAATTTGAAATTATTTGAGATCTTTATTAATTTAAGTAATTAGCTTCATCAATTTATGCATCACTCAAACAAACATAATAAATTTATGCATCAATATGAATTTCAAATTACTAGTATCATATAGCTAGCTAGATTAATTATTTAATTGTTAATTACTTAGGAGGTGCCTGAACCCCAAAGAGCCGATGCTGCAAATAGTTTGGTATACGAAGCTAATGTGAGGCTCCGTGATCCTGTTTACGGTTGCATGGGTGCAATTTCGGGCCTGCAACAGCAGATCCAAGCTCTACAAGCTGAACTCACCGCAGTCAGAGCTGAAATATTGAGATACAAGTATAGAGAAGCTGCAAATTCTATCATTGCTTCCACTAATGCCGCCTTAGCCGTCTCCGTGGCCGAGCTGCCAACAACACCGCCACCTCCCCTGCGTCCTTCGATTAATGTCGTCGTCTCTTCAACTCCATCTCTCTACACATCCCCTTCGACCTACAACACCAACACTACTATTTCCAATAATCATATACCTAATTTCTTTGATTGATCATATAATATTTCTTTTTCCTAATTAATTAATTAACCTTTAATTTAAATAATGTCTCCATCGATACTAGCTAGCTAGCTAGAGAGAATTAAAAAAATATCATTGTCAGAGTTTCATTTTGATTTTTCCACCTTTATATATGTAACTGTTATATATCTTGTATGTACTGAGCGCATTGAAGATTTTATTTCGGGTAACATATTATATTGTCTCGAAAATTTTGAAACAACTAATTTCATTCCTTTTAATTATTTTTTTAGAGGAAAATTAAATGATCAGATTTCGATTTGGTCCCTCTACTTATTTTTTGTGGTAGTGATTTTTTAAATTCGTATATATGAAACATTCTCAAACGCACGTAAATGTTTTGTATGTGTGTGACAATTGATAATTTGAAGAATTATCTGCATCACTAAGTCGATCGAGTACAATTTGATTATGTAGTTGATCATATGAGTTATAAGTTTGAGTTATGGTGCATGATTGAATTATGGACTAGCTAGCTGCTAGGGTTTAATAAAACTTATAAAAAAACCTAGCTAGATCGATCAGGACTAGTGATCAGACCAAACTATTTGTAATAAATAAACAAGTATAAATATAATCATTTTATTAATGGTTGAATAAGCATCACATCAACATAAAAAATGCATAGCATGCAAAAATAGAACAAGGCAATGCAAAAAGTAAAGTAATAAGATCACCTGACCTAGGCATGCACTTGGTAGTTGGTACTAGCCAATAGGGCTTGAATTATAGTACTCCCTCCATCCCGAAATAAGAAATATGATAAAATAATATATATGTAGTACAAATGATATGATGGTGAGAGAGAAAATAATAGAGTAGTATGAGATGAAGTATAATAAAATAATAGATAAAATATAAGTGATCTGATTGAGAGAGAGAAAAAATAATTTATCAAAAATGGAATTAGAAATTTATTGAAAGTGGGAAATTTATAGTGGAATGGAGGGAGTAGTATTTATTGAAAATAGTTGTTGGTTTTTTGGCCGTGCGTCCAAACAAGACTTAAGGTTGCACGTGTGGACGAAGAATCAAGAGTTTTGACCGAGCAATAAATTGTCTGAACAACTAGCTACGTACCTCATATTAGTCAGTGCCATTAAATTAATTAATTAATTAATTTTATGGAAATTAAAGAGGCCGGAGACAAAAGGTATAGACGTATAGTAATTAATATGCTGCCCAATGTTTTTTTTTTTTTTTAAGTAAAGGTGATTCAATAAATTAAAGTTGGGTAATAGGGGTATCCAAAATTCGTTACCGTATGTATTTGTATGACATGTATAGAAGCGGAGACTAATCTAAGTCGGGAAAACCCAACCAGGAGGCCAGAGGCTAACCAAAATGAATAGTTGAGGAGGTGCAAAAATAAAATTATTAAGTAACCAAATTTAAATTATGCACTTACACGCTTATATATAATATACTCCTCTCCTCCGTCCCACTATAAGTTTTTCACTTTTCTTTTATGGATGTCGCAAAATAAAATTTACATCACTTATATTTTATCATACTCCATCTCGTACTCATCTATTATTTTCTCTCTCACCATCACATCACTTGTACTACATCTATTTTTTATCATATTTTTTAATCAAAACACTAAAAAAAGGAGATCACAAAACATCAAAAAAAAAAAAAAAAAAAAAAAAAGGAGGGGGAGGAGTGAATTATAGCGGAATAAAGAGTATTAATTATTATAAAAATTTCAGAATATAACATTCAAAGTAGAGAAGTTATTGTTCACCTATTTGGGTATAAACGTCGGGATCCGCAACGGAAGATTTCAGAATGGTCAGGAATAGTGAGGAAAATTAGCAACAGATTAAGGCGCTGGGAAAATCAGAAGATATCATTTGGAGACAGAATTACTTTACTCAACTCTGTTCTTTCGTCGATACCTATTTACTACCTATCCTTCTACCGCATCCCAAAGAAATTTTTAAGTGATATTGTGAAATTGCAACGTAATTTTTTAGGGGGAGAGGGAGAGTGTGAGAGAAAAATAGCTTGGATCAATTGGAATGCTTTGTGTCAACGAAAGGAATTAGGGGGTCTAGGGGTTAGGAACTTGGAGATTTTTAATCAAGCACTATTAGGGAAGTGGATGTGGAGATTTTTAATATATAGAGAGAGTCTTTGGTCAAGGGTTATTGAGTCTAGATATGGGAGGGGGTTGGACGCGATAGGTCATAGGAGGGCCATGTCGGGGTGGTGGAGAGACATTGTGAATATATCTTTTGGGGGAGAGAGGAACTGGTTTATGGGGAACTGGAGAGGGTATTAGGGAACGGGCAGGGCATAAAATTTTGGGAAGACATATGGATCATGGGAGAGAGTATTAAAGATAAGTTCAGTAGACTGTATAATCTAAGCACCGATAAAGAGAGGCAGATTAGTGAGATATTGAGATGGGAGAGTGGATAGAGTGGTCATGGGTTTGGAAATGGAATTGGAGGAGAGAATTATTAGATAGGGATAAGGATCTTCTTGACACACTTTTACAAGTCATTGACATGTACAAGCCAAAGATGGACGAGGATACTTGGAGATGGGCATCGTCTCAATCTGGGAGATACACCACGAAAGAGGCATACGAGACACTGCAAAATACACCACTAACAACGCAAACGAACAAGGAGAAGAGCTTAGGTTTCAAAATGGTATGGAACTCAATAGCCCCCCATAAGGTTAATGCACACGCATGGAGGGTTCTTTGGAAGAGGATCGCAACAAAGGATAACCTGCGACGGAAACATGCACTACCGAATGGAGCGGATATGAACTGCGTATTATGTGGGGATCACGAGGAATCGATCAAGCACGATTTCTTCGAGTGCACAGTAGTATACAATTTCTGGATGAAGTGTTACAGATGGCTCGGGGTCTTTACAGCACATCAACCGAATCCGTTAACGAATTTTTTGAGCCATAACGTTATGTTCAAAGGAAAGAGGGGATCAAGCATTGTTGTTTGTATATGGAACTGCATAGTATGGTTAATATGGAAATGACGAAACGAGCATATATTCAGAAGCAAGGAAATATCTTAAGAGAAAATGATGATGGAACTCAAGAAAAGATTGTGGAGTTGAATAATAGCCAAGGAGGGTCACAGCAGAAACTGGGATTATAAGCAATGGATATCAGATCCACGCCTGGTAATGGACATTTAAATTATTTAGAAAATTTCAAGTTGTAACTCTTAAAGTGACATTTCTCATGCTGCCTAGAAAACTATTTGTACTATTCTATCTTTAATTAATGGAATGGTAATTTGTCTGATAAAAAAAATATAACATTCAATTTAAAATTGATTAGAATTTAGAACGTACTCCCTCCATCCCCGAAGTGTTTGCACCACTTTGTGGGCACACTTATTAAGAAAAAGGTGTAATGAGTGGAGTGTTGAGGGGTAATTTTATAAACTTATATGAATAAAGTAAAGAAAGTGGTTGGAATAAGTGTAAAAGTAATGACATTTTGTGTAAATGTGTGAATTTTGTGAGGGTGGAGTTTATGAAAAAAATTCATTTTTAGGAAGTGCAAACAATTGTGGGACAGGCGAATAAGGAAAGAGGGCAAACAATTGTGGGACAGAGGGAGTATTTTTTTGAGTTTAACTAAGATAAGGGACAATCCTATAGAAACAACTAGAAATAGAGACAAAAAATTATAGTATTAGAAATTGGAATTGGTCTTATATAGAATCAATTCCTTAAAGGAATTGAGTTGACTTGGTCAACTTAAATCTTAAATATTCAAGAATATTGTGAACCCTAAATATTAAGATTAGTGTGAATAAAATTTTTGACTTGGTTAATTTTTTTTTATTATTTTTTTTTATTGATAATTTTTTTTCGAAATTGTGTGTGTTGAAAAGTGTTAGTTAATATTACTAAAAAGTGTAAGTCACTATAATTGAAAAGTGCAACACAACTTTTAATGAAAAATATAAGTCATTATAACTAGAAAATGCAAGTTAGTATAACTAGAAAGTGCAACACAATATTATTAAAAAATGGATGTCAATATACTTGAAAAGTGCAACACAATATTTTAATGAAAAATGTAAGTTATTATAACTGAAAAGTGTAACAAAATACGAGTAAAAAGTGTAACATAACATTACTAAAAAGTGTAAGTCACTATAACTGAACATATTGTTGAAAATTGTAAGTCACTACAACTGAAAAGTGCAACAAAATATGACTAAAAGGTGTAGCATAACATTACTAAAAAGTACGTTCAGAGATAACATTACTAAAAAGTGTAAGTCAATATAACTAAAAAATATTGTTGAAAATAGTAAGTCACTACAACTGAAAAGTGCAACAAAATATGTGTAACATAACATCACTAACAAGTGTATGTCATTATAACTGAAATTATTATTGCAAAATAACATGCTAAAAAATTGTAAATTGCATGTTACACTTTTCCTTATTTTCAACATGCACTTTTATAATTAAAAAAAATATATATGCGAAAATTGTTAGATGTTGAACACTAGACCTCAACATAAAAAAAACTATTGTCAACCGTTTAAGCTACGTAAATTATCATAAATATTTTTCGCGTATTTTATTTTTATTATCAATCCTACCAATTTTTTAAAATTGACTCAATTCCTTATAAGAAATTGAGTCTACAAGAGATCTACCCTTAGAATTAAGGTCAAATTGATAACCAAATAACCTATTATATATGCCCTTATTCTTATAAGACACTAATAATGGAAATTAAAATCAGATTTTAAATTTTAAATCAATTTAAATTAAAACTAGCAACCGATAATTACTCAATCACTACCAAAATTTTCTTAATTGAATAACTACCAAAATTAGCAAAATGTACATATGCAAAATATTATTTGCTTTCCATTAAATGATATTCATGTTATAATAATATTTTGACTATTATATGTAATATATTATACGCTTTCAATGATATCCATAATTTATTTAAAATATTTACTTTTCTTACATATTACATTATATATTTTATATTTTGATTTTAAACCCTTATTTTTGTTAATAATTAACCTCAATATAATACACAACAATGTTTATATTTCGATTTATTTAAATATTTAATATTATGAGTAAATTTTTTATCTAAAATCTTTTTTATATATATTACCACTTGTAGGTCACTAGTTGAGTTAATAACATTGAGTAAGCTGGTGAAAATGTCTAGAGGGGGGTGAATAGACTTTTCAAAAATCTTTCAATATATCAGAATACGAATGCGGAATATCAGATTTAAACAATGAGCCCAATCAAGTTTATACTCAACTAAATTCGCGAACACTGTATGAACACTCTACTAGTCTTGTTCTTAAGTATTTAAATCAATTAAGCAGTTAATCAATCAAACACAAATAAAACAGTAAAGTAAATCAAACACGAGATTTATAGTGGTTCGACAACTTGTCTACATCCACTCTGACAAACCCAGTTGTGATATTCTTATTAACTTGTCCAATAGAGTAATGTGTTCTTGTAGCTTTAAGTCCCACGAAATAAGACTTAGATCTTCTCGATTATATCACCAGATATATCTTCGATCTAACTAGCTATTTAACAAGCAACTAGCAACTTGAAAACTATAAAGAAAACTTCTCTTCGTTCAGTAGCAGTCTTCTGAATTTCTTCACTTGTCTTCTTGACTTGTCTTTCTGAACGTCAACTCTGAGAGTTTGTTTGCCTCTTGAATGCTTCGTAATGCTTAGAATATAAGTATGTCAGTAGTCTTCAAACGATGAATACCTTGGGGTATTTATAGACTTCTAATTTCAAGAACTTTATGTTGTGTAACCAACTTTTCTTGATAACTGATTTCTAACTTCTTCATTATCCTTCCACGCGTTTCTTCAGTTAATTAGTTATAATTCCCATAACTAACTCTTACATCTTTATCTTCACACACGTTTTAATAATTAACTTCTTCATTCTTTGTCTTGTCTTGTTGCGCACCTGTCTTGTTTCCACTTGACTTGTCTTGCGCAGGTCTTCTTCTGTAGACTTCAATAGAACACTAAACTAGTCCTATCAACTAATCTAAACAAGACTATTACATTACATTAAGCTTTATAAAATAGCTTAGTTAACTTAAGATCTATACATCAATATACATAACGAAACATGAGCTTCTATACAATCTTGAATAACTCAATATAAATCCTATAATATAACAAATACAAATACACAAAGTACTTATAACACGTACTTGTCTTTTGAATACTTATCTTTTCTTTTGAACTTATCTTGTCTTGTGAACTCTACTGATCTGTTCAAAACAACTTCATAACTAGACTAGATCAGTCAACACTTAGAAAATATTCAAGTCTACTTTTTGGCTTATCAAAACTCATCTTATCTTTTCATCATTTAGGACTTGTCTTAAGATTCATATCCCAACATATATTAATTATAAATATAGATAAATTATGTCCAACATTTATGTTGATGCCTAATATTTTATATAATACGGAGTACTATGATTATATTAATTATATGTAAAGATAATATCATGTTATTTGCATATATGTTCCATATTTCCAAATGTGCATTTCGTTCTAGCATATCACCACGCATATATTCTTTTACGCAACTGATAACAAGTTAATTAGTTTAATAGAATAATATTATAAGTTGATTTTATCTAAAAAATCCGTTTATATATTTAAACTATAAACAAATATAAATTATGTGGAACAATTTTATAGTTGCAGAATATTTAGTTTTCTTACATTATATTATATATTTTTTTAGGTGATAACACCATGATTTATGTAATAATACTATGATTATATTAATTATGAATAAAGATAAAACTCGTGTATTTTTTTTTTTAGCATGTTGTCAAGCATATATTAAAATGTGCATACTATTTTAGCATGTAGTCAAGCATATATTCTGTTACTCGATAATTAATTAATTAATTCGTATGTTCTTCTTTATTTTTTATTTTATATGGTTTTCCATCCAGCTTGGTTAATCTTGTCGATTCTTGTTCTTAAACGGTTTTTTTATTTCCCCTAATGATAACATTAAGTCATTATTAATCGCGAAATTAATGCTTATTGGTAGTTATTCCTAATTTAATGGAGAAGTTATAATTATCATTAACATGACAATCATTTATTATTAATATTGGTAGTTTTAGGAAAGTTTGAATTTCGAGATTGTATTTATGACCGCGATTACCGATGATTTGTGATTTTATCAAATCTTAATTTGAATAATATAAATTATATTAAATGTAAAGGTAATTTTCGAATGTAATTCTAAAAAAAAAGGTATAATTGTTCATTTATACAACTTAATATTCAGTACAAAAAATAACCAAGCAAAAGTTAACCAAATGTTATCAAGAACATCCACACGAAGTCACATGTCCTAAAATTCATAGCATATGAACTGGACAATCTACCGCAACAAGAAACAATAAAAGACCCAGTATAGAGTTTGCATGCTAGAAAAAACATTAAAATTCAAACAATACTACTTAAACATCCTCTGAAATAAAGTTAAAAAGTCATCTTTAAACTGCAACATACTGAAATGGGTTTATGAATGCTTAGGGCTGTTACACGAATCGAGCAGCTCGTGAGCTCGGCTCGATAAGGCTCGAGTTCGGCTAGGCTCGTTCGTCAAATGAGCCGAGCTCGAGCTCGTTAGATACTCGATTTACTAACGAGCCGGCTCGAGCTCGACTTGTTAGGCTCGATATCTGATTTTTTTTCTTTTAATTCCATTAGGCTCGATAGGCTCGTTAGACCCTTTAACGAGTCGAGCCGAGCTCGTTTCTTAGCTCGCCAATGTTATCGAGTCGAGCCGAGCTCGAACTTCAAATACTCGGCTCGGCTCGTATAACAGCCCTATGAATGCTCCAACAACCCTCACCCGCATGTTGCTTGCTTGCACAGTATCAAAGTTACCACTTGGCAGTTCTTGTCCTCCGTAGAAATACTCTATCATGCTGCATACCACTATTTCACTGTAAAAATATATCTGAAGAACTTCCCTTTAGTTCCTATCCAGATCTAATGTTTTCAGTAGATAAAACCTTAAATCTTATTTAAACAGATAATTGTATTACATACATTCACACTAGATTTAACAATGCAAAAAATCAACTGCATTAGGGTTTATAAATTTAACAAATTATTTGTTATATAAGCAAACGAGTAGAATCTATGAAAACATAAAACTACTAGTTTTAAATCAAAACAGAATCTAAGGAAAATAAAAAAATGAGCTTTAAAAAATATGAAATCTTTCGATCTTGGATTAACCTTTACTTCGAGTTCAAAACTAAAATCGATCTTGGATTAACCTACTAATAGAGAATGAAAATTTGTTTTCGAGAAGACAAGCAGTTAGACCCGTTTGAATTTTGACCCTAATCTTGAGTGCGCGCCCAAGGTTGTGCATAAGTAAATTTATGAGCAGAATCATGTCGGGTGCGATCATACCAGCACTAATGCACCGGATCCCATCAGAACTCCGAAGTTAAGCGTGTTTGGGCGAGAGTAGTACTAGGATGGGTGACCCCCTGAGAAGTCCTCGTGTTGCACCCCTTTTTGCATCGGTTTTATCCTCGTTTTGAAGATGGTCAGCAGCTGAAAGCATCGGTTTTATCCTCGTTTTGAAGATGGTCAGCAGCTGAAAAGCGTCGGTTTTATCCTCGTTTTGAAGATGGTCAGCAGCTGAAAGCGTCGGTTTTATCCTCGTTTTGTTGGTGTAAATTCTCTAAGAAAAATAAAAATAATCTGTACTATTGGTCCTTCCACCAGCTCGCGTCGGTTGAAAAGGGTTGGTGTAAATTCTCTAAGAAAAACAAAAATAAACAAAAATAACCAGCTCGCGTCGGTTTTATCCTCGTTTTGAAGATGGTCTTCTCTAAGAAAAACAAAAATAATCTGTACTATTGGTCCTTCCACCAGCTCGCGTGAGATGATCTGGAAACTGGCTGAAACTGGAATGAATGTGGCACGTTTAAATATGTCTCACGGTGATCATGCGTCACACCAGAAAATCATAGACCTGGTCAAAGAATACAATTCACAATTTGAGGAATTCACAATTTGAGGAGAAAGTTCCTCGTTTTGAAGATGGTCTTCTCTAAGAAAAACAAAAATAATCTGTACTATTGGTCCTTCCACCAGCTCGCGTGAGATGATCTGGAAATTGGCTGAAACTGGAATGAATGTGACACGTTTAAATATGTCTCACGGTGATCATGCGTCACACCAGAAAACCATAGACCTGGTCAAAGAATACAATTCACAATTTGAGGAGAAAGTTGTTGGCTTGTTGCCATAATGTTAGATACCAAGGGTCCTGAGGTTAGAAGTGGAGACGTGCCAAAGTCATTCCTTCTTCAGGAGGGTCAAGAATTCAACTTTACCATCAAAAGAGGAGTCAGTACTGCCCCTGGGAAGTCCTCGTGTTACACCCCTTTTTGCGTCGGTTTTATCCTCGTTTTGAAGATGGTCAGCAGCTGAAAAGGATTGGTGTAAATTCTCTAAGAAAAACAAAAATAATCTGTACTATTGGTCCTTCAACCAGCTCGCGTCGGTTTTTATCCTCGTTTTAAAAAGATGGTCAGCCCTAAAAAAAAAGGATTGGTGTAAATTTTCTAAGAAAAACAAAAATAATTTGTACTATTGGTCTTTCCACCACCTCGCGTGAGATGATCTGGAAAACTGGCTGAAACTGGAATGAATGTGACACGTTTAAATATGTCTCACGGTGATCATGCGTCACACCAGAAAACCATAGACATAGTCAAATAATACAATTCACAATTTGAGGAGAAAGTAGTTGCTTAGATACCAAGGGTCTTCAGGTTAGAAGTGGAGACGTGCCAAAGTCATTCCTTCTTCAGGAGGGTCAAGAATTATGAAGGTCGACCTCAGGTGAATCCTCAGGTCGTCCTCAGGTGAATCTCAGGTCGACTTGATTCAAATATACGGATTGACTCTCAACATTAGGAGGGACATACGCTTATTTTTAACCGTTTTTCTCTGTGATTTTATTTTCTGATTCAAATTTCTTCAATGGCGGTCGCTCTGAATCTGCAAATCGGGATGTCTACTTTGAATTCTTCCCCTGATCGCTCTCCTCTGCCAAGAGCATCAACGAATTGTTCTTTCACTGCGATTCGAGGAGGCCTCGTCAGAGTGTGTGCTGTTATAGGTCTTCCACTATCACCAATGGCATCGGCTATGGAAACAGGGATTCTATTTCCATCGCTACGCGTAAAGGCTCCGTGTCACCTCTAGTAAAGATGGTCAGCAGTTGAAAAGGGTTGGTGTAAATTCTCTAAGAAAAACAAAAATAATTTGTACTATTGGTCCTTCCACCAGCTCGCGTGAGATGATCTGGAAACTGGCTGAAACTGGAATGAATGTGGCACGTTTAAATATGTCTCACGGTGATCATGCGTCACACCAGAAACCATAGACCTGGTCAAAGAATACAATTCACAATTTGAGGAGAAAGTTGTTGCCAGAATGTTAGATACCAAGGGTCCTGAGGTTAGAAGTCCTTCTTCAGGAGTGTCAAGAATTATGAAGGTCGACCTCAGGTGAATCCTCAGGTGAATTCTCAGGTCGACCTGATTCAAATATACGGATTGGCTCTCAACTCTAGGAGGGACATACGCTTATTTTTAACCGATTTTCTCTGAGATTTTATTTTCTGATTCAAATTTCTTGAATGGCGGTCGCTCTGATTCTGCAAACCGGGATGTCTACTTTGAATTCTCCCCCTGGTCGCCTCTCATCTGCTAAGAGCATCAACGAATTGTTCTTTCACTGCGATTCGAGGAGGCCCTCGTCAGAGTGTGTGCTGTTATAGGTCTTCCACTATCACCAATGGCATCGCCTATGGAAACAGAGATTCTATTTCCATAGCTACGCGTAAAGGCTCCGTAGTCACCTCTAGTGAAGATGGTCAGCAGCTGAAAAGGGTTGGTGTAAATTCTCTAAGAAAAACAAAAATAATCTGTACTATAGGTCCTTCGCGTGAGATGATCTGGAAACGGGCTGAAACTGGAATGAATGTGGCACGTTTAAATATGTCTCATGGTGATCATGCGTCACACCAGAAAACCATAGACCTGGTCAAAGAATACAATTCACAATTTGAGTAGAAAGTTGTTGCCATAATGTTAGATACCAAGGGTTCTGAGGTTAGAACTGGAGACGTGCCAAAGCCATTCCTTCTTCAGGAGGGTCAAGAATTCAACTTTACCATCAAAAGAGGAGTCAGTACTGCCCTGGGAAGTCCTCGTGTTGCACCCCTTTTTGCGTCGGTTTTATCCTCGTTTTGAAGATTGTCAGCAGCTGAAAAGGGTTGGTGTAAATTCTCTAAGAAAAATAAAATTAATTTGTACTATTGGTCCTTCCACTAGCTCGCGTGAGATGATTGGAAACTGGCTGAAACTGAAACTGGAATGAATGTGGCACGTTTAAATATGTCTCACGGTGATCATGCGTCACACCAGAAAACCATAGACCTGGTCAAAGAATACAATTCACAATTTGAGGAGAAAGTTGTTGCCATAATGTTAGATACCAAGGGTCCTGAGGTTAGAAGTGGAGACGTGCCAAAATCATTCCTTCTTCAGGAGGGTCAAGAATTCAACTTTACCATCAAAAGAGGAGTCAGTACTGCTGATACTGTTAGTGTTAATTATGAAGGTCGACCTCAGGTGAATACTCAGGTCGTCCTCAGGTGAGTCCTCAGGTCGACCTGATTCAAATATACGGATTGGCTCTCAACACTAGGAGTTAACACTAGGCGGGACATACGCTTATTTTTAACCTTTTCTCTGTGATTTGATTTTCTGATTCAAATTTCTTCAATGGCGGTCGCTCTGAATCTGCAAACCGGGATGTCTACTTTGAATTCTCTCCCTGGTCGCTCTCCTCTGCCAAGAGCATCAACGAATTGTTCTTTCACTGCGATTCGAGGAGGCCTCGTCAGATGGTTACAAGTTAAATACCCATCCCTTTTCCCCTCCCATGACTCGAACCCAGAACCTAAAACCTAGGTAGTGGTGCTCTAACCACTTGAGCTATCCCACTTTGTCAAGGCCTCGTCAGAGTGTGTGCTATTATAGGTCTTCCACTATCATCAATGACATCGGCTATGGAAACAGGGATTCTATTTCTATCGCTACGCGTCCGTAGTCACCTCTAGTGAAGATGGTCAGCAGTGAAAAGGGTTGGTGTAAATTCTCTAAGAAAAACAAAAATAATCTGTACTATTGGTCCTTCCACCAGCTCGCGTGAGATGATCTGGAAACGGGCTGAAACTGGAATGAATGTGGCACGTTTAAATATGTCTCACGGTGATCATGCGTCACACCAGAAAACTATAGACCTAGTCAAAGAATACAATTCACAATTTGAGGAGAAAGTTGTTGCTAAGATACCAAGGGTCCTGAGGTTAGAAGTGGAGACGTGCCAAAGTCATTCCTTCTTTAGGAGGGTCAAGAATTATGAAGGTCGACCTCAGGTGAATCCTCAGGTCGTCCTCAGGTGAATCTCAGGTCGACTTGATTCAAATATACGGATTGACTCTCAACATTAGAAGGGACATACACTTATTTTTAACCGTTTTTCTCTGTGATTTTATTTTCTGATTCAAATTTCTTCAATGGCGGTCGCTCTGAATCTGCAAATCGGGATGTCTACTTTAAATTCTTCCCCTGATCGCTCTTCTCTGCCAAGAGCATCAACGAATTGTTCTTTCACTGCGATTCGAGGAGGCCTCGTCAGAGTGTGTGCTGTTATAGGTCTTCCACTCAGAGCCGGTCCTGAGATTTTATAGGCCTGGGGCGAACAAGAAAAAATGGGCCCCTTCTTTGAATATCATCAAATAATATAAGTGAAATATGTATGTACATATTAAAAATTAATGAACGGTTAAAAATAAATCATTTAAAATGACTTCTTCTAGCATTTTGAAAAACAACTTCATCAATATCTTGTGGTAAGTTATGACAATTTTTTTCTTTTTGAACCTTTCTCAATTAATATATCTCTCGTTTTATCATCAAGACTATCACAAATTAGAGGATCATAAATATCTAATTTCACCATCGGCTTTGGATACTCTTCATCAACAATATTAGATTCATTAATTTCATTTTAATTTATATCCTCATTTAAATTATTTAAATCTACATCATAAAGACTAGTTTGTCCATTCAAATCATTTAAATCTATAGAGGATCATAAATATCTAATTTCACCATCGGCTTTGGATACTCTTCATCAACAATATTAGATTCATTAATTTCATTTTAATTTATATCCTCATTTAAATTATTTAAATCTACATCATAAAGACTAGTTTGTCCATTCAAATCATTTAAATCTATATCATTTAGTTCTGGTCCACTATTATTAACATTATCATTCAAGTCTTTCGATTGTCCTAATTTTTTTGGAAATAATTTATCCAATGCTCCTTTTTGTGATAAAATTAGTTGTTCAAATCTCTTTTTTTTTTCTTTTCTCAGATTCATGTTTTTTAGAAAATATATTTATATTAAAAAAGTAAAAATTGATAACTATATAACAGTAAACAATAAAAGAATAAAGTAAATATAGATCAGAATCAGATATAAAAGAAACTAAAATAAAATAAAATAATAAATGAATAATATAACCGTGATTGTGTATCATGAAAAATTGAAAGGAAAGTCGAATGTCGATGGCCAAACGTGATCATCGATCCAATGTGAAGATCAGATATAGCCACTTGAATTTAACAAAATATATTGGATTAATAATGGAAATTAGAAATATGGAATACAAAATGTGAAAGAACTCTGGATAATTTATAGCACTGTTCTCCATACGCGTGTACATTTAATTAGATATTGGGCATTGACCTGGGGTAATTGCTATTATCATTTTCGAGAAAGAATACATAATAAATTCATATTTAATATTTTACTGTTATAATATTACTGTAAAATTAGATGAGATATTCAGATTCATTATATATATATATATATATTTTTTACTTTTAAATTTCTTTAAAAAAATATTAATTATATATATATATATAGTATATAAAAGTAGGCCCCCAAAAATTTGGGGCCCAGGGCGGTTGCCCCTCAGGCCCACCCTCAGGGCCACCACTGGGCCAACAACTTTCTCCTCAAATTTTGAATTGTATTCTTTGACCAGGTCTATGGTTTTCTGGTGTGACGCATGATCACCGTGAGACATATTTAAACGTGTCACATTCATTCCAGTTTCAGCCAATTTCCAGATCATCTCACGCGACTGGAATGAATGTGGCACGTTTAAATATGTCTCACGCTGATCATGCGTCACACCAGAAAACCATAGACCTGGTTAAAGAATACAATTCACAATTTGAGGAGAAAGTTGTTGCCATAATGTTAGATACCAAGGGTCCTGAGCTTAGAACTGGAGACGTGCCAAAGCCATTCCTTCTTCAGGAGGGTCAAGAATTCAACTTTACCATCAAAAGAGGAGTCAGTACTGCTGATACTGTTAGTGTTAATTATGAAGGTCGAACTCAGGTGAATCCTCAGGTCGTCCTCAAGTGAGTCCTCAGGTCGACCTGATTCAAATATACGTATTGGCTCTCACACTAGGAGGGACATACGCTTATTTTTAATCGTTTTTCTCTGTGATTTTATTTTCTGATTCAAATTTCTTCAATGGCGGTCGCTCTGAATCTGCAAACCGGGATGTCTACTTTGAATTCTCCCCCTGATCGCTCTCCTCTGCCAAGAGCATTCTCCCCTGATCGCTCTCCTCTGCCAAGAGCATCAACGAATTGTTCTTTCACTGCGATTCGAGGAGGCCTCGTCAGAGTGTGTGCTGTTATAGTCTTCCACTATCACCAATGGCATCGGCTATGGAAATCGGCTATGGAAACAGGGATTCTATTTCCATCGCTACGCGTAAGGGCTCCGTAGTCACCTCTAGTGAAGATGGTCAGCAGCTGAAAAGGGTTGGTGTAAATTCTCTAAGAAAAACAAAAATAATTTGTACTATTGGTCCTTCCACCAGCTCGCGTGAGATGATTGGAAACTGGCTGAAACTGGAATGAATGTGGCACGTTTAAATATGTCTCACGGTGATCATGCGTCACACCAGAAAAGCATAGACCTGGTCAAAGAATACAATTCATAATTTGAGGAGAAAGTTGTTGCCATAATGTTAGATACCAAGGGTCCTGAAGTTAGAAGTGGAGACGTGCCTAAGCCATTCCTTCTTCAGGAGGGTCAAGAATTATGAAGGTCGACCTCAGGTGAATCCTCAGGTCGTCCTCAGGTGAATTCTCAGGTCGACCTGATTCAAATATACGGATTGGCTCTCAACACTAGGAGGGACATACGCTTATTTTTAACCGATTTTCTCTGTGATTTTATTTTCTGATTCAAATTTCTTCAATGGCGGTCGCTCTGAATTTGCAAACCGGGATGTCTACTTTGAATTCTCCCCCTGATCGCCTCTCCTCTGCCAAGAGCATCAACGAATTGTTCTTTCACTGCGATTCGAGGAGGCCTCGTCAGAGTGTGTGCTGTTATAGGTCTTCCACTATCACCAATGGCATCGGCTATGGAAACAGGGATTCTATTTTCATCGCTATGTCCCACCCGGCCGGGCCACCCTATTTTCGGTGCTAAACTTGCATTTTCTCCATTTTCAAGGGACCAACTTGCAATTTTCACCTCCAAACCCTACCCCAACACTATAAATACCTCACTTCTTGAATTCAATCTTATCTTACCCCTTTCTCAAGAAGTTCTACACACACTCACACACATTTGGAGGTTTTCATCATCTACTTCTTCAATTCTTCATCAATTCATGCAAGGAGGCCACCATTAGCTTGGGAATTTGATTCCTCACCATACAATAGTCTAAGCTTTCTTTTCCTTTCACTTTTTATTGCTTTGATCTTAGTTTTCCTTGTAATTTGAGTATGTTGTTGATTGGCTAAAACACTTTTGGTTCTAAGGCTATGTTTACACTTTGGATGATGTTTATGAATTAATTTCTTGTTTATTTGGTGGTTATGTTGCTATTTCTATTTGATTGCTTAACTTTCATTGCAATACATGTTGTCAATGGCCAATTGGCCATGATAATGTGTTTGATTCATTATTAATCGAAATTGGATTGAGAAATCTCTTTCATTAATCGTATTTAAGCAATTGACCCAATATTATTGTGAGCTTGAGAGAGGATCAATTATTGGGAGGGTATTAGATGATCTTAGGACCCTTTTTTAGGTTTATTATGCATGCTAGGTAGAGATACTAGTTTGTGTGATATGTCTTTTGGATTAATTGGATCGAGAGAACTTTTAATTCACTATTTCGTGATCAACCCTATAGCAATCAACACAACACCACTTAATTAAGCTTTTGATCATAAATTGACCCCTTAGTGTGACATATGCCTTGGAACCTCCCCTTCTCTCTTTGAGTCGTAACCGCATTACTTTCGTTTTCTTGATTTGCATGGTATTTGATCGATTTCTTATTTACTCTTTTCATTGTCTATTTGTGACACATTGGTAGGCAATCTTAGGGGTAATTCACCATTCACGTTATCGATCGCGTCTAAATAGAATTCCGTTAACAAACTACATTTTTACGCTATACCTCCCTGTGGGATCGACCTCGTGCTTATCACGCTACGATAGACGTCATACACTTGCGGTTGTTTATTTTAGTGTTGTATAACACGTGAATCAAGTTTATGGTCTCGTCAGAGTGTGTGCTGTTATAGGTCTTCCACTATCACCAATGGCATCGGCTATGGAAACAGGGATTCTATTTTCATCGCTACGCGTAAAGGCTCCGTAGTCACCTCTAGTGAAGATGGTCAGCAGCTGAAAAGGGTTGGTGTAAATTCTCTAAGAAAAATAAAAATAATATGTACTATTACTCAAAAGAACAGTTGTACTCTCATGAAAGATCTTTGTTTGAGTGAAAGACCTCTAGTTGTGGCATGATATTTTCAAACTATCTCTTGGAATTCCGGTTATTAAACAAAACCAAGCATATCATTTTGAATGTGAAGTATTTCACTCATTTGAACTAGAAATTTATCTGAAACCAACTTGGGGACTTGTCCCTTAAGTTTGATATTTGCTGTCATTCAAGTCGTTTGTGGCTCGAGTATCCATACAAGGAACTGATGGCCAAGTGCAATATTTTAGGAAGAGTAGAAGCTACCGATCGTCGTAAACTTGAGAAGGCTAACAAAAAAAATATAGAGTCTGAAGGTAAGTTAAATCCGAGGCTCATAAGTCATAAACTTGTCCAGTCATATTATTAATTAACCTAATACTCAGTATTATTCAGTTTAGGGTTCAAGAACTGGTGGCCGCTGCTGAAATGAAAGACAATGAAGCTTTGAGAGTGCTGAAAGATCAGAGTATCAACAAAGTCAATAATAACAATCCTCTTGAAAACCACATGAAGAGACCTCTAAATCAAATGGATTTAGATGAAACTAGTGCGATGTCAGACATGACATTCTGTTCAAGAAAAATAGAACCTTGCATGCCTATGAAGAGACGGCGCATAATGGAAGATAATTTACTTGGATTTACGGATGACCAGAATAAAAAGATGAAAGGTCCTTCTTTTACAAACAAGGATGAGGAATACCAAGTGCCTATACCAAACTCCTGCTTTAATATGAAGAATGATGTAGAGATGGTAAACTCTGACAACAAAGATGGAGTATCTTTGATGTGAAGTACAAAGTAGTCAAGAATTCAAGAATGAAAGTAAATTGATTTTACCAAGTTGCCCAGGTCCAGTTCCAATATTTTCCAAGAATGATTTTACAAACATAGATCTCTCTATTTAACAGTCTTGCATAACTGCCACGACTGGGAAAAAGTCATAAAACCCCCCTCAACTAACTAATCCCAATTAACTTGCCAAAAAGGACTAGTCAACCCCTGACTCAGAAAACCCATACGCCTACTTCTTATACTTGCGTCGTTGATACACAACAACTCCACCCTTCCTCAAGATCAGCCTTGTCGAAACACATCCTCGTTAACCCAAGTACCATCATCAACCAAAAGACCTTTCTAAGAGACTAGAACTTGTCGGACACGAACGTCCTCCCTCCAGATTTCCCAATAGTTGTGGGTTTTTCAAATTGAGACTTCGATTTTAGGAAAGATTTTGATATTTAGAAAGTCAATTATTGTCCGCGAATTTCCAGGGGGTTTATTAATTTTAAAATTTTCATTTTAATTGTTGACTTCTAAATGTACAAATATAATTTCGTGAATAATTAATTAAAAGGTTATATTTGTACATTTACACTCAAATTTGACCTTATTTTTAATTTTTAAAAAAATTGTTCTTATTTTTAAACTCTATAGGTGAAATGTCATATATACTAACTACCCCTATTTTTTTTCATATCATGAAGATCATCTATAAGCGAATTTATGTTCAACCTACAAAACAAATTTTAAAAAATACATCAATTAGTCATTAGAGGATTAATCTTAAATTAAAGGTCAATTATAAATTAAATGTTTAAAGAATAATCAAAATAATAAAATAAATAATATATAATATATAAATACAAACATAGCGAATGAGATGTGCCTCGATTTAGTTATTTCAAAAGATAAAAGCCCAAGATAGCATAATCTAATTAAGGGAGGACCAACAACAAGATAAAAATAAAATCTACAGTAATGTATATATATATTGCTTTCATGGATAAGAAGATCCTATTATTTTATATGATTTGAGTCATTTCCAAGTGCTGAATTTTACATTATCTGAGATCTCTTTCGTAGACCATGTTCTCCCGTTAAAAATCAAGTCGTTTCGGGCTAGGGATGACAATGAGGCAGAGCAGGGCGGGTATCTCAATATTCAAACCTGCCCCGCGCATATACACATCCGTCCTGCCCTGCCCCATGATCTGCTACGGGGCACTATTTTATGCCCTGCCTCGCCCTGCCCCACGCTTGATATGGGGCAGCATTTTTTAGTCTCGCCCCACCTGCCCTGTCCCAAGTCTCATTTTATATGTATATAAATTATTTAAAATTATATAAACTAAACATTAAAATTCATCATTAAACTAAAATAAATATTGGTATAAATTAGGTTTAGTTTACTTAATTAAATTATTATTATATTTATATATATATATATATATATATATTTAAATTCGGGACAGGGCAGGGCAGAGCAATATATATGTAAACCCATGTCTGCCCTGCTCTGAGCGCGGGGCGGGGCTGACTTGCCCCATTCTCAGAATGGGGCAGGGCAGGTCAGGTCAAAATCTCTCGGGGCAGGGCAGGGCGACTTCGGGGCAGATCATTTTGCCATCCCTATTTCGGGCCCTCCACATTTTCCATATTGTGCATTGCCAAATAAGTCCTAAGACTTTCTTCCTGCGAGAAATAACCCCCATATTGCTAAATTTCACCAGATGTTCATTAACAAGAGTGGAATAGCATAGGGGTCTATCCACCCATTTACGAATTTCAATTCAGACCAGCAAGGTCCATGGGCAAGTGATGAATGTGTGATTGCCCGATTCTGGGGCATTATAGCAGCGAGGGCAGGTGACATTTAAAGTTTCCGCAGTGATGCCTTTCTTTAGTAGATTATCTGTCGTTACCGCTCTCCCGTGCAAGATTTTCTACGATAACGCCGACACCTTCGATGGGATGCATTTCCACCAGATTCTAGGCCATCGGGCTGTGTTGGCGTCCTCTGGGTTAGCTTGCTCCGCCAAGATATAATACATACTTTTGGTGCAAAACGTCCCAATCGCTGTTCCTTTCCAGGCCAGTGTATCCTTCCTCGATGTGTCCAATTTGTACCTGTGGATAATCAGCCAAAGAGACGCAAAATCCATATAAACATTAGCATTAAACATCCTATCCTAACTAAACACCCAAGTATTACCATCAAGTTGGACAAAATCACTGATACTACCTCCTTTGTTGGACGAGATGTTATATAATGAATTAAATTTCTCTTTAAGGTTGACCTTATCATCAGTCCAAGGGTCTAGCCAGAACCTAACAGATGATCCCCTGCCCAACTTAATACTCATATTTTCATAGAACAGAGCACCTTCTCTCCCTCTAGCTAGGCTGCACATATCCCTCCACCAAAGAGAACACTTGTTCTCATCTACCCCCTCGAAACAAAAGTATTAATATGGTCGTATCTAGATTTAAGAATGCACACCCACAATAAATTTTCCTCACAACGCCACCTCCACAACCATTTACACAGAAGAGCTCTATTGAACATGCCAGCATCTCTTACGCCCAACCCCCTACTAATTTTTTCTTACACACTCTCTCCCACTTAATCCATGCTACCTTCCTGCTGTTCTCATTACCCCCAAAGAAAATTCCTTTGGATACGTTTAATAGAAAGTGTAACACACAAAGGTGTTTTGAAGAAAGAGAGATATGAGAGAGGCCTAACCGTGAGGACCGAGTTGAGGAGAGTGATCCTCCCTCCCATAGATAGGTGTCTTCTAGTCCATCTTGAGATTTTTTTCCGGAACCTCTCGAGTACCTCTTTTCTCCTTAAGTTAGCCCCTATGGGTAGGCCGAGATAGGTGAACGGTATAAGGCTCGAGTTGCACCCTATAATTTTTGCCATGGACGCTAGCTCATTTAGGTTGGTTTTGATGCCATGGAGAGAGCTATTTGAGAAGTTTACTTTTAGTCTTGAGGCGGTCTCGAACAGTCTTAAAACTCCTTTCATAAGCTTTGCATTGTCGATTGTAGCTCTTTCCAGGATCACGGTGTCGTCTGCGAACTGTAGATGGCTAACCCGGACATTGTTGTGTCCCATATTGAAGCCTTGGAATTTATTGATTTCCACTGCTTTATGCATCAAGCAGATAAGACCTTCGGCAGCAATAAGGAAAAGGAAAGGTGATAACGGGTCACCTTGTCGTATACCCCTTCGAAGCTGCAACTTACCCGAGGGGCTTCCGTTAACCAATACTGTCATTGTAGCCGAAGATAAGCAGTCCCTTATCCATAGTCTCCACTTCCAATTGAAGTTCAATCCATCCATCATTTCATCAATGAATTCTCAATAGACTGAGTCGTAAGCTTTTTCAAAATCAACTTTAAGGATCAGCCCATCTCTTTCTTCCCTTTTGAGGAAATTCAGTGATTCGTTGAGAACAAAAATGTTGTCCACAATTTGCTTGTTTTCCACAAACGCACTTTGGTTATCTGAGATGACTACCCCGATGACCTTGGATAGTCTGCTGGCTAAAACTTTAGCAAGGATCTTGTAGATTCACCCAATCAACGAGATAGATATCCTTGATGAGGTTTGACCCTTTCTTTTTTGGGATCAGTGTGACAAAACTAAGGTTCCCTCCTTGACAATTCTCCCGGTCTGGTGGAATTCCTCCAATACTTTTACGATGTCTGTTTTAAGGATCGACCACATTTTCTTGATGAATTTGAAGGTTAGACCGTCAGGGCCAAGACTCTTATTTCCTTCACAACCCCAAATTGCACTTTTGATTTCCTCTTCTAGAAAAGAGCGTTGTCAGCCCTACTCAACTTCTTATCTACCAACTGTTTGATGTGGACTCTTTCGTTTTGTGGTTTTTGAAAGTGTGTTTTGAAATGTTCAAAGATTTCACCCTTAACCTTTGATACCTCCTCGTTCCAAACATTGTTGATCAAGAGACCATTGATATTGTTTCTTTTCCTCCTGATGTTGATACAATTGTGAAAGTAGGTTGAATTTGTATCACCTTCTCTGACCCATTGAACTCTACGTTTTTGAAAGTCGTCCCTGTCTTTTCTTTTCCTCACCTTCTCTCTCTTCTTGTATTTTGTCCAATGCTCTATGAAAGAATAACATAACCAAACTCGATCTATTTGTTATTTTTAGTGGTAAACAGTAACTCATATTAAAAACGGAATACAAGAGTACTCAAACCCCTACAAAATGCAAATTGTAGATTTTTCTAGATAATTATACTACTCCATGAGACATAAATATATATGGGTTACAAAACCATGCCGAAATTGAAAAATTAGGAACAATGAGATTCCTCCCTTCCAGCCATGCCCAAAACCCAAAATAAACATTATAATTATTAAAATGAACTCAGATTTTCTAAAGTCACCCCAAACCCAAAAATTGAGAACATCACTCTGAATTTCATTTCTCGTATGATAACGTTCACCAATATTTTCCAATATTTACTTGGAAACAGCTAGTGGTCCACTTAGTTTGACCTTAAGAAATATTAATATTCATCTCACATATTTTGAAATTAAAAAAAAAAAAAAACAGTTTATTCCCTTTTCAAAAATCACGTTATTATTTTGCGTATTAAAATATATTCAGGTTTTGGCGTTTATCATGAATTGCATTGGATGTGGTGAATCATACTAATAAAATGATTTAGGAGTTATCCTACGATATCGTAGGTGCCAATTTCCTTCGTTAACTGCATTAACTAACATACGATGTTACTATGTTAATTAGTCAAATATTTCTGTGTGTGTACGAGAAACATAATGCTACAGTTATTTAATACTACTTTATTATATATTCTTATATTACATACTAATATGTTTCGTTATCTTTAATATTATATCTCTGCAATGTATTAATGGGTAATGACTGATTATATTATAATTTAATTAATATCATGGTTTGTATTGACGACAATTATATGTTACATATAGAATACGAAAATTTACACCAAACTAAATAAAATAGAAGATGTCTAAAAAGATGGGTAAAGATTTCGTGTTGAAATTAAGGAATAAATAGTAAATTAAATTAGGTAGTACGGTTAAGATGTTGAATTTGTCCTGGCGTGTGGATCTCATCTTAATACTATTTTTATGTATATAGGGCAATGGCAAATGGCAATAATGAACGATGCATGTGTGGGAGCGAGTAACTTAATTTATACAGATAATTACACAATTCCAATTAAACGATTCCAAGTTAATTTCATGTGGTTATTGGTTTGTCCAGTATAATTTAATTACATGGTGTACTTTGTGAATTATTGATTAATTACATATTTGGATTGCAACTACGGATTCTCTTGTAACTAAGAATTAAGTGTGTACATGCATTTTTAAATGATTTGTTTAACTAAAAATATTCTCATGTAAACCAATTTTTACCATGCAACGGGTGCACCAAAATGTTATTTATATATGGTAAAGTCTAGTATGCACTCGAGTGCATGTTGTGCACCTTAATCTCAAGAAAAGTGTATGTTATTAAACTGAAAAGTACAACACAATATTACTAAAAAGTGTAAGTCACTATGACTAAAAATATTATTATACAGTTTAATAATTGAAAAGTGTAACACCATTTACCAAAAAGTGTAAATCAGTAAAACTGAAAAATGCAACATGGACTAAGGTGCACAACATGCACTCGAGTTCATAGCAGAACAACCCTTTATATATATTACAAATAATGCATGCATACAAGTGCAAATGGTGCATCCAGAGTTCTATAAGCATCGGGTTGTGAGAATTAGAACTGTGCAACAATCTCAAGGTCCTCGCTGTCAAATTAACATTAAATTAACATGGTTCCAATGCATAATCATAAGTTGACTTTTGTATTAAAATTAGTAGTTGATTTTTCCATGTTAATTAATTTAATATCGAAGAGTCGGCAATGTATTAATGGGTTCTGATACTTTTAAGATAAAACAATTCTTTAAGATTCGTACTGTAATTAAATTTTAAGTTAGGAATAGCCTTTCTGATTCAAATTATGTTATGAAAATAATTAGCCACCTGCAATGCTCTTAAAAAAAACATTTATGTATTTTAATAACTTTAGGTGTAATTTGAAAAGGATAAAAACGTCATCAAATTTGCACGTGGATGAATATTAGAATAAGAATTTTAAGCTTAATCACTACAAGAAAAAAAGGATTATAGGAGAGACTCACAATTAGAAATTTAGTAAGTTTCGTTGGTCCGTTGGGCTTTAACTTATGGGCACATACGCCGACAGCCTGAAACAGAATATGTGCAACTTTTTCTCATACAATGGGCTCCAAAAACTCATTTTTATTACAAATCTAGGCGCAATATCATCATAAATATATAAAGGGTTTGACTATATGCACCTCCATTTCGGAGAGATGCACTCCCTCGATTTATACACTCCCCGAATTTTAGTTCACACCTCCCCCCAAATGTCATAAATATCCCTCCTTCATAAAAATCCTTTTACTACCCACACCCCCAAATCCTCCATCTTTCTTCCTTCTCCATTTCTTCTTTCATCTTCTCCCCCACCCCTCACCACCACCGCTGGCGACGCCAGCCCCTCCCTCCCTTCCTCGCCAAACCCGTTGCCCCCCAACCCCACCGCCTGTAAAAAAAAAAAAAACAGATCTTGGCCGCGCGCGGCCGCCCCCTCCCCCCTCCTCCTCCCTCCCTCGCCGAGCCCGTCGCCCCACCCCCCAACTGTAAAAAAAGAACAAATCGCGACCGCGCGCGGCCGCCGCGGCCGTCCCCTCCTCCTCTCTCCCTCGTCAAGATCTCTTGCACATACCCCCCAACTGTAAAAAAAAATAAAAAAATGAGCAGATCGCGGCCGCCCCCTCCTCCTGACGCCGACACACCCCACCCCACCAGGTTTTCCCCCCTTTCCCAATGTTAGGGTTTTCTGCAAAAATGCAGAAAACCCTAGTTTTTTTCTTCTTTTTTTTTTTTTTCAATTTTCGACCGTATAAGGTCGATTACATACACCTTCGTCGACAAATTGTTGTCGACGAGAGTGTATTTGATCGACCTTACATAGTCGAATTTAAAAAAAAAATTGTTTTTTTTTTAATTTTCGACCAACCGTTTCGACCATATACATTCCCGTCGACAACGATTTGTCGACGAGAGTGTATATGGTCGACACTGGTTGGTCGAAAGTTGAAAAAAATTATGATTTTTTGGAGTATATGGTCGACCATTTCTGTTTTTTTTTTTTTTTTAGTTGATGGTCGCCGGAAATGGTGTCGCCGGCGATCGGAAGTTGTGTGTTAGGGGAAGGTGAAAGAAATGAAGGTGGGGTGCATTCAGTCGGGAGGGTGCATCTAGTATATATAGTGTATAATTAATAAAGGGTATTTTAGATTTTTTACCTATTATTTTATTAATAAAACTGAAAGAGGGAGTGCATCTCTCCGAAATGGAGGTGCATATAGTCAGACCCATATATAAAATATAGAAACAATAATAAAGAGTTTTGCATGGGCGCGGTTATACACACACCAACCTATTGAGGACACCCACTGGATAAGGACCCCACGAGGAAAACCCTAAAATACCCTCCTTCTTCTTTTTAACCCTAATTTTTCTTTTATTTTGGTACACCCACCATAACAACACAACAAAACCCAAATTTATCTTCCTCCCACTCTCAGGCGATTCATGGCCGCACCGCCCCACCACGTCGTCGCCTAGCCCCTCCTCCCTTCCTCCCACCCTCAGACAGCCGCGGCCCACCTCTTCATCCCTCCAAGCACCCGTCGTCGCGACCCCTTTGTTTGAAGTTTTTGTCGCTGTCGCGTCTACTGAAGAGAAGACCAAGCAACGCGGCCGTCGTCGCCCCTCCACCAAGCGACGCGACCCCTCCCTCGCCTTTTGCACGGGCGCCGTCGCGCCCCCTCCCCTATTGCTCGCCGCCCCATTGCTCCTTCGAACGCTGCCACCGCTAGAGGTGTGCGCGATCGCCACCGCCACCGCTGGAGAAGGGCGAATCCTACGTCGCCACCCCTGCAAAAAGTCGCGACCAACCCCTCTTCTCCTCCCTCGCGTCCGCCGTCGCCCTCCTCCCAGAGACACGGCCGCTCGCACCCCTCCTCCCTCGTCCGCCACAGCCCATCTCCCCTCGCCGCCGCCCGTTTCAAGGTAGGGTTTTTTAAAATTTTAGGAATTATTTTCGAACATCTTGTTCGATCTTTTTTTTTCGGACAAATTTAAGTTGTTTTGGATTTTTTTCGAATATATTGAATTTATTCATTAAAAATTTTCGGACATCTCAACTTTGTTTTGGGAAAATCTTCGAACATATTAAGATATTTTTTTTTTTTGTTGTTGAAATTGTGTTTTTAGGAGTTTTTTTTATCAAAAGTATGGTGTTTGTTTTGGTGGTGATAGTGGGGATGATTCCAGCGTGAAATGGAATGTGTAGGTGTACTCATCTTCGTTTTTTTTTTTAAAATTTCACAAGAGTGGTATATGGGACATTTCACATGTCTTGCAAGATGAAAAAAATGTTCGATGGGTGTACTCAATAGATCCGTGTGTGTATAATCGTGGCCGTTTTGCATTGGGCAGTTGAAAAGTGGAATTGGTCTAATGAATTAGTCGATTTTTAAATCTGTACATAAACATTAAAAAAATATGTCAATTTACCGAGAACATATGAAACGGCCCAAATGATAGTATCTGGGCCACTTGATATGCGCGACTAAAGGCACCCAAGGATAGTATGAGGACACCCACGCGATGAGGACACACACAAAACGGATGAGGACACCTACGTGGAAATCTAAAAAATAACCTCCACATTTCAAACAAACCCTAATTAAATCCTTTTACCTTCCTTCTTCCATTTCTCACATTTTCTCACAAGGGTGCACCCACCTCCCCCCTCCCTCCCAAACGCAACCGCCCACTACCAGCCACGCCGCTGCAGCCCTCCCCACTCACGCTGCGACGCCCGTCGCAGCCTCTTCACCTCGCCGCGACGCCGTCCACCGACGCTGCCGCCACGCCGTCCGTTTGCATCGACGCTGCCCACCACGCCGTCCGTTCGCATCGACGTCGTCCCCCACTCCGCCTGTTCGCATCGACGCCCCACCATCAACGCCGCCAGTTAGTCTCCTCCTTCCTCGTCTGCCGTTCCAAGTAAGTTTAGATTTATGAAAATTAGGAAATTTAGGTTTGTGAAAAAAATAGGGTTTTTGGATGTTTTGGGATTATTTTCGAACAATATATGTTTGTTTTGGAAACAAATTCGAACAATCTATGTTTGTTTTGAAAAAAAATTCTAACACCTTGTTCGATTATTTTTTCGAACAAATGTAAATTGTTTTGAATATTTTTTCGAACATAATAAGTTTGTTGGGTAAAAATTTTCGTACATCTAAACTTTGTTCGGTTAATATTTTCGAACATTTTAAGATTTTTTAAAAAAATTATTTTTGTTGATTTTTTGTGTTTTTTGAGTTTTTTTTTGTTGAAGAATGTTGTTTGTTTCGGTGGTGGTGGTGGAGAAGATGATTCTGTCGGGAAATAGAAACGGTGGGTGTCCTTATCCGTCCTTTTTTTTAAAAAAATGTGCAGGAGGAGTATAAACGACATTTCATATACCCCTTGACCCTTGTGATAAGAAAAAGTTTTGGTGGGTGTCCTCATAGGATCCTTGGGTGCCTTTAGCCGCGCCCATTATGTTATTTTCGGTCCAGTCCAATTTTTCTCTTTTTTTGCCACATTTCCCCAATAATATATAGAACGAATTTAAAGAAAATTAGAAATGAAATATCATCATTTAAAACATGTTCAATTTTAAGTGTTTGAAACACACCTAGCATATATTGACATTGGCGGGGTAAAAGATGTATGAGACGTAATTTATAACAGAAAATCCAACTGGAGATATACATAGAAGACCTAATTTTGTTCTTCCAGCTCCTTTTTTAATTACCGCCAACACACGACACATCCAACTGGAGATACATACATATATATCAATTGACTCTGGCACAATTCTTTCGAATCTCACCGGTAGATCCGACAAGAGGGGTAATATCGCCCATTCTGATCATGGCAGCAACAAAGTCGTCGTTGAAAGCTTTAGGGTTTTTGCTGTAGAGTTCGACGAGGGAATCGGTAGTTGCGCCACTATAGAGCACCTGATCAGAGTGCAAGAGACCCTTTCTTGCAACAAGGTTAATATAGTAATCGTTGTCCCAATGATTGGGAGTTTGGAGGTCCAAAGGGGCCAAGTTTTGATTGCCAGTTCTAGGACAGTTGGCTTGTCGGATCTCAGCAAAGGAGGGATCGATGTTGGTCTCGTTGTATATTCGAGCTCTAAAGGTTACACACCTTGCTTGCCCAATCGTGTGTGCTCCTATATATATGGTCACACTACGTACTATTAGTTATTAATGCATGATAGTGAGTATATATGTATGGATATGAATATGGAGTTAATTAGATCGAGCTCTGATTTTAATTTTGTATATATATTTTTTTACTTTTTCAATTTTAATAATTTTAGTGTCAACTTATATAATTTAAATCATTCTTTTGTGTCAATTTTGAACAAAAGAACCAAATTGAAAAGAAAAAAAAATAGGTAATACTCCGTATTAAAATTGGACAAGACGAATTTTAAATATAAACTTTGCAAATAAGGATAACAACAAAATTTACGGTTAGTTCTCTATTTCAATAATATTTGATACTTTGTCTTGAAATGTAATCTGTGAGAATTGATAGTGTTATTTGATACACACGTAGTTCATGGTGTGCAATGTCGTCGGTGTGTATCAAGATATATAATTAAATACGTAAAATTTGAAGGATCGAATAAGGTACTACCTGATAAGACAACCATGTCCCTGGCGGAAAGGCCAACGTCTCCAAAGCGGGTGATAAGATTGGGGAGATCAGAGGAACCAAGTGGAATTGTAGCATTTGCAACACTAAAACTGGCTGTTGTCGAATCCCTCCTTCCAACTTTCACTTGCCAGCTCGGACCTCCAAGCTACAATTATTTACTTAATATAAATATGTACTATTTGCATGAGATAAATAAATTAAGAGAAAAAAGAAATTAAACTAACAATAGAAACAGAATCACGAGCAGCAATGGTTAAAATATCTGCACAAGAAACGACGCCAGGACATAGGGCTTCCACGTCGGACTTAATGTTATCGATAATGTTAAGCCCCCTGATTCCACCGTTAGGCAAGGCTCCTTGCTCCCCTTGGAAACCAGGCGCATCGTTCAGAAGTACTGATGCGTCGCACCCCTGCAATAATATAATTGGACTACTATTTTTTACCATGTTTCACACAATAATATATATAATAATTGTTACGTGTATTTTATTTTATTTAATGGTTTTGCAAATTAAATTAGAGGAAAAAGATTTTAAAAACGAAGGAATGATTAATACTTGAACAAAGCAATCATGGAAGTGAAGGCGGAGGATGGAAGCCCCTATGCGATTCTCATTAGCAATTGCAGACTCAACGCCAGAATGAACAGTGCTAAATACATTTGGACACGTGGTCGCGTAGTAATCAGGCTTCAGGCCACCACAACGACTGCTCCCCATCATAACTACTACCGTGGACATTACTAGAATCAATGCCGACGACGTCGTTTTTGAAAATTCTCTCATTTTGAATGATCGAATTAATATGCAATACAATGCATGCTAGCTCCTCCACGCCATATATTTATATATATAATCTTTTGGATTAGGTCAAGAGGCGGAGTCAAAGCCTCCACTCTTTACTATTTTTAGTATACAAGAATAGTACGCACTACTAGCTTAATACTAATACAGAGTTAAAACTTACATTTATATTTTCTCATTATAATTGTAAAATTTATAGGGTTGAATTTTATGAAATAATATTTATAGTGTAGAATTTTAAAGTTATAATTCTATAATCCCAAATTAGAATCAGTGTTAGATTAATTTAAAATCTATTTTACATTCAAAACAAGCCATATTTTTTTATATGCACTTGATAACATATAATTGAAGGACTGAATTATACGAACTAACTAAAACAATTATTTTTAAAATATATCTCTCTTTCGGGGAGGATGAGGAGCCTTTAATGTCATTTAATTTCGAATGCACTTGTCCAAATTTGACTCGGTTTATGACTACTACTGTCAATTAGTAGGAGAAAACAGTCTTTTAATTAATTTCCCCGAAATAAGTGGGCCTAAATAAATAAAAATTGTGGTTCTTATTTGCATAATTAATATACGAAGTTCAAAGTGAAATGTGAGGGAATTAAAAAAAAAAAAAAAAACTAGTGCTTTATATAGCTGCCGACAAAATAAATAGATAAAGACTTGACTAGACGCTTTAGACAAAAACATTAAACACCTAAGAGAATTACAGTATTTTATGTTTATCAATTATCATAAAGAACTTTTAATGGAGAAATTAATTGGAGCATGATAAGCATGAATGCAGCCATACTCCAAATAAATTCTCCCTCCGTTTTTTTTTTTTTTTTAAGATGTTTTAGAGTAATTGACTAGAATTAAGAAAAGGTATGTTTTGAAATGTACCCTTAGATAATAAAGAAGATTTCTAATTATATTAATGTCATTTTATAACACACATTAGTTAATTAGAGTAATTTAGAAATTATAATTGTTTCCAAAGTTAAAGGAAGGGCATAATTGGAATAAATTGAGTAAAAAATCTAAAACATCTTACATTTATGTACGAGAAAAAATGGCTAAAACATCTTACAATAAAAAAACGGAGGGAGTAAATAATATCGGCTTGTCTCAACGATTTAAACAAAAAAAATTGACTTGTCTCATCGAAAATTCATTTTTTATATCTCAATATTAAGTTCAAGGATCAACGGTAATAGGAATAATGATTTATTCCATAATTGATTTAGTCAAAGATCTTTAGAGATTTGTATATATTTTCCATATCTGTAATTACTTGTAGGTTACCCTGTAAACCCTAATTGTAATCTTTATATATTGAATAGACTAAATCAAAATCCTCAATTGAGGTAAAATATATTTTCTCTTATTCTTTCATGGTATCAGCCTAACAAGGCTGAGATACCCTAGTCTTTTTTTACCGAAATTCTCTTCATCATGGTCGGTGATACACCTTCTTCTTCCACCTCCGTTTTTTATTCGACTCTTACTCTACATGCTATGACTCACCTAGTCACCATTAAAATCAAACCCACAAACTATCTCATGTGGTATGGTCAAATCTATCCTCTTCTTGCCACTCAGAAATTTTTTCCCTACGTTGATGGCTCGCTGCCCGCTCCATCTACCAAGATCCCCACTGTTTCTGGTGATTCCTCTAATCCTGACTACGATGAGTGGCTTGGCAAAGATCAAATAGTTAGAGTTTTTCTCTCCTCAACCCTAACTGAAGATGCCATGGCTGTTGTTGTTGGATGCTCAACGTCCGCTGCTATGTGGTCTACCTTGGCTACTGCTTTCAATCGGCCATCCAAGGCTAGAGAACTTCGTCTTAAGGACGAATTGCAACTTATCAAAAAAGGCTCTCGTTCTGTCACGGAGTATGGTGCCACGTTCAAGAATCTGTGTGATCAACTTCTTGCCATGGGTTGTTCGATCGATGATACTGACAAATCCCATTGGTTCCTTCGCGGATTAGGTACGGATTGTCATAGCTTTTCTACTTCTCAAATTAATCTCACGCCTCTGCCCTCCTTCCCTGAGTTATTGTCCAAAGCCGAGTCACACGATCTGTTTACAAAATCGCTCAACTCCGCTTCTGCCTCCTCTCAGTCACCGGCTTTCCTTGCTTAGCAGCGATCAAATAAGAAATCTAGTAATGTTTACCAGTCTGGTTCGTTCCATCAATCTGGCCGTGGGGGATATAATTTTAATTCTAATCGTGGCGGTAATCCTGGCCGTGGTGGTCGTTCCGGTGGTCGCTATCCCCCTAATTGTCAAATCTGTCGTGGTGAACATTATGCTCGAGTGTGCCCAGAACGTTACTCTTCTCCTCCGCAACAAGCCAATCTTGCTCATGCCTTTCAAAACAGTTGTTCAATAAATCAGAACTCTCCTGATTGGTATGTCGACACGGGTGCCTCATCACACATGGCTAATTCTACTGATGGTTTGGACTCCACATCGAACTACTCTGGTTCTGATAGGGTTGTTGTGGGAAATGGTAACACTCTTTCTATTTCTCATACTGGCTCTCATACTTTATCTCGTGATTTATCTCTACTGAATGTCCTCGTGGTTCCTCATATCACGAAAAACCTTCTTTCTGTTAGCAAACTTACGAGTGATAATCCGGTGAATGTTGTTTTTTCTAACGACTGTTTTGAAATTCAGAATCGGGTAACAGGGATTCCTTTGGCACGAGGCAGACGTGAAAATGGATTATATATTTTGGAGCGTGGTCATGCGGCTTTGGTGGCAGCTTTATGGAATCGTCGTACACGTGCCTCTTTTGAATTGTGGCATAGTCGTTTAGGCCATGTTAATTTTGATACTATTAAGTTGTTGAACAAACTTGGTTTTTTGTCAGTTACTTCTGTTTTACCAAGGCCTCTTGCTTGTTCTTCTTGTCAGTTGGCTAAAAGTAAAAGACTTCCTTTTATCAATAATGAAAAACGCGTTTTGCGTTTGTTGGATGTTATTCATTGTGATTTGTGGGTTCCGTCTCCTGTGAAATCTTGTGATGGTTTTCTCTACTATGTGGTTTTCGTTGATGACTTCTCTCATTTTACGTGGTTTTTTCCGCTTCGTTTGAAATCAGACTTTTATGATACGTTTGTTAAGTTCAAAACTTTGGTCGAAAATCAATTTTCCACAACTATCAAACGTTTTCAATCTGATGGGGGTACCGAGTTCACAATTAACAAATTGCAAGACCTTTTCAGAAATTGTGGCATTCTACATACCATGTCGTGTCCATACACCCCTGCTCAAAATGGCTGTGCAGAAAGAAAACATAGACATATTACAGAAACAGGGTTATCTATGTTGTTTCATTCATCTGTCCCTATGGAATATTGGGTTGAAGTTTTTGGTGCTGCGGTTTATGTGATTAATCATTTACCCTCTTCTGTGTTATCCGATAAATCATCGTTTCAATTGGTATTTTCCTCTCCTCCAAATTATGATAATCTTCATGCGTTTGGATGTAGAGTTTATCCATGCTTACGAGATTATGTTGCTAACAAGTTTTCTCCTCGCAGCATTCCTTGTGTTTTCTTGGGTTACAGTTCCAGGCATAAGGGTTTTTGTTGTCTCGATACAACATCGTCTCGTTTGTACATTAGCAGGCATGCTCGGTTTGATGAGGAATATTTTCCCTTTGCACCTTCCACACGGTCCTCTTCAGCCGACTCGTTGAATTTTTCGGCTTATAGGGATCTTGGTTCGGCTCCCATTTTTCCTTCGCCTTCGAGTCCAGCAGTGGTTCCGATGGATTTGGCTGCTTCGACTCCTTGTTCAGCATGTCCGGATCTCACGTCTACGGTATCTTCGGCGCGCCTGGCCTCTCCGCCACCTTCACCACCGGCCTCGCCTTCGCCTTCGCCATTGGCCCCTTTGCCGCCACCTGCTTCGGTATCAACTCATCATATGCGAACACGTGCCAAGGATGGCATTTTCAAGCCAAAGTATCCTCCTTCAACTTCTTACTTGGCTCATAGTGGTTTTCTTTCCACTCTACACTCTTTTAAGGAGCCCAAGGGTTTCAAATCAGCTGCAAAATCACCTCACTGGATTTCTGTAATGGACGACGAGCTTAAGGCTCTTCATGCCAACAACACTTGGACTTTGGTCCCTCGTCCTGCTACTGAAAATGTTATTGGTTCTAAATGGGTCTTTCGTACCAAGTATTTGGCGAATGGTTCTATTGATCGCTATAAAGTTCGCTTAGTTGCTCAAGGGTTTTCTCAGCTTCCTGGTTTCGACTACGATCATACTTTCAGTCCTGTAGTCAAAGCTTCCACTGTTCGTATCATACTCTCTTTGGCGGTTATTAATAATTGGCCATTACGTCAATTGGATGTAAACAATGTTTTTCTGCATGGTGTTCTTCAAAAGCCTGTTTACATGGAGCAACCACCTGGCTACATTGATTATGTTCGTCCTTCCTTTGTTTGCAAGCTAAATAAGGCGATTTATGGTTTGAAGCAGGCTCCTCGGGCGTGGTTTCAACGCTTTTGTGCCTTCTTGGTAAGTCTTGGTTTTCTTGAAAGCAAATCTGACACTTCTTTGTTTGTCTTTCGCCAAGATCGTTTTTTGCTTTATTTACTTGTCTACGTGGATGACATTATTATCACTGGGAGTGACCAGTTGCTTATTGATCGTATTATTCTTCGAATTCGCCGTGAATTTGCGATTAAAGACCTAGGGCGGCTGAATTATTTCCTCGGCTTGTGATTCGATTGTAAATTGCATAAGATTTCATGTGTTTTAGTGATAAAATTTGAGGGGTTTTCATTCATTTTCACACTAATATGCTTGATTTGATTGAGAAAGATGTTTGAGCTCGTTTTGTAGGAATACGATGTGAATTAGGCATTAAAATCGCAAAAACGAGTGTTCAATCATTATTTGCACTCACTGGACTGAAGAGAGGATTGCACCATTGGATTCGTCTCGAAAAATGGAGTGGAATGGAAAAAAGAATCAAGTCAATCGAAGGTCGGAAGCTCGAGATATGAAGGGATGAAGACGGAGGACGGAAGTTGGGCCGAAGTATCCGCCCGACCGGGCCGCCCGACCGGGCCACAGTATCTGCACCCAACCTTTTATTAAGTTCACCCACTGCGCATATTTTTGCAATTTTCAACTTACGAAAGTTCCGCCCGGCCGGGCCACTCAGCCGCCCGGCCGGGCCACCTGCTTCCAGCCCATTTCGCGCACCCACACTTTTTGTTAAGTTCACCCCCGCGCGTAATTTTGGCCCAAACCAACTTACGAAGTTTTGGCCCGGCCGGGCCACCTGTTTTCAACTCATTTTTGGGGGTTTTGCCCCATTTTCTCCATTTTTGAAGGCCCTAATTGCAAAATTCACCCAAAACTTCCACCCCAACTATAAATAGACCAAATTTGAGTTTTAAGAGGGGAGTCTTACTCCTTTTACAAGCAATTCCACACACACATTCACATAGTTGTAGGTGTTCTTCATTTTTAGTTTAGATTCTTCATTAGATTAGATAGAATAGTGGTTATTACTTAGAATCAAGCTACGATTATCATCGGGCATCGTCTATTACATCGTTTTGTAGCTACATTTCCATGATCAAGGTGATATTAATCTATTTTGCAATTCAATTTAGTATTTTCTTAATTTCTTCAATTTATTGTTATTCTATTATGAGTTTTGTGTTTATTGTTGTTTTAGCCATGGGATTCTCTTCTAGAACCATGGACTAAGCTCTTATTGCCTTGGGTGTGGATGTTTTGATGGGAATTTAGTGTAATTGTGAAGTAATTGCATGATTCACTTAGGATTTGGGTGTAAATGTTTCTAGAGTTGTATTTTGTTTGATTCATTTGATTGGTCAACCATATTAGCTAGCATTTTCGATTGTGTTGATTGCAACGAGAGTTGGGTTTGCATGATTGGGATGTGAGTGTGAGCTTTGGTCAATTGAATAGAAGTTAATTAGTAATTAGCTAACCGAGGGGAGGTTAATGGCTAGACCGAAAACTTTAGACACTAAACGAATAGAGGTCGTCTAGGAGTTTGGTGAGAGGGCGTTTCATAAGCATTAGTAACCGTGTTGAAAGTGCTTATGAAACACTATCCTAGGAGCTTATGGTATTTGGTTAGATCCTATAATTGCTAATCAATGCATGATGTTCGCCTATGCCTTTCAAGGGGGTTTGCACACTTGTGTGATAGCCTTTAGCTTAATCCGAATTCATATCTAATTCATGTAATTGGTTCACTAGTTCATTAATTTCTAACAAAACGGAAACACCCGAGGCAATACACTTCTCTTGCACTTTCCAAACGAAAGTTAGTTAGTTCATTATTTCTAGTCACTATTACTTATTACTTTAGTTAATTTAGTTTAATATCTTTGTTCTTATTCCCGAAATTCCAAACAAACAAGCTTAGTTACTACAATAGCATGATAACTTGCAACTTTAGGGATTCATTGACACTCAATTAAGTCCTTGGAACGAAAAATATACTTGGGAAAAACTTATCTAAAAATACGAACAAGTCAGCTTGGAGGTAACTTATACGAAATCTGGTATCTTCTTGGGTCAGTCCAAGTATGCGCGAGACATCCTTCTTCGATCTGCTCTTCTCGATGTCAAGCCAGTGTCTACTCCTCTTTCCTCATCGGAAATTCTTACAGTTGATGGTGATCCTCACTCCGATCCTACTGAGTTTCGTTCTTTGGTGGGTGCGTTGCAATATCTCACTATAACTAGGCCGGATTTATCATATGCTGTGAACACTGTAAGTCAGTTTCAATCGAAACCCACTGTTGCTCATTTTCAGGTTGTCAAGCGCATTCTTCGTTATGTCAAGGGCACGCTTACATTTGGTCTGGATTTCACTCGTGGACCTCTCACTCTTTTGGGTTACTCTGATGTTGATTGGGCTCGTTGCCTTGACACTCGCCGCTCCACTTATGATTATTCCATATTTTTGGGTCCGAATCTTGTTTCTTGGAGTGCTAAGAAACAACCCACTGTCTCTCGTTCCAGCTGTGAGTCTGAGTATAGGGCTTTGGCTAATGCCGCCTCTGAAGTTATTTGGGTCACGTTACTCTTGCGTGAACTTCATGCCATGCCTTCATCTTCACCAAAGCTCATGTGTGATAATAAGTCTGCGCTTTTTCTTAGCCAAAATCCGGTGGCTCATAAGCGTGCAAAACACATTGATATTGATTATCATTTTGTTCGGGAAATGGTTGCTTCGGGTCGTCTATCTACCCATTTTGTCCCCTCAAATCTTCAACTTGCTGATATATTCACCAAGAGTCTTCCGCGACCACTATTTGAATTCTTTCGGTCCAAGCTTCGCGTATCTCCACATCCGCTTTGCTTGAGGGGGGTAATAGGAATAATGATTTATTCCATAATTGATTTAGTCAAAGATCTTTAGAGATTTGTATATATTTTCCATATCTGTAATTACTTGTAGGTTACTCTGTAAACCCTAATTGTAATCTTTATATATATTGAATAGACTAAATCAAAATCCTCAATTGAGGTAAAATATATTTTCTCTTATTCTTTCAAACGGGAAATTAATTTTATCGTCAATTTGTAAGGGTCACATTTAAAGTTAAAGTTTTGTGAACTTAAACCTTTAGAAATTGTTTGTACATTTGAAGTATCGAACTTGTCACATCGATAATTTATATCTCATTAATTTTGAGTACACATATATGATATATTTAAGTCAATTAATTTTTTTATATTGTACCAAAAAGGTTTA
The DNA here is from genome assembly GCA_963675135.1 of Galeopsis tetrahit. Lineage (NCBI taxonomy): Eukaryota > Viridiplantae > Streptophyta > Magnoliopsida > Lamiales > Lamiaceae > Galeopsis > Galeopsis tetrahit. Next base: position 63,394,506 of record OY776129.1, on the reverse strand, counting down.
TAAAATTATACTTGTTATTACATTTTTTTTTTAATGTGTGTACCTATAAAGATTATTATAAGACCAATGAAAGTATTATGCAAATGTCTAGGAGGTGGGACTCTCCTTAAATTATTGATGGCATCACTGGAGATAAAATTGTTATTTTGAAAAGCAAAAATATATTTACAAAATTAATTTGATTTGTGGTTTGTTGATTATTCAGAGCTCTTACCATTCAGCGGCCTATTAATTACAAAATCATGATTACATGGTGGTTAGATGTCGCTCATGCCTCATTGCATTATTGACATTTCAATCACACTCTAACTCTAGTCCTTTTCCTATCTACTGCCCCACATTTCCGACGCAGTAAAGTATATTTACACGGCCGTTAGTAATTTTTTTATTTTATTTTAATTCTTAACCCTTCTTAAAAAAAAATTGGTAACATTTATAAAGGGGGAGTAGAATTTTTCCAACACTGTACATTATTCACATCAGGTGTACTGTGAAAATGTAGTGATGGGTTGGATCACTACATTTCACCATTTGTAGAAATAGGGTGACATGCAGTGCTCCATTGAAGATATCTATCTAAGTTCGAATTGTCGCTTTGAAAATAATGTTAATTCCCGTATATGATTTGTAGGGAAGAAATGCAAATACTTCCATACTCAAGTGTGTTTTTAATAGTAATTGTTTTAGGTATTAATTCTATCAGTATTCAAGGACGGAGCCACATAGGGCCCAGCGGGGGCAGTGAGCCCCCCACCACTTTTTTTTTTTTTTATTATGTATATTTCTTTCGTTTTATAATTATTTCTATACCTTTTTTTTATTTGAGACGTTTCAAAATTATTTGTACACTCATATTAGGTAAATAATCTACAAAATTAATATTCTCACTACATTATTTTATTTTTAAAATTGTCACTCATTTTTATCTACATTCTTTCCTACATCTCACTAATTTTTTTTAACACCTCATTAAATTTCTTTTATACCTCACTAAATCACCAAAAATACTCCTCATTTATTTATTTGAACCCACACCTCACTAAATTCACATTTCTTAAAAAGTGAATTTATCAACGTATTCAAGTCATTACGGGGATGGAGGGAATATATTTTAAGTTATACATTTGTCTAATAATTTTAACACCGTTTCACCTATTATGAGTCGAAACAATCAAAATTTATAATGAATTAAATATAATATTATTTTATCTTTATAGTAATGTAAATCGGGCCCCCCAATCTAAAATGTCTGGCTCCGTCACTGTCAGTATTAGGTTTTAATTGAATAATATATTCATTGTGCACTATTTACACGTACAATTAGTGCATCTATTATTATTATGAAAAATAATAAACATTATATATTTTGTAAAAAACCCATTTCCAGTATTTCAACAGATGTGGTATTTCTCAGATTTCTTCATCAAAATATAGGGAATTTTTAAATGTTCTAATATATATTTCTAGATAAATGATTTCCTCCGTTCCACTCCAACTTTATCATTTTTATTTTTTTGAACGTTTTACAAAAAAAAATCATTTTATTTTTGGGCACGGCTAAATATACCCCCAAATTTTCTATACATACCCCAAAAAATGTTTAGACTAAAATATCCATATATTAAATAACTAAACTACCCTTATTATCATCTTCTTCCTCTGGTCTTTCTTAAAAAAATTCTGAAACATTAAGCGTGACCTTTCCTTTCCAACTTCTATGGAAACCTATGGTCATTTTATAAAATTAATACGACTGTTTTCTGGATTTAATTCCTAACTTTGACCAAAATTTTATGACAATTTTTTCTCAATTTTAATTCTGAACAAGTGAAATAATTTCTAACTTTTTTCTCTGTGTTGAACATAACATAAACTGTGAACAGGACGGGAGGAAAAACCAGATACTGATTTTTTCATGCTTCTATGGAAAATCACATATATTGCTTAAAAAACAGGAACTCCATGACAGTTTCTTAACAAAATCCACAAAATTGAACCCTAAAAACTACAAAACCTAATGAAATTGCAAAAATGAAGTTGAAGATTAAGAGTATTTTCATATCCACTCATTACGTAGTTGAAGATTAAGAGCATTTTCATTAAATTGCAAAATGACACCTTCATCTTTTATTTGTTTTACAGAGTAGTTGTTTTACATAGTAGTGCGGTGGAAATGTGTGAGTTTTTTATCCTTTTTATTTTTCTATTTGTTTTTTTTTTAATTGTAAGGGTATAATAGTATATTATTGGGGTATGTTTAGTAATTATTAAAAAAAAAATATTTACAATGGGGTGTGTATAGTAGTTGGGGTGTGTATAGGAGAATCGGGGGTTTGTTTAGTCGCGGCCTTTATTTTTTTATATATTTTTTTCAATCACATCACTATTCACTAGTAATATGTTCATTATTTTATCATATCTTATCTAATATTAATCTATTATTTTCCTATATCAATCAAATACTAAATTTATTATTTTTTAATCAAAAATTTCAAAAGGAGAGTATTTGTTGTGCATGGTTAGCCAATAGGGTTAGTTGAATGGTCCAATCAATTATATAGTATATGACCTATTTGGAGTAGAAAAATTCTCAATAGTGTTAACAAATTTTAGGTGTATTTATAATTTTATATATGTATATGACCTATTTAATTCCGTGTATTATTTTCAGATGGCGTGGGGTATACACCCCCTTCAGCTTTGTTTAATGCACTCCCATCCATTTTTTTAATTAAATATTTATATAAAATACATATTTTATTGTATTTTACCTGAAGGATAAAATAGGTATTTTGTATAAATATTTAATTAAAAAAATGGAGGGGAAGTGCATTAAACAAAGTGGAGGGGTATATACCCCACGCCTTTTCAGATTTTTTTCACTTTCAGCGTCACCGCCTTCATTGTGATGACTGCATTAGTTGGGGTATATACCCTTCCAGCTTTGTTTAATACACTTTCCCCTCCACTTCTATTAATTAAATATTCATACAAAATACCTATTTTACCCTTATAATAAAATACAAAGGATACATACACTCTCCCAAAATTTAAACTAATTCTAACCCTAATTTAAAAGACACACACTAACCCTAACCCTAATTCTAATACCCTACCCCTCCAGCCGCCGTTGTCGCCCATCTAACTGCCGCTACACCTCCGGCAGCCACCATCGCCACCTCAAATAAAAAAATTAGAAATTAAAAAACAAACTTAGAAATTAACAAAACCAGAATATCGGTACTGGTCTGTCAACCAAAGATACTCCGATCGACCCTGATTTGTCGACCAAAGATACTCCGATCGATCTTGGTTTGTCGACTAAAGATACTCTGATCGACTCTGGTTTGTCGACCAAAGATACTCCGATCGACTATGGTGTTTCGAAAGAAAATTTTTAAAAAAAATTAAAATTTTCGGCCATTATGGGTCGCCCAAAAACACTTTCATCGACAACCTATTGTCGACGAAAGTCTTTTTGGGCAACCCATAATGGTCGAAAAAAAAAAAAAAAAACCAAACCTGTTTCTTCTTTCTACGTCGGCGACTTGGAGAACGGCGGTTGGCTGGCTTGGATGGTATTCCCGGCGGCGGAAGGCTGGAGAAGAGGCGGAGGCGGCGTTGATGGAGGAGGGGGCGCCGCCGCCGCTCTTGTTGCCGAATAAAAAAAAAGACGGAGGAGGACGCCGCCGCTCTTGTTGCAGAAGATGGAGGACGGCGACGGACGCTGGGCGAGTGGCGGCGGGCACTGGGCGTGTGGTTGCGGGCGGGCGGACGCCGACGTACGGTAGGGGAGGAAGGGCTGGAATTATGTTTGGAGAAGGAGAAGGAGGAATTAGGGTTTTAAATGAGGAGGAAGAAGAAAAGGGTGGGGAAGAAGAATGAAAATTAGAGTTTCAAGGGGGGTGTATTTATCTTATAGAATTTTAAGAGAAAGGGGTATAATAGGTAATTTAGGAGAAGTGTATCTATCTTAAGCGTATTTTAAGGGGATACGTGTATCGGGGGAGTGTATTGAACAAAGCTGGAGGGGTATATACCCCAACCCATTAGTTTGGGCTTCATCTCTATTTGGCTATGTTTGAATATCTTCATAACTTCTTGGGCCTTGGCTCTGAGTTTGAGTCTTTATCTACATCAATACTTAATGGATCTGACTATTTACACCTCCATTTACGATGGATGTACTCCCCCCTCTGTCCCGAAATAACTTTCATTTGTAGGTGGACACGTAAATTAAGAAAGTATAATAATAAGTGAATTTTGAGGGATAATTTTGTAAAACTTTATGTATAAAGTAAAGAATGAGTTGACTTTTGTGTATGTGTTGGAGAAAAAGTAATGACATTTGTGTAAAATTGGGTATATTGTGAGGGTGGAGTTTATAAAGGGTTTTCCATTTTAAGGGTGTGAAAGTTATTGTGGAACGTCCCAAAAATGAAAGTGTGAAATTTATTGTGGGATGGAGGGAGTAATAATTATGTAAAAAACCAAAAATAACCCTCAATAAAATGCATCATACTAGATGCAACCTCCTTACTGAACGCACCCCCTACTGTCATTTCTTTCACCTTTCCCCTAAACCACCACTTCTGGCCGCCGTCGACACCTTTCCTTTCCCTGTGACCACCAAACCAAAAAATTCCAAAATTTCAAAAAATACTTTAAAAAATCACAATTTTTTTTCATAAATTTCGACCAACCAGTGTCGACCATATATACACTCCCGTCGACAACGATTTATCGACGAAAGTGTATATGGTCGCTAGTGATTGGTCGGAAAAAAAAAATCGACAGCTCAATGTCGACCAAAAAATACACCCTCGTCGACAAATTGTTGTCGACGAGGGTGTATTCGGTTGACATTAAGCTTTCGAAAATATATATAAAAAAAAAGATTTTATGAAGAAAAACCTAACAAAAAACACGGCAGAATTAAGAGAGGGAGATCGGATGCACAAACCTGGGTGGAGTGGCCGGTATCTTGAACAACGAGGCGGCGACGAGGTCAATCAGGAGCAGTGGTTGGGCCGTGACGGGGGACAAAAATATAGAAAAAATGGGGGAGAGGACGGCCCAAGGCAGTGGCTGGGCTGCAGCAGCGGGGGCCATGACGTCGGGCGGACGGGGGTGGCGGTGGGGAAAAATTACAGAAAAAAAATGGTGGGGAGAGGGAGGAGATGCGATGGCCGAGAGCATTGGTCGCGGCGACTGGTGTAAGTTGTTTTGGGGGGGGGGGAAATGAAATAAGAGATGGAGATGAAGGGAAGATTAGGGCTTTGGGTGGGAAATTAGGTTTTGGTTGGGGGCGTGGATAGTAATAAGAAATTTATGGAGAGAATGGTATTTATGACAATTGAGAGAGGTAAATCTATTAGGAATAGGGGGCATCAATCTGGAGTGTGCATCCATTGTAAATAGAGGTGTATATAGTCATAGTCCATACTTAATACTATAAAGGCATATTCAGGCCCAATACCTGAATTGATCGTTTGATTTTTACAAATTTAGCCCAACAAATGTAACCCAAGCTAATAATTTCAGAGCACTGTATACATTTTCTGGAAACTGGAAATTTACTCAGCTTTGATTCAATCAAACAAGTAAACAATTATGCGGCCTTGAAGCTCACTCTCATCTTCAAAGTCTGAGCAGCCATGGCGGTTTCCTTTCTACGAGTAACGATTAACCCATGGTGGGTTACGCCATTAACCACGACCCGCGGTTTTAAGAACCCCAACAATTTCAAGCTTTTGAAATTAAGTATTCACCGGTGCTCCACTTCACCCAGCTCCGCCGTTGCCGTCGACGCCACCACCTCCCATGTTGTCCCTGAGGAGACAGGACTTAAGTGGGAACCTTTACGCAAGAAGAAAGTTGTAATGCGTGTCGGTTACGTTGGTTCCGATTACAGAGGTTTCTGCTCTTGCTACGTGCGTGTGTGCATTTTTTTCTTCTTCTGTTTCATTCATTCTTCTAGAACTCGTTTTCTGCTCCGTGTTGTTTGCAATTTTTGATTGGGATTTGTTCTGATGCGTGGCAGGTTTGCAAATTCAGAGAGATCAACCTGAACTGTCCAGTGAGATTTCTTCCACCCCTTTTCATTATTTTTGTTTATAACTTTTCTTATAAGTAATTTGTGGAAATAATTTCTTACTATCTTTTACGGTAATTGTTTATTTTCTGAAAGGAGACCTAAGGATGGTATAATGTTCATTTTTGTTCAACAACCTTGGAATAAAGATAAAGTAATACAGAGAAGGATTTTGGTTCTCTTCAGTCTTTTGTTTTTTGATTTCTTTGTTTTTGTTCATTACCAGCATATTAGGTTGTTTGTCTTTCTGCTAGTAGTCTAGTATATTTCCATGGATAATGATTTATTGAAGTATTGGACTAAGTTCGAAAAATAGTGTGTCAAATTTGATTTTAATCTATTGGCATGCAGAGATGCTGATACTGCTTCTATTTTCTGCCTCTCCATCACCCACAGAAGTATAACTATATTGAATTTTTTACATGATTGAGGTGGATTAAATGATGTTATATTAAAGCCCCATTATCTGGTTCTGTAGCCATTGAAGGTGAACTCGAAAAGTCTATTTTTAAAGCTGGTGGAATTAGAGATAGCAATTTTGGGGACTTGAACAAAATCGGTTGGGCAAGAAGTAGTCGGACTGATAAAGGGGTAAGCTACATTGTCACTATTGCAGGTTATTCTTCTAAACTCGGTTTCTACCACATGTTTCTTTATGCAACTTTGCTCATCAGACTCTATAACCATCACTCGTTCAGGTTCATTCACTGGCAACTATGATATCTTTAAAAATGGAGATCCCAGAGTTTGCCTGGAACAATGACCCGAATGGCTTTGCTCTTGCTAGTTATGTTAATTCTTATCTTCCTGATAACATAAGAGTTTTCAGCATCTTACCGTCACAAAGGTAGAGTTTCTCTCTCTCTCATTGGCTAAAGAAGAAATGTTGAAAATTGCTTTTGCAATTCTGCCTCCATCGTTTATCTTAAGGACTTAGGATATCATATTCTATATGTAATGGAGTGGGATTGCTTTTCACATGCTGACTTTAGTTATTTAATCATGTTTTTTTCGATATTTAAGGAGAGTTAAATCATATCAACCAATTGCTTAAAAATGATGTAGAACTATTTTAGCGGTCCCATATTTTGTTGCAAGAGAACACTAGAAGAAATCAATAATGAAAACTGTATTAGAAATTTTATTTGTAACCCAACCAATTTTATCTTAGCATGAAATGCCAATCTGCTCCGTGCTTCCACTCCCCCTTATATATGCTACTACTGCTAGTGCATCTCTACCTACATTAAATTGGAGAGATTCACATGTTCCTTCTTGTTTTGACTCCCTTTTGACTTTCTCTCATTATTAATGCTTGCTTACCTTATTTTCAGGAGTTTTGATGTGCGAAGGGAATGTAACATCCGCAAGTATTCATATCTTCTTCCTGCAGAAGTTATTGGAATAAAAGATAATCTTACAGCTGTTGAAGCTGATCATCATTTATCAGATTTTAATGATATACTGAACACTTTTGAGGTATGACTACTGCACAGAAGGGCTTTTCAATCTCTAGGTGTTTGGTTTCTGTTCATAGTGTTATTTGGATATTCTGAAAAAAAAAAAAAGGGGAAAAGGCTTCCTCAATCATTACCCCATTTTTTAAAAACTGCCTCCTCCACTATAATCATTTATCCTCAATCATTCAGCTATTTCTTAACCATCAATCATTTTTTGTCCAAACTTATTTCAAGATTAGAGCAAGACACTAACAATGCAACATCATTTGATGATTCCCATTGAAGAATTTGAACCAAGCACCCCTTATATTTGGATGCTCTATGTATTCTCTGAAGAGAAAATTAACTGTTTGTGCCACTTGGCGGTGTTTCAGGGAGATCATCCGTTTCACAACTATACAGTTCGAGCTATGTACAGAAAGAAATTTCCTCCTAAAAACATGTCTGCAAAGGGCCATGTATCAAAGTGGACAAAGTCATCTCATGAGCAAAGTGGCTCTGAATCAGAGGGAAGTGATGAAGAAGATACTCCTGAAGCTAACGAATCTGAGACTATATCAGATGAAGTATTTGATGACAATTTGAAGGAACAAAAGAAAGCTGTACTAGCTCGGTGGCTAGACGAACCTGATGAAAGGGACAGGATTGGTGCTTCACATTTCAGAAAGATTTTTCAGTGTCGTTGTGGAAAATTAGAGCAGTTATCTGGTGTTAATTACGTAGAAATATCGATTTGTGGAGAATCTTTCATGTTGCATCAGATACGCAAAATGATTGGAACTGCTATTGCCATAAAACGGGATTTACTTCCGAGAGATATTTTGGAGCTGTCACTGTCCAAGTTCTCAAGGATTGTTGTACCTCTTGCTCCATCGGAAGTTCTGGTTCTAAGGGGCAACAATTTCGTTAACAGAAAACGACCTGGCAATATAACGAGGCCAGAAATGGCTACATTGGTAGAATCTGAAGAAATTCTGAAGCTGGCTGATGATTTTTATTATTCGGTGATGTTGCCTCAGTTATCTATGTTTTTAGACCCTTCAAAGCCCCCCTGGAAAACATGGGTACAACTATTAGATGCGAACACTGGTATCCCTGAATCTCAATTAGAGGAAGTACGAATCTCTTGGAAAAAGTGGAAAGAAGCATTTGGGAGTCGAAAAAAGATGGTGGTATAATTATCAAAGGTATGTCCTATTATCATTCTTGAGGAACTCTTGCATGAGACATGGTACTTTTGTTGGTTTTTGTTACTCTAGTTTTTAAAGAATCATAGAAACCTGCAAAAGTATCATTCTAATGTGTGTTTTATTAGGTTGACATCCAATGTAAAATTCCTCAATCTCGTTCAATTGTATTGCTATTTGTTAGTCTATTTTAGTGCTGACTAAGTTATCGTTTAAGATCTAATGGGTTGCCCCATGAGGTTTTAGTTTGTCTATTTTATTATGATTTGAAATCTCAATAACAATTTACTTCTGCATGAACTCGATTTTAACGAAAGCAATGTTTCTTGTGTTGCAAATTGATGAACTACATATATCTGAATAATAGTGAAACACGTTTCAACGAAACTATGCTAGCTTAGCATTGGTAATTAATTCCACACTTCCATGCTACAATATTCATACTTATTCCTCTTCAATACCCTCCTATTCTTCAGGCTTATTGTGTTAGCGAGCTTCAAAATATGTGCCTTAACTTATTCGATTAGGCATACTTTCATATGCACTTGGTGCACGGTAGATTTGTGCACTTGTTACGTTTCAGTTTAAACTAGTGTCATGTTTCATTTACTTAAAATTGTTTATATTAATTAATAATGTTCCGTTAGTGCGTTGATAAATGCAACTATTTGAAAAAAACATCAATAATATTAAATAAATAGATATCTATCTATATATATATATTTGCAAACTTTTTAGTGCCACATGGCACAACCACATTCTTCTACTTTAACCTCTCTCCTTCAAATCTCTTCATTTCAAAATTCCTCCATTCTCATTAATTTTAATCTCAACCCTCCATTTAAAGTTTTAATCTCAACCGCACGTTCTTATTTCAACCTAAGTTTCAATCTCTCGACTTTGTCTTCTTTGAAATTCGCTCTTCGATAATTATTCCGTTCATCACTTACAAAAGAATTTGTGAGGAAGGATTTAATCTCACTCATTTCTCATGAGTTCGCTTCTCCGTTGTCGTTCAACACTTATAAAAGATTTTGTGAGAAATGATTTAGTCTCACTCATTTCTCATGAGTTCGCTTCTCCATTGATCTGCATTGTCAAAAAGTATTAGATTGGATGAAGAATATTAAATGTAATTTCTCCATTTAAAGTTTTAATCTCAACCGCACGTTCTTATTTTTTACTCCTATATAAATCGCGATATCTTCTCATTTCAACCTAAGTTTCAATCTCTCGACTTTGTCTTCTTTGAAATTCGCTCTTCGATAATTATTTCATTCATCACTTACAAAAGAATTTGTGAGGAAGGATTTAATCTCACTCATTTCTCATGAGTTCGCTTCTCCGTTGTCGTTCAACACTTATAAAAGATTTTGTGAGAAAGGATTTAGTCTCACTCATTTCTCATGAGTTCGCTTCTCCATTGATCTGCATTGTCAAAAAGTATTAGATTGGATGAAGAATATTAAATGTAATTTAATTTGGATGAGAAATGACCAATAAACAATGTCGAGTGATAGGTTGTATTTTTTTTTTCTTTTTCTTTTCTCTTTTTGAAGAATTTCTTTGGAGTGGGAGTTAGTAGAGGTTGGATTTTGGGAATTTGTGGAACGTAAATATTACGAAAGAAATGGTGAATTATGGAAATGAAAAATGAAAGAAAATTTTGTATAGTACTTAATAATTGTAATATTCTTGGTATTTAATTTCAGATGCAAGAGAGTGGACTGCAATTTGCTACACTCTGAAGATTTATTAAATTGTAATATCAATCACAAGTATATTTAATTAGGAGATAGATTAAATTGTGTATAATATTTGAAATATAAATTAATTAAATTAAGATTTTCCTTACTCCTAATTAAATTGTAGTAGGAGTACTAGATTAATTATTTTTTTTAATTTGAATAATTAATGTAAGCGGTTTTATGCGACAATTTAATACTAATTATTTCATGAATTAAATCAAAATTTTAATGCTAATTATTGCTAATTCTAAATCTAAATTTCGGTATTGCTACTTATAAGGCGAAACTTTAGGCACAAGAACAGAAAATTTTAATGAATTAATTTAAAAATGTAACGCTAATTATTTGTACACATGTCAATATTAAATTCAAATCTATAAGGTATTTCTATAAAATCAATAATTATTTGCATAATTAAATTCTTTTTTACTTTATATTAAACAAGAATATAGGTTATTATATTAATATATATATATATATGTGTGTGTATATTGCATTTATTTTATTATCTCTATAAATTATGTAGGTGTATAACCACATTAAAGATTGTAACAACTAAGATCATTATTATCTTGCATAATTTAATCAATTAAGTATAAGTATTAGTCAAATATTTAATAAATCTAAATTATAAACTCTATTTTTATTTTAAAATGGCTAAATTATATGAATGGTAATAAATAGTTAATAAATATTTGACTTAATATTTGTGCTTAATTTCATCCCTTTATAATTGAAATCATATTTAATGTGGTTAAGTCAAATATACAATATTTATTTTGCTTAATTTTTTATGTAATATAATTTTATAATTATTATAATATTGATTTCAATTATAGTGTGATATCTCATAGTCAATCATCTTTTATTTTGGGGTTATTTTAGTGTTATTTATTTATTTGTTAAGTATTTTTAAATTAAATTTAATATCTTTGTTCAAAAAAATTACATTTAATGTATAATTTAATTTTTTTAATTCGAATAATTAATGTAAGCGTCGACAATTTAATACTAATTATTTAATGAATTAATTCAAAAATTTAATGCTAATTATTGTTATTTCTAAATCTAAATTTCGGTATTGCTACTTATTAGGCGAAACTTTAGGCACAAGAACAGATAAGTTTAATGAATTAATTTGAAAATGTAATGCTAATTATTTGTACACGTGTCAATATTAAATGCAAATCTATAAGGTATTTCCATAAAATCAATTATTATTTGCATAATTATGAAAAAAAAGGAATTATTATTTGCATAATTAAATTCTTTTTTACTTTATATTAAATAAGAATATAGGTTATTATATTAAAATATATATATATATATGTATATTGTATTTATTTTATTATTTCTGGAAATTATGTAGTTGTATAACCACATTAAAGATTGTAACAACTAAGGTTATTATTATCTTGCATAATTTAATCAATTAAGTATAAGTATTAGTCAAATATTTAATAAATCTAAAGTATAAACTCTATTTTTATTTTAAAATTGCTAAATTATATGAATGGTAATAAATAATTAATAAATATTTGTGCTTAATTTCATCCTTATTAATTGAAATCATATAAAATGTGGTTAAGTCAAATATACAATATTTATTTTGCTTAATTTATTTTTTATGTAATATAATTTTATAATTATTATAATATTGATTTCAATTATAGTGTGAGATCTCATAGTCAATCATCTTTTATTTTGGATTATTTTAGTGTTATTTATTTATTTGTTAAGTATTTTTAAATTAAATTTAATATCTATGTTCAAAAAATTTACATTTAATATATAATTTAATTTTTTTAATTTGAATAATTAATGTAAGTCGTTTTATGCGACAATTTAATATTAATTATTTCATGAATTAATTTAAAATTTTAATGCTAATTATTGTTAATTCTAAATCTAAATCTAAATTTCGGTATTGCTACTTATTAGGTGAAACTTTAGGCACAAGAACAGATAAATTTAATGAATTAATTTGAAAATGTAATGCTAATTATTTGCACACGTGTCATTATTAAATCCAAATTTATAAGGTATTCCCATAAAATCAATTATTATTTGCATAATTAAATTCTTTTTTACTTTATATTAAATAAGAATATAGATTATTATATTAATATATATATATATATTGCATTTATTTTATTATCTCTAGAAATTATGTAGTTGTATAAGCATATTAAAGATTGTAACAACTAAGGTCATTATTATCTGGCATAATTTAATCAATTAAGTATAAGCATTAGTCAAATATTTAATAAATCTAAATTATAAACTCTATTTTTATTTTAAAAATTGCTAAATTATATGAATGGTAACAAATAGTTAATAAATATTTGACTTAATATTTGTGCTTAATTTAATCCCTTTATAATTGAAATCATATTTAATGTTTTTAAGTCAAATATACAATATTTGTTTTGCTTAATTTTAAGTTTTTTTTGTCTTGATAAGGTATGAGACATTGATGTTTGAAGGAATGAATAATATAATGTCGAAGTGCAGAAAAAACATGTAAAGATTAAAAAAAATTATTGCGATCTGAAGTTGAATTGAAGAAAATCAAAAGGCTAAGAACCTCACCTGGAATGTATAAATAACGTGTGAAGCGAAGAAATATTTTTATGAAAAAAAAAACTTTAAATTAATTATTTTAATGTAATATATAATTTTATAATTATTTGTTTCAAATATTGTGTGGATTCTTCAAGTCAACCATCTCTTTAAAGTTTAAATTTAATATTTGTGGTTATACTCTAAGAGGGTGTATTCAATTGAGATTCTGTTGGATTTTTTTGGACTTTAAAAAGTTAGTGGATTTAGAAAATCCATAGACTCTATACAGAATTTGACTGACTTTTTTATTGATTTATATGGATTTTCATAGATTTGACAGGATTCTAAAATACACATTTTTTTATTAATTTACATGGATTTCCATAAACTACGCCCCTAAAACTATGGATGCAAACGTATATCGAACACACTTGTATATAAAAAAAAATTATCTAAATTATTTAGAAAAAATACCAAAAATATATTTGTTCAAAAAAAATTATTATTCATCATTATTATTCTCATCTTCATTTCCACGGTTATACCTGGGCTTCAATTCTGTGTTGTAATTGGCTCTGAGAAAGCAATTCCAAATTTTCTCTTCCATGTCGAGATGTGGTGAATCTTGATCTTCTTCATATTCGATTGGAAATTCATGACATTCTTTCCGAAGAAAGTTATGTAATCTAGCCAATACTAACTCTACTTGTGTTTGAAATTGAACAGAGGTGGGTTTTGAAAATTGTGAATGACGATTTGAAAATACCAAAAAAATCTCTAGCGAAGATTGAATAACTCAATTGCATTTATGGGATAACGACCTTGACCACCAAAATCTTTTAGATGATACTCAATTGCATTTATGGGGTAACGACCTTGACCACCAAAATCTTTTAGATGATATCGAACACCACGTGCTAACTTTAAGATCGTGAATAAATGTTCTTGAGATCTTAAAGTTGGCATTAATGTTATAAATTAGCTATAAATTAGGCGATCGAAAATATATTATTGCTAACCTAACTAACAATGTCAACTGTGCCAATATACTATAATTTTTAAAGAGAACATAATTTTAAAATACAGAAATGTAATCTTTTTCACTATAATAATGATGGTGAAGAATCTGTGATGCTTATTTGAAGAACATAGTTACGTTTTTTGATATTATTTCGTTTGAAGAAGAGGGTTGTGTAGGATTTTGTGGTTCGAATTACAGCAAGAATGTCTGTATGTGCTTTCGAAGGAAACTTTGAAATTTTGTTAGAAGAACACCAAAGTTTTTTTTTTCTTCTCTTTCAGGGCCTTCTAAGAGAATCCGCTAAAATCTCTAGTTTTTAGAAGAGATTTTGCATAGTGAAATTTATTTATATTTTTGAAGGAGAATCCAACGAAATCCATAGAGTATTAAAATCCATAGATTATTGAATACCTAAAAATTTCTAAAGACTTTTTAAAATCCGTATTGAATACCTCGAAATTTTGAAAGACTTTTAAAAATCCGAATTGAATACCCCCAGATTTTAAAAGTCCAAAAAAATCCAACAGAATCTCAATTGAATACACCCCCCTAAATTAATGATGAGTTTAAAGAAATGTAATTAATTACACTATTAATATAATTAAATTTAAATTAAGTGGTTATCTAATTATATGAAAAATATAAATGTGTTGATTAAATGCATCATAATCAAAATTAAAGTTTAATTTATTAATTTCTTAAAAAATTGAATAAACTATATCATGGACATTTTTTTAATTATTTTTGTTGTTCTTCAAAGACATTAATTATAAATTATATGATTTATAGATACAGTAAAACCTCTCTATAGTCATATCCTTGGGACCATAAAAAAATATTCCTAAATAGAGTTATAAGGTATTTTTTTTTTTAAATGCATGTATATTATATAATGGTATAATTAGTAGATACATGTACATGATGTAATGTGTTGAACTTAATTGAACTAATTTACTCACGTAATATGAAAAGACAATACTCAAGAGTCACCCACCATAGATGCATATACTTTTGAAACGAATCGAGGATCGTGTTTTGGAACCGTCAACCTTGAACAAGTATTTTAAATCAACTTAAATCTATTGTAAAATTATATATATTATTATGATTTATTCCTAAATGGAGGTGTATTTCTTTATGTTGGGACTTGAAAAAATATGAATTATGACAATATGAAGTTTATTCCAAATTATAACTGGTCCCAAGTTGGGACCATGAATTTTTATTCCTAAAGAGATTTTATTCCTTAATAGAGTATTCTTTTTGAGAGGTTTTAATGTATTAATTTCTTGAAAGGAGAATACACTTTTGTACCTTATGTTATCTAAGACTAATTTATTATTAATAAAAAATGAATATATGCAATTTTATAATATAATGTTTATTGATTACCTCCACAAATTATGGAACTGTAGAACCGGATTAATGAACCATTGATTGTTTCATCTCAAGAGTTAATTCTTTAATATAGTATTGTGAAGCTTTGTTCCGATGAATTCACATTTCGATTCCTTATTTGTAATTTTAACTTAAGAAATAACACACAATATACAATATTGTAAAACTTTGTATTAATAATTTTCTTATTTTAATTGAAGGAACTTTCGGTTGAAATTTCACTTTTATTAAAAGTGAAGATAATACTCCTACTTCGAAAGCAACGGTAATAATATTTTTTATCCATTTTTTATATATCTTTTAATACAATTTTTTTTTTTTAATGTTGTATGCTAATTTTATTTAATTACTTCTTATTTCAGTGTATGACTTCTTCGTAAATATGTGATAAGTAAAATGTCGATATATGGTGTAGAAGTAACTCCGAGAAATAACATTAATAAAGATTTTCAGATGTTATCTAATAAAAAGTAAGGTAATTAATGAAGGAAAGGAATAAAACTCTAATAATTTTCGAAAGAATGAAATTTATTGAAATTTTTTATTGTTTTTTATTACTGAACTGAGTAGTTTTTTGGTTTGTTTATATTTTTATTTGAATGTCTTATTGGTTTTTAATAGATTGTGATGTTAAACTATTTAGTTTTTTTTTTTTTTTTTTTTGACAAACTGTTTTTTTATCTCATCGTATTTGAAAGAGGGGACTTTCATTTTCTACAAATATATTGAAACCACATGAGAAATGAAGAAAATAGAACAGTTGTAAAATTCAGTTGGTCCAAACTATAAATTCTAAGACCGGAAGAAAATTCTATTTGAGCATTCAAAAATACGAAGATGTCAACTTCAATTTGAATATTTTATACTCTTAAATCGAAATAAATCATTTTCAATTTTCGTTTGGAATCCGTTTACATTCTAAAAGTGAACGCGTGATAAAAAGTCGACGGTGGGACGCGTGTTTAAAGGATTGGAACAGTGACGAAGGGACAATGGGGCAAGGGGGCCGGGGTGACGGCCCCCTCCCCCCTACAAAATATTTAAGTTATTTACTATGTAATGTAATGTTGGTTCGGTGGTTGGTTATAATTAAATAAACTTGGTTTTTTGCTGAAAATAATTTTATGATGAAATTATTTGATAAATATAATATTATAACGTCGAGTAACACTTATGTGAACTTAAAACTTTTATCTACGTACATTTTTATAATAATGTTAAGTGCGTCTCAAACACAAAATTTCTGGTTTCGTCACTGGATTGGAATGTATGCAAGTTATTTTCAATTCAATTAATTACATTGTTTGTGTTCTACCTTGATAAAACTAAGATAGTGACTAATTGTTTTTAATTCTAGGCGGCAGTAATAAATTATGCTACAAAAAAACTATTTAAAAAAAAAAATGGTTTATCTATTATTGCAAGATTTGTTACTATTATGAATTAATTTTATTTCATAATTATATGTTACTAGTGTAAGACCCGCGTTTTACGCGGGATTGAACGAAATAAATTTATAATATACTTTAATTTATTAATTAAAAAATCATTTTTAATATATATATAAAGTTTTAAATTTCTTTATTCTAATAAAAGATAAAGAAAATGTTGTAGAAATATAAATTAAATTTGTATAAAAAACAATAATATAAAAGTGAATTATAAATGAATTTATAAAAGTAATTAATATAATAAATTAAAATTTCAAAAAACCTCCTTATAGATAACATTCGTGGTACGTCTACATATTTTTTCATTTGAATTTAAAAAAAAAATCACTTTTATTCTTCACTTTAGAGGCAACAACATATAGACAATTGTTGTGTATAAACATAGGTTTCGAAAGGTAGAGACATATCATTGAAATTGTCTGCTCTTGACTTTTATTTATAGTCATTGCAAAAAACAATAGAATAGGAAATTGTCTCCTTCAAAACTTGACATGAACAGTGACATCTGAAATAGTTAATGTCATTCTCGAAATAAAAACTTACTATCAACACTCATTTCCGAAAGAATTAGTGCTTCAATTATATAATTTTCAAGTCTTGTAACAACCAGTTTAGTTTCATTACACAAACTGGACTTCAGATCAATGTTTCTAAACAACATTATAGAGAGACCGGTTAATGATTTAGTAACACAAAGTTAAATTAAATATATGGTACTCTGAATAACCCTTGATATTACACTATAAATTAATTACCATCCCATCCATTAATACATAATAATATATAATTATGAAATAAAATTATGAACAAATCTTGCAGTAATAGATAAACCATTTTTTTTTAAATAGTTTTTTTGTAGCATAATTTATTACTGCCGCCTAGAATTAAAAACAATTAGTCACTATCTTAGTTTTATCAAGGTAGAACACAAACAATGTAATTAATTGAATTGAAAATAACTTGCATACATTCCAATCCAGTGACGGAACCAGAAATTTTGTGTTTGAGACGCACTTAACATTATTATAAAAATGTACGTAGATAAAAGTTTTAAGTTCACATCAGTGTTACTCGACGTTATAATATTATATTTATCAAATAATTTCATCATAAAATTATTTTCAGCGAAAAACCAAGTTTATTTAATTATAACCAACCACTGGACCAACATTACATTACATAGTAAACATTATATTGTATACATAGTAAATAACTTAAATATTTTGTGGGGGGGCCCGTCACCCCGGCCCCCTCGCCCCATTGTCCCTTCGTCACTGTTCTAATCCTTTAAACACGTGTTCCACCGTCGACTTTTTATCACGCGTTCACTTTTAGAATGTAAACGGATTCCAAACGAAAATTGAAAATGATTTATTTCGATTTAAGAGTATAAAATATTCAAATTGAAGTTGACATCTTCGTCTTTTTGAATGCTCAAATAGAATTTTCTTCCGGTCTTAGAATTTATAGTTTGGACCAACTGAATTTTACAACTGTTCTATTTTCTTCATTTCTCATGTGGTTTCAATATATTTGTAGAAAATGAAAGTCCCCTCTTTCAAATACGATGAGATTAAAAAATAGTTTGTCAAAAAAAAAAAAAAACTAAATAGTTTAACTTCACAATCTATTAAAAACCAATAAGACATTCACATAAAAATATAAACAAACTAAAAAACTACTCAGTTCAGTAATAAAAAATTTCAATAAATTTAATTCTTTAAAAAATTATTAGAGTTTTATTCCTTTCCTTCATTAATTACCTTAAACTTTTTATTAGATGACATCTGAAAAATATAATCCTTTTTTTTACCATTATGAATTAATTTTATTTCATAATTATATGTTATTATGTATTAATGGATGTGATGGTAATTAATTTATAGTGTAATATCAAGGGTTATTTAGAGTACCATATATTTAATTTAACTTTGTGTTACTAAATCATTAACCGGTCTCTCTATAATGTTGTTTAGAAACATTGACCTGAAGTCCAGTTTGTGTAATGAAACTAAACTGGTTGTTACAAGACTTGAAAATTATATAATTGAAGCACTAATTCTTTCGGAAAGGAGTGTTGATAGTAAGTTTTTATTTCGAGAATGACATTAACTATTTCAGATGACACTGTTTTTGTCAAGTTTTGAAGGAGACAATTTTCTATTCTATTGTTTTTTGCAATGACTATAAATAAAAGTCAAGAGCAGACAATTTCAATGATATGTCTCTACCTTTCGAAGCCTATGTTTATACACAACAATTGTCTATATGTTGTTGCCTCTAAAGTGAAGAATAAAAGTGATTTTTTTTTTTTAAATTCAAATGAATAAATATGTAGACGTACCATAAATGTTATCTATAAGGAGGTTTTTTGAAATTTTAATTTATTATATTAATTACTTTTATAAATTCATTTATAATTCACTTTTATATTATTGTTTTTTATACAAATTTAATTTATATTTTTACAACATTTTTTTTATCTTTTAATAGAATAAAAAAATTTAAAACTTTATATATATATTAAAAATGATTTTTTAATTAATAAATTAAAGTATATTATAAATTTATTTCTTTCAGTCCCGCGTAAAACGCGGGTCTTACCCTAGTTCAAAATATATAAAAACTTATAGATTTGTCTAATTGGCAAGCCTGAGAAAAACGCTTACGTTGGATGGCCCTCGCTAAAGCCCCGCTAATTTGATTAGCGAGGGCTTTGTCCTCACTGATGTCTTCGCTAATTTTTTATTTTTTGTGGAGTAAAAATTATACTACTAATTAGAAATATGAAATAAATAAATTAAATAATATTTTGAGAAATTATGTATTCATATATAATTTATGTCGTAAAATAAATAAATAAAAACAACTTGCTCGAGTGACCAAGCACCTTATAAGGTCACCAGTGCGATTCTCATATGAGGAGAAAATAGAATTGCACCAAATTTCACTCAGTTAAATTGTATGTGAGTTAAATAAAGGAGAGGTATTTAAGTTGATCTAGTGAAGTGTACATAAAATTTAGGTGAAATGTAGATCTAAAATGAATTATGATTTCAAAAATAAAATAATATTTTGTGGTTTTTTCTTTTCTTTTCATATTGTGGTAAAATAAATATTTTTGTTGTATGATTCTGGTAGAATTTAGTAATTCTGGAGTTTAGTGGAATGTGCATAGGAAAATATAATTAACAAAACTTTAATTCACTTTTCAATTAAATACATTTTTTTTTTCAAACTACTCCAATAATTAGGTCTAACAAAGCAATTTTTGCATTAATTTTTGAAGCTGCATTGGAGATGCCCTTAATTTGTTTGTTTGAACTTTAATTTGTTTATTTGAAGCTGCATTGGAGATGCCCTTATAGAATTCAGTAATTCTGGAGTTTAGTGGAATGTGCTTAATTTGTTTATTTGAACTTTAATTTGTCTCAAGTGTTGGAGATGGTCTAAAGACATTAAATACAATAAGAAAATAAATTAATTTACATTTAAATATATAAAATTAAAATATTTGTGTCATATGATGTCAATCAATAACAATTAACAAGTTATTAACGAATTATTGTCTTATTTGTTTATTATGTTTAACGAGTTAACATGAATTCCACACAAACACAACATAATCACAATAATATAAACACTAATCCAGAATTTTTATATAAAAATTATGTAGTTATAGCGTCGTCGGAAATTGACACTCTACTAATAATCAATAACGTGTGCCGAATGCCAATGTCGATATGAGCATAACAACTCTGATCGCATTCGTCCTTTTCCACTTTGATAGATATTCCACACTCGTTAAAACTACTTTTCAGTCCAAGAAAGTAAAAATAAAATAAAATAAAAAGCCCTCTTGAAAACATTTCCATTCCTTCAAATTCTCTTGTCTGGGGCATAATATTCAACTTGAATGATTTGATGGAGGAGGGCTCCGTAATCCCATTTGATGAATTTAGATGCACGGCCAATTTCCAAATCCCATTTGATCTTTTCGTATCCAAACAACATAAGGGACTTGGAACCCGAGGATTTCTAAGATTTACTGACTCAGATGGTAATTTGGTATATACAGTGAAGAAATTGCTGCCCAAATCAGCTACTCGTGATCCCCACTGCGTAAAGCTGCTATGCGATTCATCTGGCAATACTCTCTTCTCCATAAGCCGAATTAGCGTGAGTATTTTTCTAATTTGTCGTATTGTTTCGATGCTCTTGCGTTTCTGATTTTTGCTGAATTCTGGATTCTTGAATATATTAGGGGAATTGAGGGGGTGGGGTGGGAGGTTACACTCACAGTTGATGCAGTGGATTCTGTGTTAATAAATTAGGTAGATGAGCTGAATTATGTGCAGCTTCAGCTTCGTGATTTTGTTATTATCTGGGCTTATGTATTGTGGCTTATTTTGTTGTCTGTTTTCAAGTAAAACGGGTTAAATGTTTATCTTTCTGAGAATTTATTTCTAGCACAATGATAATGATTACATTGTTAGTGTATAGCTCTAATCTTGGAATTAGTTGGGATAAAAATGATTGTTGGCTGAAGAATAGTGAAATGACGAGGAAAAATGATTATAGGGGAGGAGGCAGTTAAACAAAATGGAGTAATGGTGAACTTATTTAGAGTCTCGTTACCTGATACGATGTACGATGAAGGTGAACTGATCGTCTTTTATTCTCATTAACCACCACAATTATCCTACATTCATTTTCATTCCCATTCTCATTGAAGACTATGAACCAAGCACCCCATAAGTATCCATGATGTTGTGGAATATACGAATGGATTCCACAGCAACAACCAAAAAGGTCTATTTGGAGAACTTACAAAGGTTAAGGATTGGAAAAAATTACTAGCACTAGAAACTGAATAATGATTTTTCCACGATAATGATGTGTACTGAGGATAAGGGAAGTTTTATTTTTTATTTTCACTTTCTGGAAGGTGAATTAATTACCAAATAACATTGAATTAGTCGGATATAAACACGGAAAAACCTTTTCTCGTATATATTTACAATCTCCCTTATTCGTGGTCATTTGAGGAATTATGATTATTGCCACTCACCCCTTGAGGTTTTAATTTCGAAGCAGCTGTCCTTCAAATTCTTATGATATCACACTAGGATGTGCAAGTCCACTAAAAAATTCCTGGTTTGAAATCTAATCTCATGTATGTCTGATATTCAAATGGTTGTAACTGCATGAATAATATATATCCTCGAGATACGGTATGTAAAACTTCTGAAAAAATTACAGTTGTGGTCATCTATGAATTATGATCGTGCATAATTGATGCTTTGCGACTGTGTGCATTATTCCATAGCCACATAAGTAACCATAAGGATAGCTCAAGTGGTTAGAGCACCACTACCTAGGCCTAAGGTACTGGGTTCAAGTCATGGGGAAGGGAAAAGGGAGGGTATATAATGTAACCATAACTGTGCAATCCAGACTCTCCACATGTAGTAAACAACAACAATCTAAGCCATTATCTCATTCGGTTATATATTAGTCCTATCTTATCATTTAGATCATATTATCATTACATATCTTTTTTAATACTGTAGTTGGTTTCTTACACTTTTTACGTCTCCCCCTTCCTCCTTTCTTTCAAATGCACTCTCATAATCTCATTACATCTTCCATCTAGTATTAGTATAGTGCATCAACATATCTACAAGTCGTTTGATTTGATAAAAAGAAGTGAATTTGACTACAATATCTTTGTGAACACGTTGGGGGAAAATATTATAATGAATTTGTTCTATAATGTACTCAGGTGTTTTTTTGTTTTGTTTTTAAATATTTTATATATTACATCCACGTAGTGTTCTTCCTGCAGAAAATATCATGGCAGGGCTTTAGGGGAAATGACGGAGAGAAGGACTTCATATTTACCGTAGACAAGACAGCAGATGAGTCCAGTAGAATTGAGTTCAAAATACTACTTGTTGGCGAAAATAATGAAGACTCAAAGACCGAGTTACTGATGACAGGCAGCCCTTACGATAGAGCTTGCACCATTTATACTGGCGACTCAATTGTTGCACAGGTATCTCTAAAATCACGTAACACCATAATAGTACCTTTTTTAGCATACGAAGTATCACATTTTAGCATACAGAGTATCACTGTTTTAAAAATATTTGATTTTATGTGTTATTCTTTTCAAAATCACTATATAGTGATACTTCGTATATTAAATACTCCGTAGTATACAAAGTTCACCATAAAACTTGCGTCATTAAAGATTTCCCTCCCTCCTTTGATGCATAGGTTTGGTGGTTTTGTTGTGTTAGTTTTTGACAATATGTACTTGACTTCATTGGTGCAGAGTAGTCTGATGTACAAACTTGGAATGGGAATGGGGAAAGTTTTCGACTACGTTCCTAGGAACCGGTTTCGAGTAACAATTTTTCCTGGATTCGCTGATCACGGTTTAGTTGCTTCTCTCATTGACGTATACTTTGATGGAAGAAAGCTTTGGATATGACTTACGTTGTTGTACATCTGTTTCCTTTGATTTTTACAAAATGAATTAATGGGGGCATTTGGTTCTCGTGTGAATGTCAACGATGTTATTTTATAAACGCGTTGCATAGTACTGGGCCTTGGAACAGTAAATAAGGCATCATCAGCTCAACACTAGTAGTAATTTTTCATTTTTACTTCTTATCATTCTACTCTTTTTTTTTTTCTTTCAAAAAAATCATTTATTTCACTAAAAAGGAATCTAATAAGCAGATTGATATTTTTAATTCATAAAAAATAAAAAAATAAAAAGACCATACGTACAACAGCCGAATGACGTCCAGATGCAATGTAAACATGGTAAATTAAAGTTTCCCTGGAGCAGCTAATCAACATTACTTCTCGAAGCCATGGTGGAACTGGATACTTCTTTCATACAGGACGCCGAGCACAGGAGTAAACCCCACTCCATTGAAGCCGAAAACATCCCAGTGATCGACCTCTCTCCGCTGGATCTCTCGTCGGACTCTGCCGCCCTGTTGGATTTAGTGGCCGAGATCGGTGACGCTTGCCGGAATTGGGGATTTTTCCAGGTGATCAATCATGGAGTGCCTCCAAAGTGCCGTCAGAATATCGATTCGGCGTCGAGGAAATTCTTTGCGCTGCCTAAAGAGGAGAAGATCAAAGTGAGCAGAGGTGAGGGGAATCCTTTTGGATATTATGACCGTGAGCATACTAAAAATGTTAGAGATTGGAAGGAGGTTTTCGACCTTGCTGTTCGGGATCCGATTGTTTTTCCGGCTTCACATGAGCCTGATGATAAGGAGCTGATTCAATTGTTCAATAAGTGGCCCGAGGGTTTCCCTGAATTTAGGTTAGTGATCTTATTTTTGAAAAATTAGACTCTGTCTCTCACAACATAAGGATTGCTAGAATTATGATGGTTAAATCGTCATCAAAACTGAAGAAGTTGCCATTTCTATGATGTGTTTATAGGAAGTCGTATTGTGATTCTTCGTTTGTTGAAATACTGTAACAGATTCCAGTTGCTTTTTGAGAAAAAGTAAGGATTGCTTTTTTTTTTTTTAAATCTTCATTTCAATTTGGATGTGTATTCGAATACGCATGTGAAAAATCGTGATTGTCATTAAGTCAAGGAAAGAGGAGATAAAACACAATTGGTAACAGTTAACAAATAATCTTGCTTGGAATTGAATTTCCATCGATTCTCCATTTCTTGTTTCACCATGAAGAATCTTGGAAAATGAAATCCAAACTTGGGAATTGAGATGCTGAAATGCTAAATGCCTGAAATAAAGTTAAAAAAAGTTGTCAAAGATTAAAAAACTTGCATATTTCAGGGAGGCTTGTGAAGGTCACATTGCAGAGATGGAGAAGCTCGTTTTCAAGCTACTCAACCTAGTAGCCATGAGCTTGGGTTTGCGAAAAGATCGTTTCAACGCCTTCTTCTTCAAAGACCAAACGAGTCGAGTGAGGCTCAATCACTACCCTCCCTGCCCTGCTCCTCATCTAGCTCTCGGCCTTGGCAGACACAAAGACACCGGGGTCTTAACCGTCCTTTCTCAGGACGACGTTGCTGGTCTGGAGGTGAAGAGGAAGACAGACGGAGAATGGATCCTCGTCAAACCTTGTCCCGATTCTTACATCATCAACGTTGGTGATGTACTCCAGGTGCAGCAGTGTCGGAGTTGGGATTTCCCCAGCTTAATAGGAGTAGTTGTGATTTTCGAACTTGATGATTCATTCTGATGTTGGTGTAGGTTTGGAGCAACGATGAGTATGAGAGTGTAGAACACAGAGTGGTGGCGAATGGTGAGAAGGGAAGGTTTTCGATTCCTTATTTCTTGTATCCTGCACATTATACGTGGGTTCAGCCTCTGGAAGAGCTGGTGAACGATGAGAAGCCTGCCAAGTTCTAGGAATTTAACTGGGGAAAGTTTCGCGCCACACGAAATCATGGTAATCTTAGGAAGCTTGATGTTGAAAACATTCAGATTTCGTGTTTCAGGATATGATTATTTACCATCAAATTCCAATATTGTAATTATGTATACGTAGGGTGGTAGGGTCTAACATATACTCCATATATGCATGATTGAACAATATCTGCAAAGATTCTAGCTATTTCATCATTCATGCTTTTGGTGTACATCTAATTCATTCGGCTTCAAGTGACATGGGCTGCCTTGTGAGGGCAAAATATTAAACTCATTTTGATTCATGAGGAAGGATTGTTGAGATTTGAGAACTTCTATATATTTAACCGAACAAGGCTTAAGGCTACGTTTGTTTTGGAATTTAGATGTAAAAAATAAAAGTATGTGTTTGTTTTGAAATTTTGTTAAGAGTGATATTTAATCTCGAAATAGAATAGAACATGAATCGTAAAGTTCTAAATTTGTTCGGTGAGTTCCAAAACAAAAGGGCCTAAGAGATTAAAAACTAGGTCGAACAAAGTGGAAACTAGCCGTGAGCTACACCGTGGACACCGGGTGCCCCCATAATTTTTTTTTTTTATATAATTAATATTAAAATAATTACAAGTGTGCTTCAATTCTAATCTTATTCCACATTTTTAAAGACCGCACAATAGCAATGTCTTGTTAGACAAAATTCAACCGACAATTGAAAACATATTCAATGTAATTTGTTTCATGTCTCTAACGAAAATTTGAAAAAAAAGAACAAAATTAAAGAAATTCAAATTTTGCATATTTTCAATTTTTTTGACAAACAATTTCGAAAAAAATATTACAAATATTTGTTGTTGCATTTTTAAATCTCAAAAAAATATCTCAAACATCACAGAATTTAACACTTATTTTAATAAACATCACAACAGAAAATTAAAAGAACCCGAGGCAATGTGAGTGGTGCGTGCACGGGTAGGTGGCGGTAGTGCGTGGGTTGCATCAGGTGGGTAGTGTCTGTGCGTAGACATGCTCAAACCGTAGGGGGAAACCGTTGAACCAGCCAAATCGGCGGTTAAAACCGTCGGTTAGGGTTCAAAAATTGAACTGTAACCGAAAAATGGCGGTTCGGTTACGGTTTGAAATTTTGACAAACCGCAAATCGCCGGTTTGACGGTTTTTTTTTAAATTAAAATTAAAATTTTTAATGTATAAATTTAAGTTATATAATTTTTATTCAATTATAGTAATGTATTTTCTAAAAAAGGAGTTAAAACGAACGAAAACGGAGTGAAAATGAGCGAAAACGGAGATAATATTAAATTTTTTTAAAAAAATAATAATAACCGGCAAACCGGCGGTTTCTAACCGAACCGCCGGTTCAAAAACCGTAACCATAACCACGGTTTGACAGTTCAGTTACTGTTTCGGATTTTTCAAAACTGTAATCGGCGGTTTCTAACCGTTGCGCATGTCTATCTGTGCGTATAGAGTGGGGCGACGGCAGGTGGAGAAGAAAGAGTGGAGAAAGAGAAGAAACAAGAAAAAATCAGTGTTTGGGAGTTGAATGGTATTTTAATTTTAAGTAGATCTTTTGAGGAGGGTGTGCTAATCATTCGGGGGTGTACTCAATAAATCTGTGAGTTCAAATAACTATGCCCATTAGGAACAAGAGCCTAGGCTTAGCCAGTACGCAGAGCCCATTAGTGTTTCGGCCCACCAAATATTATATTCATTAACACCGCCAAAATTTCTTTGAAGTGTTTTCCTCCGTTGTCATTCATCACCAGTAGGTCACTCACACAGTAACACACAGCGGCGGTGACGTTTATCGGTGGCGGCTTACGGCGGCAAAAATGCTTACGACTGATATACCTCCTAACCAGACAATTTACATCAAGAATATCAACGAGAAAATCAAGAAAGAAGGTTTTTCCCCCTCTTCCTTTTCAGCTAAAACTAGGGTTTCAACGCATTTTTAAAAAAATTGAATGAATTACATCTCATTAGTTGTATGCTTTGGTCGATGTTTCTTGCATCTCATTAGTTGTAGTGCATTTTTAGTAGGCTTTGTTTGGCTCTACGCGATGCATATAAATCGTATCGTGGCTGTTGTTTGTGTTAAAATTTGCGCAGCGTAGTGGTTATGATTTGAGTGAAACCTTTCACAATATTTGAAATTTGTGCGGCTGCAAGCGTTTGCTGCCGCTGTTCTGCCCTGGTTAACAATTTTTTTTTATTTACACAAGTGAAGTTGCGTATGTTATTCGATCTACACTTTGTGTTTTGTTCTTAGTTCGAAATTTTGAATTGACAAATTTCTGAATCTCTATACTCTGGGCCCTCAGTTCCTTGAGTTTAGTTTAGGTGCGCGAATGACTTTCAATTGGTTGAAGAATGCGTGGTTGCATTGCCACAGTTTTCATGAAAATTAATGATATTTTGATGTTTCCCAATCAAGTTTCAAGCAGATAGTCTGCATTATCATCATATATTATGCCCAATCAAGACCTAAAAAAATAATAGATTAGTGGATTAGGAACTGTAACTTTGAGTTGCTTTATTTTCATATACCTTTGATTGCATATATGATAATATCACCGAGTTATATAAGTCTGTTCCTTTAACACTTCTCTTGATGTGTGAATATCTTCTTTGAGGTCCCCACATTAATTGAATTCTTCTTCCTTTCCCCTGGACATCCAAGTCTTCCTTCTGAAGCTGGGAAAAGTAATCATATCACAGTTCTTTTAGATTAGAGCTTCTGTTATTAATATTATTGGTTCAGCATAGGGTTATCGATGAGCGATTAAATTTTCCAAGTTTTATAGGTTTTGATGCTGATATTGATGCCTTTCTTTGTCTTTAATACTCTGGACAGAGTTGAAGAGATCTCTTTATACCTTGTTCTCGCAGTATGGGAGAATTGTGGACATTGTTGCATTGAAAACTGCCAAGCTTCGTGGGCAAGCATGGATTGTGTTCAGTGAAGTGACAGCTGCAAGCAATGCGGTGCGGCAGATGCAAAACTTCCCTTTTTATGACAAACCTCTGGTGAGTAGAGATACAAATGTATCTGTTCTGCATATAATGTAAGGGAACCTGTGTAATTTACTCTGATTTTAAGTTTTTAACTTTTTATGAAAATTACATCAGTACTGCTGAATTTAGTTTCTTTTTTATTCTCTTTGTTTCAGCTGTTATTTGTATTTTGATATTTGGGTTATTAGTTGTAGTCTTTGTTACTATGGAGGTATTACCACCATTTTTCCGCTGATTTAATTATATGTTACTATGGAGGTGCTGTTCTATGTTTGCTTTGTCAACTTGATACTTCTAACTAAGAAATATATTTTGTTGGAGTTTCTAACTGCTTACATACATGCAGAGGATACAATATGCTAAATCAAAGTCAGATTGTATTGCTAAAGCTGAAGGCACTTATGACAAGAAAAAGAAACTAGAGGAAAAAGGTGAATCTTTATCTTGCTTAGGCAATTCTACTCCATTTCCTATTTTCCACAATCATTTTGTGCCCTTTGGTTTAATCTATCTTTATGTGCTTCTGGAATCTTTGTGGATTTCTTTTAAAAAAGAGTATTGTTAATCTTAGTTTTTAAAGTGATTGTGCAAGTGTACCACAGATAGTGTTTATGCCGAAAAATCACAATAAGTCAAGCCTGTTCCTTGAATGAAAAATTTACTCATTGTTCAAAAGTTGGGAGTACAGTTGGATTACTGGTATCAATTGTGCCTAAATTGTGTAGTACTCTGTTCTCATGTATGAAGTACACCACAAAATTTTGCACTAAGCTTTATTGAAAGCTATCTCTTAAACCCTTTTATTTTCACTATAGCCTGGAGTCATTTGCATACCATATTTTACAACAATTTCTTCTGTTTTTTACAGCTGAGAAAAAGAAACGCGGTGATGAAGGTCAGCAACCTGCTGCTGCTAATGGTCCAAGAGCTGATAGTAGTGGAGGCCCAACTGTAAGCTTGTTTACTCTGATGCATACTTTCTACCTGCCAAAATATCTGTGAAAAGTAATCTTGTGTTTTACGTGGCAATGACTATGTTATGCATGGCTTCTCATGAAAAAACAATCATCTTTTGTCTAATGTGCATTGGATTTCTTAGACAGGGTTAGAGTTAATGCATTAGACATTGTATTGCAATTATGTTAGTCTAGAAAATAGTGTCTTATGGGCTATGGCTGGCAAACAGTTTATTTCTGAAGGCAAATGTTTTCTGGTTGTTTCTTTGTTGTTGTCTGCAACTTTTTGGTAAAGAAAATGACTATGGTTTATTATATTGCAGGCTGCCTCTCGGCAAGGAAAGCCAGCCACTCACGAAACAGCAACTGAGCCAAACAACATACTCTTCATACAAAATCTGCCTTATGAAACAAACAGCATGATGCTGGAATTGCTTTTCAAGCAATATCCTGGCTTTAGAGAAGTTCGAATGGTTGAAGCAAAGCCAGGCATTGCCTTTGTAGAATTTGAAGACGATTCCCAGTCTTCAGTTGCCATGCAGGATCTTCAAGGCTTCAAAATCACTGCCCAGAATCCAATG
This sequence comes from Galeopsis tetrahit, assembly GCA_963675135.1. Taxonomy (NCBI): domain Eukaryota; kingdom Viridiplantae; phylum Streptophyta; class Magnoliopsida; order Lamiales; family Lamiaceae; genus Galeopsis; species Galeopsis tetrahit. The sequence continues at coordinate 63,364,595 of OY776129.1, read as the reverse complement.
GCCATCTCATACGCCAAAAAATAAGAAATCTGGGTGCTTCTGGCTGAATGTTGCCTCTTTCTTGCGCTTATTGTGTCGAATACCTATTGTAGTTTCAGAATTCAATTGGTGTGTGCTTTGCTGGCTGATGAGAGATAAGTATGGAGATAGAGGGAGAGAATGGAATTTGGCTGTATTGTTAAATCTGATATATGAATTTGAGACTTTTTAGTTGTACAAACTTCTGCTCAATATTTTTAACTTAAGCTCTCTACAAATTACATCCCGCTCCAATGTAATTTCACGGATTAATAGTTAACATCACTAAAAAGTCTAAATTAGCGCAGCTTCTCTCAATCGATTCTTCACCCCATTTTCTGTCTCTCAATTGAACCAACACATATGGTCCGGGCTTGCCACCACCATTGCCATTTGATATCTAATGTTTTTCTTGATTCACTAAAATTTAATTTATGAACTTACTTTTAATTAAAATACTCACTTCTTCCCACTATAAATTTTTTACTTTCCATAATGTTTCACAATAAGTTAAGTTGTGTGTGATCTTATGTATGAGGGGACCTTCGACATGTAGTTAGAGTGTCGTATGAATGTCGTAGTTAGTTAAATTTGAGCCATTATAATTCAAATTCAAAGGTTTAAAATTGATGACTTGTTACCTTTTGTACTATAAGTTGTAGGGTAGGGTTGGTGTACACCATGCACCTGAGTTGACCGTTGATCGATCAACGTTTGATTTTTTTTTTAAAAGGAAACTTACATTTTTTCAATAATATTTTCAGCTATATTAACATACACTTTTAGTTATAAATGGGTGAATGTTACCCATGAGTTATGACAAATACAGTATAATATTAGTTCAAATACAGAATAGTATTAACTCATATTGTATAATATTAGTTCAAATATTAAAGGGTTTTAAACTATTAGGTTCATTTCACTCCTACTTTTTTCAAATAAAGTCTAACTTATTATTTTGTTTCTATTAGGTTCAAAATGAACTTAATAAGACAAATCTGCCATTTTTCTTAATTTGAAAAATTTTCGAATTCATTTATTCATATATTTAAGTCAACTTTAACACCTAATCATCTTTTAAATGCAGATTCTCAAAATTTGCGTAATTTTCTCACCTTCCAAAATTTTAAATCATTTCTAAAAAGAAGGTCTCCCCATTTAATTTGATGCATTTATTAATAATTTAAAATAATACTACCTCCGTCCCTGAAAAGTTTTCATAGTTACTTTCACGATATACACGTATTTAACCTTCATACAATATCTTTTGGGGTCCATCATACACTCAATCAAAATTACGTTATTTACTTTATATATAAAAGTTTACAAAATTACATTCAGAGCTCTAATTATTATACTTTTTCCTTAAACTTCGTTCCATCAAATGAAAGCTTTTCAGGGACGGAGGGAGTAATCAAATAATTGGCTACAAAATTTCAAACTCACATATCTATTCGACCTAATTAATTTGATAATTTAAAATAATAATCAATAAAAAAAAAAAACATATGAAAGATTAACACAACATAAATGAAAAAAAATATACAATTATGCAACAATAAGTGAATATGATAATGCGTATTATAATGCATATTATAGAATTTATGCGTATTATAGTGCATATAGACAATGTTTCATGCATTTGTGTATGAATATGTATATGTATATTAAAGTGCAATCTGATAATATGTATATTGAAGTGCATATGAATGAGATTCTATAAAGAAGTTATTGAGACTACCAACTGAGTATGAAATCCTCTCCTTCTCACGCCTTTGCCGCTTACCGTCTCTTTCTCCGCCGCAAATCTAAAAATTAAGCAATGGGATTCCAATTCCACGCCATTAAATTGTCCAAAGTCGTCTCCATAACTTTCTTCCTCGAATCCCACAAAAGGATAAAAAACTGAAGGAAAAAAAGGACAGACGCAATGAATTCGCTTTGCAAGTCCCAACGTCGCTTAACACTCTTCATTGTCGGTCATAACGCAGTCCAATTTATTTCATTTGTGGTTATTAGAGTAATTATTGCAAATCTTCACACGACGACACAGAAGAACGGATGATACGTAAAGAGGAGAAGAAGCAACGCACAACCTAACAGAAATTGGAGATGAAACCTGCAGCTAAATTACAATTGATTGCTGCCACCAGATTTTCAACATAATTATAATGCTAATAATTAGTTTTAGTTTCAACACAATTATAGATCATACGTATCACAATCTTACTCTCTGCTGCCACTTCAAGCGACGTCAGCGTCGTCAAATCCACAACCGACACACCAATCTTCATCGTCAGAGGAGAGCCATCCGACGCCGTCAATTGAGGGACGCCACCGCCTCCGGGCTCTGAGAAATTATGATCGAATCTGAAAAATTAATTCTTCGAAATTAAATTTGGGAAAGTCGGATAATTTTAGAAAATATGTCCTAAAATTAAGGAATTGATGAGCTACAAAAATTATGGAATTTGAAATTTGATTTAATTTTCGAAAATAATGTAAGATATGTATATTAAGGGTATTTTTGGTTTATTAACTATAATTTGAACCTAATAGAAACTTTTTAAACTTGTAGTTTCTATTTGTGTTTAAGTACTATAGGAATGACTCAAGTAGAAAAAATTCTCAATATTAAATAGAAACAAGTTACATGTATGTAAGTGGTACACAAGAGTGTAACCCTAAATTTAATATTAAAACATTCATATTATGTTTATGAACAAAAAAAAAAAAAAAACAATTATACATTCTTTGTGTACTAAAAACATCAATTACAAGAACTGTCAAGAAGTCAATGATTAAAATGATGATCGAAAATGTCGAGTGCTAGTTTCTTCCTCAATTCTGGCATGTCATTACAACAAATTGTACTGACATAATCCTGGAGCGTTAAACATTCAATGTACTTTATCATGAATATGCCACAATCAAATTTGCATCAGAAGGAGTTTTAATATAACGAATATATACAAAAACAAACACTCAAAAAATTATAACATTCTTACCCGTTAACCTGTTGATCACATGGTACTCTTTAATTGAAAAACTTCGTTGTCGTATTTCTCATCCACTTTTGATCGTATCAACTTAGGAAAGATCTTTGCAAAGGTCCTCATCATGCATGTATATGATTGTTATTCATACTATCATAAATTTCAATCACTCCGAATTTCATGTCAACTTTTAGTGCAATCCAATGCTCGAGACAATTAAAAGGGATATATAAGAATCTACGACCCTTCCAATACTTTCCTAACACTGGTGAGTCCCCCACGACATATCGAAGTAAATGTTTTACGCTCTTCCCTTCACAATAATCGTTAAAAAATAATTCTCATATCAACAATTTATCTTTTTTACTTAAACTTGTCATTTCACACATAAACGAATGAACTGTAACCGCAAGTCAAACAAAATACATGTCTAGGAAGACTAGGATACATGAATCATGACAAGGAGATTTGACAATCCGCAAGTCAAAAAAATATGCTTTTAATGGTGCCTCTCTACCTTGAAAAGTACTCCCTCCGTCCCATACTTGAAGGCACATTTTACCATTTTGGGCGTCTCATACTTAAAGGCACATTACCTAAAATAGCAAAAATACTTTTAAACACTCCCCTTAAAACATCACAATATTACAACAAATGTCACTACTTTATTACACTAAAAAGTAACTTTATTACTATTTATAAAGTTGAAAAGTCTTTACTACCCCCACTTTATCTTACACAATATTAATAAACAATTCATTCATTAAAACTCGTGCCCCAATTGGTTTGAGCCTTCAACTATGGGACGGAGGGAGTAACTGACTGAAAGTAGTAGTAAAGTTGCATTCAAAGATGGAAATATCGTGGATATATCGCAAAATTGAATATTTTAGTCTAATGTATTTTTTTCTGAGTATCACTGATATATCGCTAAATATCGATATCGTTCAACCGTAGTACAAAATTGGATGGGAATCGAAAAATATCGCGGATATATCGCACAATATCGCAAAATCTAAAAAAATCACAAACTTATTTAAAATTTTATTTTTATATGTATAAAATTATACTATTTATTTTATTTTTGATAATGGAAGAAAATATATTCTCAATTCACATTATATATATTATTTTTTTTTAAACATATGAATACAGAATAATAGGCGCATAACTATATCCAAAATTAATATAATGTGATGAGTTAATAACAATGTTTGGAAAAAATAGTCATTTCACCTACTATATTTGAACATCATAGATCATCATTTTGATATTATAAATTGTATTTTATTATATATATTTAATAATTTTCTATTGTATTATGCTGTCAATTAATTTTCGCCAGTCAATATTTAATTGTATTTTGTCAATATTATTTGGACAAAAATGTCATTTTACCTAATATTTTTGAAGTCCATATGTCATCATTTTGATATTAATTGCATTTTATAATATATATTTAATCATTTTATATTGTATTATGTTGTCAATTAATTTTCGTCAGACAATATTTATATAATTTATTATCTGTATGCTTGTTTTAAATATATAATATAATTTTATTAGTTTTTAAATGGAATACATGCATAATAACATGTTATAATAATTCCTATAATTTCAGGTTAAATTTTTTCAAGATTTTAATAAGATTTCCATAATTTTTTCAATTTTTTGCGATATCGAAACTTTTGTAACAAGATTTAGTACTCATAATATCAAACTCTATACACACTTTAAAACAAAGAATTCAAGCAACATCAAATTAGTAATGTTACATAATTACATTAGATTTAGTGCTCATAATATCAAACTATATACACACTTTAAAACCAAGAATTCAAGCAACATCAAATTAGTAATATTACACAATTACATTAGATCAGTCATAATATAACAAGAACCTCATGTGCCTAACAATTTGGTTCTGCAGTGACAAACTAATGAAAATGAGTGAATTAATTCCACAACAAGAAAGTTAAAACTAAAAGAAAAGGGAAAATATTATGAACCCAACTACTCAAACGGTGCAATTAAGATTAACGCCAATACACCAAAAAATTCTAAATAATCACCAACAAAAGAAAATAATTGTAGCATCTTCGGAACAAAAAAAACTAAAAAAATAGAAAAGAAAATGATTAACATAGCTTAAAATGGAAGTACCTAAGATTGTCTTTTGGTGCGTGGTAGCAGAAGCTTGGTGCGGCGGCGACGGCGACGGTGGTGAGAATACTCGCGTACAACGATGAAGAGAGAACGAGGGGTTCTAGACTAATTTCATTGCGACGGCGGTAACGCCTTCTTCGTGCACGGTAGTGAAGGCTTAGTGCAACGGAGACGACAACAAACTCGTGCGGCAGCGACAAGACTCGTGCATAAAGATGAAAATAGAACGTCGACAATGAAGAGAGAGGAGAGTGGTCTCACGTTAACGACATGCGATTTATTTGTGATGGAAGAAGATGACCTAAATTGCTATATTTTCTTCTGTTTTAAAATTTTAGTTATGTTTTAATTTTTTTTAAGGATTTAATTATGATTTAGTAAGGTTTCGAAAAATAATATTATGATTTAGTAAAGTTTTTTTTTATATTAAAAGGGGATAATATGGTAAATAATAAAATACAATTTAAAAAATAATTATATTAAAATAAATTTGTATAACAAATACTCCCTCCGTCCCGGAAGTGTTTGCACCACAAAGTGGGCACACTTATTAAGAAAAAAATGTAATGAGTGGAGTGTTGAGAGGTAATTTTGTAAAGTTAAATGAATAAAGTAAAAAGGTGATTGGAAATAGAGTAAAAGTAATGGCATTTTGTGTAAATATGTGAATATTGTGAGGGTGGGGTTTATGAAGGAGTTTCCTTTTTAGGATGTGCAAACAATTGTGGGACGGACGAATAAGAAAAGTGTGCAAACAGTTGTGGGACGGAGGGAGTAGGAGGTTCATATGTCGTCGTGCTGACTATATAGTTAATTTGTATAATTTGACTACCATTTTATGTATGAGATCGAACAATTACATCTTATTTTACTTTAAAACATTGATAAAATTCGTATCAAGTTTTTGCAGGAAAAAAGTCCACTCTCCCTTGGCTGTTGCGGCCGTCAACCTACACCACAACTCGATCAGCCTAAAAAAACATGAACACCACAATTCTTCTATTTAGCAAAGTTCGTGCACACTCGTGGAAATCTGCCTATGTAATCATTCAATATATTTACCCAATTTAATATGAATAATGTGTTGTATATATACGAGTGTGATGATTTTTTAACTTTATGAATGTTTGTTTTGGGATGATAAATTTGAATTTGAGATTTTAAAATCTCACCTATATTCTAATTTGGGATTTAGATTTAGGTGTGTATTCAATTGAGATTTTATTGAATTTTTTTTTAACTTTAAAAAGTTTGTGGATTTATAAAATCATAGAGTTCATGTAAAGTTTGACTGACTTTATGAATTTTTATAGACTTGACAAGATTGTATAATATACTTTTTTTTTTATTATTAATTTACATAGATTTTCATAAACTTTGATGCGAGTTTTCCTTTTTTTTTTTTAAAGCAGAGTTTTTTTTAATGTGAAGTGTTTTTTTAAAAATTAATATTATATATATATATATACTATATAAAGTTTATATATTAATTCGTGACGAGTCGGACATAAGACCCTGACCCGACCCATACTCAATACAGGACGAATTCGATTTGATCCAAAGCTCGCGGTGTGTGTGTGGGTACCCGCGGGTCGGGTCAATATTTCCATCCCCACTTCTGATCTTTCGTCTTCAGAGTTCTATGAGAAAATCCATTGAAATCTCTGGTTTTTAGAAGTGATTTTGGATAGTGAAATTTATTTATATTTTTGGAGGAGAATTCAACAAAATTAATAGAGTATTAAAATTCATAAACTATTGAATACCTAAAAAAATGTTAAGACTTTTTAAAATGTGTATGGAATACCTCAGAATTTTTAAGACTTTTGAAAATGCGAATTGAATACCCCCAAACTTTGAAAGTCCAAAAAAATCCTACAAAATCCGCAACCAATACACCCCTCTTAGAATTTTAAAATCCAAATCTACAAATACCTATAAACCATACGAAAGACAACTCTATAAATACTTAGTCACTTAGATACCTATAAAATTTATATAAACACCTACTACCTATACATAAAGTAGTGACGGAGCCAGAAATTATACATTGGAGGGCCCGATTTACATTACTATAAATAGAAAATAATATTATGCCTAATTATTATACAATTTTCAATAAAGATTCGAAGTTATGTTTCGAAGAAAATTAATTTTGATTGTTCCGACTTATAATAGATGAAACAGTGTTAAAATTTAACGTGCAGTCCCGCTAATCAATATTAAACAAATGTAGAACTTAAAATATACTCCCTCCGCCCCGTGATGACTTACACACTTTGACAAGCTCGCTTTTTTAAAAATGTAAATTTAGAGAGGTGTGAGGTTAAATAATTGGGAAGTGTTTTGGTTGATTTAGTGAGGTTTAAAGGGAATTTAATGAGGTGTGGGGTCAAATAAATGATAATGAAGAGTATTTTGGGTGATTTAATAAGATTTTGAGAGGATTTTGTGGAGTGTAAAAGATAATTTAGTGAGGTGTTGAGAAAAATATGGATCTAAAATATGTGAAAATTTTGAAAAAAATTATAATAATGTAGTGAGAATATTGATTTTGTGAATTATTTATCTATTACGAGTATGTAAATAATCTTGGAACGTCTCAATAAAGAGGGTGTAGAAATAATCACGGAACGAAAAATATATATAAAAAAAAAAAAGTGGGGCCCATTGCCCCTGCGCGACCCTATGTATCTCCGTTTATGCATAAAGTTAAATTATACCCTACTTAAAATTTTAAAACAAATACAAAACATAACAAACATTAGCATTTTGAAATTCACTAGATTTTGAAATTCGAAATCCAAATTTCAAAATCCCAAAACAAATATCCCCTACGTATAATTATAAGTTTTTTTTTTTATACATTTGTTTTTATCCTACTATCAACACATATTTAAATATCAGATACAGTCAAATGTTTTATTTTGTTGAGTATTTTTTATGTCTCAAAATAATATTATTCATATTTCTTTTTTTTTAGTTATTGCAATGCAAATAAGTACTAATTTGGTGCCACAAGTAGCATGCAATGCATGGTCTCTCCTCCTTTCCAATTCCACCATTCTCTCTGCTCTCTCTTCTCTCTCTCTCTCTCTCTCTCTCTCTCTCTCTCTCAGATCCAAGGCAACAAATCAACACCATTTCCAATTATCGTAAAACGATAATGTTAACAATTTTGTTTTGAAAATTACGGGGCCATGAACATCACTAATTATAATGGGTTTTCCGATCCCCCTTACGTTTGCTACCAGGTTAATCAGATTAACTCTCGAGGGTTTCCGTTCGATGAAAATCCTCTGGGTTATTCAGTTCCTTCTTTTTTGCTCCAACTTTCCCTAATTTCTACGGTAACTCGATTACTTTACTTCCTTCTCAAGCCGGTTGGACAACCCTTGATTGTGGCTCAGATTCTCGTAAGTGCCCTAGTTTTTTTAATTTGCATTATATTTAAGCTGTACGGTGATTAAATTGTGTTTTGCACCTTTGGTAAAATTGATTCTGTTTAATCGCTACTTATATGTATTGTTATTTTGCTACTGCTGTTGTTCTAATAATTCTTAAACTTGCACTTGTGAACTAGTTATTGCTATAGTAATCCCTTTTTGAGTCTATGTTCCAGTGTGAAAAATTAGTAAATTTGGATTCGATAATTGTTAATTTGAAAAATTAGTAAGGGTTGGTATTCTTAAAACTGCACATGTTAAGTATTTAAATGTCTTAAAACGTGTATATTTTGCTAAGCTGGATTTGACAATTTGGATAATTTGCATTGATCAGGCTGGTGTATTATTAGGGCCATCAGTGTTGGGGCAAAATGTGTCATATTTGGGCAGAGTATTTCCAAGAAAATCTCGATTAGTGCTAGATACAGTATCCGTTTTTGGTTTCATGCTCTTTGCTTTCCTGATTGGAGTGAAAATGGACCTATCCGTTGTTGTGAAATCCGGTAAAAAAGCTATGGCTGTGGGCATCTTAACCTTTGTCATACCATTTGGACTTGCTGGTTCAACCGCTTATCTCCTTGAGAAATTTTTATATTTGGACAAGGATGTTGCAAGAGCACTTCCTTATATGGTAACTATGCTATCAATGACAGCCTTCCCTGTTGTTGCTTGCTTTCTTGATGAGCTCAAGATTCTTAATTCAGATATTGGACGGTTAGCCTCTTCTTCTTCGATTATCTGTGATGTCTGCTTCTGCTCTTTCACATGTATACAGTTTGCTGCAAAATTAGCCAGGACTAAGCCATTCATTGTAATCATAGGATTTTCTTTATCCATTTCTTTATTTGTGGCTGTTGTAGTATTGGTGGTCCGTCCTGCTGCTTTGTGGGTAATCCAACGTACCCCCGAAACTAGGCCTGTGAAGGAGAAATATATCATCCTTTTCCTCGTTATATTGTTGGTTGGTGGATTTGCTGGTGAGGCTATCGGGATTAAAGCAATTACAGCTTCACTAGTTTTGGGCTTGATTATACCTGATGGACCACCACTCGGAGCAGCATTGGTGGAAACACTTGATTGCTTCGTCTCATTGATGTTGTTGCCCCTCTTTTTTGCTGTTGCTGGATTGAAAGTGGATGTTTTTTGCATAAAAAACATGCAAAATTTCGTAGTTCTACAATTGGTTGTTTTGGCTGCATTTGTAGGGAAGATTATGGGGTCGATGTTGCCTCTTGTTATATGTAGAATGCCATTTCGTGATGCTCTTTCTCTTGGGCTGATCATGAATACAAAAGGAGTCGTTGAACTCGCCGTCTTGAATGACATCAAGAACAGTGAAGTAAGTCTCATATACGATATTTTTGTTTCGTAATCATTGCACAACAATCATGGATATCATCTCAACCTCCATTGGTTCTTTGTTTTTGTCCAGAACTTGACTGACGAAATCTATACGATTATGATCATTTCCGTGGTTACATTATCAGGAGTGATCTCACCAATAGTAAAGATTCTCTATGATCCTTCCAAACGGTTTATTGCATACAGGAGGAGGACTGTTCTTCATCACAGAAATGACGATGAACTTAGTATACTTGCATGCATCCATCACCAAGAAAATGTTCACTCTATCATCAACCTCCTTCAACTATCCAACACCACAAAGTCTTCACCTATCAACTTGGTAGTTCTCCACCTTATTGAGCTCATAGGACGCTCCTCCTCTCTCCTCGTTTCTTACAGAAAATGGGACAGCCCTTCTCGTAATCCCACTAAATCGGAAAGGATTTTCAACGCCTTCAAAAAGTTTGAGCAGCAAAATCCCGGTTATTTCTCAGTACATTGCTACAAGGGTATCGCCCCTTACAGGACAATGCACAACGACATTTGTTCCTTAGCTTTAGAAAACAGAACCATTCTCATTATCCTTCCTTTTCAGAGCCACGGGACCTCAGGGGAGCTTGTGGGACCATCTTTCCCCTATAGGCATGTCACTAAGTACGTGTTTGAAAAGGCTCCGTGTTCTGTTGGGGTTCTTATTGACCATCCTAGCCTCAGATCGTCTCAAATGATAACAGAACATTTGGTATTCAGAGTTGTGGCCCTCTTCTTTGGAGGGGCAGATGATCGGGAAGCTTTAGCATATGCACAAAGAATGTCAGAGCGCCCTGACATTAGGTTAACTGTAATACGGTTTGTAGCTGCCGGGCCGGGTCAAATTGTTGCAGGAACAGAAAGGAGCAAAATGCTGGATGCTGACATTTTGAGCAACTTGAAGCAGCGAAAGAAGCATAAAGAGGACGTAATTATGTACATAGAGGAGACAGTGAGTTGTGGAGCGGACATAATTAGTGCAGCTAGATCTGTTGTAAATGAGTATAATCTTGTTATGGTTGGTAGAAGACATGGTGATTCGGCAATCATACATCAGATTGAAAAGTTGAATAAACGGAGCGAGTTGGGAGCAATCGGGGAGATATTTGCAGCCTTGGAAGATAAAGGGGAGGCTTCGCTCTTGGTGATACAACAACAGACTCGATTATGGGGTCTCAGAGACCCCGAGGAGTCGACACATTTGAGGAAAATCAAGTTGTAGGGATAAGACAAAGTTGTGAATCAACTATATGTATGTATCTTTCTACTCTTTCTACATTATGTATTAGCAACAACTATACTATACAGATTCATGATTATTACAAAGAAAGCAATATTTTGTCTCGCATTGTTGAACTCATCATGCTTTTATTCTACATACTAAATAACAAAAAGGTGTTGCTAGCTATTCATACTCAGGAATTTTGTTCAATCCATCAATTATGTCTATCTTCAGATTTTATTTACTACTTGGGGTATAATTAAGTTTATTTCACGTTTTGGTTCATAAATGGAAATTAATACTTGCAACTGTATACCATAGGTTCGTGCTTTTCTTTTTTTTCGAATTTGGATTCTTAAAAAATACTTGAATCAATTATTATGATTTTAAACTAATGTTGGGGGTTACTATTGTTTATGTCTATACTATCACAGTATCACTAGTGGTTCCTTAATTAATTTGAATACTCATAAATCCAGGCTAATAATAAAATGATGCACTTTAAATAGAATTAACATATGGCATTTTACAATTAGATCATTGCGCTACAAAAATAAATAAATAAAACAAGTTGGAAAAAGTTAATATGACAACTAATAGCCATGTACGTACAAAAGTGAAGAAGCGTGTGATCAAATTAACAATTTGGGTCAAATGTAGGTAACGGAATCCATGTGAGTATGTGACTCAAGAATATTGTCAATATATATAAATATAATTGTGATTTTCCAGCTTTCTTTTTTTTTTTTTTTTTTTTTTGGTCTTTTGGTTAAGACTTTAAAATCTAAAATCGCGCATATGTACGTACGGATATAGATCGATCAATTTCTAAAATTATCTATAAGTTTATTTGTTTGTCATCAGAAATTGTGTTCTTAACACAAAATGGGCTCAATTCGCCTCAACTCATTTAGAAACCAAATTATAATGGATATTTCCTTCTAAATAATTTGTAAGGGCATGGTTTGCTGTTTAAGCACATTAATTAATTGGTTTCATAATTGATAACACCTATCATTTCTGATACTGTAATGGCAGTATTCAGCCATTAAAAAATTGAAATCCAAGAAAATCACGCGTGATGTTCTAGACTCCAGCCTTTCTTCAAATTTGCATAAAATAAAAAATAAAAATGATCCATATCTGAGTGGTAGATCCATAAATTAGCTGTGAATAAGAAAAGCATAAATATGAGTACAATGAAAAATTTAGGAATAATTAAAGTCCACGTTAATATATAGTTGTGTCAAATTTGCACTTGTCATGTTTTGTTTAGAGATTATCAGTCAAGGTTAGTGTCACGTTTTATTTATATGTTATTATTTTGTACTCTAAATTAATATTTTTTAGTTATACTCCGTATTAATTTACACGTTTTATTTATAGTTAATGTTATATTTTACTCTTAGAAGTGTGAGTCATTATTGATTTGGTAGTCTAAGACTCTTTCTCTTGCGGAAGTGTTGTGTCACAACTTAGAATGTTGTAACAAGAGAACAAAAGTTTAGTTTCTCACAGACTCACTCACTGACTTAAAGTCCCGAAAACCTTATTTGCATACAAAAGAATATTGTCTCTGCAGCCTCTGCCTATAATTTATTTTTTCTCTTATGGGAACTTGTTGAGTATAATATTATAATTATATAATTTGGGTTATTAGTTGAGGTCTTTAATTTTGTTCATTTTAAAACGAATTACTTAATTTCCTCACAGGAAACAGAGTAGCTGTTAGGCTTGCATGCCATCTTCAAGCAATCATATTCACAAGTTGAAATTTAGATCAAATTAATGCTCATTTTCGATTTTCTTTAAAAAGAAAAGGGATATCTCAATTTTGATTTGATAAGCACGAAATATAAGTTCGAAAATTCATTAATTCTTCACATTTTCTAATCTAGCTACTCTAATTGCCAATTATTGACTAAAAGAATTCAATTAATGTTAACTAAAAATATGTACTCACAAGAAGAAGGTTTAAAATTAATTCATTCCTAATATTAATCAAGCAACGTGTTATAGTCTTCTTTAAATCTGTACAAACTCATGAAACATAAAGTAAAATAATTTTTAAATGATTAATAATATATAATTTTGCTCAATACTTAATATAATACAATAATGGTGTTTCAATTAATTACATAAATACAATAATTCTAACTATTTAGTAGTAAACGTATTCATCAAGTTAAAATAATCAAGTTGCTCAATAATTTCTTGTTTAATTGATAACATTGTTAGACCATTCAATCTTTTCTATGACACAATTGATTGGAATAGGTAAATTTTAATGAGCTTATTCATAGACCTAAACCAATTGACCCATATTAGTAGCGGACATGCATTCTATACACTAACACGATTAAAATTAAATGGGATATAACTAGAACATAATACTCCCTCCGTCCCAAAGTTGAAGCCACAAACTAAATTGACACGGATTTTAATAAATGAATTGTTTATTAGTATTGTGTAAGATAAAGTAGGGGTAATAAAGATTTTTCAACTTTATAAATAGTAATAAAGTTACTTTTTAGTGTAATAAAGTAGTGGCATTTGTTGTAATATTGTGATGTTTTAAGGGGAGTGTTTAAAAGTGTTTTTACTATTTTAGGTAATGTGGCTTCAAGTATGGGACGCCCAAAATGGTAAAATGTGGCTTCAAGTATGGGACGGAGGGAGTATAAAATAAAATATAATTAAATTTGACTAGAAATGTCATATATAAAAGACTACCCCTAGCTCCAAAAAAAATTATACAAGGATAAATTCGTCATCCGCAATTATAAACATGCAGATGATACCTACGGCTAAAAAAACTAAGAATCGACTATTCACAAATTATATTAAAAAAAAATTAAAAACGACCCTATTACAAAAATTAATAGGGAAAGAGTATATATATGTATAAATACTACTCATAATTCCTCGTAAATGCTGTCCAGCTGTGGTCTCCACACTCTGGGCGTCACTTTCCGGCGGCGTGAAGGCGGCGAATGTTTTTCCTCCGGCGTCTGCTTTAAAGATCTGTACTTCTTACTCTTACTACTACTTTTCCCATGACTAGAAACGGAAGAAGAGGGTATCAAGAAGTAAATGGAGCCCCGTTTGAGGTCGGATTCGGGTGACAGGATTAGGATCCTCCGGGAACCGCCGCCGTGGGAGCAGGGATTGGTGAGAACATGATCCGGGTAATTTCGGAGGAACTCGGCGGCGGTGACCCGACCCGTTAACTCATCTACGCAGCCGTTTAAGTGTACGACTCGGATCAAATCTAGAGCTCCACATGGAAGAACGCATGCCAAACAACACCTTAAACTGTTGCCCATTTTTATTTTCTTTTTTCTTAATAAATTTAAAGCAAATCGATGATTAATTAGTGTATGGGTAGCTAAGAGTTTCAGTACAAGTAAGCAACAAATGAGGCTTATATAGGAAGGAGAAACCGTATTAGATATTAATAATTTCAAAACCAAATTATTGATTGATTATTCGCAATTATATGATTAATATCTTATTTGTAAAGTACGTGGGAATGTAAAATAAAGGAACTTTTTTTTTTTTTTGACGAGAAAATAAAGAAACTTTATTCACCCGTAATGCTAATTCCAAATTTTCACACGCTTTGAGCTAGCTAGTGATCTAATTAAAAGGATGAACCGGAGATTCTTTAATTTTAATTTTCAATTCTTATTTAAATTTATTCAATTAAACAATCATGTGTATTCTGAAATTTTTTGAAGTATTAATTTTTGTTTCAGTTTTTTTTTTTTACGGTTCATGTCGTATAATTTTCTTTAAAAAATAGTTAAAAGTTCTTTTTAAAAAGTTGATACTACTATATCATGTTTTAAGGGTCTTTAAATTCGTTATTCATTAAACTCTTTATTTTATTTATTTATACACACATATATATAATTATATAAATTGAATATTAATTGGATAATAGGTTGGCAGGATGCACCCATAGTATGGGGTTGTGTTTAATTAAGGCCAGAATTTTAATTTATTTGCATTTTTTTAATCTGCATATCGCTCCAAAACTTCCAGCTCATGTCTTTGATCTGAGGTGATTTTTAAATGCAAAAAAAAATGAAACTCTTTCTTTCATAAATATAGTATACCTGGCTGTTGTAATTATAGTAATTCAAAGCATAACTAATTAATGCTATTTTTTGTACGTATCTCTGTACATACACACAGTACTTTCCATTTTCAAAAATAAAATATATCAACATATTCGTGTTTCTCGTCTCCCAACAAACTTAATTGGACCCATTTTCGGTTCTGGTTTGAGTTGATAAAAAATATTTAATTTGTGTGTTAACATCTCGATCGTACAGAATCTTTACAGATTGTAGCTTCAATATTTTTTTACTATCTAACCAATGAAATCTTATGAACGGCGGATTTGATTCGGGTTTAGCTAACAGTTAATAATTTAATTTGTCTTCATCTACACATAAAACTTCACAAATACATATGTTTAACCGTTACGTGGCACGTAACTAGATCCATTTTGCATAAATAAACTGGGTACATACGTATAATCCCAAGCTCCTGAGTCCGCCCCTGGATGTAAGTTGAGTTTTTGTATTTAAATTATATTAAAAAAAGTATTTAAATTAAATATAAGTTATAACATAATTTTTACACAAGAGTTCAACTCATAAAATTTATATTTATCCGTATAATTGTATAGTGTTCCTATAATGCAATTTTTTTTGTACACACAAAATTAATTTACTTTAAACCAAATTAATTTGAAATTTCATCTTTAATTTGCTTCTCAGTAGTAGTGTACAACAAAAAGCAGCGGTGGTTTTTACTTTTTATATTCCTTTTTTCTTGTCCAGATATGATTTAATAAATAATTCCAACAAAAAAAAAAACCAATTTGCTAATGAGGAAGCTTCGTGGCGCATGCATGTACACCGACTGGCCAATGCATCTTCATTTTTAGTTTATAAATACATACATACAATCTACTGTTATGCTAAAAGTTACTAGTATTGTTTTTTAATTAAATGAATGGCTATAAATTTCTAGGGATTTGCACGAACTGCATGATATTAGGTTTAAGAATGATTATATCCAATTAATTAGTCCTCCGATCCTAATCTAGGAGTAGTTTGTTCTGTTTGTCTCGATGCAGAGTCTAGCTAATATAGCATCTCCAAGACTCTGTCATCCTTTTTTTTTAAAAAGAATGTTAAATAGTTTACATGCACGTGCATTTGTGTAATTATTTCTACAGCTGTATAAAATTTAGTACCACACATATCACCATATGAAAAATAAGTAAAAAAATTGTACTGTAGCATTTTCTAAAAAAAAAAGTTGTACTATTACATTTTTAATTCAATTTTGACCAAAAGTTAATGCACTGTATCATGTAGAAAAATATTAGTGAATGCAAAAGAAATTTAACAATATCTATACTTTTTTAATTATCACATGAATTAATACTTTTTAATCGTTTTTTTTTCTTCATAATTTATGAAAAAAATTTGATTAATAATTATTTTTGTTAAAATTTAATTAAAATTACATCAATTGATCGGCACAACCGTTGAAACGAAGTGTTACTCAATATAATTATGTAAATTAATTTAGACTTAGAGCCATAATAGGAGGATGTGCCCAAATTAGTGTTACGATTGTCAATGATAATTCGACTCCGATTAGACGTCTCCAATCACAAGCAAAATAATCGGCCAATATTCAATCCAACGAAAGCATGGCAATTCACAAATATAAACGAAAACGAAAAACAGAGCACAAGAAGATTTAAGTGGTTCGATCAACGTGATCTACATCCACTGGACACACGACTTCAATTTGATTAAGTATAAGAGATGTTTACACACTCATCACTCGGAAAGGGATTTATCCTCACTTCACTCGTGAACTCTCAACTCTCAAAACGAATGCTCGTACGCGTCAAGGATTACAAATACAAGTAATGGGGTATTTATAGGTTGTCAAGGGTGATTGCAGCGTGTGTTGAAAGCGTGCTCTGTTGCCACGTGGATTCTGTTACAACCGTGTAACAAACTCACACCTTCAGCGTGACCCAATCTGAATTGACCTCCTTGCCCTTCACTTGTCTTCGCAAGACAAGACGACTCCATACTTAGCCAAAAATTAACCCTGCTAACAGAACTCAACTAGTCTGGTCAGACCTCTACTTGTCTGGTCTTCCCAACTCGTCTTGTCCTTCGCAACACCCTTCTCATCTGTTTGGACTCCTCCAACTCATCTGATCTGGTCTGAGTTAACTTGTCTGACTCCACCAGCTGATACGCCCAACAGCTGAGTTCTTCAGAAGACTTCTATCGACTAAGTACCTCGACTGATCTGTCCAACAGACGAGTACAGTAGTAGAGTAGAATCTACCTGATCTTCACAAGACGAGTAGCACTCGTCTAGTTTAGGAGGATTTGAGATAAACCTCACAATTAGGAAAACAGAATATATAATAATGACAGTTTAGTTAATAGTTATCTATGTCGATATTACACAATTTTTTACACTTGATGCATGCAAAACGTACATTTTAAATAATGTCTACTTTTTTGGTCGGTAAGTATGTATATATATACTCCATCCCAATATATTTCATGCATTGAATCTACTCATCGCCCTTTTGAATTTATAGAATTCATGAACCATGAGATAAGGACATATATTGCACATTTTTCTATTAAGTACTTTTTTGGTACTATAAGTGACTGCAAATGTTTTAAATTAAGGTGACTTAATATATCAATTTATGTTAATGTGATTTTTTAATGAACTGGAGTAATATATTTCAAAAAATTATATTAATAAATATAAGATTAGAACTTAATTGTGATATAAGAAAAAAATGTTTTTTGTGTATTCGCAACAATAATTAGATATTTAGATGATTAATATTCCTGATTTACCAGATCTTATGTTTGTTGTCCATTACGTATATTTTTGTCGTTATTGCTTATTTGCTTACAACGTGGATGAAAATCATGTGCACGTAAGGACAAATTTTAAGATGCTGCAAACGAGGGCTTAAACTATCTAATCTTATTTAATTAACACAATTACGCTCTATATATGTTTCGCAGATTTTGAGATTGAATTAAGTACCTAAGTGCCCTTTTAGCACAATTTTTTTCTATTATTTAATCTCAAAATGAATATCATTATAGAAATTCCAAAAAATATACATCTTCGGAAAATCCCCTAACTTACTCTTCTTAGAGACTTAAACCATGGTTTCGTAATTTCAAAGTTGATTGGCATAAGAACACATTTTATATACTTTTTTTTTTTATTACATTATATACTCTTCCTTTTTTCTTCGTTTTTTTCTCCTCATAACTCGAACCCAAAACCTTAGGTCTACTTGAGCTATCCCACCTTGTCACACATTTTATATACTTAAATAATCATATACAGTATATTATTAATGTTGAGAAAATTGATGTTAAGTGTTATAGGTTGTAAGACATATGAGCGTACGTGTTGATGATTACTTTTTTATTGACAAAATCTAGAGTTGGTAAGATAGGAGATTATTCATGTATTTATTTAAATTTCACCCACGATTGTTTCCATGAGTTGGAGTCTTGGTTTTGCTTCAAAATCTCAAGCATGATTCTGCAAAGCTCGTCGGAATCACTACGCCACGTTTGGTTACAATTTTAAAATCTGCAAATCGGAACTTGGATAGGTTTTTAATGATATTTTATCTTTTGTCGCTTTCAGACATTTAAATAATACCCATTTTATAAATATTTCATTGTCAAATGCAATTCTTTTTAGGTATATATACAAAATTATTTACATGATCGAGGAGGAACTCATACGACGACGAGTTTCATCTTATTAATTTGGACCACACTTTTATTATAATTAAGAAATAATGTAACTGGAGGGTTTGAAAGATAGTAAAATTATCAGTTTAAAGTCCACAGGAATAAAAAAATTGTTAACATTTATATTCTTATTTATATACATTATTGTTTTATTTTCCTATTTTTTCCACAGGCGTGGAGTTAATGTATTTATTAATTTTTGGAATTTGATTTAAAAAATATTGTTGGATATGTCATACATGGTCTTAAAATGGGTGAGTTTTAAATTATTTTACAGCAGGCAGTTCCGTCTTAAATTTCTCACTTATTTATTTTGGTCCCTTCATAAACTTTTTTTCATTTATTTAAATGATAAAATTCACTATTTTTCTCTACATTTTCTCTTCCATCTCTCTCCCTACCTTTTCTTCTTCTCATCTCTCTATCTCTCTTTTTTTTTTTTTTTTTTTTTTTTTTTAGCAAGAAGCGACCCAATAGTCGTTACAATCAGGGAAAGAGTCTAAGGTTCTTCATCGAAATTCTCCATGTCTGTCCTGAGACATGGTAGAATGTCCCGCCCTTTGAGCCAACGAATGGACGGTTAAATTGATATCGCGAGATATATGTGTAAACTTGCACACTACAAATTCACTCTTAAACTTGATAATCCTTCGCGATAGATTTGCTTCTGGTCCCCTTGAGAATTCATTTATTTGACAAGTACACAAGGAAATGGCCTGAGTAGAGTCAGATTTAATTTCAATCTTATTGAAACCAGAATTTTTTGCCAACCGAAGTGCTTCTTTAATGGCCAAGAGTTCAGCTCCCAGTGGACTTCGTTGAGGGGGAATAACTTTTGAAAACGAGGTGGCCCTCTTTCCTTCATGATCAAACATTACACCTTCCATTCCATACTTAAGGCGTTCACAATTAAAAGCTCCATCCACTTCAAAAACACAATCCAAAACCTCTACAGACTCATGTTGTTTGTTCAAGTCGCCTCTTGTGTTCTTATGCTTGCCATTTCTTCCCTTAACAACATCTTGAAAATTAGAGAGGTATGCCAACATTTGCTTACCTATAGTAGTCTTAATTTGGCCCCTCATAGTCTGTTGATCATGAAGTACACGACATCGATCATGCCATACTCTCCATGCGACCATCAAGAGTTGTTCCATCTCGGTTTTGGTATGATGATCTTTGAAGGACCAAAGGAATTCCATAGTTTTCTGAGTATAATAATGCTTAAAAAAACCCCACCACCTGAATTCTTTCCAAATTTCCCTAATTGTTGGACAAAAGAAAATAGTATGCATGGTACTTGGCATAAAACTACCACAAAGCCCACATCTTGGGTCAACAGGAATGTGTCGATGAGCTAGATTTCCTTTTGCGGCTATGATATCAAGGCATAATTTCCAACCAAAGATACGCACTTTTGGTGGGATTTGAACATTCCAACGAAAATTCCACCATTTTCGTGAAAGCTCGTCACTAGAAGGACCTGTCATGGTCTGATTCTTTGAATGGAGTTGGTCGCATACCTTATAGCCCGACTTAATCGTATATATGCCCAACGGTGGAATTACCTTTGTGAAAAAATAAATAAAAGTTTATGACTAGACGGGAGAGTACTAGTTTCTATCTTTTAGATCTTAAATTAATACTCTTTTCGTCCCGAAATACCTTTCATAGGTAAGTGGACATTTTTTTTTTAAAGTCTCGGGTATTCGGTTCAAGGATCGACTGATCCCGGGGGACCAATCTCACCGTCCACTTGCGGGGGTCCGGTTTAAAGTCAGAGTTTTACGCTTTGTATGGACTGGCCTCATAAAAACTGTGTGCACCTTAGAGGATTCGAACTTGAGACCTAGAAAGAAACATACTCCTAAGTCTCAAGCCTATACCACTAGGCCAACATTTAACCCCAAGGAGTTGGCCTAGTGGTATAGGCTTGGGACTTAAGAGTATGCTCCTCTCTAGGTCTCAGGTTCGAATCCTCTAAGGTGCACACAATTTCTATGAGGTCAGTCCATACAGAGCGTAAAACTCTGGCTTTAAACGAGACTCCCGTAAGTGGACGGTGGGATCAGTCGGTCCTTGAACCGAATACCCGAGACTTAAAAAAAAAAGTGGTCATGCATTTTTAAAAAGTGTAATAATGAATAGAGTTTTAAGAGGTAATTCTGTAAACCTTTATATATAAAGTAAATAAATGAGTTGGATTGTGTGTATGAATGGGCCAAAAGTAATGACATTTTATGTAAATTTGTGAATATTATAAGGGTTGGATTTATAAAAAGATTTTCATTTAAGAATGTGAAAGATATTGTGGAATATCCAAAAAGAGAAAGTGTAAAAGATATTGTAGAACGGGGAGGTAGTATATTTTTTTCTTTTATAAATGAGTCAATATGAAGAGTTACTCAATTTTTAAGGGACGATTGGTTCAAAATCAGTTTGTGGGATGCTAATTCGAATGATCATGAGGTAATTGTGGTGGTTAATAAGAATAAAAAATGATCGGCTAATGAGACCCAACATAAATTAACCATTACCTCATTTTGAGTAACCATTCAAATTCGGCTCTTCATCAACTAACAATTACATTTTTATCGTCGTTTATTTCTAAATTAGAGTCAAATATAACAATGCAACCATTATTCTCATTGAATATTTTTGAATCAAAGTATCAAACCACCTCTTAAATTCCTATATTGACCGTATTGTGAAACCATGACTATTCAAAACTCTATCTATGAAAAAGGAGGTACTTGAAAGACCTAGGCCGGACCCATTCACTGAACTAGTGCGGGCGGGCCAATTGTTGCTGACCGAGGTTCAACTTATTCTAAATAAAACTTTTATAAAATTATACTCCTTAATACACTTTAAAGTAGAGCTGTCAAAACGGGCTAGGCCCGTTGGGTCGATCCGTCCCCGCCAATAAAAAAGGTGGGTTGGGTTGAGTAATTTAGGCCCGTTTAAAAAGCAGGTCAGTATGGACCAGACCGTATGGGTCGTGGGTTTTTGCGGGTTGGCCCGCGGGCTTTTAAAAAAAAATTATTTTTTAAGTTGAATTGTAATTAAAAATGTGATAAATAAAAATTTATGAATTCAATTCAACTTTAAATCAAGATTGAAAATCACACAAAATTAAGATTTGAGAATGAAAATACACCATTGTCGTCCATGTATTCACATGAGAGATATAATAATTAATGTAGATTTAAATCTTTTTTTTAACTTATTCTTTATAAGAGCATAATTATCATTAGTAGATTGAGAGAGAGTATGGTGAGACATGTATTCACAAATTAATATTTACTAATTATAGTTGAATTGATTTGTCAATTAATCTTTCATTGAATATTATATATATATATATATATATATATATATATATATATTGATTCCGCAATAAGGATTTAAACAATTTGAAAGTTTAAATTTTAGTTCGATTAATTTTTTAATTAAACAAAATAATATATATTTGAGGTACACTTTCTGATTATAAGAGATTAAAATTATTGACATCAATTGTGTGGGTTTAATCAAAGATTATTCCAAATTATTTGTACTTTATTTTAATTTTTTTTAGTAATTATATACATAATAATAAATGTAAAAAAGTAAAATATTAAAAAAGCCCGTGGACTAGCCCGCAATCCGCCATGGATTGGGTTGGGTTGAGTATTTTTCAGCCAGTCCCCGCCGTGGACCGGCCCGCCAAAACCCGTAAAATGACGGGTTGAAGTGGGTTGTGGACCGGCCCGCCCCGTTAGCCCGTTTTGACAGCTCTACTTTAAAGTATAAAACATACTCCAGCATATACTAATAACTAAGATTTCAATTGCAAAAATAACAGATTATATCCAACATTGTTATGAATTTGTTCTCATCTTGAAATTTTGATATCAATTTGGCATATTATCCTCTAATTTATACTGTTATCTTTTATCAATATATATACATATGAACTATTGTTATTTTTACTATACTGATAAATATGGAAAATATAGTACTATATGATTATTTTCTAAAGGAAAGGAAATTACCAATATTTACAAATATATCACCCTATGTTTTTAACAGATGTTTTTATTGGAGGAGAATAATTCAAATGTACAAATATTGTTAAGGGAAAACAAAGGGGAAGAAGAAGGTAGCTAATTAAGTTCTATGGCGGAAACTACTACTCTTGTCAAAGCAAGGAAGGAAGCTGTTCCAACACGATGATGCCTCCAAACAAAATGGGAGGAGAATCAGAATCCTAGGTTGATGCAGTAGTATGAGTATCTCCTCTGTTATTTAAATGGATATATTGCTTGCGGCCTTCCCACAAACGCCCATCCCACCTTCATTTTTGAATGATGTTTCTCCCTATCCATCCTTGTGCAAAATTACAACCACTTTAATTCCCCTACTACCACTTTGCATGCAAATACCATATACACACACATGCTACTATATACTATAACCTTCATTTTCACATACATATACATCTATCTATGGAGTATATTCTATGTGCAGTCAGATGAGACATAGATACATAGATAGATATCCACACACTATATCATATAGAATTCTACACTAGCAGCAATTCAGGCACTCCTCTGGTTGCAAAGCAAATCATCAACAAATTTTAGCAGAAATAAAATGCAAACATGGATGATGCAGCATGTTGGACTACTACATTATTCTACATCTCAACATACCATGATTTCAATTTAACATACAACTCGTGTAAACACCAATCAAATGCCACGCTACACATACATAAAACAACTAATCTTGCAAATGCCACAATCCTGTAGTATATCATTCATACAACACAGTAAGTAAATCACTTAGCTTATGTGCTGCTTTGGGCTCACCTTCTTATGCTGCTCGTCCCTTGAAACAGCTGCCCAATCCGAGCCTCAACATCCTCAACACTATACCTGATATACCTATCTGCATTCTTCCCAACATCTGGAGCACTCTGCAATCTTCCAACAAAACTGCGATAAGCCGGGATCAGAGTCCCTGAAACCGAAGCTCTCACCTCATCTCTCAACTGATCATCAAATATAACCCATGCAGTCTGAATCTTGCAGATCTCATCAAAGTATGAACTGAATGACCTCAGTTTTTCCTTCATATTCTTTGGTGTTTTATTAGGCGACGTCGAGTTACTATCCATCTTCAAAACACCCAAAACCTTACTCCACGAGCTTCTTTGGTAATTCACATGATACTGCCTCACTTTTGCTGCGTGTTTCCTAACCCAATCATCGCCTAAGAGCGTACCCAACTCATTATCTTTCACCTTCTGCACTATATACCGCCCGTTGTTCATCATAAATACAGAACACAAAGCAGAATCCTTATAAATCTTCGACTTAGCCTCCAAATTACTCTCCAACAACTCCATTATCCACGCCATTTGCACACCTAACGATGATGAGGACAAAGCCTGATCATCCCCTTTCCTATAATCATTGTTAGTCCCCGAGCTCTCTTCGAAAACCTGTTCCAAGGTTTCTCTCGCCCTACAAGCAGCTCGTAGATAATTCATCACATATCTAGTGATTGGATGCAATCTACCTCCCGCAACAGCATCCTTGGCGGGGTCTCTACGGATCAAATTCTCTAACTCCATAAATATCCCCCTAATAGCTTCTCCTAATCTCTTCCAAATAGTTAAGGCTTCATTTCTCAATGACACACAGTACTGATCGGAAAAGATCAATTCAAATTCAGGTATCAAGTCCCTTACCGTTTCGTAAACATCCAGCACCTTGAACAACCGCTCAGGAGCTCGGCTCCCTATCGCCACAGCATCGGCAAAGTTCAAGAGCTGAATTGTGGAACCTCTGCAAACCTCCATGAAAGAAAGGTCAGCGGCTGAAGAGAGGCCGTGAAATACTCGATCACATAAACGCCGTTCGCTCGGAAAAAGAATCCGCAGTGCAACATTCATGGCCTTCATCCATTTCTCAATTTCATCCTCGAGCTGAGTCCACTGCATTTTGTGTACATCATCGATGCTGAGCTTCTGCAAACCCAGCCTGGAAAAGCTCTCCTCCAAGAACTCCCTCCGACACGTGCTGTACGCGTGGGAGCACTCTTTCAGATACCCCGCCGCCACCATCCGCTTCGCGATCTCGTGCAAGTCGGCGATGGTTCCCGACGGAAGAGCGTCGATCACGATGTCGTAATCTGTAATCGGCTGCGCCACGGGAATGATATTCTCGTCATCATCAGCGAAATCGTTGTCGTCATCGTCGTCGGAGAAATCGGCATTGGCGTGAGTTGACTCGGTCCGAGTCAAGTCAAATGATTCGGCACCGCGTTCGACGAGGGTACGGAACTCGTCCTCCAATCGGAACATGGACTGCTGGAGCAAATCCTCGGCTCGGTCGAGACAAGCAGAGATTTTCTTATCGTCGGCTAACGGCGTCCAATCTCTGACAGCGGCGATCAATTGATCGACGGCCTGGATAAATTCAGCGGAATCGGCGATGTTTGCCCAAATTGGGTGGTCGGCGGTGATGAAACGGGAGATCTGACGGTCTAGGGAGTTTAGGGTTTGCTCGACGCCGTCGTCCGATAGTTTCTCGGTGAGTTTTTCGCGTAGTCTTCCGTCGAAGTTGGAGAAGATCTTGAGAATATCATCGGTCATGGTGTCGGTGTGGCCGAGAGTCTTGGCAATGTGGCGGGCAACGGCTATAAGCTTCTCCTCACCGTTTTCCGCCATTGTTGATGTGGATCGAGGTTTGTTAACCAATTATTGGTTAGGGTACCGATTATTGTGCCTTGGTTAGTGCCCAAGACCCAATCTCAACTCGGAAATCGAAATGGGGTACAAATGGGCATGAAATTTGATGGGCAAGTGCAGAAATTGAGATAGAGAAGAGATTGGGACACGACGGAAAGTGACGGAGACACGCGGTTTCTGTGACTCGGAGAGACTGAAATTGAATTGGTAAGAACTAAGAAGAAGTTCATAAATTACGTTTACACCCCCAAATTTATTATGATTCACAACTTGTGCCCTCAATTACTTGTTCATCGTGGTTTGTCGGAATCACACTTTCTAATTAAATGTCCTAATTAAAAAATACTTTGACATGACACTCACTAATTTTAGTTAGATTATAATTAAGCTAATTTAGTTTGTAATAATCTCTATAAGATTATTTGCAATCTGAAATAATA
Source organism: Galeopsis tetrahit (assembly GCA_963675135.1). Lineage (NCBI taxonomy): Eukaryota > Viridiplantae > Streptophyta > Magnoliopsida > Lamiales > Lamiaceae > Galeopsis > Galeopsis tetrahit. The sequence continues at coordinate 63,338,335 of OY776129.1, read as the reverse complement.
CACAAAATTAATATTTTAATAATCTTATTTTATTTTTAAAAATTTCTTTACACGTCGTTAAAAAACTAAAAGCATCTTTCACTTATTAATATTTAATAAGTGTGATCAAATCCAAATTTAATATGATTGGCCCATTCTAACAAAAATGTACTATTAATTTATTTTTTAATTTAAATGCATTAGATCACATGGGGTTGTCTCATCCCAAAAAATATCTTACGTTTAATACGTGGCGCTTTGCCTCTCATTACATAAAAAAAATACGTGGCGCTCGCCAAACTGCATGTAACTGGGTAAAGGTGTGAAGTAGGCAAATTGATTATATAGTGAAATTTAAGGATCAAAATAGTTGAAATTGTAATATAAGGGTTAAAATAATAGTTTGATAAGGTTATAGGGGTATGAAATTGAAAAGAAAAAGGGAAAGTGAAAAAAAGTAAAAGTAGAACATTGATTTGAGGGGGCAAAGCCAGCAGGCAGAGCGGTGCCCATTATAGTATTTCCTTTTTCTTTGTAAAACGGTTGAATTTATTATTCAATTACTGGAGTATGATTTATGATGAAAATTCATTTTTCAACAAAGTATTAGCTAAATGAATGTAACAATATTAATATTATCAAATACTATTAACATAAAATCAGATTCAGAGTCTTGCTTTAATTTCACTCAAAATACATTTTCTCGTTTCTGAAAATATATGTATTTCTCTACTTTTACAAGATCCAAGTAATTATGTTTCAGATATTATGTGTTAATATTTATATCTTGAAATATAGTATGTGTATAATGAAAGAAAGAAAGAAAAAATCATGCGGATTGCACTTTTTGTCCCCTTGTTAGCGAGAAAAAGGGATTTTTGGGGATGTAGCTCAAATGTGAAAAGAGCTAAAAAGAAAAAGGAAACAAATGCTTTTATTATTTAATTTCAACTTTAGAGTTTTTAGACTAGTCCCATGTAGAAAATACAAAATAATTAACTAAAGGTTTGACCCACCAAGGTAGGAATGAAAATACAAAATAACCAAAGGTTTGACCCACCACCAAGGTATGAATTTTTACTTTAACTTACATTAATTATATATATATATATAATTAATTAATTTAATTAAACATATTTTATGTATAAAGAATTGTGACAAAATCAAGATAGAAATTGATGCCTAAATGACAAAGTATGACACCTAAAAGTCAATAATTATCACTATCACTAAGAATGAACCAACTTCTTTATTACTCCCTATTTACCTCACGACTAAGTTGGTTGGAGCATTTGGAGAAATATGACATTATTAATTTAGAAAAAACAAACTAATCTAGAAGTTGTGGTCCAAGGGTATACATCTACAATCATTCATAGCTTCAACTTTATCCATTGGGAATATTTGATTTTATTAATTTTTACATTTATGGCAAATCTCTATTTCTTATAAGATTTCTATCTCTGTTGAGCTTTTCTATTTAAAGGAAAACGCTCTAAGGCAAGCATGTTTCTTTTTAAAAAAAAAATTAATCATGTATGGATGCATGTTATGTTATGCTATAGTCTTGAAGAATTAACCCAATATTCGTAAAGACTGGGCGTTTTGGGTGATTGTATATTTTATTTTTGAATGACATATGGGTGCTGCATGTTTTAGTTACTCTTTTTTTTTTAAATAAAAAATGTTCAATTAAACTGCAATAAATTTATTTAAAAAATTTAAAAAAACTCATATAATTTGTATAGTAATTTTATAGTTTACCGCGAGTTATATTAAATAAGGACTAAATTTATTAATTGCACATATTCAATTAATGATAATTTCAAAAAATGGAATTTGAGTACCAATTTTTTGTTAGTTTAGCGGGTTAGCCTCTTGTGTTGAATTATTCTTTATTGCAATTTGCAAAGTGTTTAACTCTTGTTGTGATGTGCTCTCCAATCAATGCTTCATCGTTTATTTATTTTCCCTAGAAAAATGTATATGTAAATATATATGTCAAAAATAAAATCGGTAAAACTTTAAAAATTGCAAAAATAATCACGCTTTTTTAGTTTTCTTTTACCTATATTGCATAAGTCTCGCCAAAAAAAAAAACACTTGTATAAATAGAGTTAGAATTTTCCACTTTTTTTTTTGTTAAGTTATGATGATGATAGCAAGTTTTTTGAATTCATTAGGTAGTAGAGTATTCATTAACTAAATTTGAAGGGATTGACTTTATTATACAAATAACTTATTAATTCAGAATTGGTTTCTGATTGGAGGGAGCCCAATCCTCCACCACCCTCCATGTGGTGAACAAGTTATGTACTGAATTTTAAAATCATTAAAACTTGTTTGAGTCTATAATAAATTAAATAAGGTGGCAAATTTATTCTAGTGTGTACTTTAAGATAACTAATCCTGTGCATCTCATTTTGCCCAATAAAATCTAGAAAAGTTTACATTATTTTTTATATATTGTCACACTTGGGCCAAACCGGTTTATATCTTCGATCAAAAGATTATCAAAGTCCAACTTGTACATGACATAGGAATTATTCCCTCCCACTGATGTATAACTTGTTGGACAATTGAACTTGCCAAATGAAAATGTTGGGCTTGACCCATTTAATATTTATGGAGAGTTTGATTAAATTAAAATGTTAACCCTACATTTTTTAGCTAAATTTTGTGTGGACCCCACCCCTTGATTTTGGGTGTTTTTGAATTGGTCATGTAGTGACTAGTGAGTTACACAAGCTTCGTGATGATATATAACGTTTGGAAAAACAGGTTTCTGCATGTGAATGATCAATTGCTCAAAGTAAGAGAGACTCTCAACTCCAAGTAATTATGTACTTATGATCTCTCCCAATTGCATTAACATATGGAAAATCATTGCTACGAAAAAAAGTTCAAGTGCCTGTATGGTAGCATACGTTAACACGCGATAGTTGGGTTAACATGGTTAATCGGTTGTTTGGTTCTAAACTTGTGGGCCTGCGTTAGTTAAGCGGCTCGTTCATAATCACTATTCCTCTACACGGGAGTTAACTGGCCAAATTGGTGTGTTGGGTCATCGCATATGAATAGTTTCTCGGGCATGTGCCTTCAATTACGTTTTTACCCTTTAGGTATTTAAGGCCCAAATCAGTCTACACATGTCATTTGCCCTAAAAAAAATTCTCTCTTCCGCAGCAGTGCGATTCGGATGCCATTCGTGGTTGTTCTTTGTCTCTTCCATCTTCAATGCTTGAGGTTAGACTTGTTTTCGTTCTTCGTCTCTTGCATCTTCATTAGACATGCGCAACGGTTAGAAACCGCCGGTTACGGTTTTCGAAAATCGGTAACCGTAACCGAACCGTCGGTTTGCCGGTTACGGTTACGGTTTTTAACCGCCGGTTTGCCGGTTTGCTTTTTTTTTATTTTTTATTTTTTAAATATTATCTCCGTTTTTGTTCATTTTTTATTCATTTTAACTCGTTTTTTAGAAAATACATTACTAGAATTGAATAAAAATTATATAAATTAAATTTATACATTAAAAATAGAAGAATTGTGTATTAAAATTTTTTTTTTTTTTTTAAAACCGGCAAACCGTCGGTTTGCGGTTTGTCAAAATGTCAAACCGTAACCGAACCGCCATTTTACGGTTCGGTTTTTAAACCGTAACCGGCGGTTTGCCAAACCGGCGGTTTTGCCGGTTGGCCGGTTTCCCGGTTACAGTTTGAACATGTCTAATCTTCATTACTTCATCGAAAGCCTCCCTTTCGTAATATTGTTTCGAAATTAGGGTTCAACACGCAGTAAAAATTATGCTCCAGTAAATATAACTAGATCTGATTATACGCCAAATGGGATCTGTGAACTGCTCCAGTCCGCATACGAACCAGAAAATCGATAAGATATAGTGGCTGAGATGCTGAAATTAGGGATCCTATTTTCGATTTCATTTACGGTTAAAAAAAGGATATATTCTCCCAACAATCAAAATTTTGGCGCATACCTAAGCAACGACTGTGAGCGCAATAAACACTGATGCATCATACTGATTCAATTCCACAATCAAATACGTCGCACAATTATTACTGGATACGGTTTCTACAGTGAAAAATAGAACTGGTATAAGGCATATAATGGAGAGGGCTAAAAATGGCATTTCATTTAATGGAAGAGGACAATTTGGCAATTTTATTTATGAACAGTAGTATCATCTTTCCTAGCTATGCCAAAGCAAAATTAACAACCAAACAACGTAATATATCATAAACGGGGCCGAAGATAAAAATGAGAAATTAACTGGGCTCAAGGGTAGTTATCTAAACTGGGCCACCAAACGCGTCCCAAATGAATTGTTTTTTGTCGCTTTAGAAAGCAGTGCAATTGAGCGTTGTATTTTGGAAGCTCATTATTTTTTAAGTCCCGAAGCATGGTACACAAACAAATTGAACTTAATGACTAAGTGATTTGTTACTACCTCGTCAAGGATTTTAATCTGAAATATTGTGTTTTTCTTTCTCTCAATGCACACTAGTCTTGATATAATTTTGTAGTTTCATGCGAACTAAGTCTCTGAATAGTGTGCATACTTCAAGTAGTTTGTATAACACACTCGGATGCTTTGAGTTTTCATTTCTAATTTGTTTGTTTAGGTTCAGAACTTGGGTTTTGATTATTACTATTGTTAATAGGAACATGATTGAGGTTTTATGATTTTAGGGTAAAATTGAGGACGACTATAAAATGATAAATATGTCCTCGTTTAATTTGGGGGAGATGATTTATTCCATGAAAAAAAATGAGAGAATTAATTAAGGTAAACTAAAAATTAAAAAGAGATGTGTGGGATTGGGATAGGGGGTAAAATAGGAAAGAAATAAGTTTAAAAAATAAGTTTAATTTCACCAAAACAATCCTCCACAACACTGTTCAAACCTAACAATAAGTATAACTAATCAATCAATCACTTCAACATAAAAAAAAAAAAAAATTAAAAACAGTATATATATACTTCATATTATTATTTTATATTAAAATTAGAATTTTTTTTCTCTTTATTACTAAACAACATAAAATTTTCATTAATAAAACACTTTAACAACAAAATTATACTCGTATCTTATAAGTCTGTTAAAATAATTTATAAGATGACACAGGTTATAAAATGTTTAAAGGTAAAGAAGTGGTAACATTTATATAAATGTGATGATTATTATGAATCATTTCTTGTTTTTAATTTGAATACGGAGGTGATGTTTATTATGGATCATTAACATCATAATAGAAATGGAGAAGAAGTTCAAAATTTTGAAAATTTACAGTGTCTTCTATTAGTCAGAAGCATAATAGAAAAGAAGAAAAAAAGTTAAAAAATAGAAGATTTACAAATGTCTTCTATGGCCTCTCTTTTGCATATTTGCTAGTCTCCTCCACCACTTTACTCCACTCATTTCCAATTTTCTCACTATATGCAACCTGTAATGAGAGATTCATTACCATAAATGCATAAGAAACTTAAAATCACTTAAATTTATTTATGACTTCTAAAATGAATATGAATTGAATTGCGTTTACAAATACTTTTTGGTCGACCAACTTTGATATGATCTATATGCAACTAATGCAAGTAATTAGATCATCACAAATTTCTGAAATGGAATGTAGTATTTAGACATCAAAAACAGCAAACGATATTAGTAGTTATTATTCAGGAAACTGTAGAAGTACCTGATTAATAACAAATCCTTTCAACATTTTGACAAAGTCTATCTTTCTTTCTTCATCGAGTCTTTGTATTTCACTCTTGTTATTTTCCTGCAATCACAAAATGAATTTCATATCAACAAATATTGAGACATAAATATAATACAAAAAGGTCAAGTACAATTCACTGATATGATTTCCACATTGTTAGCATCAAGAGAATCTCAATCCTGTTAAATCATATGAAAAAAAGACTAGATAAATGAATGGTTCTATTAAAATTTCAATTTGTTAAGATCAGTTTGTTACTTTGTTTGCTAGATGCACCAATCCAGACACAACAAATCAAGGCAATATATTCTCTCTGATTAAATTCTTTAGAAGCTGAACAACAATTCACCATGACCTTGCTCTTTTCAACTGAACTAAAAAGATATCACAATAAGGGTTAAATTAAATAATGTATCCCAATGTTCATTCAAATCAATTGTAATGATGCACCAAAACCAAATCAATAAAACAAAATGTTTGACCTTTAACAAACAAAATTTTGAATTCGAACCAAGCAATCAAGCATAAAATAGAAAACAACTCAAAGTTCTGACAATAGTCATTATTCAACAACAAATGATTGTGCTGTAAAAAAAAAAATTATAAACAACAATTATGCAACCATAAAAGACTTTGAATTGCAACTGAGTCTTTGTAATTGAACGATGAGATGTAAAATCTAAAAATCATTACTGAATAACATTCACTACCTCAGAACCCACTTTCTTGTATTTAGAATACAGGCAATAATTAATAATTCATCACTTTTTTCATGATAAATTAGTTAGATCAACTACTAGCATTCATTTTAGTATTATTTAATATGACAGGAGAACCTTTGCACTGCAACTAGAAAGTGTTCCTTGTATTTCTAATCTTGGAAATAAGAGAAAACACGCAAAATGCACATCGGTCAATATGTACAGAGGAGTATTGATCCATGTAGTAACTAGATCTTAGGAAGCCTTCGAAATTCTCACACAAAGCTTTCTATCGTTCTTAATAGATCTTAATTACTTGATATAACATGAAGACATATGGCTCAAGGGCAAGCACTCTCGTGAGTCGTGAAACACCCCAATCAGCACTTCCGGTCTCAGAGATGTAATAGCAACATTAGTGTCAGGATTTACCATTTTTGCAATATCGTCCCATCCTACAGAATCACCTTAAACATCTAATGATTTCTCAATTTTTTACATAAAATTATGATCTGATTTATCGGAGAGGCAAAGGAGTAAAAATGTGATGACCTTTGTCCGTTTAAACAAACACGATCTCTAGGCCAACAACAAATGCATCAGAACATACAGAAGATGACTCCATGTTATACCTGGAAAAATGTTCCACGTGTAGTAACAGTGAAACTGACTCAATAGTTTTGATATCAAACGTTAAACACAGAGAATGGTAATAGACATGATTAAATTGGATATGATGCTACAAATGTCACATAAAGAGCCTGTGATTGGACAAATAGATAAACAAAGACTGAACAATTAAGTTACCAAAAGCACACACACTAAGGCCATGTTTGGTTTGGGATTGACCAATCCGGATTTGGATTGGCCATTCCCAATTCAATCCCTCCCAATCCAAATACCAATCCACCCCTATAATGCATCTACACACTTATTTTTATACAATCACATCACCATTTTTTCAATCTCATTATCTCTCCTACTTTTATTTCACACACTCATTCTCTCTCCTATTATTTTTCTACCCACTAATAAAATATTACAACATCACTTTTGATTTCACATAAAACTACATCCACCCTTACTTTTCAATCTTTATCCAAACACAATTTAAACATAATTACTATTCATGGATTACCCCAATCCACTTTTTTCAATCTCAATCCAATCCACCACAATCTCTAACCAAACACCACCTAAGTTTCATACTGAAGACGAGTGATATTTTTGAGGCATCAACATATTTACAAGAAAAGACCAAAAGAAAGACATACACTGGTAACGTAAGAACCAAATGGAAAATTCAAGCAAAAAGACTAGGAAATATATGGTTGGTAACCCCAAACAGAAAAAGTAAAACCAAAACTTGAATAAGTGTCCTTGTGAAAGTTCAAAAAGAATTTGGTCTTGAAACAGTCTGCTAGTTCATACCTTGATCCTTTCATATTCTCTGATTGCACAACTCTTAGCATCCTCTGTGACCCTAATGGCATCTTTGAGGTCCTCTAACTTACGGACCCTTGATTTATCACCGCCAAAAATTTTGGAGGTTGCAGCTTCGAGTTTATCAGCCCTCGAATGCAAGGAAGATATTTCAGATATAAGAGTTTGCACTGTCAATAAAGCACTAGAACGATCAGAGAATGCACTGTGTACAGCTAACATCATCCCCATATGTTCATGCAAGGAATCCTGCAATACAGATTTAGGATTCAGAAAAATTAAACTACAATACATGTATGGAAGAATATTCAAAGATAAATCAAGTTTGGGTAATGATGCCAATAGCTAACTCCACTCTATAACTTAATTTGATTTTCCCATTTATCTACTCCATTTGTTAGAGATTTAGAAGGTTGAAAATTAGCAAATAAAAAGAACCAAAAACCCTTAAAAACATATGGAAGCCAACGGAGAAAATCATAGTCTTGTCAACTAATCACCATAACAAGAATGCAACACTTACAAAATGCTTCACGGTCTGTGCATTTAATTCTCGATACAATCTGCTTGCTTTAACAGCTGCAGTAGCCACATTTTTCATGTCAGCAGACCTCACTCTTTGAGCATTCATCGTTGCCTGCTCATTCTCAAATTTTGTCAACTTGATAAAAGCTAGCCCTAATTCTCCCATTATCTCACCCATATCTTGTTGTGCTTTCACCAGGGATTCTGCCTAGAAGTTCAAAATACAAAAACAAAGAGAAATGAAATCATAATGTCGCATTCAAAGCTAAAAATCTATTGAGAATAAAGTGCAACCTTGTCAAAAGAACATCACACATTAATAAAACTGGAAACAGAGCTTCGAATGTTCTAAACCTGTTTTGATGCATTCGTGAGCTGCTGCTCAAGATCCCACATCCTCTCCTTTTTCTCCAAGAACTCCTTATCCTCCTCCTCCACGGACGGCCTCGAATTACCCCAATCATTCACAACAGATTGCTTCAATTCCTTAAGGAACCTTAGGATATCCCTCCCACCCTTAGCTGAGTGCACCACATCTTGCGGCTCAATCACACTGTTAGCCTCCCCCAAGAGCTGCTTCGGAAGCCTCACAGCCCCATCAAGCATTCTAGATGCTACATCAATGCTCGTGGGAAGTGGCATTCTCCCATTCACAGTCAAAAACACCCTCAACTCGTCGCTTTTCTTGATTACAGGATGCCTTGCAAGCCTTCTCAAGTACTTCTCCAGCTCAACTCTCCTCTGCTCCACAAAGTCCTGCTTCTGCATCACCTGACTCTCCACTAAACTTTTATCTGGCCGTGGCGGAATGAAGAAACCCCTGTAACTTTCACTCAATCGATCCGAAAGAGTAACCACATCTTTAAATCGCCTCCGTACACCAAAATCCGACCCTCCATAGTCTGAAATATCCGTACTCGTGGTGATCAGATAACTAATGTAAGTATTGCCGCCCGGAACAATCGAATTGGAAGACTCAACCTCCTTCTGCGGATTCGAAACGCTAATTCTCAGATACTCTGAGGTGGAAGACTGAGATCCAGGCGAGGAAACCGTCACCTCGCCGGCGATCTCTCCGTTTCCGTTATTTTCAGAGAACCTGTCGTGGAAGGGGCTGAACATGACGTCAGCATATGAAGGCGAGTCGATAGATGGACTGTGAGGGGGAAAGAGAAGGGGATCGGAAACTGTGGGGGTGGATGAGATCGCCGGCGGTGAGCGAAGGGGGTGCTCAGGCGAGGTGGGGGAGGAGAGGGTAGTCATGGCGCTGCGGTAATTGGAATAGGATTTGGAGGTGGAAACTTCGCCATTTGAGGGATTGAGGTCGTGGTCGTCGAGGGTTAGGGTTTGCATTTGATCTGAAGTGGAAAGGGGGTGCAAAAATTGTTGAGCTTCTTCTTCTTCTCCATGGGCTTTACCTCGTTCAGAATCCATCATTTTTGTCTGAGTTTGCAATTTTGGTTAGGATCAAGGAGAAGTAGTGCAGTAGAAAACCATTAACGGAGAAGAGAGGTGTTCAGTAATGAACTTTTGTCTTACTCATGCGTGGTTCCTACTTCCTAAACCATTCTACAGTAGTTTCTATTTGAAAAATATTCTTTTGTTAAATTTTATGATTCGACTTTGATAATAAATCGAAAATTATCCTTCTGCTAAATTTTATGATTCGGAATTTTGATAATTTTATCCAAATTGAGAAATATTCATTTGTTATATTTTATGATTTGAGATTGATATTAGTATATCCAATCTAATAATCCATTACAAATAACACATGAACCATTTACTATATTCAATCCAATAACACATGACCCATTTACTATATTAATTTAACACATACATTTTTTTATGGACCTTTATTTTACTTCAATTAATTTTTTTTAAATTTTATCATTAAAAAATAATACTTCATTAATTTTTTTTATTTTACTCAATTGATATTTATATTTATCTTTTTAATATTATTTTTCTTCTTGTTTATCATTTGTGTTTCAAATGATAATTTTTTTAACGTACTTTCTTTTTATGTCATAAATAATTATTCTAAAATTTTAAAGTCTAATAAGAAAATTTTAAAAATAATATTAATTTTTTTTAAGTATTAAACATTATAATAATAATTTGTTTTAAAAAAATAAAACTCTCACCTCTCTTAGGCAAGTGTTCAATTTTATTGGTACTATTTTACTTTAATTAATTGGTGTATAATTTTCACCTTATCCTTTTAAAATTTTACTTCATTCGTTACAAATTTCACTTCGTTTTTAAATTGTTTAATTATTTTTTTCATTTGAACTTTCATTTTTTAATCACTTTATTTTATTTTTTTATGAATATAATTTTTAGTTTATAAGTGTTATGATAACCGTTGATAAGTATTATGATATATTATTAGTTAATATACAGTACTGTACATATTAGTTCATATACAGTATAATATTAGTTTATATTGGTACATGTTTTAATTTTTTTCGAGTTTCGAGTTCACATACTTTATGGTAATAGTTCAAATATAGTATAGTATTAGTTCAGATATTGTATAATATTAGTTCACATACTCTATGGTACTAGTTCAAATATAGTATAGTATAAATTCAAATATTGTATAGTATTAGTTCATATATTTAATATTCTGTAATATTTTTATACCCACATTAATCTCTAATACTATACAATATATTAACTAGTACTATACCATAGGCGTACTAATACTATATCGTATTTAAACTAATATTTATATTTAACAAAAAATACATAACTTAACACATTTATAATTCCAGGCATACCATGCAAATTAATACATCAATATTAAAAAAATGATATTAACTAACTAGTAAGAAGAACAAAAGTGAGAATGAATCACACTGAACACACAATTCAATTAATAGATACAATCACACTCAATAAACATGTGAATGCATCAACATGACGATGACCCAAAAAAAAAAAAAAAAACTGATGCAATATTATGCTGATTTCTTCCCTAATTCTCAACTCATTTAAGTTTCTAAATATAAATTTTATTTTTCAATTAGATTATATTATTAATTAGTTTTAAAAAATAATCTACAACCTTAAAAAACTTGTAACAAACCGATATCATTTTAGAAATAATGAATACATAACAAAATAATCTTAGTTATTATAAATCAGATTAAAGCTAGAAAGTGAGCATGTCATATTCATACATTTATACCCAAATTAGAAAAAAATTGAATTTTTTTAGTTTAGTTTTTTTTTCAATTTTTTTTGTATTTTATTTCTAAATTTTGGTCATTTTAAAAAAAAAAAAAACTGAAAATTTTATTTTTGAGTTTCATATTTTTTAAATATTCGTTATGTTTTTATATTTATTTTTTAAAAGTTAAAAAAATAGAATAATATTTGACTTCGTGGTGATTCATTGGTGAATCGATAGTCGGTGTATAATTATAATTTTAATGAGTTGTATTTTAATTTAATTGATAAAATGGTAATATAGTATTTTACATGTATTTTTCTTTTAAAAAATTTGAGGGTGAAATTAATAAAAAAGAAGGTAAATAACTAATAACCCATGTAAAAAATTGGATTTAGTTACATGTATGTAACTTGTACACATAAGTGACTAAAAGAAGGGAGTGCCTAAAAAAAAGGGGAGTGTGGATTTATTAAAAAAAGAGGGTAAATAGCCAGTTACATACATGTAACTGGTACACATAAGCAATTGTCATTTTATCGAACTTCAGTGTGATGGTTTTTAAATCGGAATATTTAAAGTCAATATTAATACATTGTGTATTTAAATAATAACTAAAAACACCTTAAATACACCAGTACATCAATAATATTTGTACAATTTTTAAAAGAAATACAATATATTATTAATCTTGACTTCTGCGACCCAATATTCATATTATAAATTGTCATCGAGTTATCTTCAAAGTTTAAAAAAAAAAAAATATATATATATATATATATACAATTTAAAATGCACTTTATTTTAATGCAATAATAAAAAAAATATATATATATATATATACACAATTTAAAATGCACTTTATTTTATTGCATTGCATTAATTCTACATCATAACATTTACTCTCAGCATCTCGTAATAGATTTTATTGTTACATGATCACATCTAATAAAAAATTATAATAATAAGTAGAGTTTTAAAAGTTAATTTTGTAAATTTTTATGTATAATTATTAGAGCTGGTAATTCGGGTCGTTCGACCCAGCCAATTTCAACGGGTTAAGTGACGTTCATGTGTTAGGTCGGACCGGTCCATGAATTGGTCGTGGTCGGGCCTATAAAATTGGAATTCAGTCTAGCCCATCTGGACTAGCGGGTCAGTCCATCCCATTACATAATTTTATTTTATTTTAAATTATTGCAAAAATTATATACTAACTAGTAACTGTGCATAATTTATAAACGACTATAGCCACGATAGCATCAATGTACACGACAAGTCCCACCCAATGAGATAAAAAAAATTCTAGCAAAAATTATGCTCGGTATATATTAATTTTATTATGTATTGGTCACATACTCACATATATTTTTTATTTGTACATTAATAATAGTATTAATTTTACATAATTCATAAACGGCTATAACCAATATAACAACTTCAAATAGAATTATAAATAATTCATAAGTTCAAATTTCAAAGTTCAAATAAAATTAAAAACACAATAATATTTAAGTATATAGTACTTTACTAATTTTAGTTGTTTATTTGCCTGAAAAAATTGATCGGGCCAAACGGGCCACCCATGGGTCATTAGGCCAAAATCAACATAGCCCATTAGACCCATCGGATCAGGCCAAATAGGTCTGGTTCTATATGGGCCTATAATTTTAGAGTCCAGTACATACTGACCTTCGGGTTGGTCGGACCCAAATTATCGGCTCTAATAATTGTATAGTAAAGAAATTGGTTGACTTATATATATGTGTGGATCTAAAAACATGTAAAGCTGAAATATTGTGAGAATATGGTTTATAAAGGGTGTTCAATGGTAAAGTGTAAAAGCTATTGTAAAATGTCCTGAGAAAAAAAGTGTAAAAGTTAATGTGGATCTGATGAAGTATTTGCAATTTGCATTACAATATAATGATATAAGCAAAACCACAGTCCTTATTGTTGGGGTCAAACAATCTCATATGAAAAAGCATTAAAGGATCACAGGGGTATAAAGGGGGGCTGGTATCTCCATTAGTGTGAGACCTTTTGGGTATGTTTGTTTTGGGATTATGTAGAACGGGGGAAATTCTGGATGAGGAAATCTGATGAATAGTAATTGTGTGTGTTTGTTTTGGGATTTTGAGTAGGATGAGATGTAACTTTATGTCAAATCAAATTGTGTAAGAGTGGTTGGATGGGATGTAATATTAGGATGTTATAGTAAGGTGTATATGTATTTTTAGGGATGAGTGTAGTTGGATGGGGAAATCCGGATGTGAAATCCCGAAGTAGAACAAGGACGTGGAACGTTACGTCCCACGTCCGGACGGGTGAGTCCCAAAACAAACATGCCCTTTGGGAAAACTTAAAAGCAAAGCGTGAGGGTTTGATCAGCCCAAAACGGACAATATTATACAAAGTGGAATACGTAGGGTCCTCCCGAAAACCCAACAAGTAGCGCCGTCTATGGGAATCAGAGCCATGATCTTGGATGAATGTGATGTGGAGGAGTCTCAAGTGTCAAACGATAAAAAGACGGAACGACTAACCCTTGGAGAAACGACAAAGTGAGTTCCTGTGTGGACTAAACATGATAACCTAGATAAAGCGGGTCGTTTGAGGGGATGTTCGGTGGTCTTTGTTTGAAAGGGAAGATTGTTGTGGTTATCAATTCTCTATAATTTATCGTGGCATTTTTTCTTAGGTTGGTTGGGTGTCCTTTGGATGCTAAGCTTGCAATTGGTTTGTTGATCATTCGACATGCATGTTGTATGGGCAGGATTGAGCTCGTTTGTAACTGGAGCCAGACTCTATTATGGCGATTTACATCTTTCGATAAGAGTTGTTTATTGTAACTTGATATTTATAGGGATTGTGGAGCAGACTTATGCACTTGATTAACCGCTTGACCGCGAGATTCACTTGTACTTATAGAAAAGTAAACCAAACAATGAGCATGGTTGCTAAGAGATATGACATGGAGACTCGGAAAAGGCATTGTCCATATTTTATTTCTTTACATTTATGTATATTGATATGAACTTTGAGTATTTTTATTTCAATATGTCTTTTGTCAGAGGAGTTTACATTTTTAGATTTTATCCATAAGAAGTTGTGATTTATAAAAACGGGGTAATGTACTTATGTGAGTCGTGCTTGTAATATTCAAATTCAATTAATCATGTGTTGTATTTGTAACTTGATAATTTTTTATTGTAACATTCATGTTGTATATTTAATGAATGAATTTTTATTTTTAAAATAAAATGAAATAATTATCAATTTATGTACACATTTAATATCTTATTTTTTTTAAATAAGCTAAATACGAGCAATAAATAATTATACAAAAATACAAATTATAGTAGTAGTTTTGAACCACACTACTGGTTTAAAAACCAAACAATTTAATTTCGATTTCTATTTTTTACGAATCGTAACCGTCGATTTCGAATTAATAACTGTTGCACATGTCTACTTACATTCGTTCACTCTACTGATTGCCATATCATGAACTAAATAAATCAATGTTCCTCCCACATGACCACATCCTACATAAGATCTTGTACTTGTATTGTTATTTTGTATTGATCTTATAATTTTTTTTTTTAAAAAGTAAAAATATAAAATTTCAAAACCTAAAAAAATAAAATATGAAATTATTATTTTATTGAATTTTGAATACGCCCCATATATCACGTCATGTTGTTGATAATCAGTACTAGTATTAAAATCAACTAGACTGTAATTAAAATCTCCATTTGTTAAATAAATAATTATTTATGCATTTTTTTCATGGAGTTACCACAAATAACCCCAAACATAAACCCCCCACAACCCAGCCTCCACTCCACACGCACAGCGTATAGCCCGGCGACGCCACACTCCGCCTTTGTTAGGTTAAGCTTTTTTCCTTGCTCTGTTCACACATAACCTCGTTCCAGTCCTCACAATCCAGAGAAAATTCTCAATTGTATTATCTGAAAAAAAGAGAGAGTAGAAAGCTTGATTCGTAGAGTGTTCCAAGAATGGCTTCCAAATTCGGGTTAGCGGGTGGCATACCGGAACGGCGGGTCCGACCCATATGGGACGCCGTTGACTCTCGCCAGTTTAAGAACGCCCTCAAGCTCTCTACAACGCTTTTATCCAAATATCCGAACTCTCCTTACGCCCTGGTGAGCCTCCCGAGTCCCATTGTTGTGTGTGTGTGTGTTTTTCTGGCTTGGTAGATAAAACAAGAGTTTGGATGCATCGTTTTAATTGTTATTAACGATGGTGCAGGCGCTGAAGGCTCTGATATTGGAAAGGATGGGCAAGAATGAGGAAGCGCTATCTGTTTGTTTAAATGCCAAAGAGATTTTATGCAGCGATAACTCCAATGTTTATGTGGACGATCTCACTCTGAGCACTTTACAGATTGTTTTCCAGCGGCTTGATCACTGTAAGTGCTCATTCCTCTTCTATTATTTAGTTAATTTGTGTGGGTTTTGTTCTTAGATGAATCTACATTGATTATGACAGTGGATATGGCAACGAGTTGTTATGAGCATGCTTGTACAAAATATCCCAACAATTTGGAATTAATGATGGGCTTGTTCAACTGTTATGTGCGAGAATATTCATTTGTCAAGCAGCAGCAGGTTTGCGTGATGCTTGTAGCCTTTGCAGTATAATTAATGCCTAAATTGAATTTTTACAATTCACTTGTATGTAACCTTTTGTAGATTGCTATTAAAATGTACAAGACTGCTGGTGAAGAAAGGTTCTTACTTTGGGCGGTTTGCAGTATTCAGTTGCAGGTTTGGCTTCTTGCTTTTGACCTTCGTATATATAGTCTGTCCCTTTTTTGTGAAGATTTGATCTTTGAGTTGTGCTCGAGGAAAGGATTCTGTTAAAACTTATGAGAACTAATAATAAATGTTGGCAAGAGGCTAATAAGTTACATCAGGAATTCAGCATATTTTATGTTTGTTTAATTATTCTTTGTTTTGAGGCTTCTATTTTTTAAAAACCAGGGTCTGATTTACTAGACTTATAAAGTAGTGTATTTCGTGTCTAGAAAGTCTAGGGGAACAGATTGGAAATTGGTATTAAAATTAAAATTCAGAAAGAAGTTAAATTTGCTGCATATTGCACAGTGGAGAATCACCGACTGATAAGTGATAACAATTTGTTGAAACTTCATATGGTGGGGATTTATATATCAACACTGCAGGCTGCAGCTATCTGTTCCTTGTCTTTTTTCAGTTCATCAGTTGAAATAGTAAAAATGACCTAGATACCAAATAATTTCCTCTTTTACCTTGAAGGTGATATACGTAACAATTTCATATATTATTTAGAATATTTTTTGTCAAACCTAGACCATATTATTTACAATACTATGAGTTGGCAACATTGTCCCTTTGACCAATTCAATTGCTCTACAAAACATTTTCAAACAGATTAGTGGCATGATTAACCACAAATTCAACATGTGAACGTATCTATTCTTGTTTGAATGTAATTAACACAGTTTGAAGTAATGAATAGTATTTGTAAAATATTTCTGGGCCCTCACATATTATTATGAGCATGAGGCATGCACAAAATTGGTCTGATTAGTCCATCCACACCCAATGTTTCAAGTTATTTGATGGACACTGAATTTCCTAAAAAATGATGCCACATTTTTTCATCTGAATTCTGACGGTCACGTGAATTTTAGTCCTTTTTGCAAACTGTATAACATTGTCATGATAGTTAATCAGTTCAACTGTTTGCTATTTATGTTTTCTTATTTTTGGTGTTTCTACACTGACAAAGGTTTGCTGCGGCAATGGAGGAGAGAAGCTTTTCCTCTTAGCTGAAGGCTTGCTCAAGAAACATATAGCTTCCCATGGTTTGCATGAGCCTGAAGGTGCTTTCTTTTCTTCCGACTCTTTACTGTATGTATCTGAATGAGATGAGTTTCATATGTTTGTGGGATTGTTTAGCTATTAAAAATCTGTTGCCCTATGCAGCTCTTAGTGTTTATGTCTCTCTGTTGGAGCAACAACTCAAGTATGCTGATGCATTAGAGATTCTTTCTGGAAATTTAGGATCCCTTATGATGATTGAAGTAGACAAACTACGTTTACAGGTACTTTGTAGAATATTCTCTTGAAGCAATGCATCTCATAGCTGCATCATTTGCTGTCAATTATTTTTGGTCGATTGTAAAAAATGGCTATTCAACTTAAGGCACTCGTTCGTTGCCCTGGTTAAGTAATTTGCAGCTACTTTGTAGAATATTCTCTTGAAGCAATGCATCTCATAGCTGCATCATTTGCTGTCAATTATTTTTGGTCGATTGTAAAAAATGGCTATTCAACTTAAGGCACTCGTTCGTTGCCCTGGTTAAGTAATTTGCAGCTTGTAAATCAAACACGAATTAAAGATTAAATGGAACTTTAGAAATAATAAAGTAATCAACTGAAGTTATGGTGAGGCTGGTACTAAATTGGGCCTTAAGACCAGAATTTGTTTGTACTAGAACTTATAGGTTTTTATGGTTCATTGGTTTATTATTGCTAAAGTTCTATATATTGATTTAACATTTTAGATTATGGAAACTACAATATCATTGTGCATGATCTATTGATTGCTTTGGCTGGAATACTATCTCTATTGTTGCCTCTGTCTGCAGTTATGTTAAAAAACTAATTCTGCATTTCTTCTGATTTTTGTCATATTTACAAGATTTTTCTTGCTTATTGTATTTCTTAATGAGTGTCTGTTATGCACGTAATGTATTGCTAATTTGCTAGCAAACGTTACATTTATTGATAATGGCTTTGATTTTCTCTGTTAATTTGGTGTAATTGCTGTAAAATCTGCTTAGCAGTAGAATTGCGGCTGTAATTCACGCTAGTCGTAAACTAACTCCAGGAAAGTTTTGAACACAAGATTCTATTTAATACATTTTGTTAGGTCACTGTTATTGGTTGGATTGTGCTTGAATTCTGTTTCTTCATTAAGTATGATCCACATGTTCATTATTTACTTGTTTGACTTTGTTGCCATTTCCTATGTTTAAGCTCCACCTATACAGACCTTCTGTGTCTCACTCTTTGGATATGTGTCTAAATTCCCCCTTTTTGTTGTTGTTGCAAATAGCTCCAAATAATGTGAATTAATTTGTTGAAATGTACTTGTTATCTAACAAGAATGGATTCTTTGGTTTGCCATTTTTGTTATTCTCCTATATTGTTGGTTCTATATCTCCAATTCTGCTGTCTCTGGTAGTCTCTGTTTGTCTTTATTTAAGATTGTTATGGTAACTTTAAGTTGACAGGGAAGGCTTCTTGCTAGGGCAGGAGACTATGTTGCTGCAGCTGATGTGTTTCAGAAAGTCTTAGAACTATGGTATGCTTATATGTTTAATGTTGCAAGTCAGTTTTGTTGTCTATATATATTTAAGATTGTCTATTTCAATTTAATGTTTTGTTGTCTATATATATATTTTGAGTCTACATCTTTCAAATATTACATTTAGGCAGCATACTTTGAGCTTTTATTTATTGAAAGAAATAACTTTAAGATTTTCATGTAATTTTTTTCAGTAAAGCCAAGGGACACAACAATTGAGTTAAACTTATCTTTGCCTTTTAAAAAGTGAATTTGTAGAAATTCTTTCCTTACTTTTCATTTCTCCTGTTCTTATTATGCTGCTTAATTGAAATAGCAGGTGAAGATGAAATGTATATGTTTGAAAAAGGATTGTACATAGATAACTTCCTCCTCATCTTATCTTAACAGCATTCTTCAAACTTTGTTGCTGTCTGTTCATTTTTTTGTCCATTTCCTAGTACTTTTTTATGATATTAAAATTGAAGATGGTGTTTTTTTAAGACTATATATCAGTCCTGGAAAATGATCTTAATGATCTAATACTAAAAATAAATCTACTTTTCTTTGGCCACGTTCCTCCATTAACCTCTATTGAGATTCAGGTAGTTCCATATTCTTTTATACTCCAACAAAAGCTTGATTTTTAACTACTGTAGACTTGTGAATCCTGGTAACAAACTTTTCAGATCCTTGTTTTTTGTGTTGTGATGGTGTAACTGGTTTTAAGATTGTAGTAGTCTTTCACTTGGGCATTATGCAAACTCAAAGCCAATTATTGTCAAATCCTCTTCACATGAAGAAGAATATGTAATATTGTGCTAACAATTAAAGTTTTTTCTCCTGTCATTTTGCAAACCCATATTTTACATTGTCTTTACCGTTTGCTTTCTTTTTTGCCTGTAGTCCAGATGACTGGGAGTGTTTCCTGCAATTCCTTGGCTGTCTGCTGGAGGATGATAGTGCCTTGGTCAAAGATACTAATCAAGTTCACACACAAATATCCTTTGACTGCAAAAATTTGCGTATAACCGAGGAACAAGTAAATTCTTGAAGATCCCCTTTTGAAGTATGTCATCTAATGACTACGATTCTACACTATTTGACTTGTTTAAAATCTCTATGCAGTTTGATTCACGTATGTCAAAAGCTGTGGGCTTTGTACAGAAATTAATGGATGCCAGTAATAATTCTGAAAGATGTCCATACTTGGCACATCTAGAAATTGAGAGACAGAAGCTTTTGTTTGGGAAAGGTGATGCTGAGAAGTTGGTTGAGCATCTGATGCAGTATTTTATTAGGTATATCATAACACAATGCACTATTTTACCAGGAATGTTTTAAGCTCCTTTGTTGGTTACATCCTTTCCCTATGTTTGTTTTTAGATTATAGGGGGGGGGGGGGGGGGTGGAATCCCAGACTTTGAAATCTTAGTATTTGAAAATCCTGATGAATAGTTAAAATGTATGTTTGTCATAGTTTTGAAAGGCGCTTGCCTTAGGCGCACCTCTTGTCCTTTTTTCCTAAACAACATTTTATGATCCTATAACCACATTCCACACATAAAACCACACAATACTACCAAAAAGTCCATAAATAAACATTAGAGCATAATACAAACATGAAATTAATACTAAAGAGTCTAAATTAGTGAAGATAGACTTTACTCGCTCACACACAAAAACAATAAAAAACAACAATTACGAACTTAAATTTTCATTAGTCTAGTTTACTAGTCCTCATTCTCATCGAAATCAAAGCCCTCCTCCTCCTCATCAAATTGCTCATCATCATTAATGTACAAGTACAACATGCTAGTAGCAACACCTGTATAATAACATGGAGAAATTCTAAAATTAGGCAGTGATGCAAAAATTAAAAAAAACAAATATGCAGTGATGCGTAACATGCAAAATAAAACACTAATAAACATGCAAAAAATAAAATCTGAGCAGCTGGTAAATATAAACTGAACAGGAAAAAACAAAGAAAAATAGAGAAATACCAAAAAATCAGAGGAAAAAAAAACTTATCGGCAAGGGGAGGCAGCGCTGGGCTGGAGGCGCCGCGACGTGTGCGGTGCGGCGCTGCGGTGGAGGATGGGGCATGCTGCTGCTGGAACTTGGAAGTGGGAGAGTTTTTCTAAAACCCTAGTTTTTGTGTTTGACCTAATTAATGTATTCAATTATTTATTTCCCCCTCTTATCCTAAAAAAATGTGTGTGGCAGACTTAAAACGTATTTTAAAAAAATAACTTAAAGCCTGTTTTTTTTGGTCAAATAGCAGTGACCAAGAGGCGCGCCTCTGATCCTGCGCCTCAAAAAAGTCCAAGGTGCATTACCCATAGCTTCATGCACCTAGCGCCTTAGGCACGCCTGTTTCAAAACTATGATGTTTGTTTTGAGATTTATAGGGTACGATGGTGGAAAAGTTGATTGATGTTGTATTATTATTTTATTGTGAGTGTATTGAGAGAATGAAAAGGTAGGTGATGTGAGTCTATTGGGAGAACACAAGGAGGGTGGTGGTAGGTGATAAAGTAGAGTTTGATTTATAGGATTTCAAAATTCTTACTTTGAGTCCTCAGTCCTGAAACAAACATGGGTTTGGAATCGCAAAGGCCAAAGTCCGGTTGGGCTATTCGTGAAGCAAACACACCCTCTGATGTAGAGGATTTTGAAAGGATTTCAAAATCTAGATAAATAATAATGATGTGTGTTTGTTTTGAGATTTAAATAGGGTAGGATTTAACTTCGTGTCAAATAAATGTGTAAGATTGTGTGATGTTGTATTATTATATTATTGTTGATTGCTAATTGTAATGGTAATGATTATGTAATATTTATCGTGTTTTGTTGGAAGTTGTAAAAGTGAGAGTAAAAGGTGTGAGAAGTGATAAATAAAATAAGAGTGGAATAAAAAAAACCATATTTGCATTAATAAGCCATTGAAGAGAGAGTAGTGTAGAGAAAATGGTGTTTTTATAGTGTTTTATAGGTATTGTAGGGGTGGATATATTAGGTTTTAAAAAACCGGATTCTAAAATCCCAAAGTAGAACCAATTTTGGATTTTGAAATATATGGTGTTCAAATCCCAAACCAAACATACCCTTTGGCTCTGGTGTTCATATTGAGACTTCAGTATCTGAGAAGAGCCTGTCTTCTGTAAATTATTATATTCATGGGCCATGACATGGCTCAAACCCACACCTAATTGAGTTAACAGAAATCATCTACATTTTACCAAAATTACAGAATGGCAAGACACAAGAATAACTGAGGGCTTTAGATGTCTTTTGATGACCAGCACATTGAACATTGATGTTTATATAAGAAGATATATTGAAACTTCCACACTTGTCTTTTACTCTTTTTCTGTAATAATCATACTCTTGAATGCTCGATTCTCTGTGAATAGGTTTGGTCACTTGGCTTGTTTCACTTCAGACGTTGAAACGTTTCTTCAAGTTCTTGATAATAATAAGAGGAGTGAGTTTTTGAAGAAACTCTCGAAGGAATATGAAGTAAGCACGAGCATGCCAACTAAAGCTCTTGGGCAGTCCATAACTGTATTCAAAGTCCAGAACTTAATTGGTGATGTATTTGCTCTACCCGTGGACGGTATGCCTCATGCCAATTAATTTGATAAATCTATTTGTTCAGTAGTTTGTTTTGTCAGGCTTGTAGTTCTTTTTACCAATTTTATCATAGTGGCATATGTTTTATCTAGCAAGAGATAATATTCTTTTACACCTTTGCACATTGTTGGACTTTTCTTTATGTGGATCATGTAATGACTTTAAGCACTTTAATGGAAATTAAATATTTGTTTTGTGTTTATTGACAATTTGACAGAGCTCGAGGATATAGCTGTACGGATGACAGAAATGTTTTGTAAGAATCTCCCTCTGTCAAAAGATCTGGATGCACAGGAAAGTATGCATGGTGAGGAGCTTTTGTCGATGGCATGCAATATTTTGGTTCAGGTATTAGTTTACTAATCGTATTCATTTTCTTATTTTTGCTACAGATGTTATCTGTTGGAAATTTGTAATGCATATGGGACTGATATAACTAGCTGGAGATTTATGGTTTTTGTATTGAGAACTTGATATCGAATGGTTGTCTATTGGCGCTAACTATATTTTGTCTTGATTTGTTTGTTTAGAGAGAACTTTGCCCAAATTGCTTAAATCTTGATCCCCTTATTTGGTTCTTGCTATAAATTGTCCCCTAAAATTCGGCACAATATCAATGAAGCTAATACTCTTAATGTATTATGTGCTCTCTGGAGAAGTCGGAGTCCAATGGGTCTGTCCTGAATCGGTCATTGAGTTGCTTCACTGCAACCTTGGAGTGCCCATTAATAGAAAAGGAAAAGTCCTGTGGAGTATCGTGGTGGCTGTCTTATTATGGTCTATTTGGCTAGAAAGAAATAAGAGAATTTTTGAGGATATTAGTGAATCCATAAATGAGATTTGGGAAAAGATTAAACACAGAGTAGCATTATGGGCAGTGAGTCATAATGTCTTCAAGGGTATATCCTTATCAGATCGTGCTAGGGATTGGCGTTATGGCTTGTAGACTGTGAGATTTAAGTCAGAGTCGTTATGAGGGTCTATAATTCTGAATTCATATAGGGACAGTGTCTATATCTGCACAATATGATGTACACAATAGGGATCTCTCGTCCCTAACGTTCTTTAGCAATAAAATTATTGTTTCTTATAAAAAAAATGTATTATGTGCTCTCTCTTAGTGTTTTGTTTCAGTTTGCCATATTTGTAGCTTCTCTAAATTTTGTGCTGTTTCAATTGCAATCCTTTTATACTCGTGGATAAGCTTTTCTGGCGCACAAGGGATCTTGGCTATTTGGTGGAGTCAGTTATTATTCTGGAGTTTGGTTTGGCTGTTCGAAGGTCAGAGATTTAATTTTGCTGATTTATGTTCACAATTCTTGCCTGCCACTCATTAATCTATTAGCAAACATGATTGGTCGCAGAATTACTTGGAAGGAAAAAAATTATTAGTCTTGTTATGGTGGTAAAAACGATAATAAGCTACTAAAAATAATAAAGTTCAAGTGGCAATTGACATTTTTCAGGATCTGGGTAAGAAGCAATTGGACAGTAAAGATAAAGCCTTTTAATAATAAACTCTGGTAAATCAAAAGATTATGAAGGACAATTTACAAGAATTCGTACAGACATTTGAAAACTGTGCATAATATGCATTTTACAGTTCAACGCATTTATTCAATTCTAACACTGAATTACTTTGGGTATTTTGGCAGATATGTGTCACAGTATAAGATTTTATTGGTGCATCTTTATTCTTATTGGAGTTCCCTTCCATTAGCGTACGAACGGTATGCCAATACTTCCGCATAAACAAATCTACTCCTTCTCTCTAGTTTTAATTCAATACTTGCTTGTTACTCCCTCTGTTCCCATTTAACTGTCGTTCTAGAGAAAAAAATTGTTTCAAAATATCCGTTGCTTTTGATTTTCCAAGATATTATTTTCCCAACATTGCCGTTTTCTTAATTTTTGTGATATGTCTCATTTAATGAGATTCAAGAATCTATGTAAAACACCCAAAAGGGTATATTAGTCATTATGCAAATAATATTAGGAATTAATTGACTTTCTTAATCTATGTGAAACACCCAAAAGCGACAGTTAAATTGGAACACATGGAGTACTATATAGTTTACGTTGTTGCCGGGGATCCATTTAAAAATCTCTATTGAGTTTATTATTTTGCCGGGGATCCTGGCTCTGAGTTTCTTTCTCCCATGTAGTTATAAATCCTTGGACGTGAAGAATATTCTGCTGGAGACAGTATCTCACAACATTTTACCCCAGATGTTAGCATCTCCTCTGTGGCCAGATTCAAATAGTCTTTTGAGGGAGTATTTGAAATTCATGGATGACCACTTCCGAGAATCAGCAGATCTTACCTTCCTTGCATATCGCCATAGGAACTACTCAAAAGTAAGTTGGAAGCTCTGAAATATATATTTAAACATTTAGTATATTCCTTGTTGTTTCACTGTTCTTTGAGCATGATAATGCTTAAGGCGGATGCAGATGGCCTTGGGCTCTCTTTTCCAATGGCAAAAAAGAAAGATTAGCAACACCCTTAAGTTTCCATTTGTGATATATAAAATTTCACATAATAAACAAATTAAGAGGAGATCTTGAGCTTTGCTTCGCATGGTTTCAATTGTTAGATGACATAAGCATTTCTGAACTGTTTAAATTTACTTTTCTATTTGTTTTATCCCCATAATTTGGATACTAGGCCAGGGACATCGTTTCATTTTCTGGGAGCCCCACTTCCAACATAAGAGCATAACCCTGTCCTCTTAGTATTTTATTTGTAGGGATAAGACACAAATAAACCCCTCAATAATATCCTCAGGTTCAAGTAAGCCCCTCAATTATATTTTGGTCCAATCACACTCATAAGTGTGAATTAGGGTAACAGTCTAAAAAATCGAGTCATTTTTACTTAGAATTTTTAGCAATTTGATTGTTCAATGGCTACTGTAATGCTCAAGGGAGCTGAAAATCTCACTCTCATTAGAGGGGTTTCCCCAAATTTCAAAGGGTTGGGTTTCCTTGGCTCAGATTTTCATGGCAAGAATCTCCCCAAATTAACTTTGATTTCTTGTGGCAAGATCATCAGCCAAATCCACGATAATCTCAGTTTCGGGCCTGGTATCAAAACCCCTTCTTCAACATTCAATATTAAATCCCTCCAGTGCTCACACCTCACTATACTGAAACAGCCTTCTTTTATCAATCCTCTGCTTCCACAGCTTGTAAAGTTCGTTCAAACATTCCCTTAGTGGCATCAAAGCAGCTTTGTCAAATTGTTCCCTGTCAAAAGCATGACGGGTTGTTCGAGCGCGTTCTCAACAAGCCTGTTTGTTCCGGATTGAAAAGTTTTGAGTGCCTATTTGTTCCGTATTGAAAGTTTTAAAGTGTGTGATTGGCAAAAATATATTTGAGGGGGCTTATAGTTATTCGAACCTGTATGTAGTTGAAGGGTTTAGTTGTATCTTTTCCCTATTTGGCCTGCCTTCATGTGCATAAGATTTCAGTTAAATTGTCACGGGAATTACCAAAATACCTGCTGCACTGCTGTTTAGATAGAGCATTGCCTTGAGTGCAATTCACAAAGATATTTGATTGAAGTTTCTCAATAGCTCCATTGGCTGGCACATGACATATTTTTAGTTTATGGAAGTTGAAATTTAAATTACTGGAATTGCAGGCCCTGCTTAATACCGAACTTTGTGAAGGCTGTATGCAGATATTGGGCACTATCATAATATTCTTTAGAGACAGATGTTATCATGTTCTTATGTTAGGTCTGTCACCTATTAAAGAAAGGATGATTGCTAGATAACGAAATATATTGGTAATTTGGTATGAAGAGCAACTTAATGACGTATTAGTTGGTAAAGAAGGTATGCAATGTGATCATGTGGGTGATAGTTGTTCAACATGCAAGAAAATAATTTAGAGCTTCTCTCCCATGGAAAACAGTAACTAAATCTAAAGCACCTTGGTTACTTAGACAATATGCTTTCGGTCATGTTATTGTTTTCTGATTGTGAGTTAACTCTTCTTGATAATGCAATAACTAATATGCAATAACTGAATTTAGTTATTCTTTGACCAAAAGTTTAAGCTATGTGCAAGCTTTAAGTAATTACCTTCTTTACTGTCTTCAGGTAATTGAATTTGTTCAATTTAAGGAAAAATTACAACGTTCCAGCCAATATTTAATGGCGAAGATTGAATTACCCATTTTACAGCTAAAGCAGAGCTCAGATAATATTGATGAAGAGCAGGTATGCTGTGCTCTGTGCTTTTCCACTTCTTATTGACAATATTATATAACTCATATATTTTAGATTAATTATTTTCTGAAATGAACTTCTCAGTCCATCCTGGAGAGCTTGAGATGTGGAACTCACTTTATTGAGCTCTCAAATGAGATTGAAAGCAAGTCATTGTCCTTTAATGGAGACTTGAGTTTACGACCTTGGTGGACGCCAACTTATGATAAAAATTATCTCTTAGGTTAGTGTGCTCCATTATTGCATCATTATAAGACATTTGTTGCCAAAAGGTCCGAGGATCCTGGCTATATTTCCTTAATACATTATGGCCTGTCTTGTGGTTTGTTCATCATAGTTGATTTTCATATATTATGTCATCTAATGACAATTTCTCAATACTCCCAGGACCCTTTGAAGGACCGTCATATTGCCCCAAACAAAACATGGTATGGACACATACACACACACACACATTCTTGTGTTGAGAGTTGCAATTACATATTCATTGTGAAAGGCTGAATATTAACATGAGAATATATGTTTTATTGAAATAAGGGATAATAAAAAAAACTACCATTGAGGTTTGACCTATTTAAAAATTAAAATCCCCTATAAAGTTTCCAAATTACTTGAGCCTCCCGTAAGGTACCTTCTTTTTTCAGATTGCACCAATTGGGTGTTGGGGTGGTGGTGGGTTGTACTTTTATGATACAAACTTCAAGGGAGTGTTTGTAATCTTAAAACATAAATGAGTTATTTCTGCAAATATGCCAAGTCATTGTTCTAATTTTTGCATTTTACTCTAGAAATAATGATATCTTATACACGTAGTAAGGTAATTTGTTAATTAGCTTTTGGTTGAATCCATAGTACATACACTAAACTTGCCATTTTATAGTATTTCTAGATGGCCAATTTGGTCAAGTTGGCAGAGATTCAGCAACGTTCTGAAGTTGTAGAGAACTAAATTTCCTTCACTTTGGTCAACTATGTTTTATCATGCTAAAAGCTATTTTCATCATAGGTTTGGAGTTTGATGGTAGTCTTGTCCTCTAATTTCCTATACTCAATATTTTTTTTTTACCAATATTGGGAGTTGGTGAAGTTTTATTGGATTTGGGATCCTGGACATGATTTGAAATTTCTCATGTTTGGTTCCATCTTTCAATAATACTTTTTGGAACACTGATCCAACAAATGGAAGAGACCTTAAATTTGTGACTTGACCAAGCACTATGGAGAAATTTGATCCGTATAACCAATCCCACGCAGTGGGATAAACTCTTAGCTGTTGTTCCTATAGCCCTAATATTTTCCAACCAAAATAATGTAGAAGAATTAGCCCGTCAGCAAGGTGGGCCTGTCAGTAGCTATCTAATTTATAACATTTGCTTTGTTTTTCTGTTTCTTTTTTCTCTCTTCAATTTGATCTTTCTTTTAGTTGATAATAAAATATGGTTCTGTTCCCAAAACTACGCAACTTGTAATATGTGTATACATCACTTGCAGCATAATCTGATCAAGCAATCTGAAGCCAATGTTCTGAAAACAGTAGAAAAGAGATCCCTTCTTCCAAGGATGATCTATTTATCAGTAAATTCTGCTTCAGCGTCCGTGAAGGAAAATATTGAAGCAAATGGGTCGATAGCTGATACAAAATTCTCATTGGACCTTAAAATCTTACTTGAGCGTTATGCTAAGATCTTGGAGTTTCCCTTACATGATGCTGTAGAACTGGTCTTTGGGGTATCGAGTGGCCAGAAGCCTTTAGAGGTGTGTTATTTTACATTTAGCAGTTTTTCAATTATTATGAACTTCTCATCCTAAGACTGCTTAGTCATGCATGTCAATGATACATTGATACATAGAGAGGCAAATAATGGTATACACCAGTTGCAACTGGTGTGTATTTTTAAAAGGTACTGTATTAGTTACTTCACTGAAAATTATTTGTTTGTTTAGTAGTATTCGTTATTTTATTAAAAAAATATTAGTTTCTTTATTAAACAGTATTAGTTGTGCACCACCCAAGTGTTACTCTCATATAATAAAGACAAAAACATTTGCGCATCAATTGCACCACATACAATTTTGACTCATTTTAAAATTTTAATGGGTTATAGGATCCCAAAAAATAAAAAAAAGGAATGAAGAGTATTAGTTTGTATGATGAACAACGTTAGTACTTTTCGGTATACAAACTATTCTGGATCCCTCACTATACAATGAGTCAATGACGGATCTGTTTGTACTTGTTTTTCCTATATTGGGATGTCTAATTTTGTTGGAAGGCACGTTTTCCCTAATGATTGTACCCTTGTGCAGGCACTGAGTTTGGATATCACTGATTGGATGAATTTTGCTGTTTTCTTGAATGCCTGGAATCTAACATCTCATGAGATTGGGTTTCCAAATGGAGTCAATTCTGACCGTAATACTTGGATTCTCGTTAACACTTTACTGAGGAAATATGTCCTGGAAACAATTAAATCTGCAGGCCCCATAATCTCCTCTCCAGGGAATAATATTCTTTTAATAGTGCAGATGGTAACAGAACCCTTAGCTTGGCATTCCCTAATTATCCAATCTTGTATTCGGTCTTTGGTCCCTTCTGGAAAGAAGAAGAAGAAAGGTGGGCCCGTAGAGCACTCAAATTCTCAGCTATCACATGACATTCGGAATTCAATCCAGTCTCTCTGTGAAACGATAGAAGTTGTTGCCAAATGGTTGAAAGAACAACTTAGGACAGCTATTGATGAAAAGTTCGAAACTGCTTATTCTTCTGTTCAGAGAAATGGGACGCAAAATGGACCTGGGAAAGTTTTCAAAGTTCTAGAATCTTCCGTTACTGTGATGAAGGATGCTGATGTTGGTGATCGGATTCTCGAGGCATTACAGTCTTGGAGTCCTGCTGATGCTGTGAGGATGATTGTTGTGGGGCAAGACAGGTTGCTATCACAGTTTCTTACGATTTGTGAATCGAAAATCAAATTGTTGGAGTCACTTAGGCGTCAGTTGTAGCTCTAAATTCATGACTTTGTTGAGCGAGTTGAAATGTTACTTTGAGGTGATGACTTCGATTTAGGGATATTGCTGTGGATTTGGTGCCTGCAGGCTGCAACAGCTGTTTTGGTATTGTGCTACAATTTTTGTAGTTTGCTTGATTTATTTTAGGTCCTTTTACTTTTATTCATTATGACTGTTGTGTAACATTCATTGCATTTTCAGTGTACCATTGGTTTTCTTGTTATATGTTGTAAATCGGAATAAGATGGTGTTTTTGAATTGGTGAACCATTGGTCTATATACGTTTTGGATTTTTTTTGTTCATAGTGATAATATTCGGAATGAAATATCGATTTTGAAAAGAGAATTACTACGTTAACTGAATTTGGGAAATGTAGTGTGTTTATTTTAGATTGGTGGTTGTCTAACTCATTGACCAATAAAATAGCAGTTGGGGCCAAACTAACTCCTTTCATCTCATTACAATTGAGTGCTTTGACATATAGTACGAATTAAATTATAAACTCATACTGTATGTAATAAAGCTCACAGGCTTCATAATGTGCAAATTCGTAAATTTATACTGTCAAGTTTAAGTTTGGATTCGATTATTATAAGGAGTCTCATTAAGCGATATTTCATAAATCTTTTACAAATCCTAATAATGATGTTATCTAAATAATATCGACTTTTTAAAGTAATTTTCCATAATGTTATCTTGAGGATTATTAGGAATCTAAAGCAAATGTTTACTTTATTTCGAGTTAAAGACCCACTGTTTTTAAAATATTTGGAGTGATGTTTACTTTGAGTAGGGTTGTAAATAAATCGAATACTGCAGTATTCGATTCGATTCGTGAAAATATTTGAATATTTGTATTCGTTTAATTTTCGAATAATAAATTTGATTCGGTATTCGATTCGATTGATTATTCGATACTATTCGATTCGAGTATTCGATTCGAATTTTTAAAACATATTTTAAAAATTATTCTGAAATTGATTCGTATTCGATATTATTCGATTCAATTTGAAACTATTCGATTCGAAAATTTATGGATACATTTTTTAAAATAATAATTTCAATAATATTATAGGACATGAGAGAAATATAAATTTAAAAATATATTTATGTATATATATTATAAATATAATTGAATACTTACGAATATCGAATCGAATATCATAATTTTGTATTTGTATTCGTTTATTAATCGAATCAAAAAAAATATTTGTATTCGAATTCGAATTATATAATTTCGAATACGAATATCAAAATTCGAATACGAATACCGAATCGAGCAAAATTATTCGATTCATTTACAACTCTAACTCTGAGTTTAAGTAACTTTTGAAAATTGAGTTTTGAAATTTAAATATTTTTTAAATTGTAATGCAATGAATAATAATATGCGTTTCTTTTAAAGAAATATACAAAAATAAATAATGTTGTGTTATTGATTAATTTATGTGAATTATGATTTAAATATATTAAAATTGAAGATAAGAGTTGATTGTATTGAAAATTGTAATAATAGATTTCAAATTTCAAAATTAAGATAAGTATAGAATCTTAAAAAATAAAGCCAGGGTTTTAAAACTATAAGTTCACCATAGGGAAATTTTCTGTTTAACTTTCCCCCTTAAATCTATTTTACTACTATTGACGGGAAACTTTAAGACGAGAGAAGATAATTAGTATAATTTTTAGATTAAAGTAGTTCTTTTATTTATATTTATATTTAATGTTTATATACAGAAAATTTCAAGTGAAAACAAAAAAATTCAAGTAATTGTCAAAAGTTCAATGAAACTTCACCTAATAAGGTTGACAAGATAATGAGTAGTCCCATAACCAAATAAATTAAAACTCTGCTTTTTTATTATTTTTTTGGTAAACCCCGGGTTAGAAGAGAACAATTTACTCGGTTCAATTCTAAACTCTCATTTAAATTTAAAGTTGGTAAACAACAAGCAACGGTGATAAGTTCGATGTCAATAAAATAAAAACTTAACTATATGTAAAATACTTAACTCGATTTGGTATAATATTTATGCCAAATTCAAATTATATATGTTTGACAATATACATTGAAGCTGGTTTTTCAAGTGTATTAATCCTTTTGGTAATATTCAGTAGCATCGTTTTTTTTTTTTTGTTACCAAACAAAGATGGCATGCAAATTATATAAGTCAAATAAAAAGAGAAAACAAAATAATCTTCACCTGAACACGCCCTATAATTCAACCTTAATTTTTCTTTGCTGCAAAAAATCCTCTCGTTCACACAATAAATTCAACGTCATAAGGCTAAACATAGAAGTGTGTCAATTTTATTAATTTCTTAATATGTAAACTAATATATGTTTTAGGTAACACAGCTGCTATCTTCAGAGTGGTCTATTTAATCTGCTTGTGTGTTTCAACGTTTGGCTAACTAACTCTTTTTCACTCTACTTAATCAACTAATTATATACTCCATGTTTCTATGTTTAGTAAAGGAAATGACAGACCAACTACGTTATGTTTTCACTCTATTTCGGGTCGGGTTAAAACCAATTGGTATTACTCCTAATTTATTAGATCATGGATCATGGCCAACTTAGTATGCAAGTACACTACATTGTATAATGTAGGACATATGTAGTACATGCTCACTAAAACCTTATAAATACTTGATTCATAATAGTTACATCTATTCCACATCAAAAAATAGATAATTAGACTTTGTCTGCAACTCATCTCTGCACATTTTTTTCATTATCATTTTCTTCACTCTCATCTGTTTTCTTAAGTTATAAAATTGAGTTTTAAAAATAAGAACGACAAACAATTTCAAGCCCACCTAGCTGATCCGAGGCAGGTAACGGGTTTTCAAGAATCCACGCGTAAACTGCCTCCTACATATATATATGCATGCTTACACATTTTATATGTTATTTAAATAAAATGTAAAATTTGAGGAGTATTTAGTACATCAACATCATTTTTTTGTATATATCTAATGTTCAAATTGAAAACCAAAAAATGATTTTTTTTAGCCGGACGAGCCCTAAATAGGTTGAAATCAGTTCTAAACCCGCCTCGTTTCCTTTCCTATGTAACAAAAACTGGTAGGTCACTAAATTTTTGGGGCATTCAGGACAGGGAAGGTGATCTGCATCCAAATTCCCAACCCACACATGACACATCCCACTTAAAAGGAAGCACTTTATAAATCTAGTGGATGCACCAAATCTCCATTATAGTTGGACTATTTTTTTGGTGTTACCTTTGAATACTAATCCCATCTGCAAGGATACCACATCTTCATTGTCTTTGTTGAAATTATTTAAAAATTAAGTTAACTATTATTTAATCCCTTCTCATTTTAGTATATATAGATACCCCATGAACCTTAAACTCAGACATTCCCATTCAAGTTCACTATCAAAAAAAGTAAAATGAAGGCTAAATTTAGCTGCATGAGGCCATCTTTCTTCTTTCTATTAGTCTTGCTCTCTTTCACAAATGCAGAAACTCACTTCCATGACTTCACCGTATGAATTCGAGTCTGATACTTTTTCCTTTTCTTTTAGTTCGTTTTAATTAACATGACGATCATCTGTCACAGGTTCAACAATCGTCGGTGAATAGGTTGTGCACAAGTCGCGACATAATCACTGTAAACGGACAGTTTCCAGGGCCAACTATAACTGCAAGAAACGGCGATTCTCTAGTCATCCGAGTCACCAACAAGGCTCGTTACAACATTTCCCTCCACTGGTAACTAAAATACATCAAATTTTCGACTACATTTTAAAGTTACATGAAAAACAGAACATTTGGTTTTTAATTATTTGTTGGATTATTATCCTATTAGGCATGGAATACGCCAAATGAGAACGCCATGGGCTGATGGACCAGAATACGTAACACAATGCCCCATTAGGCCAGGCGGGACCTACACGTATCGTTACAAGCTCGAAAACCAAGAGGGTACATTGTGGTGGCATGCTCATAGCCGATGGCTCAGAGCCACCGTCTATGGAGCACTCATCATCCTTCCAAAATCCGGCGCTTCGTTTCCCTTCTCGTCTCCCAAAATAGATGTCCCCATCATTCTTGGTAAACATTACTATGTGGATTTGGATTTCAAGAGAGTCCAATGCAAAATCTCAACTCTACACAAATGGTTGGAATTTTGCATTGAACCTCATGTACTAAATGTAGTTGTGATGCCATACTGTAGTTGTATTTTTCAGGAGAATGGTGGAATCAAAATATCATCGACGTTATCGGTCAGGCGCTCTTCTCCGGAGCTGCTCCAAATGTTTCGGATGCCTACACGATTAACGGTCAACCAGGCGATCTCTACAAATGCTCTACCCAAGGTTTAAACTTATGAACAAGTTTCAGGGCAAATTTATTTATATATTGTAGTTTTGAAATGAAATATTGGAAATGTAGTAAAATTGCAACTAGCTATTATTTTAAAAAGTACCTAAAGAGTTTTATTAAAGAAAAGAAAAAAAATATGTATATTAAAGAAAAGAAAAAAATATATAAGTATATACATAGGCGTGCCAGACCCGCTTATGTCAGAGATTGTCGGGCCTGCTGAGAGTGACAAGACAACATAGAGCATTGACAAAACCTAGTAAATTTGTCTTCTTGTAAAAGCGCACCTATGTCAGTCCATGTCAGCGGTCCTTCCCAATTATGCTCCAATAATAAAACCCATCCCTCCCCTTTCATTACTCATTTATCCACTCCCTCTTACATTTTCATCTACTCCCTTCAAATGTCTCATCTAAAATTTGGAATTTAAATTTATTTATATTATACTAATTTTCTTGATAATTTGTATGTAGGTACAACAAAAATATCAGTGAACTCAGGGGACACAGTGCTTCTCAGAGTCATCAATGCTGCACTCAATCAACAACTATTTTTCACAGTTGCAAACCACAAGCTGACCGTAGTCGGAGTAGACGCCGCCTACAACAAGCCCTTTACGACCCGAGTCATCATGCTCGGGCCGGGCCAAACTACAAACGTCCTCCTCACAGCGGACCAGTCCCCGGCCCGTTACTACATGGCTGCACGAGCTTACGCCTCGCCAAGAAACACCCCCTTCGACAACACAACCACCACCGCCATTCTCGAGTACAACACGGCCCGAACGCAATCATCGGGCCCTCGACTACCTCAACTCCCGGCCTTCAACGACACGGCCACAGTCACCGCATTCAACACCCAACTCAAGGGCATTCCGTCCATAGCCAAAGTTTCAACCAAGGTTGATGAAAACTTATTCATCACAGTCGGATTAGGCCTGGTGAAGTGCAATCCCGGGCCTCGTTGCCAGGGCCCGAATAACACGCGTTTCGCGGCGAGTATGAACAATGTGTCTCTTATCCTGCCAAGAAAGACGTCACTGATGCAAGCCTATTACAACAACATACCCGGGATTTACACGACTGATTTCCCTGGTACGCCACCCGTGGAATTCGATTACACGGGCAACGTAAGCAGGGGATTATGGCAACCGAATTCTGGTACTAAAATGTATAAGCTTAAGTACGGATCAAACGTGCAGATAGTGTTGCAAGATACAGCTATAGTGACTACAGAGGATCATCCGATCCATCTTCATGGGTACCATTTTTTTGTTGTGGGTCAAGGGTTTGGAAACTACAACCCGAAATCCGACCCGGGTAAGTTCAATGTGGTTGACCCGCCGGTGAGAAACACAATCGACGTGCCCGTTGGTGGGTGGGCTGTGATCCGTTTCGTGGCGGATAATCCAGGTAATTGAAATTTTTATACTACTAGTTAGTCCACCAATTTTATATATTTGAAGAGAATTTAATTAATGAATATTGTTATTACAGGAGTTTGGTTGTTCCATTGTCACATAGATTCACATCTGACGTGGGGATTGGGAATGTCGTTTTTGGTTGAAAATGGAAAAGGGAAATCACAGTCCGTTGAACCACCTCCGGCTGATCTGCCTCAATGCTGACCAATTTTCATTTTCACTTTACATTTTTCTTCATCTTCTTGCTTTGCTCTGTTTCAACTCTTGTTACAACCAGGCTTATATAAGTTTGTTTTTCATTTTAATTCCCTAGAATGTGAAATGTGAACGTCTATATTCATGGACGTGATTGAATTTTAAATGATGACAAGTTATTTTTAAGCTACCCTATTTAGTAGTACAGTAGTATGAGGGATTGATGGAATTCTAATATTGAAACGTTAAAATAGTCCCTAATGTTGTTTCCAAATTTAAACCCTAATGTTGTTTCCAAATCTAAAAAGGAAATTTACCCCATCAAAAAAAAAAAAAAAAAAAAAAAAAAAGGAAATTTACTATACACACTCCAACTATTATACATATTTTAGGGAAAATATCAATTTTGGTCATCCACTTTTACCTCTTTTCATATTTGGTCATCCACATTTAATCACTATCAAAATTGATCAATCAGTTATTATATTCTATCAAAATTGATCACTCTGTAGTCAATCTGTCATTAACTAACGGAGAAAGAGTTTTGAGCTGTGAAATTTCTCAAAACCTAAAGGTTAAAAAAATTTCATGCATCTTCTAAAAGTAATGAAACAAACGCAAAAGCAAGAGTGAAACATGTGCAAAAATTATCAATATTTACATGGGTTATAAACTAATAAGGACATTTCACTACTAATTTTTTCTAATAAAACCTACACCATAAATTCTTGTCTAATAGAGTCAAAATTAAAAATCTTAGACAACTTTACCCTTTTACTAATTTGACACAATTCGAAATATTTAATTCAAATTAACAGGTCAACTAAATCCCCTAATTAGATATAAACAGAAGATCTGGAAAATTGCGTAATTTAAGGAGCTTCCAAAAATTAAAAAATTTCCTAAAGAGTAGGTATTCTCATTAATTCTTTTAACTTGCTTCCAAAAATTTTTAAAATTGCGTAATTTAAGGAGCTTCCAAATTTCCTAAAAATTTCCGATCATATATGTGTAAAGGCAAAATATGAATTAAGTACTGCATATATATGTCGTAACATGATTATATGTGTGTTAGTGCATA
Source organism: Galeopsis tetrahit (assembly GCA_963675135.1). NCBI lineage: Eukaryota > Viridiplantae > Streptophyta > Magnoliopsida > Lamiales > Lamiaceae > Galeopsis > Galeopsis tetrahit. The sequence goes on along the minus strand of OY776129.1, from coordinate 63,301,458 downwards.
TAGAGATGTGTAGACTAAAAAATATGAAAGCATACGAGCAGAGAAATTTGAACTAATAATTCTTTAATTCAAATAAGGAGCATAAAAAAATATATGGAGGGGAATAGTGCATGGTATTGTAATCTATGCACATAGAACTGCATGTTTATATGTGAGTAAATGCAAAATGTGAAGTAAGTAGTGCATATCTATGGCGTACCATGTATTTAACATGCATATGCATTGTGTAGTGCACACTCTCTTATATGCATTGTGCAGTGCACGCTCTTTTATATGCATTGTCCAATTAACTGAAATGAAAATGAATGATTGTCAGCAAGGACCTACCATTTGTGTTTGATAAAGTGAGAATCGGAAATGAGAAATCTAGGGTTAATAGAGTCTAAACTTTTTTAGATATTTTCAGCAAGGAAGGGTGTACAATGGTTGAAATGTCGTGCGCCGAGCACGATAAGTACGCCGCGAGCTCACAGTTCATCACACACACCATGGGTAGGATTCTGGAGAAATTGCAGTTACAGAGTACCCCGATTAACACGAAAGGGTACGAGACTCTGTTGAATCTGGTTGAAAATACATCGAGCGATAGTTTCGATCTGTATTACGGCCTTTTCATGTATAATAAGAATGCCATGGAGGAATTGGAGAAATTGGATTTGGCATTTAAATCGTTGAAGAAGGAGTTGTTGGGGCATTTACACGAAGTTTTGAGGAAGCAGTTGTTTTGATAATTCGAATCAGGAAAAATAATATTGATCGAAATTGATAATCCGAATCTGGAAAAATGAAATTGATGATTGAATTTGGGAGATTCCGAATCTGGAAAAATGAAATTGATGATTGAATTTGGGAAATTTCCTTAATTTGGTTTAGGCGAAAAACAAGAAACTTATGTTTTAATTTTTCGAATTTGGAAAGTCAAAAACTTTCTGGTAATCAAAAAACTAAATTATAGGAATTAATTTCAAATCTCATATATATTTTAAAACACGAATATATTTAAAATAATTGTTTTAAGGGTAACATGGGTATTTTGGATTTAATTTGACTCTTTTAGAAAAGTATACATATTGGTGTCTCTATTTACATTATATTTATAACAGGTCAGAAGGAGTTTTGACTTTCCCCATATTTTATATAATTTATTTTTAAATTTTTGTCTACATTTCAATTTTGGACAATTATACTCAAACTAGCCCAATACCCGCGTTTTACGCGGGGTCGATTTATTAAAATTAAAGTTAATTTATTAAAATAATAATTTTAAATACTATATTAATTTTTATATCTTTTTCATTTGTTAGAGTTTGTGAGAATAAACTTTTTTTTTATTTTAATATATTTATAACATATACATATCTATAAATTTGAATCTATATTATTGTATTTATATTTTTATATATTATAATATTTTTTAATATATTAATAAAATGTGCATTAATAAAATTATAATTTTAATTGTAAAATTAAAAATATTTTTAATAAGAATGGGCATTATAAAATAATTTTATATAGGTTATTATATGAATGTATATAGAGTTTATAAATATTTATAGGGTTAACTTTGGTAGGGTTTATAGTTATTTGTATGATAAGATTTTAAAATTCTAAATCTAAATTTTAAAGTAGAACCGTGTGGAATTTTTCATTTTAAAACAAACATTTTTTTGTGACATTTCTAGTAACCTATTTTCATGGCACAAGTCTTTAATTTTCCTGTCAAGTTTTTTTCATTTCAATTATTAAAAAGTTTTTTTCATTTCAATTATTAAAAACTATAACTCAAGAAAATTATATATACGTTTACATTCAGGCAATGATTCATCTTAAAGTATTATAGTTTTTTTGCGCCTAATTTTTTATGATTGGAATGTATTTTGTTGTAACAATACATGTTCACTTATAAAAGAAAATAATATGCAATTAAAAAAAGTTTAACAAAATAAATACATGTCGTCATGTATATTATAAAAAATTATTTACATAAAATATATAAATTACATTTAAATTAACATAAAATTTTATATTTAATTTATTATATAAAAACCGAAGCACATCAATCCGGTTTCGACTAAGTTTTCTAGTTCGGTTGAAAATTCATCACCTAAACCTGCAATTTTAAAAAAAATACTATGAAATATATCAAAACAATAAAAAAATATTGTTAAAATTAATTTGTTATAAATTTATATATTTAAAAGGTATCACAAATTACCTCCTCCTTATAGTGGAGAATTTCAAAACTTATTTTTAAAATGAAGATTTTTCAAATATTTTTAAAATTCTCTAAAAACCTCCACAATACTTTATACATACTTACAGTAAATTTATTTTTCTCAACAACTCTAATTTATAAAAAAAAAAAAATCGATCTTACAATTAATCAAAATACTAATCATTTAATATTTCACTATGTTGCAATGTATAATTTTTTTATGTGTACCTATTTATAAATAAATTTAAAAATTAGTACAATAATTTGATATATATTAAATATGTAAAAAAATATTAATAATAAATCAAAAATAAATACCACCGACATCATTAATAAAGGGAATAAAAATTTTAAACGCTAATATGAAGGATAGAATTTAAAAATTTTACACTCTATTTCAATCTCTCTATTTGGTTATAAGTTGATATCCAAGTTTAATATTATCCCCAACAACAATTAAGGAGTGACTATATCAACGGAGGTTGAGTAAAATTGGTGGTGTAAAATCATTTGGATATATCTAGAAAAAAATTAAAGGTTTCCGTTATCTTTGATAGAATCAAGTGTGAATTGATAAAAAAAAATATAATTAAGTTTATTACGCACAAATATAAAATAAAATAATTTATAATTCAAATCATATATACATCAAAAAAAATTGAATGAGTGAATGTTACTCCTTCCTATTCCTATGAGATAAAATTGAAAAAATAAAATGGAAGTAAAACTAAAAACATAATAAAATTGAAAGAAAAAATGAAAGCAAAAAAATATTAAACAGAAAAAGAATGAGAAAAAATTGCAGAAAAGAAAAATGAATGAAGAAATCGCTAACAGAAACATCATTGATTGAAATTGGGCGGAAAACATACCCCTTCTTAAAAACTATGCACCACCTAAAAATTTAATAAAAGAGGAAAAGTAAAAATCAATAACTTTCAAAAAAAATCACTTGAAAATTAAAAAGTTAAAATTTAATGAAAGAAGAAAAATAAAAGAAGAAAAGTTGCCAAGATCTATTTTTTAAATTATTTATCCATGAAAAATCATCTAAAAATTTATAAAAAAGAAAAGGTAAGAGAAGATACATAAAAATAATATAAAGTAAAATAAAAAAAATTTATACTGAAAGAGGGAGAGAGAGAGAGTGGCCGAAGATAAAATAATGAGAGTGACCGGATATAAAAAGAAAAAAAAAATGAAAGCAAAAAATTATTAAATAGAAAAAACATAATAAAAATGAAAGAAAAAGTGAAAGCAAAAAAAATTATTAAATAAAAAAAGAATGAGAAAAAATTGTAGAAAAAAAAATGAAAGCAAGAGAATAATCTTTCTACGAGATAAACATAAACCTCTTCAATTTCACTTTTTCAAGCGAAAATAGAAAAATGTATATTAAAAAAATAAACCGACCAAATTAATATACGAAATACAACACAAATAATATGTCATGAGTGGAAATCGTGGAGTGGAAATTGACGCTAATTTAATTAAATACAACAAATTTATTCTTTGTTAATGTTAAGTTTTGAAATTGATCAAACTTCTCACATCCCATTAATCCATCTTTATAAAATCACCTAAAAATTTAATAAAAGAGAAATAGTAAGAGAAAATACATAAAAATAATATAAAATATAACCATAAAAAATGCCACAGAAATACACTCACATGAGTGAAACAATTTACAAATAATGTAATTGTTGAAAGAAACTTTGAAGTTTTTTTTTAGAGAGAGAGAGAGTAATTGTTGAAAGAAACTTTGAAGTTTTTTTGAGAGAGAGAGAGAGAGAGAGAGAGAGAGAGGCCCAAGATAAAATAATGACGTGACCGGATATAAAAAGGATCTGAGATTTAACTGTTGAGATAATCATGGTTATCCAAAATTTAAATTTTAAAATAGGAGAATTGATTTATTTTATTTTATTTTATTAAGAATGCAGAGAAATTTGGAGTAAAAAAATAAATTTAAAAATAATTATGATTTCAAATTTAAAAATAAATATTATGAGTAGATAATATTTAAATTATTGTTTTGAGATTAAAATTATAAAAATGGATTTTTTTAATTAGAATGCGTGAGAATTTAGAGATTTTGAAATAGACGATTTTGGTGAAAAAAGATTATGATAGAGTGATAAAATTGTGACACGTAAGATAGATACGATAAGATATATATTAAGATTAAGATTTGAAATGGAAGAATTTGAGAAATTAGGAGAATTAATTTTTTTTAATAAGAATGCTTGACAATATTGAAATTTTGAAATGGAAAAATTTAAAGGAGAGAGAGATTAAAAATAAAAATTATAATTTAAAATTTGGAATTATAATTTTGAGATTAAAATAGAAAAAATAATATTTTTTAATTAGAATGCCTGAGAATGAGAATGCAGGAGATTAAGATAAGATTTTGATTAAAAAAATATCTATTAGTATGGAGTAGAATATCGTGATTAATATTTAAAAGGGTAGAATTTTAAAAAAACTGTAGGATTGATAATAAAATTAAATACGCGAAAAACATGTATGATAATTTATATAGCTTAAATGGATGAAAATAGTCTTTTTTATGTTGAGGTCTATTGTTCACTTTTCAGTTGTAGTGACTTACTATTTTTAACAATATTTTTTAGTTATATTGACTTACACTTTTTAGTAATGTTATGCTACACCTTTTAGTCATGTTTTGTTGCACTTTTCAGTTGTAGTGAATTACAATTTTCAACAATATGTTCAGTTATAGTGACTTACACTTTTTAGTAAGGTTATGTTACACTTTTTACTCGTATTTTGTTACAGTTTTCAGTTATAATAACTTACACTTTTCATTAAAATATTGTTTTACACTTTTCAAGTATATTGACATGCACTTTTTAATAATATTGTGTTGCACTTTCTAGTTATACTCTAGTTATAATGACTTATACTTTTCATTAAAAGTTGTGTTGCACTTTTCAATTATAGTGACTTACACTTTTTAATAAAAAAATGTGTTACACTTTTTAGTAATATTAACTTACACTTTTCAACACACACAATTTCGAAAAAAAAATTATCAATAAAAAAAAAATTACAAAAAAAAAAAATAACTAAGTCAAAATTTTTATTCACAATAATCTTAAATATTTAGGATTAACAATATTCTTGAATATTTAAGATTTAAGTTGACCAAGTCAACTCAATTCCTTAAATATTTAGGATTAACAATATTCTTGAATATTTAAGATTTAAGTTGACCAAGTCAACTCAATTCCTTATAAGGAATTGATTTTATATAAGACCAATACTATTTAAAAATGATAATTATGATATAAAATTTTAATTAAAGGAATACCGTGATTTAAAATTTTGATTAAAAAAAATTAAAAAATATCTATTAGTATGGAGTAGAATATCGTGATTAATATTTAAAAATGATAATTATGATATAAAGTTTTAATTAAAGGAATACCGTGATTTAAAATTTTGATTAAAAAAATATCTATTGAGTATGGAGTAGAATATCGTGATTAAAAAAAAAAAAAAAGAGAGAGAATAGAGATTTATTGATTTGATTAGAGTGGTATTAAGAATAGAATAAATTGATTAAAATTTAAAAATAAATAATGTTGTGATTAAAGTTTAAAAAATAAATTAAAAATAATAATTATCATTTCAAATATTTTAATAATAATTATGAGTAGATAATATGTAAATTATTATCTTGAAATTAAAATAGAAAAAATGAATTTTTTTAATCGAACGCCTGATGTAGGGATTTTGAAATTTGTTGAAGAGAGAGATTGTGTAGAGTGATAAAATTGTGACACGTGTCCCATTATATTCTCACAAATATAGAGTATTAAGATTTTAAAAAAAATCATAAAAAATCCTCTTCCTCCAATCGAAGAAAGAAACGCAATGAAATAAGAAAATGAAGAAAAAATTGAATTCAAGACACTTAAAAAATTCATAAAAATTAAAATCCTGATTTTTAATAAAAAGTAACGAAGCTTTAGTGTGGAGATAGGAGAAATAATGGGCTTCTTTAAGGCTCTTTCTTGGCTGAAAAACAACAACTGGGATGGTGTTATGATAGAAGGGGACGCTAAACTGGTTGTTGATGCAATCAATTCCACAGAGACCTTCGATTCGACTTTTGGCGACTACGTCCTTGCTTGTCGAGCTTTACTAGCTCAATACACTAATGTTTCAGTTGTTTTTGTTAAAAGAAGTGCAAATTTAATTGCGCATAAATTAGCTAGAGTATCTCGTAACTTAGCTAACCCTTGTACTCTGGCAGACCCACCAGATTTTGTGGTCGGGCTCCCATTTCCTCATTGTTTATGCAGTAATGGAAGCTAAGTCTTCCTTGGTTCGAAAAAAAAAAAACACTTAAAAAATTCATAAAAATTAAAATCCTGAATTTTAATAAAAAGTAACGAAGCTGCGTAATTAAATTGAGATTAAGCGTACCAAATTTACTCAGTTTATTCGATAGAAAACTCTAAATGTCAAATATGTACGATTGAAACTCCTCCTTCCAAACTTGAATTCAATTTTTTCTTCTCTTATTTAACCGTGTTTCTTTCAATAGAAAATGATTTTTTTGTAATTTTTTATTTTTTTAGAATTGGATTATAATTGTCTAAAATTAATGTGTGGATATTATTATTATTTTTTTTTAAATATTTTATATGTGGTGTGTATAGTAGAATTAGGAGTTTGTTTGGCCTTGGCCATGGCCATTTAAAAATTATGCCCAAAGTTTTGGGTTTACTTTGGTAAATAAAAGGCTTGTATTAAAAAGAAAAGAAAAATTTAAAGCTATAATTTCACAAGTCGAACTAAAAGTTTGAACACCATTAAAATTTTGCCGGAAAAAACCCTCTTTAAGGACAAAGTCCATGCCAAGGGACAAATGTATACCCCTCTAAAACAATCACAAGCAAACTCGTAAAAACTAACCAAACTCAAAATGACCGTAAAAAAAAAAAAAGACTCATAGGGAATCAAAAGCATTGCCCCATCGACCCTCGTACGAGGCGACAGTGACTCGTCTACAAACTTTGTCGATCAATCTATAATGAAGGTCTCATAGGAGATCCTCTCTAATTCATTATCACACTTTTCAAGTGTTGTTGTTGTGATATGTCCACCTCGAAAAGCGGACGTAGCCACAAGAACAAGATCATAGCGGACGGCTCCAACAAAACACATTATTCTTGAGATTAAATGTAAAGTCAAATGAATTCATGCACAATTCAACGGATAACACTTTGACCTCGATTTGCCTGACCCGTCTTAACATGCACTATTTGGGTTGTCTCATTTTGTTCCTGATAGGGCACGGGAAGGATCTAGTATCGCTTTGAACTTATTTTACATATTAATTTTGATATATATATATATATATATATATATATAATACTATATTTTCATATTTATTAGCACATATAACATATAGTACTAGTATAGTATATAAGAGTAATTCAATTTCATAAATAAGTTTTAGAGCAATTTGTATTAATAAAACATAATATTAAATAAAATGTGATATTTAACTAAAAATGTCTATATGTATCAACCTATTTGGAGTAAAATTTAAAAATAATTTTTTATGATTCTACTATCATTTATTTAATTTTTCAATTAAAATATTAATTTATATCATATACTTATTTATGTAATATTAAAAATTTTATGTAAAACGGGTCGCCCTGCTTCATTCTAAGAATGAGACGAGTCTAGGTATTTAAGTACCCATTTCGCCCAATTGCCTTCCCCAGTTTCTAAGTAATTGGTCAATTCATTTTGAATTTTATATGATTATATATATATATATATATATATATATGAAGAGTCACATTTGTACGCCCAAGTTGCATTGTGTAATTTATTTTAATTTGTAATACCCAAGATAAAAAATATCAGTGTTGAAGGAAATATCGAGACCTCAAATTAGTGGAAATATCGATGAATATATCGATATCGATAAATTTTAAAAATTGTGAAAATTTAATAAAAAACTTTTAATACATAAATTAAAAAAAAAAAATTTAAACACATTTACACTTGTGATAAATTTATATAAAATATTAGCATACAATGTTACTTCATATGACATTTTTTGAATTTATCTATTTTTTTCGACATTTTTCGATATTTTACCGAAATTAGTTTCGATATTGTTATTGCATACCGATATTTATCGATATTTTTAATTTTTTTTACTAATATCTTGGAAATATTGTTTTTTTTCAATATCGACATCGGTGACCACGAAAAATGGATATATCGAGAATATCTCGGAGAAATATCCGGATATTTTCGTCCATGGTAATACCACACTATTTATTAAGTATTTGTGTGAAAATATATTATAGTATTATTTTATAAGTATAATGATATTACTTGATATGATACTTCCTCCGTTTCGGAATTATTTGCACGGTTTGATCGACACACTTTAAAAAAAAATTGGATTTAGTGGTTGGTGATGTAAGATAAAATATGGTTATTTTGGGCGATTTGATGAGGTGTAAAGTGAATTTGGTGATGTGTAAAATAAAATGTATGTAAAAAATGAGTGACAATTTTGAAAATAAAATAATATTGGGAGGATATTAATTTTATTGGGTATTTCTATATTAAGAGTGTGCAAATAATTTTGGAACATTCCAATAAAATGTGTAAGTAATTACGGGAGCTTGGAGTATTATATATTGTAAAAAAATACACCAGTTACTAGTGAAACTTGCCTGTACTAAAATTTAACCCATGTGAATTACTATTCATACATAAATCCAAACCAAAATTTTTGTTGCAGAAGTTTTTGGTACTCACAATTATTGGATTGGTACTGCGCCATTGAACTGCTCCATTATAGATCTCTCTCTATTGCAACAGATTTGGACCATAGTACTAATAATAGATTTTTAACATGTAACTTTAGGATGAAAATATAGGTATACGTGGAAATATCAATGGATATATTGATATCGATCCATATTGATATCGATCCATTTTGAAAATTATAAAAATTTAATAACAAATATTTAATACATAAAATTAACAAAATTATTTGTATACATTTTATATCATTTTATATCAGTAATAAATTTATATAAAATATAATACTATAGTATTATTTCATATGATATTTATCGACATTTTTTCAATATTAGGCTCGATATTATTACTGTTTACCGATATTTATCGATATTTTCGATTTTTTTATAAATATCGTAAAAATATCGATACTTCCTAATATCGATATCAGTGACCGCAAAAAATAGATATATTAAGAATATATCGTATTTACGGATATTTTCATGGATGCACTACCTAACCCAAATTTCCACCCATTTGTTCTTAATTTAAGTTTTATATAATTAGTATTAGTTGAAATAAAGTGCGTAGTTGTTTGCAGGATAATTCTTCATCAAATCTTATAGCATTATTATCATTTTTAAGACAGCCAGAAATTCATGTCTTTATTGTGTTGACACAATAAGCCAAATTAACAAATAATCTTTGTATCATTTTTGTGTCGTATTATCGTGTAGTGTTCAAAACTACTATCTCCATAGAGCCATTACAACAACATTAATTGGATTCTTTGTTTCAAAATTATGTTTTATTCAACATTATTACAAGTCACATAAATTATTAATGAAATCATAATAATACACAAACTTGGGAACACAATGATTCCTTGTTAATTGTCCCTATAGATATGAGGTACAAATATGACAGGGGAGGTATTCTGACTTATGTGTTTATCATTCTTAAATCTGTCCTCAGTTTATTACTATTACAGAACCAGTAGTTGCACCCAATCCTTACAATTGTTGGACTAGTTTTGGTACTTTTGTTGACCCAAACTACCCCCACCCCGGGATTTTAAATTTTTAATATTTTTATGTAAATTGTCATGAGCAGTATATAAGGCAAGCCTTAGTCCATGTACACTTTCATCCTACAAAACAAGCAAAGATCATCACACACACACATGTCTGGTTACAATCTTATTACCACTATGCAACCATGCAAGATTGCCATTTTTCTTGCAATAGTCATCTCTTTCACATTAGCAAATGCAGAAACTCATTACCATCAATTCAATGTACGTCTCCAAAATTCATAATTTACATAAATTATTTAGGATTGACGTCACAATCAATTACTATACCAATATGTTTTTTCAGATTCAGGCAGCAACAGTGAAGAGGCTGTGCAAAAGCCACAACATAATCACAGTCAATGGACAATTCCCCGGGCCCACTTTGAAAGTCCGAAACGGTGACACCCTCGTCATCAACGTCGTTAACAGTGCCCGTTACAACGTCTCTCTCCACTGGTAATTTTTTGCCATTCTCATTTTTCACCACATGAGTTGTTGTTATGTAAAACAGTTTTATCAGACAATTAGTTTCGTAACTATTAGTACTATATAGTATAACAACTAATACTATAGAAAATTGAATTGTTTTCCATTTTTGCAGGCACGGCATTCGTCAGATGAGAACGCCATGGGCCGACGGGCCAGAGTACGTGACTCAGTGCCCGATCCAGCCTGGGGCGAGTTACACGTACCGATTCACCATTGAGAATCAGGAAGGAAGTCTGTGGTGGCATGCTCATAGCAGATGGCTTAGAGCTACAGTGTATGGAGCACTGATTATCTACCCCAACAACATTGCTCTTCTAAAACCCAACAAAGAGATCCCTTTAATTCTAGGTATATAAGAAACAAAACACACAAATGGCAAACAACTACTAATCAACTTTAATTTGTATCATCAGGGGAATGGTGGGATAGAGACATCATCAGTGTGATGAGACAGGCCAGGTTTACAGGTGCCCCTCCCAATGTTTCTGATGCTTACACCATTAATGGCCAACCAGGAGATCTCTACAGATGCTCAAGCAAAGGTTTGCTACTATAACTCCATATATGTCATTTTTCAGTGATATATTATCAAAACAATGATCAAATCTTGACTTTTGTGACTCAGAAACAACAAAGATCAAAGTGAAATCAGGGGAAACAGTCATGTTGAGGATCATCAACGCTGCACTCAATCAAGAACTCTTCTTCACCGTTGCTAACCACATGCTAACCGTAGTCGAAAACGACGCCGCTTACAACAAGCCCTTCAACACCCGAGTCATCATGCTCGGGCCCGGACAAACTACCAACGTACTCCTCACAGCCAACCAGCCCTCGGGCCGTTACTACATGGCCACACGCCCATACGCCACTGCACAAAACGCAGCGTTTGATAACACAACTGCTACCGCAATCTTGGAGTACGATTGTCTGTCCAAAACAGGACAACCTCCAGCAAGGCCATTGTTGCCTATACTTCCAAGATTCAACGATACAAACACGGTGACAGCATTCACAAGCCAGCTGAGAAGCCTATATGCAAGAGTTCCTATCACCATTCATGAAAATCTATTCTTCACCGTTGGATTAGGCCTTGTGAACTGCACTCCCGGGCCTAGATGCCAGGGCCCGAACAACACGCACTTTGCAGCTAGCATGAACAATGTATCCTTCGTTCTTCCAAGAAAAACGTCGTTGTTACAAGCCTATTACCAAAGCATACAAGGCGTGTACACCACAGACTTCCCAGGTGTACCTCCGGTTGTGTTTGATTACACGGGGAATGTGAGTCGAGGGCTGTGGCAGCCTCGTGTTGGGACGAAGCTGTACCCGTTGAAGTACGGAGCAAACGTACAAATTGTGTTGCAAGACACTGCTATTGTGTCAACTGAGGATCATCCCATTCACCTTCACGGATACCATTTCTATGTAGTAGGCCAAGGCTTTGGTAACTTTAACCCCACCATCGATACCCCAAGATTCAACCTTGTTGATCCTCCAGTCAGGAACACCATCAACGTGCCCGTTGGAGGCTGGGCCGTCATTCGCTTCGTTGCTGATAATCCAGGTAAGTTCAACCTCCATTAATTCTACTCAACAAACTATAAATGATCCTATATACAAGTTCACACAAGTGTTACTCTTGTTCATTTTACCTGATTGTTGATGAAATTTGGTGGTTTTCTCCAGGAGTTTGGCTGATGCACTGTCACATAGACTCCCATCTGGCTTGGGGGCTTGGCATGGCTTTCGTGGTTGAAAACGGGCCGGGAGAGTCGCAGTCTATGGAGGCTCCTCCACCTGATCTGCCTCCTTGTTAGGGATTAGGAGCACACAACTCCTGTTGCATCTTTGATTTATTTAGTCTGTCTTCTATTGTTGTTGATTACATTAATTTCACTGACAGAAACAAGTGAGAAATTTGTTCAGATTGTAAACGCCAGAAAATGAAATGCATGATTTGAACCATCTCAAGTTTACAATTTAACAAATAAATTAAACCGAGCTATGCAAGAACAAAATCATTGAGAGGCAAAGAATCTTCATCAGACAACTACAAGATTTTATAAACTATAATACTCTCAGAAGATAAAAACTGTGAGATAGTAGCCAAACTGTCAGAATTAATCAACTGTGTTGCAATAATTCTCAAAGTAGAGCAAACAACATTCTGTAGTATGAGTGAATATGATTGTATCCATTCCTATGTATAAGTATACATTTTCCCTGAACTAATATGACCAGATTTCTACATATTTACTTACTCAAATGGTGTTAACTAGTGTGATCTTCTAACACTACATTTTACTTTTTACACAGGACTTTCTACGAAACAAAACCCTTCCAATTACACTAACTTTCTTTGGCCTCTTAATACTTGCTGTTGCACCACTAGAACAGAACCCCTGCTGCCAAAATCATCAGAGGAAATATATTCTCCTATAACACCAAGCTCGTAGTCCTCGTTCCAACTCGTTAGTCCTTGCACAAGAACGTGATTTATTGCTTGGTTTCTTCCCACAATCCATAGATCATAACAGTTCTTATTCAATGCCTGAATAATAGCAATAGTTTCTTCCCCATTCTTTACCACTGCCTCTCGATAAACCACACGATTATTCCCTTCATTTTTCACCCAAAACCATGTCACCAACTGATCATCGAGCTTCTTCTCCAACAGAATATCTCCCTCGTTTTCGTATGCAAGAAATCTAATTACAGTGAGTGATATCTCTGGACTTCCAGCTGCACGATCTGCATAAGATAGGGCCTCCCTTGAATCTGCCCCACCCAAGAAAAGTACAACAAAGTGATGCATCGAACTTCTCAAAACACCAGGAACAAGACTTTGGTAAGGACTCTTGTCCACTAGAACTCCTACTGAGCAAGGCGCGTTTGCTAAAACATTAGAACTTATGGACTGAGAACTTTGCTTAATCTCTTTCGCCCCGTTTATGGTCTCCGACATTGTTTTGTGAAGTGGTAAAATGATCAGACTAGCTTGCTTTATAAGAGCTAGCTCACAAATGTCCTGATACATGCTTCTCTTATACGCAATAGCAGTATAAGAATGCATCTTTATGTAATCACCTCTGGCCTCCTGGAAAATCTTTAGTGCAGTATGAACAGAACTGAATTTGATATGTTTATCTCCTTCTTCTTCTTCATTTTCATGATCGATAAATACTGGGTTAGCACGGCCAACAAGCTCAATGAGGCATAAAGCGTGGACAGAGAAAGGACTGTCAACTGTTGGATTAGAAAGTTCGAGTAATTTCGTTAGCCCATATAGATTTTCTTCATCATAAATACAAGCTACAATATGGAGCTCTGTGTTAGGAGGGGTGTGTTGAATATTTCGTCGTTTGTTCACCATATAAGGCCTTGTAGGATCATGGAGTATGCTGATTAAGGGTGTGGCTACAGCAGTTATAAATATTGTTGATATCATCAGAATACCGAATTGCGGTTGCCCTATCATCTGCAGAGGTCACAAGAGGATTATATGCATAAAGAGAAGGAATTTTGTCAATGCATGACCTGAAAAATAATAAATTTATCAATAAGGAGCTTAAAAGATTTTTTTTTTTTTCGATTCAAGACTTGAAAAATATGGTACTATCAATTTGAGAATGAAACCATCCAGGACACACAAATTTTAAGACCATGTTAGGTATCTTATAGTAGTTTATAACCTTATTTATTAATATACATAATTATTTTTTTATTCTTACTTATATTTTTCCATTCGCAAGAAATTAATAAATCTTTTCTTTTTTTATTTGTGATTTATAAATACTTTATTGGATAACTAGAAACTATAAGATGTCAAACATGTACTTAAAATGTGTGAGTCCTAAATTGATAGGAATTGATAGTTACTTATTTTTCAGGTTCCGAATCAATCAAAAAATTCTTTTAGGCCCCTAACTGATAAAACACTCTAAAGAGGGAAAAAAAAATGTATAACAACACCAGTTGAAAATTAAGAAAGTACCTGGAAATCCATCCAATGCATAAACAGCAAAAATTCCACTTCACCTCTCAAACTCATTATCAGGCTAAGGGTGAGGCTATCTCTAATGGTCATATCAAAGAGACGAGCAGCAATGAGCGTGGAAATCAGTTTCATCGCGTATCCAACTAAAACCATGATAAGAAGTGGTTGCAAGTGAGACCATTGGCCAACCATGGTGGAAAAATCTGTAACCATCCCCAGATACATGAATGAAAACGGCATGAGAATGTCTGTTAAAATAGTCTCACTTTTTTCCACAAGAATGGCTCCTAACGGTGGGCCTTCTGGTACAGCTAACCCTAGCCATAACGGAGCGTTAGCAATGGCTAAGCCTAAAAAATCGGCAAAAAATGCAGACACCATAACTCCCAACAATATGGTAATAACATAGATTTGATCCACCGGTTTTCCTACAGGGGTTGTTCGAATAATCCATATCATAAGTAGTCTAGCACCACCAAAGATGGTCGCTAAAACGACTGTTAATGAAATCAAGTACCATAAAGCAGCTATACTCCTAGATTCCCCTTGTTTGGAGGCCTCAAAAATAGTCACACCATTCATTCCTATTATGTCACCGATTAAGGCAACGGACAGGGCTAATTTTCCTATTTCAGAGCTAAGTAGGTTGAGCTCCTTCATTATAGGATATAGAACAGGAAATCCTGTCATGGATAAAGATGCGGTTATTCCCCAAATCGAAGAAGCTCTCCTGAGTTCCTTATCCAACGACTTTCTCTGTAGGAATGCAACTCCTACACTACAAAAGAGGGGTACAAAGACGCCAATTAGTGCAATATACCAATTCTTTTTATCTGCTTTCCTTACTGCCATCACGTCCATTTTCACTCCGGTTATAAATAGGAAATACAGGAATCCTATTACTCCAAGATTTTGCACCACATATTGGGCATTATCAGGGAACATATATGCACGGAACTTCTTACTACGGCTTAATACAGATGGTCCAAGAATAATGCCACCCTACAAATCAATCAAAGCACAAAAAACAGAAAAAAAAATGTCATTAGCTCAATGAGACAATTCATCAAACAGGTGATGTGCACGGACATACCGCCCAACATCATCATATCCAATACCATGAAACAAAAAAATCTTGCGAACCCAAATGCCGAAATTGGGTCATCATTCAGAATAGTGAAACAGAATCAAGAAGCAATAATAATATAATAATAAAACTCACAATGATCTGTGAGATAACTTTAGGCTGTCGCAGGGGCTTGAGGATAAAGCGGATTATGTGAGTAAGGACGATAAGAAATGATAACTCCAAAAGAAGAAGGGGAAAAGAGAACTTCAATGGATTTTCGCCATAAAAAATACCAAATGAATGATCGTTTTTTATACTCCTACATATAAAAACATGGTTTTTCTCCAACATTGCTGGTAAGTTTGCTGCTTTACTATTCTTCCATTGATTAGAGTAGAGAATTAATCTTTTTGCTGTAAAAGATGGACGCCATGAATGGATATTGCAAGAAACTAATTACAGCGACACAGGAAGGATTGGACAAGCGCTAGTATAGATGACCGTTGTTTGTGTGTCTTAAATTCTTTTATTTTTCTCCAGGGTGACTCACTCGCTTAAAAATTCTATATTTTCTCTACGGAATTAAAAATTAACCTTTGTTATCGAATATATATATATATATATATATATATATATATATAACCTTTAGCAATAGAGGATAATATTTGTTTTAAAAAAGGGACTTGGTGTGACTTTTTTACACTTCAAAACCCAAAATAATGGGTTGAATATATACTGATTAAATTCATGTTTAATAGCTAAAACTGATTAGGTGAGATTATGATTATATCTAAACTTTTATAAAATTTTAAGTATAACTTACCCTTAATTTTAGCTATCAAACAATCTATATAAGGGCTGAAATTGAGTTAATCTTATTAGGAATATAATATTATAAAGATTTGTATCTTTTAATATTATGATTTATCCTTATCTTTTAGAATATTTGCACCCAAAAACTCGAAGTTTGGATAGGTTAGGTGGTTGTTTTAAAAGACATTGGAAGGAAGAAAGCATGTTTAGGTTGACTTTAGGAAGGCGATTTATGATGTAGGTAGCTGCACAAACCGCATAAGGCCAGTATGTGAGGGGCATGGAGGCGTGGTGTAGTAGGGCTAAGGCTGTATCAACAACATGTCTGTGACGACGTTCAGACATGCCGTTGTGCTCGGGAGTATGGGGTGGGGTGGTGAGGTGGGATATGTCATGGTTTTGGAGAAACGAGCGAAGAGCAATAAACTCTCCCCCATTATCTGTGTAAAGAGTTTTAATTTTGGTGTTGTAGTAATTTTCAACAATGGATTTAAAGGTCGAGAAGGTGGATAGGACATCCGATTTGCGTTTTAGGGGGTAGATCCACATGTATTTACTGAAATGGTCAACAAATATAACATAATACTTAAAACCATCATGAGATATGACCGGAGATGACCATACATCGGAAAAGATAATTTCAAGGGGTGTATGTGAAACGATACTAGATTCATTAAATGGTAGTTTGTGACTCTTAATACAATGACAAGAATCACAACTAAACAAATTTGCAGGATTACTAGGTAAACGAAATTTAGACAAAGTATGGGATAAAATTTTGAGAGATGGGTGACCTAAACGGGAATGCCAAATCGGAAGAGGAAGACGGTCGGAAATGAATGTGGTAGGTGAGGGTTTGGATGCTCGTGCCGGCCATACGTAAAGATTATCAATGCGACTCCCCACGAGGAGAACGCTCCCCGTACGACCATCTCGCACCTGAAAAGAAGTCGAACAAAAAATGACATCAACATTATTATCTCGGCATAAGGTTGAAACAGAAATTAAATTCTTTGCCATTTGTGGAACAACTAATACATTCGAGAATTTCAACATACCAAAATTGTGAAAAGATAAAGAACCGATATGAGAAATATGTAATCCGTTACCGTCACCAATAACTATGGTGTCAGAACCGAAATAGGGTGAATGTAGAGATAGATTTTGTAGATCAGCCGTGACATGATGGGATGCACCGGAGTCCAGGATCCAAGGGATGGAATGTGTATGTGATATAACCGAGTGGACGGAGGAGGTGTATGTACCAGTAGGGTGGGTGTGTATACTGGGTGGGGTGTATGTAGTAGTGGAGTGGTGGGTCTGGCCCACCTGGACAGCAAGTGAGTATGCAGTGTCAGAGGGAGTGCATAGATGATGGGGGTGTATTTACCAGAGTTGGGGGTGCATGTAGAAGGGGAGTGGTGGATCTGGCCCATCTGACCTATTTGTGCAGCAAGGGAGGAGGAATTAATTTGGAAGGGAGTGATTAAAGATTGAAGAGGAGTGGGGAAGAAGACAAAGCTTCTTGGGAACCGTGGGTTTGTTCGGTGATGGAACCGAACGACGGCTAAGGATGGATCGGGGCGTGAGCCAATTGACTCGTTGATACCATATAGAGAAACAATGAATAGGGAAATTATAATTTCATTAAGTGAATTTATAGTGTTTACAAGAGAGGTATTTATAGATACAAAATGTATCTATATTTACAAGATATGAATAAATATTTACATCAAATATTCTAAAAGATAAGGATAAATCATAATATTAAAAGATACAAATCTTTATAATATTATATTCCTAATATATAGAGAAACAATGAATAGGGAAATTATAATTTCATTAAGTGAATTTAAAGTGTTTACAAGAGAGGTATTTATAGATACAAAATATATCTATATTTACAAGATATGAATAAATATTTACATCAAATATTCTAAAAGATAAGGATAAATCATAATATTAAAAGATACAAATCTTTATAATATTATATTCCTAATACGCCCCCTCAAGATGGAGCACCGTAGGAGAGTCCAATCTTGGTCATAAGTAGTTGCAGTCGAGCACGAGGTAATGGCTTGGTGAGAGCATCAGCAAGTTGGTCTGCAGACGAAACATGTGAGACTCTAAGCTGAGATGTCTTGATCAAATCTCGAACAAAATGAAAATCAATTGCAATATGCTTCATTCGAGAGTGAAAGACAGGATTTGAACAGAGATAAGTGGCCCCAATATTATCACAGTAGATAACAGGAAGAGTCGGAACTGAGAAACACAATTCATGAAATAAGGACTTTAACCATTGAACTTCAGAGGCAGCGGAGGCAATGGCACGATACTCGGCTTCCGTGGAAGAACGAGCAACTGATTTTTGTTTCTTTGAAGACCATGAAATATGATTAGCCCCAAGAAATACAATGTAAGCACTTGTAGAAGTACGATCATCACTGTTGCCGGCCCAATCAGCATCAGTAAAACATTGTAGAGATGAGGAAGGTTCAGGTTTCAAGGTTATTCCTACATCTCGAGTCCCATTTAAATAACGAAGAAGACGTTTAACTGCACCCCAATGAGTAGTGGTTGGAGCATGCATAAACTGAGATAACTTGTGAACAACAAATGCAATATCAGGTCTGGTGAGTTGGAGATATTGAAGACTACCGAGTACTTGACGAAATTGAGTGGCATCAGCAGGAGGTGTCCCATCCGAAAGAGTGAGATGAGCTGAGGTGGATAGTGGAGTCTGAACTGGTTTGGAGGTGATCATGTTATACCGAGTAAGGAGATCAACCACATACTTTCGTTGGGAAAGAAAGCATGATTTCTTGGTACGAAGAACTTCCACACCTAGGAAGTAGGAAAGGGGGCCCAAATCTTTCACTGAAAATTTTGTACCAAGGTCCGTAGCCACTCGAGTGAGGAAGGGAATATTATTTCCTGTGAGAATCAGATCATCAACATACACAAGGAAATATGCAATAACACCAGATTTATTGTACACAAAAAGAGACTCATCAGACTTTGTGTGAATAAATCCAATCCCTTCCAAGAACGTCCTAAGAGCATAATACCAAGTACGAGGTGCTTGTTTTAAACCATAAATGGACTTATGCAGTTTACAAACATAGGACGGAAAAGTTTTATCAACAAAACCAGGGGGTTGTGCCATGTAGACTGTGTTAGACAGGGTACCATGAAGAAAAGCATTATTCACATCAAACTGTTGAAGGGGCCAATTTCGAGTAACTGCAATACTGAGAACAGCTCGAACAGTTGAAGGTTTGACAACAGGACTGAAGGTTTCAAAGAAATCAACACCCGGACGCTGATGAAAACCTTTGGCCACAAGGCGTGCTTTAAATTTATCTAGGGACCCATCAGGCTTGCGTTTGATGCGAAAGACCCACTTGTAGCCAACTATATTTTGAGTCTCATCAGGGGGAACCAAATCCCAAGTTCCATTCCTGAGAAGAGCATCAAACTCGGAGGACATGGCTTCCCTCCACCGTTCATCTTTCAAGGCCTGGGAAACACAACTTGGTTCAGTATCAGAAGGTAAAGCCGATGTAAGACAATACCTTGAATTGGGCTTGAAGATCTTGTTTTGAGACCGAGTGACCATACTGGATCTGTGCAAGGCCGGAGGTGGTGAAGGTGGTGCGGGGGGTCGCGGAGGAGCGTTTGGCGGCACAAGAGCAGCTGGAGGCTGGATAGGGTGGGCGAGAGGTGGGTTTTCGGTATTTGGGGTGATGGGGGGTGTATTTATCATTTCGGGGGGTGCATTGGGATTTTGGGTCGGAGCAGTGGGTGTATTTATCGAAACAGGAGGTGTGTTCAGCGGAACAGTGGGTGTAACAGGGGGAGGGGGTGCATTTATCAATTCGGTGGGTGTATCAGGAGTGGGGGGGTGTATATATCAGTTCTGGGGTGTAACTGTCAGATCAGTGAGTGCAGGAGGTGTATCTACCAGAACAGTGGGTAAGTCAGAAACTGAATTGATTTTGGCAAAGGGAAAGGTGTGTTCAACAAATTGAACATGGCGAGAGGTATATATTTTGTGGGTGGTAAGATCTAGGCATAGATAGGCACTTTGAGTGATGGAATATCCAATGAAAACACATGGCATGGAACGAGGGTCTAATTTGTGAGCAGTGTAGGGGCGGAGCCAAGGGTAGCATAAGCACCCAAAAACTCGAAGTTTGGATAGGTTAGGTGGTTGTTTTAAAAGACATTGGAAGGAAGAAAGCATGTTTAGGTTGACTTTAGGAAGGCGATTTATGACGTAGGTAGCTGCACAAACCGCATAAGGCCAGTATGTGAGGGGCATGGAGGCGTGGTGTAGTAGGGCTAAGGCTGTATCAACAACATGTCTGTGACGACGTTCAGACATGCCGTTGTGCTCGGGAGTATGGGGTGGGGTGGTGAGGTGGGATATGCCATGGTTTTGGAGAAACGAGCGAAGAGCAATAAACTCTCCCCCATTATCTGTGTAAAGAGTTTTAATTTTGGTGTTGTAGTAATTTTCAACAATGGATTTAAAGGTCGAGAAGGTGGATAGGACATCCGATTTGCGTTTTAGGGGGTAGATCCACTTGTATTTACTGAAATGGTCAACAAATATGACATAATACTTAAAACCATCATGAGATATGACCGGAGATGACCATACATCGGAAAAGATAATTTCAAGGGGTGTATGTGAAACGATACTAGATTCATTAAATGGTAGTTTGTGACTCTTAATACAATGACAAGAATCACAACTAAACAAATTTGCAGGATTACTAGGTAAACGAAATTTAGACAAAGTATGGGATAAAATTTTGAGAGATGGGTGACCTAAACGGGAATGCCAAATCGGAAGAGGAAGACGGTCGGAAATGAATGTGGTAGGTGAGGGTTTGGATGCTCGTGCCGGCCATACGTAAAGATTATCAATGCGACTCCCCACGAGGAGAACGCTCCCCGTACGACCATCTCGCACCTGAAAAGAAGTCGAACAAAAAATGACATCAACATTATTATCTCGGCATAAGGTTGAAACAGAAATTAAATTCTTTGCCATTTGTGGAACAACTAATACATTCGAGAATTTCAACATACCAAAATTGTGAAAAGATAAAGAACCGATATGAGAAATATGTAATCCGTTACCGTCACCAATAACTATGGTGTCAGAACCGAAATAGGGTGAATGTAGAGATAGATTTTGTAGATCAGCCGTGACATGATGGGATGCACCGGAGTCCAGGATCCAAGGGATGGAATGTGTATGTGATATAACCGAGTGGACGGAGGAGGTGTATGTACCAGTAGGGTGGGTGTGTATACTGGGTGGGGTGTATGTAGTAGTGGAGTGAGTGCGTAGATGCGGGGGGTGTATTTACCAGAGTTGGGAGTGTATGCTGCAGTGGAGTAGTGGGTCTGGCCCACCTGGACAGCAAGTGAGTATGCAGTGTCAGAGGGAGTGCATAGATGATGGGGGGTGTATTTACCAGAGTTGGGGGTGCATGTAGAAGGGGAGTGGTGGATCTGGCCCATCTGACCTATTTGTGCAGCAAGGGAGGAGGAATTAATTTGGAAGGGAGTGATTAAAGATTGAAGAGGAGTGGGGAAGAAGACAAAGCTTCTTGGGAACCGTGGGTTTGTTCGGTGATGGAACCGAACGACGGCTAAGGATGGATCGGGGCGTGAGCCAATTGACTCGTTGATACCATATAGAGAAACAATGAATAGGGAAATTATAATTTCATTAAGTGAATTTAAAGTGTTTACAAGAGAGGTATTTATAGATACAAAATGTATCTATATTTACAAGATATGAATAAATATTTACATCAAATATTCTAAAAGATAAGGATAAATCATAATATTAAAAGATACAAATCTTTATAATATTATATTCCTAATAAATCTACCTTTAATTTTAGCTATCCAACATGAAATTATTATTATCCTATACAATTTTAGCTACTATTATTATATCATAAAGAAATTATATAAATTAAAAGAAAAAATTAAAATAATTTACGAGGATAAAGAGTAATCTAATGGTGGGTGTCTCTGTAGAAGCACATTGTGCACCCAAACATGTTAGATTACAGAATCTCATTTTACTAACAGAAAATTTTAGTTGTCGTGTGCAAAAGATAACGTTGGTTTCTTTGTTCCCATACAGTTCATGTGCCCTAAAAGTGGCACCCTCCCTCTAAAAATTATGCTCCTGACCAATCCACACGCAACACGTGGCACTATGTTCAAACCCAATTTGGCCCCCCTAATGCACTTAACTTGTTTCTGCAGGAGTGTGTATATATAAGGTCAATGTGATTTTATGTATCTTAATCATAACATCTGGACTATTATTATACCAAACATATGTATATATCTATATATATATATATATATATATATGTGTATAGGTCAGGTAACATATTATGAACTCGTTATGTTTAAATTAAAGTTAATGTCGTGTTGCAGTTAAAGTTTGTGTTACACTTCATTTACTTGTGATTGATTTATATAAATCTTGTTTTCATGCATGCTTCATTTATATTAATTTACTTGTTTCAATTAAAGCAAATGTCACGTAAATTTTAGTCAAAATTGGTGTTTCACGCACCTCTCTATCCAATTACGTGTGCAAATGGTGCATAAAAACTGATTCATAAATATACACACTCAATAAATATATAGCTAGGAAGATTCAATTAAATTTATAAACTAAAATGCAATTACATTCAAGCCTTAACAAAAAAAATATGCATATGTAGGATTGACTTAAATAGTACGAGTAAAATCTGAATTAGTTAGTAACACAAAGTAAATCAAGATGTGAAAGTTTGAAGCTTAAAAACGAATTTTGCCATTTTAATATATCATGATCAATATTACAGTACTACTTTTGCAAATATTGATAGAATAATCATATGGTAAGGATGAAATTAAGATGGAACATATGGATTAATATGAGGCTAAGAAATAGTAGTAGATGAATGTTGAAAAGTAGGAATTAGATGTGAGGAAACTGAAATGAATAATTGGAAAAGGAGTCAACATCCACGTACAGCTATAGATATTCATGGACCATTATTAAAAAGCCTGCACAAAATTTAAGTCAAAAGCATAATATATTAAACCCTAGCCCATAACTCTCTTTATACTCAGAAAGCGACTGAATTAATTGCCTCACCTGCTAGCTAACTCTCATAATTTTCTTCACTCAGAATTAGCTAGTATTTATTCCTCTCTGATGATTTCTGGGTGCAAATTAAACACTCTCTCAACCCCCCACCCACAATAAAAATGAAAATCTCTAAATGATTAAATAAACAATCATGAACATGCATATCTCAGTTAGGACAACAAGGACAGGACAGAGGAGAATTTTTGCTATGTGCCGTGTATAGAATAAATAAATATTGTAACCTTAATTTATGAGAGACTTTGTATTCATGATTTTATTGGCTTCATACTATATTATATAATATCCAATAATTAATTTGACTTAAAGAATTAATATAAACATGAACATTTTACTAGTTAAAAAAAGCATAGCCAAATTGGCAATGGCATCACATATACAATAAATTAGCAAATTGAGATAAAAACAATATGTGACCTTACATGTGCATATGTGTGTGTTTAGATGAACAAATCGATCGATGTAACTTTAATCATGCAACCAAATCTCATAAACCCCACAACAAATTAACTTGAGAGAGAGAGAGAGAGAGAGAGAGAGAGAGAGAATATACGCATGAACAGGTGCAGGTTCATAAAAACAGCAAGAAATGCATTGAGAAGAAGGAGAAAAGGGACCATTCATGAGTAGTACTTATAACAAACCCTGGTTACACTTTACATTTTAGGAACTCCATCGATCGATCTACAAAAAGCCTATAAACAAAACCATATTAATTAATTAATTGTTAACTTTCTGCAGTTCAAATAGTAAAAAATACTCCACACCCTTAATTAATAAAAGGGTACATAATTAAACGTGCAAATTAATACCCTGATTTTGTCCGGAATGAAGCTGCCAATAATGATCATCGATCGTCCAAAGAAAATAAAGCCATGAACAATTAATTAATAACGGAGTATCAATTAAGTAGTGATTAAAATATTTAATTAAAAAATAAGAACAGAGACTGATGATATATATAAGATGGCTATATTAATTATATAGGAGTATATGTATATAAACCGGCTATACTAGTACCATAGAATGTTTTGTTGAATCGCTGATGGTGTGAGCAAGAAGGAACTATGAAACTCAGGATGGATAGCGCCATCACGACGACTTTTACGTCAATCGGCGCTATCCCTCCTGAGCTTAATAGCTCCTCCCTACTAAAGAAAACAAGGGCATCCTTTTTCTATTTTTTGGTTGTATCAAAGAAAGCACAGGCTGATGATGGTGAAGAAATGAGAAGGCCAGGGAGTGTATTTATAGGAGAAAAATATTGGACTGCCAAAAGGGACATATGGACCAAACTAAGGCTTGGACCTAGCTAGCTAGCTGTTTTTACTTTTTCAGTTTTTATTTGGGCGTTATCTTCATCATCCATTTCCCATACTAGTCTAGTATTATTATTTGTTCTGATTTTAACCTCATAAAAAAAATGAAAATTTTCCTTATATCTGCCGACTAGACACTACTTTCTTAGTAATAAATATTTAATTATTAATCTAGTGCCGGTGGAATATATATTATTTTGTTTGATCATTTATTAATATCGAATTCCAATCTAATATTTTACTCCTTAATTCGGTCTCTTAATTAAAAACTTGAACACTAAGTTCGACTCACAAAATAAGATTTTTTTTTTTTGATGAGACAGTCTCATGAACGAGATCGTTCACGTACAAATTAACATCCATACATTCTAAGATATTAAAACACCATGATCAAATTATATTTTATCTCATCGTGAGACTGTCTCACGCAATACATTGATCCTCAATAAGAAAATTCCACTTTATGCTCAAACGAGACCAGTCGGGTTAGGGAGGTGTATTTTCATCCCTTTATGGTGTTACCGTGTTGTGATGGTGTGAAATTTTAAATAAAAATATTCATGACTTGAATGAAAATTTTGAAAATAATGGGAATGTTTGAGGGAGTAAGTTTTGTGTGTCTTTCCTATTTTAAGACGTTCGTAAAAATAAAGTGTATTGCAAGTTATTATGAAAATAAAAGTGTATTTTATAAATGGATGTCCTACATATGTACAATATACATAGCACAAAATACTAGTTGGTGATCCACAACTACCACTTTAAAACATAACAATTGATACTTTGAATGTGGAATAATTAAGGTGGCACTTGAATTAGGTTCTTCAATGGGAATGATAATTCAAAATTATTTTCCTACCTCTACATCCCTGAAAATGTTGGATGAATGGTTGTCTCCATATATGATAGTTACTGTGAGAATTATATTCAATCGTTAATGAGATGATAAGAGTGGTCCACTATATATATAGGGATTACAAGTGAGATACACAAGGAAATACATACACAAAAAAATAGATAAACAAGGAAAAAAAAGATTGCTACCTATAATATATTATACTATTCCTATACTATATTATTCTATTATATACTCCCTCCGTCCCACAATTGTTTGCACACTTACCTTATTTGTCCGTCCCATAATTGTTTACACACCTATAAAAGGAAACTATCCCATAAACCTCACCCTCACAATATTCACATATTTACACAAAATGCCATTACTTTTACCTTCTTTCCAATCACCTTTTTACTTTATTCATATAACTTTACAAAATTACCCCTCAACACTCCACTCATTACACTTTTTTCTTAATAAGTGTGCCCACTTTGTGGTGCAAACACTTCCGGGACGGAGGGAGTACTCTAATACCCCCGGTCAAGCGAAGCTGGGAATGTAAATGAACACGAGCTTGGTACGCAACAATCTGAAGCGAATTTGAGATAGAAACTTCGTGAGGACATCCGCAAAACAAAACACTTTTGTTGTCATACAGCAGGAGAAATAACGGAAATTCGGAATCACCAAATAGGACATGCTAAGGCGCATAAAAGCGGGAAGCAAATGGATTGAAACACCGAAATCCTTTGAAGGACGACCGATGACAAAAAAATAGGCAAGAAACACTTGCAAGTGTGACGAAATCAGTTGATTCGAGCACAAACCAGATAGGTCGAAGGGGTGAGCAACCAATGATATTGATCATGGGCTCTCCGAATAGAGAGAAAAGTAGAAGAAAAAAGATGTAGTGTGAGGTTATATAGAAAATTAGAGTGTAAGTGAGTGTGACTAACACCATATGAGTGAAAACAGTCATGGAGATAACTTTATCGGTCATGAGAGGGAAAGAGGAGACGTGCTCTCTCGAAGAAAATAAAATAAAATTAGGGGGGGGCGAGGAGACTTGCTCGCTCGAGAAGAAGAAGGGGGACGAGGAATGCAAGCTCGTCGGTGACGGCTAAAAGCGGCCAAGAGAGGGAACGAGGGAGACCAGCTCGTTCGAGAAGAAGAAGAAGGGGGACGAGGAATACAAGCTCGTCGGTGGCGGCTAAAAGCGGCCGGGAGAGGGAACGAGGGAGACCAGCTCGTTCGAGATAAAAAAAAAAGGCGGCAACGAGGGATACCTGCTCGTCGAGGACGTCGAAAAAATTTAGAAGAAAGGGGAAGGGGCAAGGCGGCGACGGGGGATACCAACCCGTCGGAGACGCCGAAAAAAAGGATTTTGGTGTATTAGGCTGATACCATGTGAGAATTATATTCAATCACCATTGATGAGATGATAAGAGTGGTCCACTATATATAGGGATTACAAGTGAGATATACAAGAAAATACATACACAAAGAATTAGATAAACAAATACTATTCTTATAATACATTATACTATTTCTATAATATATTATTCTATTATATTCTCTAATAGTTACATTACTAGTGTTGGGCTAGAAAAAAAATTGACACAAAAAGGTTGTGGGTTTAATTTGTGGCATAGGGGAATGAATGAAGAAGATGATAATAGGTGGGAAAAAGTCATCAAATGAGGAGGGAAAATAGTGGAGTGGATTATCTTTTGTTTCCCTTAACCATTTTAATTACTATATATTCATTCTTATTTTCAATTGATTTTTTTTCAAATTAAATCATGTGTCACCTAATAATATTAAATGATATCACAAATCATTATTAATAACACACCTTATGTATTAAAGGTAATAAAACACTAAAGTGAAATATATGATATTGATTGTTTAAGAATACACATAAAATGCAAAATAGTACGTATTATATATATTTTTCAAATTTCATGATTATAGTAAGGCATTCTAGCGTCTCGTTTAAGGCCCATCTATCCTGTAACATGTTTGTTCCATTTACTATCATTGTGTTGTCTTGTCTTTGAATTAGTTGTTAATTATTAAACTAATTCATATCACTCTTTAATTTAATACTCCATTGACGAAGAATGGTTTACATATTAATACTAGCTAGTAATCATGACAAATGGATCTAATTTACCATATTAAGTAACAAAAAGGAATATCGATGCATAAAAGATTAAAGTCGTAAATAATAGTTTATGTATCATCCTGTCGTCTCTATTGCATAACTAAGTTCTTGTAGATCTAATATTGGGTGCAATATTATCATTCAAGATTAATTTACATAGATATGTATAAAATTTAGTTAACTGTGAAAAATCAATTGTTTGATTTTATTTTTTTTTGTCATTTTTCGTATTTCATTATATTGAACACGCATGTGTATGGTGATATATATAAATACCTTTTAAGTATTCACATGTGACATTTATAAACTAATTTTAAATATTAATTTTTATAGATATATATAGCAAATATTCAAATTAGAAATTGTTTCTCACAAATACTCATTTTTTTTTATATAAAGCAATTCAAACAATTAAAAGACCCACAATTTAGATCCATTGTCAAATCCAGGATCGTAAAAAATAATTAATGTGTTTGGTGTAGTATATATAAATGGATTTAAAATTATCATGTGTTTTAATATTTGTCCAGAAAGTTTGAAATAATTAAAGAAAAAATAGACAATATTTTCCTTAGTTTTTCTTTTCTTTTACGCGAGTGACAAGTGACAACTTTTGGCAGCTTTCTGAGACATATTTTTTAAATTCCTAAAGGTGGAGAGCAAATTTAGGTCAAATTTACTGTGTATATATACTGTTACAATAATATGGTGTCATTTTGTGGTTGGTGAAAGAACAAACTGAGTTAGTGAGTTGATCAATGGGGAAAAGTGTTTTCCATATATATACACATTTGTTACAGTAAATTACTTTAAACTTTATTAAGTATAAATAATTAACAACTAATTTAGCGATTAAATGATGGCTACGTTTAATGTCCTTCACCATCCCGACATCACTTTAATTACTTTTCGAACTCCAATATTTCCCTTAAGTAATCATACTTAACAAGTGCTTACAAAATTTATAGAAGAATATATACCCTTTTTCAACTCTTAAATTATGAATTTTAAATGATTAATTTAAGCATAATTGGATTATATTTGATTGAAATTTGAAACACAGTCAAATCTACTTTTACTTTATAAAAAAGTAATATTGTCTTACAACCCCCATTTTGACACACAATTTTTTTGTTCCATAGGTTCGGGAAAGAGTTAAAAATAATAATATTGCCAAATGCTAATCAAACTCGATTTTGACTAACAAATTTTTCATTACCCACAATTTTTTTTTTAATACTATATTTTAAAGAAATATTACTCTACATATTATTATAAATGTTTGTATCTACTAAACACTAATCTATAATTAGTAATTAAAAGTAGTCAAAAGACAAAATTAAACTACACGCTTATAATTTGATCCCCAAAATATGCTCACATAAGAACAAGGGAACAACAGGAGGATACTTGATCGATCATATATATTAACCAGATCAATGTGTTAGCTGTCAACATCATTATGTTCCCATGCTACTTCTGTAAGTATGTATCAATTATTATATATAATCATACAGTTACTTAGTCACAAATGTGTACACTCAATTTTACCATGCAATTGAATCACAAAATTTTATGGTGCAATTGAGAGTCACAATTTTAACTTGATTATAATTTAATGAATTGAAAATTCAATTAAACAATTGAAGATATATTTAAATCTCATTTACATGCATATTGTCAATTGCATACAAGAATTTACCTATATAAAAAGGGTATTGAGTGATGATTTGAAGCGGATAATTGATTTTTTATGAAGCTTCAGCATGAATCGGCCAAGGCATCATTTCTTTGTGGCATGATCGAGGTCTGGCATTTTTTTTCAAATCAATGCATCTCAAGATTCAATAAGTAAAAATAAAAATAAAAAAATCCTCTGTATTGTTTTAAGTAAATGACAAAAACGTAAAACCAAATGACAAAAAAGGAAGTTTTGCGGTGAAATAACATACAAAGTAATAGGAGTAATATTTTTTTAATATACAATAAAATTATTTACAATATGAGCTGATATTTTATATCACATTAATTAATATTTCTTTAATCAATTTTACTAAGATACGCAAAAAAAAAAAAAAAAAAAAAATATATATATATATATAAATTGTTTGGAATTTTTTAACATTTAATCAAAAGTGCATCATTTACCGAAGTGTTGCTATTGTATATATACTCCTTCTGTTTATAAATAAGTGATGTTTTAATAAAAAATAAAATTGTGACGTTAAAAAAGAGTATGTATTGACAAGTTTATCCTTAATTAATAATTGAAATTCTTTTAACATATTTCATAACTTTAGCTTTTTATAAATATGGAGAGAAGACTTAGCATGCGATAAAAAGTAAGAATGAGATAAATTACATAATTAATAAAGTTAAGTTAAAGATTATATAGGAATATTTTCAAAAGTTAAAATGGAAGTAAAATTTGGAAAAGGAGTGTACAAAGGTTTAAAACGTCATTAAATTGCGTTCAAGTATATGATTTTAAAACATAACTTATTTATGGATGGAGTATAATTTTTTTTAGATTGGGAACAAGATCCAAATAAATACAGTCAAAACAAATTTAAGCACTAGATCTTCAACTCCGAGGTAGATCAATTCGAACAATGCCGTCCCATCTAATCGTGAGGAAGTGAGAAGACGAGAGAATCATTTTCCACAAATAAGCTCAAATCTCCATTTTCAAAAGAGACAAATACTCCAAACTAAGGTATTCTCAAATCAAGAAATTTAGAGAAAAAAAATAAGAGCAAATAACACCCATAACCAAATCAGAATCCACTGAACCATAGAAAACCTCAGAGACCCATGCAAGAAGAAACAAACCCAAAAGGAAGGAAGGAAGGTCGGACAAGCCATAGGGAATAAGAAAGAAGGAAAGGAAAGGAAAATACCAAAAAAAAATAAAAAAAATAAGCAAATTAAGAACTACAGAAATAAACTAAAAATAACAAAAATATAAATGAGATAAACGGATCTCTTACCCGATCGATCACTGTAGCTCTGTCGGGGAGGTTGATCCATTGATTCCAACTACAAAAGTATGGTAGTAAGCTGAAGGGTGGGATGGTAACAACGATCGTCGGTTGGTGTTGAAGTGATAGTTGCAGGAGTGATAGAGGTAGTTTCAAATAAAAGCTAAAATTATAAAGTGAGAAAAAAGATTATTTGATGAAAGCTAAAGTTAATAATGAATAGGATGGAGTATAATGTTAAGCAAGGATTTTAATTGGTATCTTAATGTGAATTTGATCAGAATTAAATGGTCAACACATGCATTAACAATAGATTCATAGATGCATAAGAAATTAACTACCAGCATAATCTAGTCTCAAATTAGTTATGTAATAAATGGGTAGTTAGTGCTAGCAGAATAGACTCTCCCCACATTAAAGCAAGGCTGGGGCCAAAAAAGAATGGAAGAGAAAAAACCAGGCTATTTGACCCAGCTCGATAAGAGCATTGGGAGAGGTAGAAGTCTCATATGAATTCTACTTTAAACTTAAATTAAGATTTAAGGGTAAAAGGGGTCAGAGAAAGAAATGAGGTAGAAGAACTTTTACAAATAAAAATAGAAAGATGGTGGAAAAATTAGAGAGAGTGTGATAGATGGAGAATAAATAACAAATGAGAAAAAATAAATAAATTTGGAGAGTGTAACTCACTCGTTACAAATGAGTTTTAATGTGGTCTCAATTCTCTCTTTTTTTTTTCTATTTATGAAGCATTTATTTATTTTTTTAATTTATGTTTTTACCCGTTGTATTTTTGTATGTTGTAATCATTATTTTATTTCTAATAAATTTTCAATAATGTTTTATAAAAAAATATTAACATTAATTTAGTTTTAGAATTAAATTTTAATTATAATATTTAAGTTATAAAAATAGATTATAAATAATGAAAGAATATAAAGAGAATAAATATATATAAAAAATTTGATAGTGTGATCATTAATTGTACTTTTGGGGTAGAATGCATTGGGGAGGTCGAAGTTTTTTTGAAATAGAAGTAACATATTTTTGAGATAGAAGTAAGTTATTTTTGAGATGGCACACATGTGGCTAACTTAAAACTTTTAAATCATGACCCACATTGTGGGTGCTCTAAGTCGTTGGCCCGATTAAGACTAGGTTAATGGTTGTTTTTTAAATGGGGTACTGTTATACACACCTCCAGATATGTTAGATACACTTCCCCAATTAATTCGCTCCCTTAAAATATCAATTTTTTTTTTTTTGACAAAGCTTAAAATATCAAAATTACTAGATACACTTTCCTTAAATTGTCCAATTTTTTTTCTCACTAATATTAGTAGGTACACCCTACAAAAAAACCCTAATGTCTCTCTATTTCTTCCTTCCTCTCTCCTTCCTACAATTTTTCTCCGATGGCGTCGTCGTCCATCCTATCGCTACCCTCACCTCATCCTACCCCGCTGCCCACATCTCATCTGCCTTCCTTCCCCAAACTTCGGCAAAATATGTCAATTTTTATGATTCTTTTTTGGATATTTTTTTTATTAACCAATATCGAAAAATAGTATAGATTTCGACAGTGATTTATAGAAACATATATGCCAATTTTTCCTTCTTTTTTCTTTTGAGATTTTTAAGATTTTTTTTAGATTTTAAACTTTCTTGTGAGATTTCGACACGGTGGTGGCAACGACTACAATATGTTGATCGAAGTTGGTATATCTACTAATTTATTTAGTACTCCATAAATTAGGGTTTGAATGTTAAGAAAAAGTGTATCTACTAATGACATTTTACTAAAAGACCATCGTGAGTATTTTACACATAATTAAAATAATAAATAAAGGGGGAAGGAGTATATCTAACATACCTAGGGCATGTTTGCTTCATGGGTTTAGGGGGGGGGTTAGTGATGTGTTTGATATGTAAACCCATCTTTTCCCATGTTTGGTTTCTCATAATTTTAAACACCTTGACCCGGGTTTATAATTTGACCCGATTTTTATAAACTAGATTTCATGGGTTTAGACAACCTAGCCTCCCCTTGGGTTTATCTAGCCTTCCCATTGGGTTTATCTAGCCAACCTACCACATCTAAACCCATCTTATCCCAACCCATGAAGCAAACATGCCCTTCTAGATGTGTATATAACCATACGCTTAAAATAGAGTGGACTCTAAAAATAGTGGTTCAAGGACATTACTATTTATCTTCTCGATCAATTTTTTTTCCATTTGTGATTTGCTTGATGGGATGTTTTGCAATTTCATAGAACGGATATTCTATTTGACCTTAAAATTAGTCTTCTATTTTTATAAATTTATTATTTTAGTTCATTTACTGCTAACAAAAATATCTCATCCAATAATATGATATATTTTTTTTGAAATAAAATAAATTGAGACATATCCAAAGAAGAAGTGCTCACTTCTACCCAAATTTTTAACACATTGAAACACGTTTTTTTAATTTATTCGAAATTAGATTGTCATATTCGATTTAAAAAAAAAAAAAGGATATTTATAGACTCAAAATCCCTAAATTTCAAAACAATCAATTGAAACATTCACTATAATCTTCATTGTATTGATGCAAATCAATTTCAATTTCAATTTCAATTTCAATCGAACTCATCCTAAATTTTTTCTCTATTAATTGGTAAGATGATATAAAGCAGTTAATTTCGTAAATATAAATTACTAATTCTAAAATAAAATAAAATAAAACAAAAAAGAATAAAAAATTGTATTTACCCTAAAATCAAATGCATACACCCGCAGGAGGATAGCCGTTGGCCTAATTTTGCCTGACGATACTTCTGAAGCCATTTCTTTGTTAGCTCCGCCAAACACTCCTTTAATTGATGCATGCACTTCTTCCCCACCCCAACCATCTACTCTCTCACTCTCAATCGATTCTATCCTTCATCCAAATTTTCATCTCTCTCCGCAGCAATGAGTTCCTCAATCGTGCTTCCCTCGATTTCTCTGACCAAATCAGCTTTCGGCGCTTCTGAATCCTTCAAAAGCTCCACCTGTTTGGGTTTCAAGAATGAGATTCGAAGAGTTTCGGGATGGAAATTGGAGAAATCTAGGTTTGTCATGAGCGTCGCCGTCGGATCCGAGGCGATTGTTGGCGATGATGCGCTTTTCAAGGACTACAAGTCTTCTACTGCTTTCCTCTTTCCTGGTCAGGTCAGTTAATAATTATGATTTTGCTGAATTATTGTTAATTATGTGTGATGCAGCTGAATGGATTAAGATTAATGGTTTTTACAGCTCCGTCTTGCTAATTGAATTGCAGATTATTGCATCACTTTAGAAATGCTGTTGTTTATTTTACACTTGAGAGCTCAACATTTCGCACTGGCTGTTTTGTAGAGGAAAAACAGTTTATTAAATTTGCAGTAGATATGGCCTCTTGATGATCGAGCTTTTTTTTTTTAAAAGAGGAAAAGCAGTTTATTAAATTTGTTTAATTGATAAAATTGATAGTTGTAGTCCCATTGGAAGTTCTGCTACCTCTCTAGCTTAGATTAAGTTTAGATTAACTCCATCTCAATTTTATAATTTGTTTGATAGTTTAGATTAATAGATTAAGGGTAGATTATGTTTCAAAAATCTAAAAAGTTTAGATATCATCATAATCTAGTCTAATTAGTCTTTGCTATCAAACAAGGCCTAAATAAATGTTTTGTCGTCGTTATGGTATCTCTTGATGCTTGATTTAAAGGGTGACAGCTAGCAGGTTATATAAACAATAGTACTGGCTGTTTGAGTCGTATTCACATTATTTATCCTATTTGAATTTCTCTTTGAAGGGTGCACAAACAGTTGGAATGGGGTTGGAGGCTCAGAAAGTACCTGCTGCAGCTGAATTGTATAAGAGAGCTAATGATATTTTGGGGTAGATCCAAATCATGCTATAATCTTTTTCTTTTCAAAAGCTACCTGAACAACCCAAAATCGGCTTCCCTAAGATTCTGCTGTGTAAATTTTGAGATTTTATTATATTTCATTAGAATCAAAATTTATGGAAATTGTGTTGTAAATCTTAATTTTACATCATATAGTTAACTAGTTCAAGTATTTAAAAATTTGAAGGGTGCTCATAACGTTTGTCATAGACAGTTACACACCTACACAATTTTTATCGTTCAACTTGTTATCACTTATCAATCATTTGTCTATCTTTATCCAGCACCTCTTCATCACACATTGAAATATAAGAGAGGTGGGTGAATGGTATTCGGTTGATAGGTCCTAAAAGCATATGCTGCATACTAATTATAGTAGTTTCATCAAAACATGTGGAGGTCACTTAGATTGTTCTGCTTAGACTAGCATGTCCAATGCCAGATCATATTGTGCTTTTAGTTGTCCGCCAAGTTTCTCATTTGAATTTGTATAGTGGTATTTAGGTTGAGTTTTCCTCTTTCATCATTAGATCTTCAATATCTAATTTGATTTTTTTATGACTTCAAGGTTCGACATTCTGGATATTTGCATTAATGGACCAAAACAGAAGCTTGATTCCACTGTTATAAGCCAGGTACACTCTGTCATAACGAGTTGTGATATATTTCTGACTCCATGATGTTGAAGTCATATAATTTCACAAACAAGAGGTGTGCATACATCAATGCCATTTGTGAGAATAAGAGACTATCTTCCGACGACATGACTTTCAAAATATGGTTTTGATATTATTAAGTGCATTTTTAAATTTTAAATAAGTTTTGCAATCAATTCAGATTCAGGCTGGGAATCAAGTTAAAAGGGATGTCCTATAATTCTGGCTTCCTAAACAATGTTGGATATTGGACTATGTTAGATGGATCATTAAAAGCAACATCATGCATACTTATTTCTTTCTGAAAGAGTATTAT
Organism: Galeopsis tetrahit; assembly: GCA_963675135.1. NCBI lineage: Eukaryota > Viridiplantae > Streptophyta > Magnoliopsida > Lamiales > Lamiaceae > Galeopsis > Galeopsis tetrahit. Next base: position 63,265,583 of record OY776129.1, on the reverse strand, counting down.
GGTGAAGACATTTGGGAAACTACCCCTATAGGTGCACATATATGTGCATAGTCTGTCACTAATACTTCATGTGTGTTCTAAGAATACATGTGCAGTTCCAACTTCCAACAATTAGTATTCTGATTAAAAAAGGAATGAATGAACTTAATCAACTTATTTTCTGAAATCAATTTTTCCAGCCAGCTATCTACGTTACAAGTTTAGCTGCAGTTGAGGTGCTCCGTGCTCGTGATGGAGGTCAGCAAATAATTGATTCTGTGGATGTAACATGTGGTCTAAGTTTAGGAGAATACACTGCTCTTGCCTTTGCTGAAGCTTTCAGGTAAATTGCGGATTGAGTCAAGTTTTTATGCAAATAGTATTTGTGAGATCAGTTTCCAATGGATAATAAAATCATTCATTGTTGCAAAACCATGCAGCTTTGAGGATGGGCTGAAGCTAGTAAAGTTAAGGGGTGAAGCAATGCAGGTAGCGTCCAAAGTTTGCTAACTTGAAGATACTTGAATTATTATCATATTACATCTTGAATTAACACTTTGACATTGCTCTCACCAGGATGCTGCTGATGCTGCTAAAAGTGCCATGGTAAGCATCATCGGTCTTGACTCCTCTAAGGTTCAAGAGCTTTGTGATGCTGTCAATCAAGAAGTAGATGAAGCAAACAAAGTTCAAATTGCAAATTTCCTGTGCACTGTGAGTTTATTTTATTAAATCCTACATCAGAAGACATATGCAAGTCTATAACTTAGCTCCATACTCTATTAACTCGGTCTAACCTATTACATCATCTTCCCACAGGGAAACTATGCAGTGTCTGGAGGCCTTAAAGGAATTGAAGCTGTTGAAGCAAAGGCAAAGTCATTCAAGGCTCGATTGGCGGTGATCTTTTCTTTCTCTTGGCATATTTGGTTTTCTTCATATTTTGCTTCTTTTGATGTTTAACCTCATAATGTTTACTCAGGTTCGGTTAGCTGTAGCTGGTGCCTTCCACACTGGTTTTATGGAGCCTGCTGTGTCAAGACTAGAAGCAGCTTTGGCATCAACAGTAATCAGAACTCCTAGAATACCAGTTATATCCAATGTTGATGCAGAACCACATGCAAATCCAGACACAATTAAGAAAATTCTAGCTCGCCAGGTAAACAAGAATAGATGTGTAAATGAATCGGGCCGAGTTTTGACCAACTCTAGATTGACTAGTTTACTACTAACTTGTGCTCAAGTCGATTTGAACAACTCAAGATTGAGTCACAAGCCCAAACAGGTTTAATCGAGCCCAAATGAACTTATTAAAAATAAATCAAAACTTAAAATATTAATTTTAGTATTTACTCAATGTGTAAGATTCATTAAACTATAAAATCAAGTAAATGATTAATTTAACATAATAACATGCAAGTATTTCAAAGGGAAAATCATTTTGGTCCCCCATTTCACCCACTATCAAGTTTGATCCTTGAAATACACTTTCACTCTCACATTTGGTCCCACCATTAGTTAACAGTCCGTTGATTGACGGAATTAACTATTTTGGATGTTAAATATAATTAATAATTTTCAAATAATTACATTTAGCACTCCTAAATAGTTAATTCAGTCGGTCAAGTCAACAGATGGTCAACTAACAATGAGACCAAATGTGGAGTAAAAGTGTACTTCTAGGACCAAATTTGATAGGTAGTGAAAGATGAGGACCAAGTCGAGTATGGAGTGGTTATTAGTTTCCTAAACAAGCTTGCACCTAATTGGAAATTTTCAGGTTACATCTCCAGTCCAATGGGAGACAACAGTGAACACACTGTTGAAAAGAGGATTGACAAAGAGCTACGAGATAGGACCTGGGAAGGTAGGTCAATGCTGTATATAATTTGTAGGTGTGATGTGCTTTGCACTTGATCATTTGAACGACTATAAGCCAAAATTATTTGATGTTTCAGGTCATCACTGGCATTGTGAAAAGGATGAACAAAAGTGCTGACATTGAGAACGTTGTTGCCTAAGCATATCTGGAGTTGCTTCTTCTAAGCTTTTGCAGTGCTTTGCCAAAATCTTTCTTCTTAGGCAAAAGGCCTCTATTATTATATTATAGAGCCAATATGAGCTAGGGTTTATCATTGTTATTTTAGGGTTATCGTTCGATGAAAAGCTGTTCGATGTGTAGTTTCATTTTTTAGCATCGAGGGAACACAATGAATTGGAATTATATTAGCCTGGACATTTTAATCGTTATCCCAATATAACAGCAGGAAACTACCTCAAGAGGTATAATTCAGGTCAAACGGAATCAAGTTATTTCAGTTTTGAATACATGGCTCGTGAATTTTATTCTAATTAAAAACTTTAGGGTATGTTTGTTTTGGGATTATGTAGGAGGGGGGAAATCTTGGATGGGGAAATCTGATGAATAGTAATTGTGTGTGTTTGTTTTGGGATTTTGAGTAGGATGAGATGTAACTTTATGTCAAATCAAATTGTGTAAGAGTGGTTGGATGGGATGTAATGGTAGGATGTATAGGTACTTTTAGGGATGAGTGTAGTTGGATGGGGAAATCCGGATGTGAAATCCCAAAGTAGAACAAGGACGTGGGATGTTACGTCCCACGTCCGGACGGGTGAGTCCCAAAACAAACATGCCCTTGAGTTTTATCTACTAGCCTCATGTTTAAAATCTAGATTTGTTTTTTTTTTCCCACATGGAATTGCTGGTTCCACCTGTTGTTACCTTTAATTGTTTAGACTTTAGATACATTACAACTGATAAGTGTATTACGGTAAGTTATTCATCAAATAAACATTGAAAACCTAAATAATGAAACGGATCATTCTAGGGGAACTTCCTTTGTTTCCTTTATGCCCTAGCTTTGAACAGGTTCTATAATTCTTAGGATCGACCTTGCAAACACCATGTTATACACGACAATGGAAGAAATAATACTGTTGTCCAAAATATTTTTGCAATATTGTATACAGACAGTCTTTGTTGATGTTCATCATTAATACTACATGTCAATGCAAATTAGCAATATAATGTACAGCCTTTGTGGATGTTCATCATTAATACACGTCAATGCAAATTAGATTAATAAATCAATGTAATCTTGAAAGATTAATTCAAAATTTTCAAGATTGAACAAGAAGCATCGTTCAACTCACAACAGCAAATTAGAAACTCAATCTGGCATATTTCTTCCAACAGCAAATAGTAGTTGCACAAATAGCCAATCAGGTATTTCATCAAACACCAAATAGGCTCAAATAAGAACATATGACATCTAATGATAAAAAAACCATGAATGTTCAAACTCAATTATTAATGGGAGCAGGACCGGCAGTGGCGGCGGAGGATGGCCTCTCCAATCTCCGGAGGCGATCGATCCACTGATCTTCGGGTACCTGACCCGCCCAATCAGGAGCGATGCCGCCGAACGAGATCTGACGCATGGCCGACATCACCCTCACGGCGTTATCCGCCGGCAAGGGAGCGTTGCGCCGCCTCTCATCCGCTCTGAATGCTCTCTCGATCGCCTGCTCCGATTCCGTCACCTCCTCTTCTTCCTTGGCCTCATCTTCATTGTCACCGTCACTTATATCGAGCGTTGACACTCCGTTCTCCACCCAACCATTTAGTAGGTTATGGAAATTAGGATTTGGATCGTGATCGGAAAAAAATCCCCCTTCTTCATCGCTGCCTCCACCGTCTGCCGTGGATATTGGCTGGTAGTAGTCGGGAGATTCGTCGGAATTCGAATCGGAATCGCTCCCACAGAAGTAGTTGATGCGTTCATTGTTGCAGCCCCCTTTCTTCACTCCAAAGTCCAAACCCAATTCATATGAATGAATGAATAAATAAAAAGAAAATTAAACGGAAAACGTCGAAAATTTAAAAAAAAAACTGAAAATGTCAAAAATATCTTCACTCCAAAGTCCAAACCCAATTCATATGAATGAATGAATAAATAAAAAGAAAATTAAACGGAAAACGTCGAAAATTTAAAAAAAAAAACTGAAAATGTCAAAAATATGCATCAGCCGGGAATCGAACCCGGGTCTGTACCGTGGCAGGGTACTATTCTACCACTAGACCACTGATGCTTGGTGTTTATTCAAAAGCAATAACTATATTTATTAGATACTTATTTACATCAAAAGATTTATACATATTAATCAAAAAAATCTTATACTAAAATTAAAATTATTTATAAATTTGTAATATTAATTAATATATATATTACAAAAATAAATATGAGTTTTTAAAAAAATTTCCTTTGAAATTGATATGTATACACATTTCATCCCCTTTATTTTTCACCCTAAGCCATCATTTGTTGTTATCACTGTGTTTGTGAATTTTATCATCATGATATTATATAATTGTATTTATAAATTTAATTGCATACGATTTTTTCTTAAATTTTTATCAACTACAATATATTTTTATAAAATTTTCAATTTAATATATGAACTAATTATTTATTGCACTCGATTTAATAATATATTTTAGGGGTGGTCTGTTATGGACTCGAGTGCATGTTGTGCACCCTAGTCCATGTTGCATTTTTCAGTTTTACTGACTTACACTTTTTAGTAAATGGTGTTGCACTTTTCAATTATTAAACTGTATAATAATATTTTTAGTTACAGTGACTTACACTTTTTAGTAATATTGTGTTGTACTTTTCAGTTTAATAACTTACACTTTTCTTTAGACTAGGGTGCACAACATGCACTCGAGTGCTAGACTTTACCTATATTTTAAGAGTTAGATGGTTTTATTTCAATTGGTGTGCCTTTTATGTAGGCTAATTTTATGGGTTGTATAATATATTATGTAGTTTTTTTTTTATCCCAACGTGGTAAACAAAATTAAATAATTTTTTTAATAATTATATATATGTAATATTTGTGTATATATAAATGAATGTAATTAAAAAAGCTGATACTCGAGACGAAATAAAATTTATTAACAAATTAAAAAGAATTCAGGACGGATAAGCGGTCAAGTCTATCTAACATATCTACCACACAAATTTTATCTTAAAAAATTATAGATGGGATATCATATAAGTAATTCAAATGTGCGGGCCAAAATATTACTACAAAATTTTACATTGTTGAAATTTGAAAAGCAGTTATTATATGAATAACCAAATAATGAATTTATAATTAAAACGTTAGTATTTTCTAATGTTCATATATTTGAAAATAGAAACAATAACGAACAAGATGTAAAAATAAAAACCCTAATAGATAAAATAACATTTTTCTACCTCATGCATTCACAGTAAATAGAACATGCAGTTTATATTTTCTTCCAAAAGATAACTATAACAAAAACTAACATCATATTCATTTTAGACAAAAAAAAGCTGTGTGAGTCCGTCTCACGGATCTTTTTCTGTGAGTCGGATCCTTTTAACCCATTTTTCAAAATTTTGGATAGGATAATCTAGGGGTGAGCATGGCAACCGAACCGAAAATGAAAAACCGAAACCGAACCGAATTCTATTGTAATTAACCGAAACCGAACCAAAGAAGGGTAAAACCGAAAATAACCGAACCGAAATTAAAACCGAAAAACACCTAACAATTAAGAAAATTCAAATAATAGAGTGCAGATTCACCGCCTGTGCCTGTGTGTCGCCGAGAATGCGTCGATTCGCCGAGAACGAGGAGAACGCTGTGCCTGTGTGTCGCCGAGAACATCGTCGGTCGCCGCCTGTGCCTGTGTGCGTCGGTCGCCGTTCGCCGAGTGTGCCGGGCGTGAGTCGCAGAGTGTGAGTTCGCCGAGTGTGCCGGACGGTGGGTGAGACCGTGAGAGAGTGAGGAGTTGGATGGAGGGAGAGGCCGCTGGAGGCCTGGAGTGGCTGGACAGAATGTTGTGGCCTGTGGGTGCGCCGCGCGGAGAGGCAGAATGCCACAAAACCCAAAATAGAATTAGGGCTTAGGATTTAGGAAATTAGGGCTAGGTATTTATATGGGCCCATTTCAGCTCGGTTTTCGGTTAACCGAATTATTACTTAATAAAACCGAATACCGAAATGTATAAAAAATGCTAACCGAAACCGAAAAACCGAACCGAATTCATATTTCGGTTCGGTTTGGTTCAATTTTTCGGTTTTTTCGGTTTTTGCTCAGCCCTAGGATAATCTAGATTTTTTTTCCAAATTTTAGTTTGTAAAAAAAGTGATACAATATTTTTAACAAAAGTGACTATCACTTTTTACTTAAACACTATCACTTTTTATATATAAAAGTCGTCTCACGAATTTCATTATGTGGTCTCACCCAAGACTAGCCTCCATTTTATACTCACAAACCACATGTGAAATACTAGTAATATAGTGAAATACAATAAGCAGTACCACTTTATCATGGATAGATTGAATGCAATAACTAAACTTACAATAGATCATTCAAAGAATTGAAAGTCCATGTTTAGATGAACAAGCTGAAATAACATCCTGAATGAAAGCAATTAGATCCACATGAGATGACCCCCCTTCACAATTTGCCTTCCTACAAATTTCTTTAATCTCCTTACCTCTTCTTCTCATCTCCTTCCCCTCCTCACTCCCCATATCCATAACCCTCAACACAAGCCTACTAATCTCATCCTCTCCCACCAAAACTCCATCCTTCTTCACCCTCACTCCGACCTTCCAATCATCCACAATCATCTTACTATTCGTCGTCTGATCCCAAACAATCGGGAAAGTCATCATCGGAAGGCCAGCAGACACGCCTTCTTTAGTCGAGTTCCATCCACAGTGCGACCAGAATCCCCCAACAGAAGGGTGACAGAGCACCTTCATCTGATCACACCAAGGCACCACTAGCCCTTTACCATCCCCACATTGCTCTTGAATGCCGTCGGCCTCTCCTCGCGCAACCCACAAGAAACGAACGCCGCTGCCACGCACCCCGGCTATGATCTCTTCAAGTTGAGGTTGAGAAACAGAGAGAAAACTGCCCTGGGAGATGTAGAGGACAGAGTCAGGAGGCTGAGCATCGAGCCATTGGATGTAATGTGGCTTAATCTCTGTGTTTTCGAGGTTAAATTGAGGTATTGAGGGGCCTAAAGAGTAGATTTTAAGGGGGAGTAGTTGTTTTAGAGCATCAATAACTTGGGATTCTAGTTCATAAACACAAGGGAAAAGAAGATATTGGGCCTTGGTTGATAAATGAATGGCTGCCAAGGCATCTGGAAGAAGTTCAACTTCTTGGCCTTCACCTTGAAACAGAGTTGGAAGATCTCTGACTTTTAATGGAGGGACTCCTGGAATGTTTTTTATAACTCCATCTACAAGTTTAGGCTAATTATTTTATAGTAACAATTAAAGATTATGATAAAGTAATTTAAAGGCAAATTGGTCACTCACTTAATTTTTTTTTTTCTATCAAAATTGGTGCTGTTAGTGAATTTGTTGGTTGATGAGACGGAGAAATGGGTATTGAGCCGTGAATTTTTAAACCCAATTTTTTTTTCAATTTTGACTTATAAAAATTTCTAACCCTAAATCCATTCTCCATTAGCCGATAACAAATTGACTACAACATCACAGAAAATAATAAGTGAGTGACCAGTGATATTTTCCCAAATTTAAAATAGGGAAATGAATTATATACCTGTGATATTAGGAAGGATGAGGTGAGAATGATGGAAGATGGAAAAGACGGTGGCGGACTGAGTGAAAAATGAAGCCACCGGAATATTCCTCCGATTTCCAACGGCGACTACCCAACCCAAATAAGAATCATAAATGATGACGCTAGGGCTCGGGTGAAGCCGATCTAGGAGCTGCTCTACCGGAGCTTCCATTTTGGTTTGTGCGGCTCTGAAGAAGCCGGCCAAGTCCTTGCTTCTGCCAATCTCCGACGGAAGGACGTTGGGAATGGTGGCGAAGGTGAGATTAGGTGGCGGCGGGGAGGCGGAGAGGAGGCTGAGCCACTCCTCGGTGACGACGAAGGAGAGGGTAATTAGAGGGTTGTAGTGGAGAATAAGGCGGCAGAGGTTGAGGAGTGGGTTAATGTGGCCTCTTCCGGGGTAGGGTACCGCCACCACATGACACAGGGGATTTTCTCCGGCCATATTACAATTGCAAGGGAAGTGGGACTACTTTTACTCTGCCGTAAACATACCTCCTATGGAGACCAATTTCACTTATCACAAACTCACTTCATTATTTTAGGCTCCATTTGAATTTGGATGAATTGGATTTGATGTATGGATTCCAAATTTACCCTCCAAATGTAGGATTAAAAAAGTAAATTAATTTTTTTTAAAAAATTTAGCATTTTTTTAAGGGAAAATATCAATTTTGATCACCCAATTTTACCTCTTTTCATATTTGGTCACCCACATTTAGTCACTATTCTATCAAAATTGATCACTCTGTTAGTCAATATGTCATTGACTAACGGGGAAAGAGTTTTGAGCCATGAAATTTTGAAAAATCTTAAAAAATTCTCATGCATCTTCTAGAACTAATGTAACAAACGCAGAAGCAAGAATGAAACATGTGCAAAAATTACCAATATTTACATTATATTTATAACAGGTCAAAGACTCAGAAGGAGTTCCGATGCATATTCTCAATCAATTATGTTGTTGGTTTACTTTTTATTTTATAGATAATGAGAATTCTTTAGAACGTGAAAGGTAGTCAGAAAATTTCAGTAAATTTTTAATAATTATTTAACTCAATTATGAATTCATTTTTGTTGTTTTACTTTTTATTTTACAAAAAAATGAGAAATTCAAGAGATATTTTACAGAAAATGAGAAACTCAAGAGATAGAATGCAACTTTGTACTCTGTTTTTTTTTTTAACAATTGTACTCTGTTTTTCAATTTTTGGTTTCATATTGAATTTTTATAATAATTGGAGATATAAACTTATTTCAATTCATTTCCGTATTTATAATTATTGAAGAATAATTTGTGGTGAAGATTAATTGTAAAAAAATTTCTAAAATTATTCATTCAAGAAAATTTTATAAACTTATTTTTCATTCTAAAAATTTTTCTATTAAGATCATTGTAGATTTCTTGAAACCGTTAGTCAAACAATTGGCATTTGAAATTAATTAATTTCTATCTTCTGAGTTTCTCATTTCCTAATTATCTATAAAATAAAATAAAAAGTAAACCAACGAATCACGTTCTACAAGATGCATCAAAATTCCTTTTGACCTATCATTAGTTCTGAAAGATGCATGAAATTTTTTTAACCTTATAGGTTTTGAGAAATTTCACGGCTCAAAACTCTTTCTCCGTTAGTCATTGACAGATTGACTAACAGAGTAATCAATTTTGATAGAATATAATAATTGGGGGACCAATTTTGATAGTGACTAAATGTGGGTGATCAAATATGAAAAGATGTATAACTGGGTGACCAAAATTGATATTTTCCCTTTTTTTAAATTATAATTCAAAAAAATTTTAAATGAATCTCAGAGTTGTGTATCGATTAATTTATGATCGATTAAACATGTTCGTCGATCTAGGTATGTTTACGCAATTCGATTTAAATGAATCTCATGAGTTGTATACATTCTGCCAAATCTTTAATGGATTTGGATTTATATCCTATTTTTTCTCTTTTCGAGATTTCTTCTTTACGGGTTTTATGCTCGTGAATTTTTTTTTGGATTCGATTTTATCTTGATTCGAATTCTTGGAGTTCTATACTCATTTTTTTTAGTTTCTTGAGTTTTATACTCATTTCTTTGCGAGTTTTATGCTCGTGAGTTTTATATTCGATTTCATGTTGATTTGGAATCGAATTCTCCAGAGTTCTATACTCAATCTAGTCTTTTCTCTTCGTGTATATCACGATTCTATTTTTTTTTTTTTGAAATATTGGTGGAAATTTAACCATTGATTAGATGCATGGTTGCATCGTTTGTCTACTCTCTACATCAATGTTCAAATGTTCAATTTGGTGTGAGATTCTATTCTCGAAGGCCACCTCTTCATTGCTGATATCATTGCACTCACATCGTGCTACTCGTAATGGTTTGAAACTTTTTTTTTTAACAACAAGTTCAAGATGTGCTTGATTACCATCCATGCTCATCTTGTGGGAGGGTGTGAAGAATAAAAAAAAAAACAAATCAAGCAAGATTATTAGTTAGAGTAGTTAGTGGAGTAGTTCATTTGTTAGTTGTAACTCATTTGTTAGTTGTAACTCCTCTTTTGTAAATCTTCCTCTATATAAGAGGAGAGATGATATTCAATTTGAGGTAATTCAATTTCTATATTTTTGTATCATCTCAATATGCACTCTATACAATTTCTTCTTGTTATGAAATTCCACATGATGTATATATGAATAAAAATATTTTATTAAAATACCATATTTCTTAATTTTTAACATTTTCACTCCCTTACACTCTTATACACAATAATATAACTTTTTGACTTCACCTTTTTTCAAAATCAAAAGAAAACTCCATTTGACTTCAAAAAATTTGATTAATAAGTGTATTTGTATAGTATATCTTTGTAATTAATTGAAGAAGAGATGGGATGGTTTTGGTTGATTCTCAACACTGGTTAGCCAAATCGTGTAAAAACTCGGTTAAAACTTTCGTGAGTTTACATATAACTCGGCCAAGAAAAAAAAAATCGAAAATGAAGACAACTCGTGGAACTTTTTTCGAAATTGTAGTCAACTCATGAAAATTTTTTTCAAAAAATTTCACAAAACTCGACGAACCAATGCTGAATTTTTGCAAAATGCAATTTAAAAAAAAAAAAAAAATTGAAAACAAAATACACTACACATATATTCATTACAACTACACAATCATTCAACAATATGATCAAATAAAATAATAATAGCATGAAAAATAATTAATTATAAAGATATACTATACAAATATAAAAACATGTAAATTATACTTTAAAAAATACAAAGAAAACTAACATATACGTAATGAACACATCGTTTTTGAACCATTAAATCTTAGTTTCTTTCATATTATTTTCATAAATGCAATGGTTTTAAAAAAAAAAAAATTTAAGGAAGAATATGGTTACTGTTGAATTAAAAATTAAAATGTAGAAATTTGTTTTATTTTTTAGTTTGGGAGAGGGGATGATTGGATGAACTCTATCTGTGGGCATGTGGCCATAAATCTTTTATTGGGTCGGACTATATGCACCTCCGGAGAGAAGGGAGAGCTTCTCTTTCTAGAGAGTTGCTCCTCCTTTTCTCCACCGGTCTCCGCCGCCGGTCCGCTGCAGATTCGTCGTTCACGTTACCATTATCGTCTTTTGTTTCCTTTATTACTTTGTCTTTGTGGTCCTTTCGCCTCAGATGTTTGTTGGTTTTCCGCTTCTCTCCGATCTCTGTTGGTATTTTAGCTTTCGTTAGATATGTGTTGTAGATCTGCATGATTTGGGTTGTAGATTTGTTGTAGTTCTTTTGTGGATCTCTTTTTTTGTGGTTGGGAACTCAGATCTGAGTTGTAGATCTGCAGATCTGTTGTAGTTTTTTGTTGGTCTCTTTTTTGTGGTTGGGCTTCTTGAGAGACTCGAGAGCCTTGGTTCTAGTTCTTGAAGTGGCAAGATCCGCATTGGTTTGAAGATCAAGATCTTAGTTAGCGATTTGTAATTCTATTTGATGATCTTGTAAACCCCTCCTAAAAAAAAGAAGACTATATGCACCTCCATTTCAGATGGATGCACGCCTCCGATTGATGCACCCTCTTTAAAATCGGCCTAAAATAGATGCACTCCCTTAATTGTCATAAATACACTTCTCTCATAAAATTTCTATTACTACCCACACCCCATAAACCCTAATTAATCCTTTATCTTCATCCCTCCCTCTCCCTCTTCCCCTAAACCACTCCACCGGTCGCTTCCCTCGCAGCCCCCGTTGCCGCGACCGTTGCTCCCCTCCCACCCCCTTTTACTTTTCTAGAATTTACCCCACCTCTACCCCCGTCCGATCGCCCCCATCCCCTCGTCTCGCCTCCCCTCCCCCATCCACACAACGTCGCCCGCCGATGCCGCCGCCCAAACCCTTCTCCACCCCCACCAAAATCTGGAAAAAACATGCAAACAAGTAAAAAAAAAAATCCTTCACCTTCCAACCTCCACTGCCAACGGCCTCCTCCCCCACCACCGACCGCGACCACCCTTCTCCCTCCCACACCACCAGCCCTCCAACCGCCAATGACACGCACGTGTAGGTTTTTTTTTTTATTTTATTTCTAGTTCACATGGAGGTCGGCCATGCCCCCCATCTCACGATCGAATTTCACGGCCGCTGCCTACCCAGATGTCGGCCGCCCTTTTTTTGGGTTAATTAGAGTTTTCTGCAGAAAAGCTGCAGTAACTTTTTTTTTAATATTTTCGACAACTTAATGTCGACCAAATATACTCTCGTCGACGAGTGTGCATTTAGTCAACATTATATGGTCGAAAATAGTAAAAAAATAAATTACTTTTTTTCGACCAATCAGTGTCGACCATATACATTTTTGTCGACCAATCGTTGTCGACGGGAGTGAATATGGTCGATACTAGTTGGTCGAAATTTATATTAAAAAATTGTGATTTTTTTAAGTATATTTTGGAATTTCTGGATTTTTTTTAGTTTGATAGTCGTCGGAAATGGTGTCGGCGATGGTCGAAAGTAGTGGTTTAGGAGAAAGGTGAAAGAAATGATTGTAGAATGTAGGGGGTGCATCTAGTATGCTGTATTTACTGAAGACTATTTTTAATTTTTTATCTTATTATTTTATTAATAAACTGATTGAGAGACGTCATCTCTCCGAAATGGAGGTGTAAATAGTCAAACCCTCTTTCATTTTCTGCAGTACTGTAAATAAAATGAATGGGCCGTAAATCTAGTTTCAAATGATAGCCCAATAGTGTCTTTTCAACGAGAATCAAGTTGGGCTTATTCGTGATATTTCGTCTAAGCCCACGACTGATTCGGTTGTAAATTGCATAAGATTTCATGTGTTTTAGTGATAAACTTTGAGGGTTTTTCATGCATTTTCACACTAATATGCTTGATTTGATTGAGAAAAGGTGTTTGAGCTCGTTTTGTAGGAATACGATGTGAATTAGGCATTAAAATTGTAAAAATGAGTGTTCAATCATCATTTTCACTCACTGGACTGAAGAGAGGATTGCACCATTGGATTCGTCTCGAAAAATGGAGTGGAATGGAAAAAAGAATCAAGTCAATCGGAGGTCGGAAGCTCGAGATATGAAGGGATAAAGACGGAGGACGGAAGTTGGGCCGAAGTATCCGCCCGACCGTGCCGACCCGCCCGCCCGACCGGGCCACAGTATCTGCACCCAACCTTTTGTTAAGTTCACCCACTGCGCATATTTTTGCAATTTTCAACTTACGAAAGTTCCGCCCGGCCGGGCAACCTGCTTCCAGCCCATTTCGCGCACCCACACTTTTTGTTAAGTTCACCCCCGCGCGTAATTTTGGCCCAAATCAACTTACGAAGTTTTGGCCCGGCCGGGCCACCTGTTTTCAACTCATTTTCGGGGGTTTTGCCCCATTTTCTCCATTTTTGAAGGGCCTAATTGCAAAATTCACCCAAGACTTCCACCCCAACTATAAATAGACCAAATTTGAGTTTTAAGAGGGGGGTCTTACTCCTTTTCCAAGCATTTCCTCACACACAAACACATAGTTAGTAGTGTTCTTCATTTCTAGTTTAATTTCTTCATTAGATTAGATAGAATATTGGTTTTTACTTCGAATCAAGCTACGATTATCATCGGGCATCGTCTATTACATTGGTTTGTAGCTAAATTCTCATGATCAAGGTGATATTACTCTATTTTGCAATTCAATTTGGTATTTTCTTAATTTCTCCAATCTTTTGCTATTTTACCATGATTTTGATGTTATTTGTTGTTGAAGCCATGGGATTCTCTTCTAGAACCATGGGCTAAGCTCTTATTGCCTTGGGTGTGGATGTTTTGATAGGTGTTTAGTGTAATTATGGATTGATTGCATGATTAGCTTAGGAATTGGGTGTATATGTTTCTAGAGTTGTATTTTGTTTGATTCATTTGATTGATCAACCCTATTAGCTAGCATTTTCGATTGTGTTGATTGCAACGAGAGTTGGGTTTGCATGATTGGGGTGTGAGTGTGAGCTTTGGACAATTGAATAGAAGTTAATTAGTAATTAGCTAACCGAGAGGAGGTTAATGGCTAGACCGACAACTTTAGACACTAAACGAATAGAGGTCGTCTAGGAGTTTGGTGAGAGGGCGTTTCATAAGCATTAGTAACCGTGTTGAAAGTGCTTATGAAACACTATCCTAGGAGCTTATGGTATTTGGTTAGATCCTATAATTGCTAATCAATGCACGATGTTCGCCTATGCCTTTCAAGGGGGTTTGCACACTTATGTGATAGCCTTTAGCTTAATCCGAATTCATATCTAATTCATGTAATTGGTTCACGAGTTCATTAATTTCTAACAAAACGGAAACACCCGAGGCAATACACTTCTCTTGCACTTTCCAAACGAAAGTTAGTTAGTTCATTATTTCTAGTCACTATTACTTATTACTTTAGTTAATTTAGTTTAATATCTTTGTTCTTATTCCCGAAATTCCAAACAAACAAGCTTAGTTACTACAATAGCATGATAACTTGCAACTTTAGGGATTCATTGACACTCAATTAAGTCCTTGGAACGAAAATACTTGGGAAAAACTTATCTAAAAATACGAATAAGACTCCACAAAAATACTGAAAAATACTACTCCAGAATACCTTTTATATATGAAAGTGGGCATACTTTTTAAAAAGTGTAATAATGAATAGAATTTTGAGAGATAATTTTATAAATCTTTAGATATAAAATAAAGAAATTAGTTGACTGGTGTGTATATTTATAGATATTATATTTTTATAAGATGGTTTCTATTTTAAAGGTATGATAAGACATTAAAAAAGAAAAGTGTGAAATGTATTGTGAGATGGAGTGAGTACTGTACTCTCCATATATTGTAATTAACCTTGAATTACTTTCTCCATCTCTCCAACCCAGAAAGACTAAAAGGGCATATTTGTTTTGGGATTTTGAGAATTTTGAAATTCGGATTTCAAAATTTAGTGGATTTCAAAATCCTAATGTTTTTTATGTTTTATGTTTTGTGTTTGTTTTGGGATTTATGTAGGGTAGGATTTTATAAGTATTTATAGAGTTGACTTTTATAGGGTTATAGGGTGGGATTTTGAAATCCTAAATCAAAATCCCAAACTGTAAGGGGAGTGGAGTTTCGAAATTCCAAATCCGGATTTCCCATCTCAAAACAAACATGCCCAAAAAGAAAATGAGGTATTGGTCTTATGAAGGTTGGTTTAAGCGAAAATAGCACAAGGAAAGAGCAAAAATTTGAACTTCATGGTTGTATTTTCACGTTGAGCACAATGTTGGACAAAAGGACGCTATGAAGTTAACTGCAGTTTCCCCTCTATCTAAGTCTAAAAGTCTTGGTCATCCCACCCATTTGTTATGTAGCTAATTAATTAATAGTACAGTAGTATGTAATTAACGAGTTTACGGAAGCAACATGTCAATAAAATGGGTAAAAATTGTTAGAAAAAGTGCATTCTAAGCGACGTACACCAAGAAATGCTTGCTTGCTTGATTTACACATCATTTAACTTAAATATACTTCCTTCGTTTACATACAAAAAGAAACTTAAAATGTTATGCAACTAAAAATTACATTTGTTTTTTTGTGTTATACTAATCATTTAAAAGACATACATCAATTCTCATTTAAGCAATCTTTTTAATTTGTTGATTTAATTAACTGTGTCCAACCAATCGCACATTTAATCCTTAAATCAATAGCTTTGTCACTAGAAAATTTTCACTTAACTATAGATCTTCAAATTAATTAAGATGACTCTTATGTTTAAACAAGAAGTGTTAATTTGGAAACAATAAATATTTTATTTATTTAATGGTTTTGTTTTTCCAAACTGACAGTAGTTTAGACAAAGAGAATATATACCAGACAAGAAAAGAGACAAAGTCAACAGAAGTAGCTGAGGAAAATTATGATAATTAAGCTAAGTTAGATGAACAAAATTAGGAAGATCCATAGCTCCAACCTAGCTAGCTAATTCATCGAGTACACATTATACACATATCAACTAATGAAACAAATTAACAACATGCACTAATTCTTGCTCAAGTCCAAAGGGACTCTCTCTTGAGAGGATCTTGGATCATTACATTATTAATATTATTAGAAGCGGTGGAAGAAGTAGAGCCAGCAAAGTTAAGATAGTACTGGTGAAGGTTATTAAAGTTGTTAGACGCCAAAAGAAGGGATTTCTGATCATCTTCTTCATCATTAGGCTGCATAAATATAGGAGGAGTCTGCTGCTGCTGCTGCATCTGCATACATACTATCTCAGCTTGAGCCACTGCTAGCTGCATCTGCAGCTGCGACACTTGGTTCTGCAAGTACGATATCGCCCCTACGCACCCGTACACCGGGTCCCTCATCCGTGCATTCGCCTCGTATACTAAACTCCCCACTGCATCGCCTCGTTGATGAACCGCCAGCTCCTACGTTAACGTGCCCATCCAATAACTAATTAAATTAGCTATTTCTTGATTTATTTTTAATTATAATAAAAGGAATGAAGATATGATGTATACCTGCAGCATCTTGCTGACGTTGCTAGCACCGAAAACCTTATGAACGATGGCGAACTTGTGAGGATCGTCGGGAGGGAAGTAAGGGGCGAACACACAGTCCTTTGCACACCGCCGTCTCAGCAGTTTGCAAGACGCGCACGGTGAAGTTCCACCTCCCATTTTTTATTCCTTATTGATATCAGCTAATGAGATCGATCGAGCTTCTTGTTTTTCCTTATTAATGGTATGGGAGATTACAAGATGGCATGGGGAAAGGTAGCTAGTATTTATAATTGACGTGTTTTAATTTGGCCCACCCTACTAATTAATCCATTAATTAATATAAGAGTACCATTTGGCATATGTTAGGAAAAATGAATGGCATCCACCCTATGATTACAATTTGTCACATATCTATATGATATCATAACTATTTAAGTATAGTAGAAAATTATTTAGATTATATATAAAACTAAAAAAACACGATGTAGAAAATAGAGAATACACATACAGTATATGCACAATAAATGATGGGTTTGAATGAAAAAACGAAAGTCTTTTAGTAAATTAAGGTGTACTAATAATGTCGTCTTGGTTATGAGATGTTGACCACCGCCACGGTGCACGAGGAGACTAATTAGCTATCCATCCATGCAGTAGTAATTTCTACATTGTCCTAAATCCTAATTAATTTGACTATTTTGTTGCCCTTTTCTTTTGGTCTAGTTAATTATAGTATATAATTAAGTTGTCAATAGCTTGAGGAGAAGAACAAAGAAAAACAACTATCAATTGGGAATGGAATTAATGAATGTTTTAATATTGAGGCAAGATCGACAAAAGCAATAAATTGGTGAGGACAACTAGGGTTTAGGGTTAGTAAATTGAAAGTAGCATGAAACGATACCTAGAGGAAAGAGATGGGTTCAACGTGAATGTTTGTTTCATTGGGAGGGCATTCACGTGGATACATCAAACATAAATATTGTGCATCATTTGGTTTTTCTTTTAATTTCTTTTATTTTTAATCCGGAAAAACAATTGTTAAATTTTTTTTGACAAAGTCAATTTTTTTTGTGAAATATTTATTCAAGGCTAAACAGAGATGTGTAATGTTTGAGCAAAAAAGTGACGGTCACTTTTGTTAAAAATATTATCACTTTTTACTTAAACATTATCACTTTTTTTACAAATCAAAAACCTAAAAAAAAAAAGGGTTATCCTACCCAAAATTTTGAAATATGGATTAAAAGAGATTCGTCTAAAAAAAAAGATATGTGAGATAGTCCATACAAATTTTTGCCTTATTTTCCTTCTCACCTTAATATCTTGCAAGACTACAAGACCCCTATTGTTTTTCTATTAGCTAGTGTAAACAAATTGTTAAATTGTTGCAAAGATCCCTATTTAAAAAAATAAAAATAAAAATAAAAATTATAAACAGCTTTTCACTTTTAGCAAAGAAAAACTGCTATTTTTCATTTGCAATATTTATGACTAATTTCATTTTATTTAGACTATATATAAAACGGTGAGATTTTAGATTTCAAATTCACCGAATGTATGAGACTTTTATTTCATTTTATCTTATAAGCTTCATATCAATTAGTAACAAATTAAGTCAAACTGGACTGTAACAAGTGTATAATTATTATAAGTAATATATTGATGACCAATTCTATCAATTATGGCAGACTTTATATAGATTGTTGATTTAAATAATAAAAAATTAAGAATGATTAAAGGCAATTTACTAAAAAAAAAAAAACACAAAAAAATTATACATCTAGTATCATACTGTAGTTATCAACCGTAAAAGACACTAAATAGATCCGACATGAACTAAAATCAACGATAAATAGTACTACAATTTTCAATAGACCTAAATAAATGCACACTCTAGTATATATTAATTCATCAAGCTAGCTAGCTACTGTATATGGAGTAGTAAAATCAATCACAACAGCTATAATATTCACCACTTTAGTTCGAAATTAAATATGAATTTAGCTAGATATGGCATGTACGTTATCATGAATCATAACCATCGATACCTAAAGTTTAGTCCAAAATGAAGTCACCCTGGTATCGATTTATTGGGAAAAAATGTGTGTTCCGTAATCGATCAGATCAAGAATTGTGTTTTTCATTTCTTTTAAAGGTGAAAGATAATACTACTGTGTCTCTGTAGGGTTCAATATTAAATTATAGTAGTGTTAATAGTTAATAATTGTGGTATCATTAATTGAAATTGTCATCATCTTGTGGTGGTGTATGATCACGAGGCTACTTCTAAATTACTCCCTCTACCTCGCATTTAATGCTCATCACATGATTCCAAGCTTCTTCTAATCTGCTATTCCCAGGAAAAACACCTCTACTTCCCCACCACTCGATCTGCTTTAACAATTCTATATTCTCCCTCTACATTTTCAATATACCTACTTTTTTTAGTATTATTAATCCTTCACTACATTTTGATTAAATCGTCTTTAGAATATAAGTTAAGTGGGTTTTAAACAATTGGCAAGTGGGCTCCCGACTCGTAAATTAATCTTAGTTTACAGTTGGGAATTTAGACATTTTAAGTATAATTACAATATATAGTTAAATAATTAACTTGATTTGGAGTAAAATGAAGAAAAGAGGAATGGGTCCCAATTGTTGAATTATGAGGGAGAGTATTACCTCATAGAACGCGGATTTTCAGAGAAGCTTGGTAAACTTAGTTTAATATTGTGTGGGGTGGGAACTGTGTTTTCTTGTTTGTTTATGATTAAGTTAATGAATAAAGTATAGGGAAAACACAGACATCTTCCACCGTCTTAGACAAAATAAAAACGTGCGACCTCCAATGCAATACATTAAATGCGCTTAGTGATATGGAAGATTCGGTTTTGGTTGGGGATGTGGATGTTTTTCAAACCTCTTACTTAATAGAAGAACCAACGGTGGGGTTATCACAAATTTTGAGGGTTTTTTTGGAATTATCAGCGTTTGTAGGTTTTGTCTACATCTACCGCACGATCTATTTCGGACCAATCCCATCTAACGGCTCATACTCTACCATGCTACAAATATGTTACTCCTACAGATCATGTCCCAAATACAAACATCCGGGACTGCCTCTAAAAAACAAACTTAATTACTCCTATCATAGAGTTTATAATATGGTAAACAGTAATGAAGGGAAAACCTATCATAGTGTAAAATTAAATGATGGAAAATTTAGAAGACAAAGTGTAAGTGCTCCATATTTTAATGATATACTGTTAACTGTACGTATTTTCATTTTATATGATGTAATTATATTAATGAATGTTCAAATTGGAAATTAAATGTGATAATACAGTATCATGAAAATATCATTAAAATTATTAACTATCAGTAATGCTATCATAATATATAATATATGGAGGTGTCGAAGTCGAATGCAATATTTGATTTTACAATAAACCAATTTTACCGACTTATTTTATCAAACAAATACGAAGTGGTTATTTGTGCTAGGATAAATCCTAGACCATATGCAATTTTACTATTTTGGTTGAAGGGCTCTCATAGTGTGCCTAATGATGGGCTTCAGCTAGAATTTTGGACAGCTTTATTGAATCATTCTTAATTCCATGCTACCGAATACTACTATACCTTAGAGAAATAGTACCTAAAATCTCAAGTTGAAGGACATATAGCATAGGCACGTGACTGAGTGGACCTGTTCACAAGCCAGCACCTAGCTAGCTGCGTTGCTGAAAATATTACAAACTCAAAATTAATAGCAGATTCCCTCATGTGAATGTGACCATTTTGAAACAGAATACATATATATCTACACTTTAAAAGAAAGGCTGGTGTCTAGAGCTGGCAACATAAAATAAGAAAAATTAAAATCTCAAAGTAACTTAATCAGATACAAATCGCAAATCTGATTTACTCGCCACAAGGTCCAATTTTTTTTTTTATAATCATGCAACCAACAACGAAAACAAACGAGGGTTGCACATTTTCACCAAGTAATAAATTTCTATACTTGTTCAAGATAAGACTGTTGCAGCAATTTCTTAATATATTTAATTGATTATTAATTAATCAATTATTTGAGGGTATGGATATTCAATTTCCGAAAAATTAAATGTCATAGGATCGTTCTACTCTCAGAGTAGATGATCGTAGTATATTTAAAATCTCAAAACCGAATTTCGGTGAGTGAGAAATTAATGTACGAAGATTAAGACCAAGTGATGCATTGGGATTAGTGTTAATAACTATCCCACATTGATAAATGTGAGAATCAATCTCCTCCTTATTAATAGGAGTTAGTTAATAGAATTCAAATTGTAGTGACTATTGAACCATTCAATTAGCCACACGCGCCGCCCGTTTGACTTTAATACTTATCTCTAGTTTTGAAAATTGACTTTAATAAAACATTGCCTTTTTTCTTCAAAATATTGTACACCCTTCTAAATTGTCTTGAAACTTCGATTTTCACTAAAACTCGAATTCCCTCCTTTAAAAATATTTCTCAAAAATTCGTCCTTTCTCAAAATCGAATTTCCCTTCCAAAAAATATTTCTCCTTTACTTGAAAAATACTCCATCCCCCTTCTCATCTCTAGTTTTGAAAATTGACTCGTTAACTCTTGTTTTAGTAAAAACTTGTCTTCTTCAAAAATTCGTACTCTATTCTTAATTGTCTTGAAACTTCGATTTTCACTAAAACTCGAATTCCCTCATCGCGTAAAAATATTTCTCTAAAATTTGCCCTTCTTTCTCAAAAATTCTCCTTCCAAAAATATTTCTCCTTTACTTGAAAAATACTCCATCCACATTTTTCCATCTCTAGTTTTGAAAATTGGCTCGTTAACTCTGATTGTAGTAAAATCATGTCTTTCTTCTTCAAAATTGCGTACTCTCTTCTAAATTTTCTTGAATCTTCGATTTTCACTAAAACTCGAATTCCCTCATCGCGTAAATATATTTCTTTAAAATTAGTCCTTTCTCAAAATTGAATTTCCATTCTAAAAATATTTCACCTTTACTTGAAAAATACTGTATCCCCCGTTTTTCATCTGTAGTTTTGAAAATTGACTCGTCAACTCCGATTTTAGTAAAATTTGTCTTTCTTCTTCAAAATTTCGTGTACTCTCTTCTAAATTGTCTTGAAACTTCGATTTTCACTAAATATTGAATTCCCACCTCCCATAAAAATATTTCTTTAAAATTTGCCCTTCTATCTCAAAAAATTTCCTTCCAAAAATATTTCTCCTTTACTTTATCGATTTTCACAAAAACTCGAATTCCATCTCCTCTCTTAAAAACATTTCTCTCAAATTCGTCCTTCTTTCTCAAATTGAATTTCCCTTCCAAAAATATATCTCCTTTACTTGAAAATATTCTATCCCCTGTATTTCATCTCTAGTTTTGAAAATTGACTCGTCAACTCCGATTTTAGTAAAAACCTGTCTTCTTCAAAATTTCTCACTCTCTTCTAAATTGTCTTGAAACATCGATTTTCACTAAAACTTGAATTCCCACCTCCCGTAAAAATATTTCTTTAAAATTCGCCGTTCTTTCTAAAAATATTTCCTTCCAAAAATATTTCTCCTTTACTTGATCGATTTTCACTAAAACTCGGATTCCCTCACCTCTCTTAAAAACATTTCTCTAAAATTTGTCCTTCTTTCTCAAAATCGAATTTCCCTTCCAAAAATATCTCCTTTATTTGAAAAATACTCTATCCCTCGTTTTTCATCTCCGGTTTTGAAAATTGACTCGTCAACTCCGATTTTAGTAAAAACTTGTCTTCTTCAAAATTTCCCACTCTCTTCTAAATTGTCTTGAAACATCAATTTTCACTAAAACTTGAATTCCCACCTCCCGTAAAAACATTTCTTTAAAATTCGCCGTTCTTTCTAAAAATATTTCCTTCCAAAAATATTTCTCCTTTACTTGATCGATTTTCACTAAAACTCGGATTCCCTCTCCTCTCTTAAAAACATTTCTCTAAAATTTGTCCTTCTTTCTCAAAATTGAATTTCCCTTCCAAAAATATCTCCTTTATTTGAAAAATACTCTATCCCCCGATTTTCCTTCTAGTTTTGAAAATTGACTTGTCAACTCCGATTTTAGTATAACTTGTCTTCTTCAAAATTTCACTCTCTTCTAAATTGTCTTGAAACATCGATTTTCACTAAAACTTGATTTCCCACCTCCCGTAAAAATATTTCTCTAAAATTCACCGTTCTTTCTCAAAAAAATTTCCTTCCAAAAATATTTCTCCTTTACTTGATCGATTTTCACTAAAAATCGAATTCCCTCTCCTCTCATAAAAACATTTCTCTAAAACTCGTCATTCTTTCTAAAATTCGAATTTCCCTTTCAAAATATTTATCCTTTTACTTGAAAAATACTCTATCCCCCTTTTTCATCTCTAGTTTTGAAAATTGACTTGTTAACTCCGATTTTATAAAAACTTGTCTTTCTTCAAAATTTTGTACTCTCTTCTAAAATTCGAATTTCCTCCTTTAAAAATATTTCTCTAAAATTAGTCCTTTCTCAAAATCAAATTTCTCTTCCAAAACTATTTCTTCAAAATTTCGTACTCCCTTCTAAATTGTCTTGAAATTTCCATTTTAACTAAAAATTGAATTCCCACCACCCGTAAAATTATTTCTCAAAAATCTCCCCTTTTATCTCTAAAATTTTCCTTCCAAAAATATTTCTCCTTTACTTGATCGATTTTCACAAAAACTCGAATCCCGTCTCCTCTCTTAAAAACATTTCACTCAAATTCGTCCTTCTTTCTCAAATTGAATTTCCCTTCCAAAAATATATCTCCTTTACTTGAAAATATTCTATCCCCTGTATTTCATCTCTAGTTTTGAAAATTGACTCGTCAACTCCAATTTTAGTAAAAACTTGTCTTTCTTCTTCAAAATTTCCCACTCTCTTCTAAATTGTCTTGAAACTTCGATTTTGACTAAAACTTGAATTTCCACCTCCCGTAAAAAAATTCTATAAAATTCGCCGTTCTTTCTCAAAATATTTCTCCTTTACTTGATCGTTTTCACTAAACCTTGAATTCCCTCTCATCTCTTAAAAAAATTTCTCTAAATTTCGTCCTTCTTTCTCAAATTGAATTTCCCTTCCAAAAATATATCTCCTTTATTTGAAAAATACTCTATCCCCCGATTTTCATCTCTAGTTTTGAAAATTGACTCGTCAACTTTGATTTTAGTAAAACTTGTCTTTATTCTTCAAAATTTCACACTCTCTTCTAAAATGTTTTGAAACTTCGATTTTCACTAAAACTTGAATTCCCACCACCCGTAAAAACATTTCTCTAAAATTCACCGTTCTTTCTCAAAAAAAATTCCTTCCAAAAATATTTCTCCTTTACTTGATCGATTTTCACTAAAAATCGAATTCCATCTCCTCTCTTAAAAACATTTCTCTAAAATTCGTCCTTATTTCTCAAAATCGAATTTCCCTTTCAAAAATATTCAACCTTACTTGAAAAATACTCTATTCCCCTTTTTCATCTCTAATTCTGAAAATTGACTCTTTAACTCTAATTTTACAAACACTTGTCTTTCTTCAAAATTTTGTGCTCTCTTCTAAAATTCGAATTTTCTCCTCCTTTAAAAGTATTTCTCAAAATCCAAATTTCCCTTCCAAAACTATTTTTTTCAAATTTCGTACTCCCTTCTAAATTGTCTTGAAATTTTGATTTTAACTATAAATTGAATTCCTACCACCCGTAAAATTATTTCTCTAAAATCGACCCTTTTATCTCAAAATTTTCCACTCTCTTCTAAATTGTCTTGATACTTCGATTTTCACTAAAACTTGAATTTCCACCCCACGTAAAAATATTTCTCTAAAATTCACATTTCTTTCTCAAAAAAATTTCCTTCCAAAAATATATCTCCTTTACTTGATCGATTTTCACTAAAATTCGAATTTCATCTCCTCTCTTAAAAACATTTCTCTAAAATCCGTCCTTTCTCAAAATCGAATTTCCCTTTCAAAAATATTTATCCTTTACTTATAAAATACTCTATCCCCCTTTTTCATCTCTAGTTTTGGAAATTGACTCGTTAACTTTGATTTTATAAAAACTTGTCTTTCTTTAAAATTAGTACTCTCTTCTAAAATTCGAATTTCCTCCTCCTTTAAAAATATTTCTCTAAAATTAGTGCTTTCTCGAAAACAAATTTCTCTTCAAAAACTATTTCTTCAAAATTTCACACTCTCTTCTAAATTGTTTTGAAACTTCGATTTTCACTAAAACTTGAATTCCCACCACCCGTAAAAACATTTCTCTAAAATTCACCGTTCTTTCTCAAAAAAAATTCCTTCCAAAAATATTTCTCCTTTACTTGATCGATTTTCACTAAAAATCGAATTCCATCTCCTCTCTTAAAAACATTTCTCTAAAATTCGTCCTTCTTTCTCAAAATCGAATTTCCCTTTCAAAAATATTCAACCTTACTTGAAAAATACTCTATTCCCCTTTTTCATCTCTAATTCTGAAAATTGACTCTTTAACTCTAATTTTACAAACACTTTGTCTTTCTTCAAAATTTTGTGCTCTCTTCTAAAATTCGAATTTTCTCCTCCTTTAAAAGTATTTCTCAAAATCCAAATTTCCCTTCCAAAACTATTTTTTTCAAATTTCGTACTCCCTTCTAAATTGTCTTGAAATTTTGATTTTAACTAAAAATTGAATTCCTACCACCCGTAAAATTATTTCTCTAAAATCGACCCTTTTATCTCAAAATTTTCCACTCTCTTCTAAATTGTCTTGATACTTCGATTTTCACTAAAACTTGAATTCCCACCCCACGTAAAAATATTTCTCTAAAATTCACATTTCTTTCTCAAAAAAATTTCCTTCCAAAAATATATCTCCTTTACTTGATCGATTTTCACTAAAATTCGAATTTCATCTCCTCTCTTAAAAACATTTCTCTAAAATCCGTCCTTCTTTCTCAAAATCGAATTTCCCTTTCAAAAATATTTATCCTCTACTTATAAAATACTCTATCCCCCTTTTTCATCTCTAGTTTTGGAAATTGACTCGTTAACTTTGATTTTATAAAAACTTGTCTTTCTTTAAAATTAGTACTCTCTTCTAAAATTCGAATTTCCTCCTCCTTTAAAAATATTTCTCTAAAATTAGTGCTTTCTCGAAAACAAATTTCTCTTCCAAAACTATTTCTTCAAAATTTCACATTCTCTTCTAAATTGTTTTGAAACTTCGATTTTCACTAAAACTTGAATTCCCACCACCCGTAAAAATATTTCTCTAAAATTCACCGTTCTTTCTCCAAAAAAATTCCTTCCAAAAATATTTCTCCTTACTTGATCGATTTTCACTAAAAATCGAATTCCATCTCCTCTCTTAAAAACATTTCTCTAAAATTCGTCCTTCTTTCTCAAAATCGAATTTCCCTTTCAAAAATATTCAACCTTACTTGAAAAATACTCTATTCCCCTTTTTCATCTCTAATTCTGAAAATTGACTCGTTAACTCTAATTTTACAAACACTTGTCTTTCTTCAAAATTTTGTGCTCTCTTCTAAAATTCGAATTTTCTCCTCCTTTAAAAGTATTTCTCTAAAATTAGTCCTTTCTCAAAATCAAATTTCCCTTCCAAAACTATTTTTTTCAAATTTCGTACTCCCTTCTAAATTGTCTTGAAATTTTGATTTTAACTAAAAATTGAATTCCTACCACCCGTAAAATTATTTCTCTAAAATTGACCCTTTTATCTCAAAATTTTCCACTCTCTTCTAAATTGTCTTGATACTTCGATTTTCACTAAAACTTGAATTTCCACCCCACGTAAAAATATTTCTCTAAATTTTCTTTAAACTTCAATTTTTCACTAAAATTCGAATTTCCTCTTACAAATATATTTCTCTAAAATTAGTCCTTCTTTCTCAAAATCGAATTTCCCTTCCAAAAATATTTCTTCAAAATTTCGCACTCTCTTCTAAATTGTCTTGAAACTTCGATTTCACTAAAACTTGAATTCCCAACTCCTGTAAAAATATTTCTCCATTACTTGATCGATTTTCACGAAAACTCGAATTCCCTCTCCTCCTTTAAAAATATTTTCTTAAATTCGTGCTTCTTTCTCAAAATCGAATTTTCCGTTCCAAAAAAAATTCTTCTTCACTTGAAAAATCCTTCATTCCCCTTTTTTCATCTCCAGTTTTAAAAATTGACCCGTTAGTCTGATTTTTGTGAAACATTGCCTTCTTTCTTCAAAATTTCGTACTCCCTTCTATATTGTCTTGAAACTTTGATTTTTTCACTAAAATTCAAACTCCCTTATCCCGTAAAAATATTTCTCTAAAATTTGCCCTTCTTTATCAAAAATTCTCCTTCTAAAAATATTTCATCTCTTGTTTTTTCTAAAATTTGCCCTTCTTTCTCAAAAATACTCAATCCCCATTTTTTCATCTTAGTTTTAAAAATTGACTCGTTAACTCTTATTATAGTAAAAACTTGTTTTTCTTTTTCAAAATGTACTCTTCTAAATTTTCTTGAAACTCCGATTTCCACTAAAATTTGAATTCCCTCCTGCTTTAAAAATAACAATTTATTTGATTCTTGAGATGCTATTCCCTTTGAGCGTCCCTAACTTCTTGTTTATTGTCTTGAAGGTTCCCCCACTGCAGGATTTGAGCGCCCCTCTGAATGAAAATCTATTTTCTAATTATTTTGGTGAAGCGCCCTTGATTCCCATACCTGTAATTTAAAGTTGTAATGGTTATGATCCTGCGGTATTAACTTGTTCAGAACAAATATTTGCAACCTTCATGATCTACTGCGAGACTCCTTTATTGTTATACAGTTTTATAGTAATTCTTATTTTACTACATATCATTTTTCATTTCATCTTGATTTAAGGTAGTCTCCCTTGTTTTTGAAAGACAGACTTATTTCTTGAACAGTTGAACCAGTCTAAAGTGATTCTTAAACGTACTCTCCATTTCATCTTTCAGTTTGAGCCATGGTTTCTTATTCTGATTTAGTAAGTGACAAGTCCTTTTGTTTTGAAGAAAATGCAACATTTGCATTCCTCTTCTTTTGATTTTGTTTTCAATCTCTTGTGTGTATTCAAGTGAGCTACATACTGCATTTTTTATGTATGCACTGTCTATATATCAAATGGATACCTATTCTTCTTGTTTGCCTATTTCCCATTTGTGGCATTCTTATAGAGAGTTCATCTAATAAGGTTTGTTTACGGTATGTGTATTATGGACAGGAAACTCTGAGTAAATAATTTTTTTTAGAACTATATCTCTAAAGTTCACGAGTCATTATCATGCTGGACACCTTGGATTCAACCTCATTGAGGCTGTCTTGTGCCACATATATAGTAAGGAACATCCTGGTGCTCTATTCTTATTTTTGACAGTGGGAGGTTATTAGTTGTTTGAGGGATCAATTAAAAGCTCATCCTCTCTTAGGGGACTCCAATAGGGTCTGCTTCTTACATGCCATGGCTCAATAGAAACCTCTGAACAGGTACAGCGTTTTTGTTATTTATTTGTTTGTATGCACTATGAATTTTCTCATATTCTGATATGGCTTTAAACTGTATGTGTCACGCGTCTCAAATGCATTTTTGGAGATATTGAATATTAATTCTTTATCTTGATTTTTATAAAGCTATATATTATTTCATAGTGTTCACACAGTTCAGTGTCAAAAAAAAATTGGTGGTAAACTTGCTTTGTTATAGGGCAATTCTGGATGCATCAGTTTGTATTTATATGTTGCTGTTTTTGGTAATTCGATTGTTTGACCATCTCAAGTTATTTTTTTTCTTTTTCATCTCACAGAAAGTCATATTTGAGAGGCCACTTCCCAATGTACACAAAACTGTGCTTGCCACGAAAATGGCTGAGGCAAGTATTACAATAAATGATGCAGTTTTTGTTGTAATATGTGGAAAAGCGAAGGAGGCCACTTACGATTCCTTAAATAGTACGCCGTGCTTGCTACCTTCATGGATATCTATGTATAGTAGATTAGTTTTTTTGTCGCTGCTAACTTTTTCTTACTTTCTGGCTCTCTATGTATAGTAGATTAGTTTTTTTGTTTTTTAAATGTGATACTCACGTGCTTTATTGCCACACAACTTAGTTCAAGTAGTTTTTTTTTTTCTTTGTGGCATTCTTATATGGAGTTCATCTAATAAGGTATGTTTATGCTATGTGTTTTTTGGACAGGAAGCTCTGAGTAAATCAAATTTTGAGAATTATAGCTCTAAAGTTCACGAGTCATTATTGGATTCAACCTCATTGAGGCTGTCTTGTGCCACATATGTCGTAAGGAACGTCCTGGTGCTGTATTGGTATTTATGACAGGATGGGAGGATATTAGTTGTTTGAGGGATCAATTAAAAGCTCACCCTCTCTTACGGGACCCCAATAGGGTTCTGCTTCTTACATGCCATGGCTCAATGGCAACCTCTGAACAGGTACAGGGTTTTTGTTGTTTATTTATACTATATGCCATCTGATTTTTCTCATATTCTTATATGTGCTTCAAATTGTATTCGTCACATGTCTCAAGTGCGATTTGGAGATATTTGAAAATTTCTTGAGCGATAGAGCTCGTATCTTGTGAAATATATTCATCTATTCAAATATCATTTTAATTCTTTATCCTGATTTTTATAAAGCTATATATTGTCTCATGGTGTTCACCCAGTTCAATGTCAATTTTTTTTGTTGCTAAACTTGCTTTCTTTTATGGGGCTATTTTGGATGCATCAGTTGTATTTATATGTTGGTATTTTTGGTAAGTCTATTGTTCGACCATCCCAACTTTTTTTTTTCATCTCACAGAAAGTCATATTTGAGAGGCCACCTCCCAATGTGCGCAAAATTGTGCTTGCCACGAATATGGCTGAGGCTAGTATTACTATAAAGGATGTAGTTTTTGTTGTTGACTGTGGAAAAGTGAAGGAGACATCTTACGATGCCTTAAATAATGGCACCGTGCCTGCTACCTTCGGTCCTTCATGGATATCCCAAGCTTCTGCTCGGCAGGTGAGTTTAATGTCGCTGCTTACTTTTTCTTACTTTCTGGCTCTTTATGTGTAGTAGATTTTTATTTTTTTTTAAATGTGACGAAATTCATGTGCTTTATTGCCACACAATTTAAGCAAGACATATTGCCAATTTCAATAACAATTTGTGTCACGTGATAAATTTGAACATTTGAAGTTGTAATTACCATTTAATTTTATAAAGCTTTCTAGGATTCTTTATTTCGTTTCTTGTAGTTTTGTAAGGTAACTAAGTCCAATATTGTTGTTCTGCTTATTGTGTCTCTGTTTGGCTTGCGGAGAAGGGGCAGGGCTTGCCATGTGCAGCCAGGCGAAGTGCTACCACTTGTACCCACAATGTGTATATGAAGCTTCTGCTGAATATCAACTCCCTGAACTTTTGAGAACTCCATTGAACTCTCTCTGTTTGCAAATTAAAAGTTTACAAGTTGAAAGTATTGGAGATTTTATCTCTTCTGCTCTTCAGCCGCCTGAACCATTGACTGTAAGGAAATATCACTTTAATTGTTGTGTAAAAATACTTATAATGCTGAAAAATACTTCCCTGTCAGTTGAAATAATCATTCTGAATGGACAAAGTAAAAGTAGACCCTTATCCCACTATGTGGAGCCATGTGGATCATATGCTTGTTTTTTCCAAACACACCTCTTCATTTAGATACATTTTTTAGGTAACTTAAAAGATATATTACTGGTGCCTGCTCCTCTCTTTCTGCATCTCTCAGCGTTGAGTTTTTGGTTTTCAAATATTTTCTTTCTTGCTTTTATATCCTTCTTCTTTGTATCCTTAATTTTAGGAGTTAATTGAAATACACATTTACTCTATAACTAAGCTATTATTAAGTACCAATCCTCGTTTGGAAAGTTTGTATTTGGCTTGCTCTACTAGAGAGGAGGCCTGAGGTTTAATACTTCACCACCCCTATTATTCCAATTTGTCAAAGAGATAGGATTTTAATTTTTTTAATAAATAAGTCATTGCTAAGAAGATAACATTACTTTCACCTGCTTTTTGAAGATGATTGTGTCTCTATTTGGCTTGCAGAGAAGGGGCAGGGCTGGCCGTGTGCAGCCAGGTGAGTGCTACCACTTGTACCCACAATGTGTATATGAAGCTTTTGCTGAATATCAACTCCCTGAACGA
Source organism: Galeopsis tetrahit (assembly GCA_963675135.1). Taxonomy (NCBI): domain Eukaryota; kingdom Viridiplantae; phylum Streptophyta; class Magnoliopsida; order Lamiales; family Lamiaceae; genus Galeopsis; species Galeopsis tetrahit. The sequence goes on along the minus strand of OY776129.1, from coordinate 63,234,673 downwards.
ACTCCATTAAACTCTCTCTGCTAGCAAATTAGAAGTTTACAAGTTGAAAGTATTGGAGATTTTATCAAGCCGCTTGAACCATTGACTGTAAGTCCAGATTTTTAGCAAAAGACTACAGTGATCACATGGCTCTTGTTTGTGCATATGAAGGATGGAAAGATGCAAAAAGAATAGGATCAGCGTACGAGTATTGCTGGTGAATTTTTCTCTCGCTCCAAAGTCCCGACGTTATCCCATTCTCTTCTTACTGAAAGATGCTGGATTGCTGGTTATAGATGAAACAACTAGTAACAGATTCAGTCACATGTTCTGGTTTATTTTATTTCCTGGTCTTGCATCTGTAGTGGTGAGTTGTGTTCTCTTTTAACAACACAAGAAATCACAATTAACGCATTGTTTTTTATTTTTCTTTATTTACAGCAAAGGGACTACGTCTTTCAAAACAATGGATGGTGGTGGGCTGGTCATGCTCTATTTGGTAAGTTTTAAAGCTTATTTCATTATAAATGTCTCACTCGCATGGTCACTGAATTCTACTATTTTATATCTCAAATATTAAAATGGCTATTCTCAGTGAATTGTTTTTTACAAATAACTCATTAAAGACTAAAATATTTGTTTTGCTTTTGATCTCAAATTATAAATTTCTCTTATACATTAAAAGACTAAAACAAAGCTATTTGTTGTGATTTTTTTTTTTTTTTTTTCCAAACAAATTGATTTTGAAATTTACATGAAGACTCTGATTTAAAGTAAAATCTATATTATCAATTTATCACACTAGAAATCTTTTTCTCCCTTTAACCTCAATTTTTAAAGTTTCGTTATTTTGCGTTAAACAACTAAAATAACCTAATCCCCATTAATTTTTTATTTTTTTAAAAACAACTTATTTAAAATTTCTCCTTCGAATATCAAATTTTAAAATTCTCTGAACTACCTAAAAAAGATCACATTTTAAAATTTCTCCTTTTGTCTCAAATTTTTTTCTCCTTTTGATCTCAAATTCTAAAGTTCTCTTATCTTGCTTTAAAAGATTAAAATTAAGCAATTGGTAGTGAATTTTTTTCTTCCAAAATAACTTATTTTGAAATTGACCCAAAAACTCTATTTTAAAGTAAAACCTTTATTTATTTTCTCAAATTTCTCTTCTTTTTTTTCCAAATAAAAAAATCATACGAGAGATTTCATAATTTACGACTAATCTAAAGAAAAAAAACAGTTTCTAGAAAACTCTAATTTAAAGTAAAACCCTTTTTTTTGTCACAGTTTTTTTCTTAAATTTCAAAGTTCTTTCCAAAAGAACTTATTTTAAAATTTATCTGAAAAAACTCTTATTTAAAGTAAAAATATTACCTTTCATCTCAACTTTTTTTCTCTTTTTTATCTCAAATTATAAAGTTCTCAAATTAAAATAATAACACGAAGCTATTCGTAGGTGCAGTTATTTTTTTATTTTTTTTTCATAAAAACCTCATTTTGAAATTAATCTGAAAACTCTGACTTAAAGTAAAACCTTTATATTTTAAAATTCTTTCACTTTGCATTAAACGATAAATGAAGAAATATCATGTGAATTTTTTTTCGAAAAAAATCATATTTAAGACCTACCCAGAAACTTTAATTTTGAGTTAAATTCTAGATTTTTTCCTTCAAAAATAATAATTATTTTTCTCTCAAATTATAAGTTCCTTTATTTAGCATTAAACGACTAGCATGACAATTCTCGGTGAATAAATTTTTTTTTTTTTTTTTGCAAATAACTCATTTAATTATTCTAAAAACTTCGCTTGGTCTAATTTTAGTAAAACTCTAATTTTTGTCCCAATTTTTTTCTCATTTTGATTTAAAATTCCTTTCCTTTGTATTAAAAGATTAAAACGAAGCAATTTGTGGTCAAAAAAATTAAATAACTTATTTTAAATTAATCCTGCATTACGTCTTTAAGTAAATTCTTAATTTTACATTCCAATTTTTATTTCTCTTCCAAATCTCAAATTTTAACCTTCACTGATTTTTTCCGAAAAAAATCCATTTAAAATTTATTTATAAAACTTTGATTTAAAGTAAAACCCTTACCTTTCGTATCAACTTATATTCTTCTTTTGATCTTTTAAATTATAAAGTTCTTGTACCTTGTATTAAAACACTATCGAAGCAATTCGTAGTAAATTTATTTTTTTTCAAAACAACTCATTTTAAAAATTCTCTTATTTTGCATTAAAAGACTAAAATACTAGTTCGATTTTTTTTCAAAAAAAAAAATCTCATTTAGGACTAATCCTAAAAATTTCTATTTTGAGTAAAATTCAATTTTTCCTTCCAAAATAATTGTAATTTATAACTCAAATTTTAAAATTCTTTTATTTTGATTTGAATGACTGAATGACAAATCTAAGTGATTTTTTGTTTTAAAATAACTCATTTAAAACTATTTTGAAAATTCAGTTCTTCATTAAATGTCGGGTTTTTCCTTCCAAATATTTTTTCTACTTTTGATCTCAAATTTTAAAACTTTTTATTTTGCAATTCCCTATGATTTTTTCCAAAAAAACACCTTATTTATAGTTGATTCAAAATTTCTAATTTTGAGTAAAACTCTAACTTTTCGTCACAAGTAATATTCTTCTTTTGATCTTAATTTTTTAAGTTCCGTTCCAGTGAATTTTTTCAAGAGGAACTTATTTAAAATTGATCCTACACTAATTTTTCGTCCCAGCTTTTAAAAGTAAAACCCTTATTTTTCGTTCCATTTTTTGTCCTTTTGATCTCAAATTTAGATCCGTATGCATAACACATGATGTTTATATATCTTTCATGGGTTGCTCTTTCTTTTCCTTGTCGTTTTGGTTGTTGTTCATTTACCTTCAAACGTATACTATCCTTTTCAGGATCATATTGCCTAGATATCAATATAGATGTTTCTTCATCCGTACCATTTTTAACGCAATTCGTTGTATGTACATAAACACGACAAACTATAGAATATGTAGCATCATTCCACATCACTTAACTTTGAAATGCTTGATTGAACTAACTGCACCATTTTGAAGCAGTTAACTGTGTGATTTAAGCTCTATGGACTCAACTTAAGAATTGGACTAATCTTTTTCTTGGACCTTGATTATTCCTTTCTTTCTTGGACCTTGATTATTCCACCAGCATCAATTTTTTTTATGTAGTGCACATATAAAATCTTAAATGACAAAAGTGTGTGGTTTCATTGGACATCACTTTAATTCACTTTTTTTATTTGAGTTTGAGTGAGTTGCGGTGATGTAACTATAATATTTATTCAATGAAGATTGAGTATTATAATATTTGATATATAAATATTAGGGGTACTGTGTGTTTAAATAAATGAGGAAGTCTGGCGTGAGATTGTCTCACGGTGAGACGTGGTATTCAATTCTCTCACATATGTTCCTTAAAATAGGTCTTGGCGAAATTCCCATGTATGAAATTGCAAAGAAATAACCCTCTTGGTTCTTGAGAGGAGTTGGGAAACGTGTTCAATATCATTTGATCGAATAGTTGACCCCGACCCTTTGTTGTTTGAAGAAACCCTCCATTTCAATTGGTATTTTTCCACGAAAAGTAGACATGAGATAAAATAAGTGTTTCACTATAAACTCAAATTCAAGTTGATGGTTGCTTTATTTTTTAGTGGTAAAAGTGTATTGTGACTATTGTCTACAAGTACAAGGGAACCCCATAATGTTTTCATTTGTATAAGCTACACCGGTAACCATAATGAATCCACCCATCCTAATGATAATACACCACAAGACATAAATATGAATCGCAATACCATGTCGAGACGAAAGATTTTGAGGTGATTAAGTTGTTACCGCCTACCTAGAACCACAAATTATTTTAATATTCTTCATCATCTTAAAATTCAGAGCGATTCCTGGAAAATATTAAGTGGTTCCTACTTCTTCCGTTCTCTCCGTTATTCCCAAAATGACCTAAACTCATGAACTTCTATCTTTATGCATGCTTTATTTCTTCCAAGACACTTATTGTTGTATTGTAAAAAGTGTGTTGTCAGAGCATTGTGGACTGACATACATACCTTGAGCCATCTATAACACTCCACCAAATCGACGTCGCGAACTTGCATTCTAGTAACAGGTGAGAATCACTCTCCTCTTCTTCCCCACACATCAGGCACATCAACTTCACCACCAATAATGTATATTATTCTTCCAATTAACATCAAGTTGTGAATTGTCATCGCTTGTAGTCATTTTAATTTGAAGAGAACAGGTCAACTACAATGTTTTGAAGGCTTAGTAGACCAACTGCTAAATATAGTTTTGAAAAGACCAAAGGATATATAACTAGCAAGTAATAGAAAAATGAATCAAAGTTATAAGCTGACAGCCAAGAAATTGACAGCTAGACTGTCAACAACTATGTATGTCAACAACTCTATAAATAGAAGATGGAAGAGCTTTGCAAAGACACCACCAACAATCAAAAACATCAAACAATCAAGCTAAAGCATTATGCAAGTAAAGCACTGCTAAATAGTTTTCCTATTCTAGAATATTAGAATAATCAACTCTTCCATTCTCTTGTCAACTTGAACATCTTGTCTGGATTTTTACTTTTTAGGTCATGTTTGATAGCAAAGACTGATTAATTAAAATTAGGATGATATCTAAACTTTATAGATTTTAAAGCATAATTTACCTTAATCTAAGTTATCAAACAACCTATAAAAGATGTATAAAGTTAATCTAGAATTAATCTATAAGCTATCAAACATGGCCTTAAGGTATTAATAAAAATTGATTTTTTTTTTTTTTGTAACCTACTGAGTGTAGATTATTGAGAAACTAAATGTTTGGTGAACTCTTATTCAAAGTTTCAATACTTGTGTGATTAGTCTAGGTGAGATCACCAAGATCGTGTAACAATGGATGTAGGAGTGTTTTCTCCTAACCACTATATATTGTTGTGAATGGATAATTAAGAAAGGAGGTAATATTACTCTTAATGATGGCTGATAACAATTACTCTATCCATCCATTAAAACTGTGTTCACTTTTCTTATTTGTATCATATGTCCATCCATCAAAAGTGTGTTCATTTCCTTTTATGGAAATAATTACTTTATTTTTATTTGACAACAACTCCACAATTCTCTTACTTTATCTATTTTTTCTTGTATGAGCCCACTTTAATAATATATGAACGGTTGACTTATATGATGAATTAATGATATTTTGACTTTTGTGTAATTTGTCTCTAAAAACTAAATTTTGTTCATAAACATTTTTTACCAAAAAAAAAAAGAGTATTGGGTTGGGTTGGCCCATTTTGTTTATAAATTTATGAGTTTTCTGCGGAAGAAAGGAGCCACACTATTGTACATGTAAAGTTTATAGAAACATCAATATACCTCGATCTGAAATACCTACCTTCATTGCTACATCAACATACCTGAGTTAGCAAAAGAAACATACAAATAAATAGAAAATCAAAATGAAATATTAGATAAAAAAAAGACTAAGCATTTATATTTTCTAAGCTTACAATCTCAGATTGACAAATCGTGTATATGTAAATTTGTGTTTGGCCACTCCAAAGGGATTAAATAGTTGCATACATGGAGAGCCCATGATGCATGACATATCAAACGAAATGAGCACCCATCTCAACAAACATAGAAAAGTTAATATCTCAACAAACATAGAAAAGTTAATATGGAGTATATATGATTTGTTAAATATTAATTCATGTTTAAAATAACTAAATGTTCTCTTCGTCCACCTATAAGTTTTCCATTTTGTCATTTTTATCCGTCCGCCTATAAGTTTCTCATACCTAATTGAACAGTGCACGGAGAAACTCTTCATAAAGTAGTAAGCACCAAATTGTCACAAGCTAGTATCATTAAACCCAATCAAAACTCATCGGCCAAAATAACATTACATAGAAAAAAATGCACAAACCAAGCAATGAATATGATGCTGAAAACTCAATAAGAAAACCCAAAAAAATGGAGTGGAGTGCTACCGGAACCTGTAGAAGAAATTGATACATATAAAAAAAAATAGACCATCAAGGAACAAGAAGTATTAAGAAAATAAACAAAGAACAATAACTAGGGGTGGTTCGGTACGGTATACCGATCATACTGAACCATACCGTTATCATACCGAAAATTTCGATATTGAAAAAATCCATACCGTTATCGTACCGAAATTTTCGATATGTAAAAATTCATACCGATACCATACCGTAATTTCGGTATACCGAATTTTCGGTACAGTGTATCGGTATACCGTACCATATCGGTATACCGATTCATATCGAAAATATTGAACCATCATTTCATATCGAAATATCGGTATACCAATTCATACCGAAAATATTGAAGCATTATTTTATACCGAAATTAATTATTTAAGGTTTATTTTATTTATGTTTTAATAATTAAAGTTATTTTAATTTAAAAATAATATAAAATTATTACTCCCTCCGTTTTTTAATAAGTGTCACTTTGACTTTTTAACTAATTTTAAAATAAGTGTCATTCTAGAGTTTTTTCTTTAATTTTGACTATTTTATCCTTATTCATTTACCATAAATATTTTTCATTAATAAATTCCACAAAAATTGTTTATACCAAAATTAATTTGGTTTATGAATACTAGCTACATTCTTAACTACATTCTTTATCAAACAAAATTTCTATATTAAAATTAGTTATAATTAATGAAGGGTGATATTGACCGCAATTTACAATCTTAATTTGTTGAAAAAGACTAAAATGACACTTATTAAAAGATGGAGGGAGTATTTTATTAAGGTTTCGGTATTTCGGTATATCGATATACCGTTTCATACCGAATACCGAAAAATTTTTGGTATACCGAAATACCGCGGTATGATCATTTTTCATACCGTTACCGTACCGAAAATTTCGGTACGATATCATACCGTACCGAAAATTTCGATATTTTTCGGTATGATAAGCTCGGTATACCAAAATTTCGGTATATTTACCCACCCCTAACAATAACCATAAGCATTTTTAGTGAGAAACAACAATTCAATGTAATACGAACTACTTTTCGAGTTTAATAAATCGTACTTGAAAAAACAATTAAGCTTCAAGTAAAGCAAGAACCCTGAGGACAATTTGTCAATGCATAGAGAAATAAAAATTCTCACCTATTAAATGATTAAATCAATAGAAGCTCCATCTTCCAACGTTATATCAGATACCGAGGCCCCCAGATCCAAAAGCAAGTGAACATTTCAGTGTGCCCATTCAGTGCAGCCATATGAAGGACAGTAACACCACCATCAACAGGTTTATTGATTATTGAACATAATACACTAACAATAATAAAAAATAAAAACAGATTACTCAGAGAACAACAAAGATAAATTTTGACAAAAAGTACCCTTTATCAAACTCTGAAAAAGATTCATCATTTCTCAATCTTTTCCAATAAAAATCAAGGTATTAGGAATGTAATCAGCCAGGAGAAGTAGGCTGCACCGAGAATGGTCATTTAAAGCAGCTAAATGGTGTGTTGTTCCTCCATTCAGATAATTTGATCTGTGAACCTAATATAAAAAAAAAATGGAAAATATGAGATTTCTTTGAGACAACATAAATTTCTTACATTGACTTTAAAAAGAATCAGAATCATAACAACTCTCAGTGACCATATTGGTAAGCTTGCATCAAGACAGTCTCTAAAAAGTAGAGAAGAAAAAACCTTTCAAAACTCCTAAAAAGAAATTCACTATCCATAATTAAAACACTGATCCTTAAGAACTCAGTGATTCATTTGTTAACCATAATCATTTCTAAAAATTCACCTATCCGCGATAGTTCCTGAGATTAATATCGACCCCAAACTCAAGCAAGGGCGGAACAATCTAAAGACACAGGAAGAAATTAAAGCATAATCAAAGTTAACAAATTGATAGTATAAGATAGCTCTATTATAGGATTAAAGTTAGTTTGATTGAATCTTTCCGCATTACCTTGTGATGACCTTGAGTTGCAGAATAATGCAACAGGAAATTACGAACTCCAAAAGTAGAGTACCTCACATGGGAGTAACATTGCCTAAGCTATTCATCAATTCTCCTTTCTTTATCCCTGAAAAAGTAAAACCCATCATATCATTTTATTTTATTTTCAGAAAATTCACTAAATAGGGTCTTGTAAATTGTGGAGGAAAGAAAGAGAGGGGGAGATGAAAGATCAATTAGCGTTAGATATTAATAGGCTTCTAATTTGAAATTTCGGTTTCAGAACTAAGAATTAAACCGTAGAAAACCGTTACTCGCCACATGGCATAAGGAGAAGATACCTCAAATGCACACGTGTCAAACACAGAAAAATACTCGTCCTCCTTTTATATATAGAGATTTAAGTGGATTGCATCTAATGTCGTAGGAATAAATCTAGTAGTTGGTAGATACGTTAATATTTTTATAAAAAGTGGTATGAGACATACTGTCAGAGGTCTGTCACATAACGGGACAAATCAGTCCACAATCCACTTCAAACCATCATTTTGTGAGTTTTAACGGTTGACATCCACAACAAGGACAGTCTGGAAAACAGTCAATCCAACCCACCTCATGACGAATTTCGGGCTAATCCACAAACTTTTTCATTATATTTTTATTTTTTCACATGTATTATTAATTTATTATACTCCGTCCGTCCCGTAATTACTTTCACACTTTTCTTTTTAAAACATCCCACAATTACTTTCACACCCTTAAAGTGGAAAATCTTTTATATACTCCACCCTCACAATATCCTTAAATTTACACAAATGTCATTGTTTTTTCTCCACGCATACACAAAAGTCAACCCATTTATTTACTTTATACCTAAAAGTTTACAAAATTACCCCTCAAAATCCACACTAAATCCACTTTTTTTATTTCATATGTGAAAATAATCATGGGACGGAGTGAATAATAAATTTTAAACAGTATATACATAATAATTAAAAACCAATAAAAATAAAGTACAAATATTTTTTAATAATCTTTGATTTTTAATCTCTTATAATCAGATAGTAGACCCTCAAATGTACAAAATATTTTTTTGTTTAATTGACAAATCAACCAATCTAAAATATTTAAACTAACACATGTCAATTTGCGAATACACATTTCGCTACACACTCTCTCAATATACACATTATAATTATGCATATATAAAGAGAAAGTTAAAGAAGATATTTGAATCTACATTAATTATCAAGTCTCTCTTTAGAAGTCATGTGAATGCGTGGGCGATAAATGTGTATTCTCGTTTTTCAATCTCATTTTTGTTTAGTATAATATAATATTTTGGTACATTTTTCAATAATATTGTGTTACACTTTTTTATTATATGACTTACACTTTTCAACATACACATTTTAGAAAAAAAAGTTTAAAAAAAATGAAGTTGACCGGGTCAACTTGAGTGCATGTATGCACTCGAGTCTATTTGAGACTTCACCAATATTTTGTGATTTTGTAGCTTGGTTTAAAAAGTTAAATTGAATTAATATATTTCTAATTATCACATTTTTACTTACATTTCAATTTAAAAAAAGAACGTGTTACTTTTTCGTTTAATCTAAAAAAACACTTACTCCGTCCCATATTAATCTTCATAGATAGACGGACACATAAATTAAGAAAGTGTAATAATGAGTGAAGTTTTGAGGGGTAATTTTGTAAAACTTTATGTATAAAGTAAATAAATAATTTGACTTTTGTGTATGTGTTGAGATAAAATAATGACATTTGTGTAAAATTGTGAAGATGAAGTTTATAAAGAATTTTCCATTTTAAGGGTGTGAAAGTTATTGTGTGACGTTTGTAAAAGGAAAGTGTGAAAATTATTGTGGAACGGAGAGAGTAATAATTAAAAAGTCTGTGGACCAACCTGCCAATACCTACGATTCATGTGCCCGCATTTTAAACGAAGCTTTATTACTCAACATAACTCACTTTTTTTATAGACGGGATAGGTCGGCCCAACGGGACTAACCCATTTTGATAACTCTAACAAGATTACCGCGAGATCGGACTAACCCATTTTGATAACTCTAACAAGATTACCCCATCTCCCGATTAGATTAGAATGACTAAGTAACCATTAAAAAAATAAAGAGTAATAGAAGTATGTCCACTAAAATTATGCACATTTATTTAATAAAAACATCACTTTATCTTTATTTTATTTTATCACCATCCGACCATCACTTAATTACTTAAATTGTCAATCAACTTTACTTATAAAAATTATTTTATTATAAATAGACTCCACATTATCTTTACTTTATCTATTTTTTTAAAATTTATGTTCAAGAGTATGAATATACTTTTGATGAACGAAGAGAGTATATTGAAATTTAATAAATAATTTATTTAAATATTACATTATATTTTCCTTAGTCCCATTAAGCGGATTTTGTACTAGTTGCTTTAAATTTCTATCACGGTGAAATTACTCGTTTTTATCTTACAAAAAAAAAAAAAATCTTTTTTTTAAACAATAGGGTCAAAATCGAATTTAACTTGTATAATGGGCCAATGACAACCGACTTATCTTGTGCGCGACCGCAGCTGAATTCTCCCTTTTTACACAAATCCATCGAGTGAAAAATATCTCTACACCCTTCGAAGGAGTCATCTATAATAGTGTTATTCCCTTAACCCTAGTTCTTCTTCTTCTTCTTCTTCGTCCTTTTGCTCTCGTTCTCGCGAGGGAATAAAACATCGATTAGATTTTAGGGCAGATCTTTTACTCTCATCTTCTAACTTCATCCAGAGGATGTCAGGTATGTATGGTCAAGAAGGTGACGGATCTGGCGCACCACCCATGGGTGGAGGCGGAGGTTATGGCGGTGGTGGATACGGCGGCTCTGAAGGCGGGGGAGGATATGGAGGCTATGGTGGCAGCGGCGGTGGAGGATATGGTAATCGGTCAGGCGGTGGTGGAAGAGGCGGCGGAAGCGGCGGTTATGGCAGTAACAGAGGTATTTAGTTTAGTTATATGTTTTTGTTGTATTAATTTTACGAATTGAATTTGAAGATATTTGATGCTATCAATTCTAGGATCTGGTGGTGGTGGTGGTGGTGGATATCAAGGAGACCGTGGCGGACGTGGTGGAGGTGCAGGAGGAGGAGGCGGTGGTAGAGGAGGTGGGCCAGGTGGACGTGGTGGTGGAAGCGGCCGGGAAGGTGACTGGCGTTGTCCAAATCAAAGGTAACAGCGTTTGCTTACTCATCTCTAAGTTCTTGTTCCAATTTTATGAAAGTACTTATTTTGATGACAGATATATCGATTAATTGGAAGCTATTAGCAACGATCTTTTTTTTTTTTTTTTTAAATTCTAAAGTTAATTCCTAACATCCCTTCTGTTAATTGGAAGCTATCTCTTCCATTTTCTGAATATAACTTTAAATTCATATTCTGAATTTCTCAATACACTACAGTATGTGGACTTTATTTATTGTTCTAAAATGAAACTGATAAGGAGACCTTGGTCACATGTAGTTTCCGTATGGAATGATAAGCATCAGAATCATTATTCTAGCGGTATCATTTAATTTTTTGCTGCTCACGGCTGTTATCTCTATTGTTTTGAGCTAAATTTTGGAGGAATTAATGTGATGAGACCTCAATCTGAGGAATTCTAGAAACCCAAGGTATTAACCTTGAATTATCCTTGCAAACAACGTAAATTCATTCCTAATCTTCTCTAAAACAATCTCAAATAAATAAAGTCTCAAAACCTAAACCCTAAGCCCATGGGCTGAAATTAAGAATATAAATCAATAGTGTAAATATATTCTTATCTAAATATTCTGTAAAGTAAATCAATAGTGTAAACCTAAACCCTGAACATAAATCAATAGTAATCCTATCTAAATATTCTGTAATGTAAACAAATCAAATATTCTCCAAATATTCATTGCTATATGGGATCTCATCATAATGTAAACATATTGCTATCTTTGAACTTTGTAACAGTTTTTATACCTCTGGTCTATCATTTTTTAGTTCACATAACAGTTTGATCATAGAAACAAGTTGCCTAGCCTTGTAAGTTGTAACTTGATTCTGGTTGCCCCAATTGTTAAAACATGAGACAACTATGAACTATGTGGATATTCTTTTGGACCGCACTCCCAAAAAATGGCCCATATGAATTTTATTTTACTTGCTTTTCCCTGTTGAAGATGCATTTGTCTGTATTTCCTAAAATGCTTAAATTCTTGCTGTCGTTTGGTGATTCTGAATGTGTCCTAGATATCTGATTATAATTAGATTTTTCTCTTTTGAAAGTGCTTGTGATATTTGAGTTTATTTTTTGGTGTTAATTGATAATGGCATCTGTGACTGTAGCTGTGGTAATGTGAACTTTGCCCGAAGAACTGAGTGTAACAAATGTGGGGCACCATCTCCAGCTGGTAGTGATGATCGTGGGGGTAGAGGTGGTGGCCAAAACAGAGGTGGAAGAGGTGGAGGTTATGAAAACAATAGGGGTGGAAGAGGTAACTATCCGGATAGTGGAAGTGGCCGCAGCGGTAATGGTTATGATGGTGGAAATGGTAGGGGTGGTTCTTACGGTGGAAATCAAGGTAGGGATGATGGTGGTTATGGACAGGCTCCTCCAGTTGCTCCCCCATCTTATGAGGGTGCTGCTGGAGGCTATGCACAACCTCCTAATGCGTATGGTGGGAACCCTAGTTATGCTCCTGATTCTGTCCCCCCTCCTACAAGTTATACTGGGGGCCCTAATTCATATCCTCCATCATATGGTGCCCCCGCTGGTTATGGTGGTGATACTTATGGTGATAGTCGTGGCAGTGGACGTGGTGGCCCAACAGGTGGTTATGGTGGAGGTCCTCGAAATACAGGAGGTTATGGTGGTGCTCCAGCAGAGGCTCCTACTGAGAAGGTCAAACAATGTGACGAAAATTGTGGGGATACCTGTGATAACTCAAGAATTTACATATCGAATTTGCCTCCGGATGTCACTATTGATGAGCTCAGAGAACTGTTTGGAAGTATCGGCCAAGTAAATGCAAATCCTTATCTTACTTCCAATATAGAATTATTTGCTTATATCAGCAGTTGGTTTTTAAATCATCAGAAAGTATCAAATAGTAATGTACATTTGTTTGTGAGTTCACCTTTATCTTCTTTAGAATCTGCTCATATGACATTTTCTGCCTCATTAGTTTTATTTGTTTCATTATTGTATGGATACCCGGAGGTATTCATATTTGAGGGATATATTTAGCAAGAAGACTGTTTATTTTAGAGTTGGTTCTGTTGGTGTGTTCACAATATATGGTTCTTCTGAATGCCAGGTTGCAAGAATCAAGCAAAAGAGAGGATACAAGGATCAGTGGCCCTGGAGCATCAAATTATACACAGATGAACAAGGAAACAACAAAGGAGATGGAGTTTTATCTTATGAAGATCCATCTGCAGCACATTCTGCTGGTGGATTCTTTAATAGTATGTTCTTGCCACTTGATTTTCCTAGTTCAGAATGACCCCCCCCCCCCCCCTTCTTTTGGGTTGCAATTAGTTACTTTGGTTTTCATTTAACAGGTCACGACATGAGAGGGCATAAAATCAGTGTTTCTATGGCCGAGAAATCTGCTCCAAAGGCTGCTGCATATGGTTCAAGGTAAGACAATTAATTTCTCAAATATTATTTAAGTTGCTCAATGAGTGCCCATTTCAAGTATAAGCAATTACTTTTACTTGGTGGAGGTTAGAGGTTTTTCTCTGGTTAAAATTTTGATAACTTTCAAATACACTATAGCTTTTGATGACTTGTGGCATGATTTTCAGGTTCTCTTAAGGCATACATTTGTTTTTGTACTATACTTTTTGTTAGTGGTTCAGTGGCATCACCTATTGTGTTTTTATCTGCTCTCTTTGTGCTGATTGAATGTGTTGATCCATTGCTTTTTTAACAGCGGAGGTGGTAGAGGCAATTATGGAGGTGATAGACGTAGAGACAACTATCGAGATGGTGGTTCATCTGGTCCGGATAGACATCATCATGGTGGAAATCGTTCACGCCCATATTAATCATTCCAGAAAGCAATTTATGTAGTAATATTACTGGTGGGAGGGGTTTTTATTTTTATTCCATAGCGGATTTGTTCTCTAGCTGGAGTTTCAGAGGTAGGTTGTTCATTACTTCGAGCAATTTACCTTTTCTCCATTCTACATCTTTTGTTAGCACTCTGTTGGGAGCTGTTTACATGGCTTTGGATTGATTTTAGCTGTGTGAATGTTTTTTATAGAGGGATGTGGATTCAAATTGCTGCTAAAGGTAGGTTGAGATTATCAGGTGAGTGTTGCTTTCTAAATTTGCATTGATATATTATTTTTCAACTGCATTTGTCTATTTGCTGCCTAGTTTGCTTGGACCTTTGGACAAAATAGATAAGTTTCTTATTAATTCTGAAGGGATCCTGCCTCATTTCACTCCCCACTTTTTTTAAGAAACAAATTAGATAAAGAAAAGAACTATCTATCATAAACTAAAGCTTTGTGGTGTCCCTGTGTTTATTTACTTGCTCTGTTGTCTTTGGTGGAAAAAGATTCTTTGCAACTTCCGTTTTAATCACATTCCTGGACTGTTTGATGCCCTGCTATTCATCATCCCCTTTGTGCACACTCACCTGAAGCAAGTGACGTTTCAAAGCATGTTGCAGTTCAGCTTTGTTCACTTTGAGTCCTATTCAAATAAGATGAATTTCAGGCATTGTATCTTCTGTGAATTCTCCATAGTATCTTCTCTTCTCCAACTATTTTATTCTGTCTCTGGGATGAAGACATTTGATCTGATGAACGTGTCTTTTCACTGATGAGGAGGGATTTGGTTTAGTTTTCATGTATTAACAGTTTTGAATTGATCTAATAATTAAAATATTACACTAGTGGGCTATATTTGGGATTTTATTGTGTTGTGCAAGAACCATGAGTATCTTTGTGTTATTTCAAAGTGTCGTATTTCCAGTACTGTCACTTTGAAATTAGTCTAGGTGTAGAAAGTCTGATTAAAAAATGTGTGTAGTTTAATGTGTTACTTGATTGCGCGACATTTGAAATCCTTGTATCCATTTCAATTTACTTGTATTGATGTGGATGTTAAATGAACTTGAATCAAAGTGACGCTGCGCTGATTTCAAATTTATCTCCATCTAAAATACCGTTTTATCCGACATTGCGCGTCGTCATACACAGATGGACCCTAAATTGCGAAATTAATCTAGTCAATTGTGATTATGCTCTTTTAAGCGTTTTGCAAAATTGAATGTCATATAATTGTCTGTCATCTGTCACTGGATAATGTCAATGTGAAGTTATTTATGTGGTAAATTATATAATTATCTATGTAATGTTCATTACATTTACCACTGAACTAAAATGTATATATCTCATAAATTTCCGACCTGTAAATACTTGTATGGTGCACGTTTAATAATTTGTAACCAGATACTTGGTACAACTTTATTTGTTTTATAATTAGTGGCGTGATTATTAATTTATTATTTATAAATATAACGAGCTATGCTAAATTGTTGTTCGGGGATTACAATTTGAATTGTTAACTTATTCATTCCATTTTATTTTAATAATGTTTTCGCAGGCCGGAGTTTTGAGTTGGACTTTATGAAGATGTTGAAGCTTTGACCACCTTAAGTTGAACTTTTGCCTTTTTTGAGTGTTTTTACACTTTTACTGGGTCAATACATTATTTTGTAGAGTATGCGTAATAGATAAACCCCTTACCTTTTAATTTTCTTTATTCATCTTATGAATTTCTTACTCAACACAAGTACGAATTTTTTTGTGTCCATTGTCCGAATTAGAGATTGAGTTTAAATATATTCTCAATTGTCCGAATTAGATTTTTTACCCTCTACATTAGTAAAATACTATGCATTTGACATGAACGTGGCACAACAAGAACACAGCGAAACTTATGTGTCCTTATCAAGTCGACAAGCTTATGTCTAAATATTAACCCAAAATTTTCGTATCATTTTCATGCTATCATAAAAATCCCAAATTACAACAACTAGCTAAAAAAATTCATTGATTTACAAAAGATCTGCCATTGTACAATTCCACAAAGATAAAAAAAAATCGGCTAAATGCTTTCAAATAATGAAAAATAGATACATAATTGTTAAAGTTAAAGGACAGCAACAGAAGATAAAAATCGATGAGCCCATCGCTTGTGGAAAGAACACTTATCTATTGATTCAATTTCC
This sequence comes from Galeopsis tetrahit, assembly GCA_963675135.1. Classification (NCBI taxonomy): domain Eukaryota; kingdom Viridiplantae; phylum Streptophyta; class Magnoliopsida; order Lamiales; family Lamiaceae; genus Galeopsis; species Galeopsis tetrahit. The sequence continues at coordinate 63,218,362 of OY776129.1, read as the reverse complement.
ACTACAAAGAAATTAACAAGAAGAGTACGCTTACCATTGGTGCCATCATCCCACAGAAAACAGCGGATTTATGTAAAGAAATCGAACCTGATGTCCTTAATCCAATCAAAAACCTGCATTTATCAACCGATGGATCAACAGTAGTAATCAATCCCAACCCTCCAAAGTCACAACTCTCCGCATTCTGATCGTGGAGCTGGTAATAACTGTTGAATGCATAAGAAATATTTCCGGGCCAACTTAGGTCAAAACACGAACCACCTGGCCTGAGGGCAGTGCAATCAGCAGCAGCACACGCATCCAAAGCAAGTGCAGTTGTATTCAGTAAGTCTTTGTTGTTGTTTACAACACACCATCTGGACAAAAGGTATTCAACCCCTTGTGCATTCGCCAGCTTTCTTGAACCCTGTCCTAAATCGACTTCATACTTAGCCTGCCCATCGAACGTAAACACACCCCAGTGCCTCTCGAAATTCCCAGTAGCTATGCTTCTCTTATCTTCATCTAGAAGGCTGAGAATGTATATTTCGGAAGGGAAAGTTTGACGTTTAGAAGATTTTGTTGATCGGGTTTGGATATGGTCAATCAAGTTTTTCGTGAATTCTTGAGCAAGAGGCGAGGTAGCATTAGGGGCGCCATCTGTAGGCCAACCGATTTTAGCAATGACTATATCTGATTGGGGAAATCCAGCAGTGGATAGGGCTGAATTGATGGTATCATAGCTCAAATCGAAGATGTTTTTGTAGGTCATGTGAGTATCATTTCGAGAGTGTGTGGTTTTTCTGAAAAGAGCAAGGTCTAGTGTGAGGTTCTTGTTTTGTTGGTAAATTTGGAAGGGGGATATGGAAACGAAAAATGGAGATCGGTGTCTGGTCAAGAATGTGAGGAGTTCAATCATGGTTTTGTTGACATCGGGCCTGAATCGGGCTTTTGATGGTAGATTGGAATCTGATACGAAAGCATCGAAACTGCTTGGAGCTACGACTTTGACCTTATCGGCTAATTTAGCTTTGAGTAAAGCCGCTTGGATGTTGGCTGCTGCTCCAACGACAAAGGGGTAGAATTGTGAGCCATAACTTTGGAGGAAAGGCTCATCACCAACAGCAACATAACTGTAAGAAGGTAAGTCAAACATTAGCCAAAAACACACATGCAAGACGTGCATGCTATAGTTATATATGAGGAACTGAGTAAAAATATCCAAACTTCTTAATGATAAAGGTTTCCTACCTAATCCGTAGAAAATCTAATTTGGACAATTAAGAAAAGGTATAATGCATTAATGCCCTAAATAGAAACACAAATCACAAAATCAAATGAAAGTTAAAACCCAAGTTCACCAAAGGTTTGAATGTGGAGCTCACGATTGGCTAAGCTCACAAAATAAGGATATTGAGGCTAAGCTCTCAAATGTAAGTTGTATGAAGGGTGGGATGAAGAAATAAATAATGAGGTTATTTCTGTTTTTGAATGTGAAGAATGGGTAAAAAAAACTACTTTTCTAATGAAATGGCTAAAAAAACTACATCCATTAAGTTATTGGAGTAGAAAACTCAGGGGGCCTTAATTAATCCATGACTGAGAAGAAGGAAGGTAAAATGAACGAATGATCGCCGAGTTAAAATGGGAATTCCGGAATTGAGAAAATCATGGTTCTAAAAGAACTGAAACTACAAATAGGCTACCTCAGTGATCCAAAGTAAATATTTCTTAACAACTGTACTTCCATTCAATCTCTCGAGTCTAAACCAGCATTTATCTAGGCGACCACAAATCTAGCTCAATTCTTGGATCCCACGTTAAAATATATAACCATTTGTAATTATCAAATGCGAGCTCAAACAAGTTTTAGATCTCATCTAATGTGAAAATTGTTGAAAAACATTATGAAAATGAAGTCATTAGCAAATTTAAACCCCAAAAATAACAGTTGGCAAGCCTCGCTTGCTTTCCCTTTCAAGTTTCAACTCTTTCAGACACTCAATTATGAGTCTACATTTCGAATGCATTCAAGAATCATTTTGGCAAAATCATACAACATTTCGAATTTTTTGTGGAGGAGAACACGATTTCATTTTGCCTTTCCCCTATAGTCACATTAATTACTGCATAACCTACAAACATCTCCAACAAAAATATGCTCAAAATTCTCTGTTATATTTCCAAAACAATCTATATTGAGCTATATGTTCAGATTTCCAGCCATAAAATCAGAAAAAAATATTGATTCTTTGAAGCTGCAATTAATTGAAACAAGTCACCAAACATGTTCTATACAATCGAAAACCAATAATAAACAAATCAACGCACAAAATCCATTGAAGCAGTTATAATCCAAACAGGAGAGGCAAAATAATCGGAAGACTCACTCAATGAGAACTCTGGAGGCGCCATCGGAGACGAAACGGGTGAGATTATCGTGCACCCAGCTCTGGGCGGCTTTCAGAGAAGAGTTGAGACTGCGAAGCATGGGATTGGGAATGCCAACGGTAACGCGAATGTTAGAACCGGAAAGCGACTGGAGGACGAGTGGGTCGGCGTCTAACAGCTTCACTTTGGCGATGTTGTTGGCCTTCAGCAGCTCCACCACTTTCTGCGGCGGCAGAGGGTGGGACGCCGCCGTGCCCCAGTTGACGCCGACGCATTCAACGGAAAGAGTCGCAGACACTGCTAATAATAAGGAGATTAACAGGAAAATGAGGGTTTGTGAAAGCATTTCGGCGGTGGGAGAATTTTGCGGCGGGGCTGCCGTTGTTGCTAAACAGCTGTTACGCGCTACATGTTATGTTTTGTGCTTTGGGTTTTGATTACTCGGAGCAAATATTCCAACGCAAATATTAATATTATAATCGATTGAAATTTAAACTATTACGTACCACTCATCTGTCCCATAATGGTTTGCATTTACACTTTTCAAAATGAATTTTTTTTATATAACTCCACTTCTCACAATATTCAGATATTTATACAATCAAATGAATCAATTGTCATTATTTTTATTTTTAATTCAATAATTTATTTTACTTTATTTATAAAAATTTATAAAATTATCCCTAGACACTTTACTCATTACACATTTTTCTTAATTTGTATACCCACTTTCACTTTAGTGAAAGGTGAAAACATTTATAAGATTGAGAGAGTAGTAAATCTTGTTAATGGAGAGAAAATTATTAAAATCTCACAAATGTAGAAAATTAATGACATAACAAATTTAAATGATTTTTATTTAAAATTTTCATACACATTGAGAATTTAATATACATTTGACATAGACACTAAATTAAGCTAGCAAAGACAGCACCTTAACAATTTTAATATAATATGGGATGTTTGAATGGCATGACATATACATTGTTATTCTTATAGTAATTGTTATAAACTATGGTATAAATAAAATGTAGAGTTGTATAAATCTATTTCAAGCTAGCCTAGTAATGAAAATACCTCACCCATTTGCAGACTTATGTATGGCAATGTTTAAGTAGATTGTTGTACGTATGGCAATGTTTAAGTAGATTCGGATGTGGACTATTTGTTAGCACGAGACAAACATGTATAATGATCGGGGGTTTATTACGTGTTTAAGGAGGTTGTTTATGATGATCTTGATGATCTTATGAAGAACAAACAAGAACAATGAAGAACACAAAGATATAGCTTCTTGGAGAAGCTAAAAGCTTGAGAGCTTTGGGAGTGTTTATTGCTTTGGGGTAGGGTGATTTGTGGGAATTGTGTCACTGTCTACAAATGAGCCTCTTTTAGGCATTATATAGTGGTTTCTAGGGGCTGCCCGCCCTTTACACGTGGCACGCCCTTATTGGACCCGACTTCTGCCCGAAAAGGTGATTTGATGGCGCATTTAATGCTAAACGGCCTCTGGTGCTCGTCCTCGCCGAAATGCCGAGGAGCTGAGCTACGGTGGTCGCCGGAGGACCATGTCGAGGAGTGTGGTCGCCACGCTCCATGCTGTCTCCCAAGGCTTCAATACTTAGACTATTCTAGCTAAGATAGACATGTGCTCGCCCACACACTTGGGCGAGCAGCTAACTAAAACAGGTGCTCGTCAACATCTTTGAACGAGCACTTAAACATATTAAATACATCTATTCTATTACATTTTCTTGGTCTTGTTGACTAGTCGTCGCACGACTTTGTTGACTGGTCCTCGCCACGTAAGCTGGTGACTAGGATTGACTTGTCAAAGATTGACTTCTTTGACTAGGTATAACATTTGCCCCCTGGTCGCCTTTCTTCGTATTCGTAGAATGGTCGTCTTCTTGGAGGGTAAAAATTGTTCTCGACAACACAATCAAATTTGAGATTTTGATGATGTGTGATGGAGGCGGTCGCCTCGTCTCCAGCGTCGAGCACGATTATCGAAGCAACTTTTCATAATGACGGATCTGACATGTGTCAGGCGCGTGGGCGGCGCAAGGAATTTGAATTTGGCGCGTGGGGCGCGTGCCGACCTCAAAGGTCGCGCGTGGGGTCCACTCGCCGAACTCAAATTCGGAAATGAACCCAAATTTTTGGGAAAATTGTTTTTTTGACCCCGTTTTTTGCACATAGGTCCCTGCACAAATTTGCCTATAAATAGGCCCTTCATCTTCATAAAAACTCTTTCGCTTCTGCAAAACTTTGAATCCTCTCGAGCTTTCTACTTTGAATCTTCTTCAAGCTTTCTTCTTCAAGCTTTTCCGGCGTGTTTGGGTGGTTTTCGATCGATACAAAGGTAAACAACTCACATTTTCTTCTTTAAAACTTCTTTCTCCCCCATTTCTATAGAAAAAATGGAGGTCGGTGGTGGCTCCGGTGGTGGTTCCGACGGTGGTCCGCCGCCATTGGTGGGTGGTTCTGAAAATTCCGGCGACGGAGACCGTTTGGCCTTGGCTTTGATGGAGAGGGCATCCTCCTCGGACTCTAGGATCCACTCCCCTGAACCCATAAACGTTGGAGTCCGAAACCTAGGAAAGGCAGTGGTCGTCGACGTCGACGAGCTCGATGAATCTGACAGGGATGATGCCGGCAACGATGCCGAGGAGGGGGATGACGAGGAGACGGACTCAGATCTGCGTGATCCGGATTTGAATCGAGGGGTGGGCGAACAGATAGAAACTGCCCAAGTCGAGGAGACCTTGACGAGGAGTCTCCGCGAGGACTTCGAGGAAGTTGTTCAGTATGCAGAGAGCATAAAGGACATTTTGAGTGGTAGGGAGAATTTGGATGGCGACGAGGTCTCGAGGGAGGCCTATTATAAATATTTCTGCGAATACACTCCTCGAGAGGCTCCTCGCCCGCATCGAGCAGCTTCCCAAACGATATACGAGGCGAGCAAATATGCGAGCAATGTCTCCTTGGCCCAGCTAGAGAACTCTCGAAAAAAGTATCAACTGCCGGCCGATGTTTGCTTTTTTATTCCTCGCCCGGATGAGAGGGCCGACCAGCCGCCAGAAGGGATGGTCGCCGTCAACATCGGCATGATGGAGGCAGGGCTGAGGTTCCCCCTGCACCCCAGTATTTCAAACTTTCTACACTTCTTAAAGGTGGCCCCCTCTCAAATTTTGCCGAACGGTTGGTCGAACCTGATCGGCATTCTTACACTATTCGACCTGGTGGCGGTCGAGAACGGATGTCGCAACACATGGCTCAGTCCTAAGGAGATTAACTATCTTCTTCAGGCGGCCGAGGCCGGAGAGAAAGTGGGCCATGGATACTACTACGTGAGGGGCCGAGATAATTTCAAATTGGTTGAGGGGGTTCCCAACAAGATTAGGGATTGGAAAACCAACTGGTGGTGGGTAGCCGGGGACTGGAAAAGTCCAGTGAGGCCGGATGGCTCCTCTGATCGCATTCCCCTTGATACTGAATATCAAAGAATTCGTGGTAAGTTATTTTTATTTCTGCTCGCTCTTTCTATACTGACTAACTCCTCATTTTTGTAGGTGAAACTGCTCGCAAGAAGACTGCCGAACACCGTCTTACACCCCTCTTCCAATACCACATTTGCTGCGTTCTCAATCGTCGCTACCTGGAGAGGTCCTGTCGCTTCTTGAACAGGGAGTGTATGCGTGAGCGAGCAGGTCTTAAAGTACCTCCTCACCACTTCACTCGAGAGTTCCCTCTAGGTATCAACATATTTCTAATTTTTTTTTGAATTTGCTAAGTTTTTTGTGACATTACTCCTCGTAAATATTAATTTCTCGTCTTTCTTTCTTAGTAGTGGTTTCAGAGAGAGTTGTCACTTACCTTCCTCCATCCGTCGAAGTTGATCGCATAAAATCTAGCAGGATGATGCAACAAGCGAGGATGCTGCGCGAGCGCAAGGTAGTTGACGGTACCGGCAAGAAAAGGAAAGGGGCGGAGACCTCGGGGGCTCCACCTAAGAGAGTTGCTAGAACAACTCGAGGGGGTTCTTCTCGCCCACCTGCTGTCGAGCAGAGGGTCTCGCCGAGGAGATCTCCTCCGCCGAGGGGTAGCTCGCCTCCCCCCACTCAGGTCGTATCCCCCCCTCCCCGAAGCACTCGGTCGCGAGAGACCGCAGCGAGCTCGTCGGCCGGGGAGAGGGCTCAGGGAGACAACACACTTCTCGGCTGGGATGCCGCAAGGGTTGCCAGGTAAGCTTATTATCAATAAAGCTTTAGAATATTTTCAAGTACTTTTTTCTAACTCTTCTCTCTTTTTTTTTTTTTTTTTAGGGTTGCCGAGAACTCGATCGTTGAGCCTTACAACGACAACCTCCTCGGCTTCTTTCGATCGCGGGATGCGGCCCCTCAAGAATCTCTGGACCCGATCGTCGCAAGGGTCATGAGGAATGTACCCCGGTCGCTGACGACCACGCTGCTCGACGAGGTGAACAACCAGAGCTCTCTGGAGAACACGCGCCTGGCCGCCATCGATATGACCCGTGCCACATACACCCTCGAGAGGCTTGCGGTCCAGATCGCCGAGAGCCGCAAGGTCAGCGAGGAGAGGAGCGCGAGACTCACCCAAATGGCTAAGGCTAAAGCCATTGTTGAGAGGAAGGTGGTCGACCTCGAGGAGAAGTTGGCCGATTCTGAGGCCCAACTTTAGATGCTTCGAAAGAAGGATCAAAAAGATCTTCAAGAGATCGAACGTCTCCGTGCTCGCCTCCAGGCTGCCGAGGACGAGCTGAAAATGAAATGCGCCGAGGTAAACACTCTTCAACATAAATCTGAAACTGATGAGGAAGAGCTGGCTACTCTTCGGCAAGAGCTGGTCGACCTGACCAATGAGCGAGATGAGACCAATGAGCTCGCTGGGGGCGTGTCCATGTTATCGGTGGCGCTTACTGCCCACGGGCTCATTCATCGATTATTGGAAGTTCATCCGGAAGTGGATGTGACTCCGCTCGGCGGATTTTTGGACGACCTCCTTATGAAGGAGAATCCTCAGCCGGAAACAGAACTCCCTCTGCTTCCTTTGATGGAATTGGGACTCATGTTCCCTCGTCTTTTGGGTGTTCCGGTACTCTTCTCGAACCCTCCACAAGGCTCCCCACCTCAACAAGGCGAACAGGAAGCTCCTGTGAACGAGGAGGAAGTTGCCGGCGAGCAGGATGCTCCGGCCGAGGAGAACGCTCCGGTAGCTTAGTTTATTTGTATTTTATTTCTGTTTTTCTTAGGACTGTTCGGCCATTTAGGGCCTCTTTTGTAATTTCAGCCAACAAGGCTTTTCAATGAATGGAACTTTTTGCTTGTGATGTGTTTGCTTTTCGATTTATGTTATGATTAATTTCTGCAAGCATTTTTTAATAAGTACTTGTCTTTTTGAAACTCCTTTTATTGCGAGCATCTTTGTGGAAGAGTGCTCGTCTTTGCCTTGCGAGCATCTTTAAGAAAGAGTGCTCGTCTTTTAGAGTTAACCATTCGTCGATTGAACTCTTTTTTGTTTGGTAGGTAGTGATCGTCGTCGCCACTACCTTGCGAGCATCGTTAAGAAAGAGTGCTCGTCTTTCTTTTGCGAGCACCTTTAGGAAAGAGTGCTCGTCTTTTGGAGTCAACCATTCGTCGGTTGAACTCTTTTTTGTTTGTTAGGTAGTGATCGTCGTCGCCACTACCTTGCGAGCATCGTTAAGAAAGAGTGCTTGTCTTTCTTTTGCGAGCACCTTTAGGAAAGAGTGCTCGTCTTTTGGAGTCAACCATTCGTCGATTGAACTCTTTTTTGTTTGTTAGGTAGTGATCGTCGTCGCCACTACCTTGCGAGCATCGTTAAGAAAGAGTGCTCGTCTTAGTTTCCTAGATGGCTACGCGGAGCCTTGTCTAAAAATTCAAACTTATCTAACACTTGATGGAAATTTAAAACTTGTACTTGTTTTGAAATGATGACTAGATACAAACTATACAAATATGAAAAAATTAAAAACTTACTGGTAATACTTCTTCAGCTTGACCGCGTTCCAAGGGTACTTGCTCGGCTTGCCCTCCAGATCTTCTAGCTCGTACGATCCGTTCAGGAGTGTGCGCGTTATTCGGTACGGACCCTCCCAAGTCGGGCCAAGTATGCCGATGGACTGCTCCGTCGCCCTCCAAAGTACGAGCTGGCCGATAGTGAATTGGCGAGCACGTACTTTGGTATTGTAGTAGCGTTCTGACCTTTGCTTGTAGACCACGTTCTTCTCGTCCGCTGTTAGCCTTCGCTCTTCTAGGAAGTCCAAATCGGAGAGCTGTGCATCGTTATTCAACTGCTCGTCATAATTTGCTACTCGAAAAGTTGGGACCTGCCCCTCTGCTGGTATGACAGCTTCGGTTCCGAACGCGAGCGCGAAAGGAGTTTCACCAGTAGAATTCCTCGTGGTCCTCCGATATGCCCACAGAACCATGTGCAGCTCGTCCGCCCATTTGCCCTTCAATCCATCTAGCTTAGCTTTCAAGGTGTGCTTGATGATTTTGTTGATTGCCTCTACTTGACCATTCGATTGTGGATGATAGGGTGTTGAAATTTTTTTCTTGATGTTCCACTCTGAGCAGAAATCCAGCATGTCTTGACTTGTGAATTGACGTCCGTTGTCGGTCACTATTGCTCGTGGTAGGCCGAACCTGCAAATTATGTTTTTCCATATGAAACTTGTCATCTGGGCCGTTGTGATGGTCTTTAATGCCTTCGCTTCGGTCCACTTGGTGAAGTAATCGACTGCTACGACTACGAAAGTTACCCCCCCGACGCCAGGCGGGAAAGGTCCAATGATGTCGATGCCCCACTTCGCGAAGGGCCAAGAACTGTAGACGGAGATGAGCTCGTCTGGAGGTGAGTGAATAGCTGGTGCAAAAGCTTGACATCTCTTGCACGCCTGGGCGTAATGAATTGCATCCTTCTTCAGTGTTGGCCAAAAGTAGCCTTGCCTCATGATCTTTAACGCGAGCGCTTGCCCCCCTGTATGATTTCCACAAGATCCATCATGGATTTCGTACATGACGATCTTCGCTTCGTCTTCCCCGAGGCATTTCAATAAAGGCATTGAAAAACCCCGTTTGTACAGCTGGTCGCCAATAACAGTGTACCTTGCGGACCTGAGCTGCAATCTGGTCGCTTTCACTTTGTCCCCCGGGAGCTCGCCGGTCTTGATGTACTTGATGATCGGCGATCTCCAGTCCTCGTCGCTGGTCGCTTCAACCTGCAAAATCTGACCTCTGTTCACCGATGGGGAAGAAATTTTAGTGATGGTCGCTTCTGAAAATATTGCCTCCCCCTCTGAAGTGGCCAGCCGAGCTAACGCATCTGCTTGTGTATTGTCCTCCCTAGGGATTTGCTCGATGTGGAATTGATCAAATTGCTCGAGTAATCCTTTCACTAGCTCTTGGTACTTTATCATTTGATCGCCGCGAGCCTCGTAGTCGCCCGTTATTTGACATACAACCAGCTGAGAGTCAGAAAAAATTTTCAGTTTTCTGGCGCCCACGGCCATAGCCATCTTGATTCCTGCAACCAGAGCCTCGTACTCTGCTTCGTTGTTGGTTGCCCGATACTCGAACTCGATCGCCGAAGCAAACGTCTGTCGGGTTGGGCTGGTGAGGACGATTCCTGCCCCTGCTTTGGTGCTCGTCGACGAGCCATCGACGAACAGTGTCCAAGGAAGTTCGATTCCCTCGTCCACTTTTTCCGGGAAAGTGAGCTCTACTATGAATTCTGCCAGCACTTGTCCCTTGATTGCCGTTCTAGGTGCATAGGTGAGCCCAAATTGTCCTATTTCCACCGACCATTTCAAAAGTCTTCCAGTGGTATCCGGACGATGCAGTGCTCGTCGGAGTGGAAAGGTTGTGAGGACGACCACCTCGTGGTCGAACAGGTACTGTCTTAACTTTCTGACACTCATGACCAGTGCGTATGCCAATTTTTCCATTGGAGTGTATCTCAACTCCGCATCTCTCAGTGTTTGACTTACGTAGTAGATAGGCAGATGTGTGCTCCCCTCAGCTCGGACGAGCACTGAACTGATCGCACAGTCAGTGGCCGCCAAGTATAGATATAAAATTTCGTCGGGGACTGGCTTAGATAGGATCTTCGGATCCGATAGATATTCTTTTAACTTCTCGAAAGCTTTCTCACACTCATCGGTCCATTCGAACTTCCCTTTTTTCAGAGCATCGAAAAAAGGTTTGCAACGATCGCCCGTTCGTGCAATAAATCTGTTCAGCGATGCAAGGCATCCTGTTAACCTCTATACTTCTTTCACGTTCCTTGGGCTTTGCATGTTAATGACTGCTTGAATTTTACTCGGATTCGCCTCGATGCCCCGCTGGCTAACCAAGTGCCCCAGAAATTTTCCTGAGCTAACACCAAAACTGCATTTTTTCGGATTTAACTTCATGTTGTATTCTTTCGGTATATCGAACGTCATGGCGAGGTGGTGTAGGTGATCCTCTTTCCGCAAGCTTTTGACAACGATGTCGTCGATATAGACCTCCACCATCTCGCCGATGTGTTTCTCAAACATCTTATTTACCAGTCTTTGGTATGTTGCCCCCACGTTTTTCAAACCGAAAGGCATTCTCTTCCAGCTATACATATCGGTGGCCGTCATGAAGGCCGTATGTCGCTGGTCGTCAGGATGCATCGCGATCTGATGGTAGCCCGCGAAAGCATCCATGAAAGTTAACATCTCGTGCCCCGTTGTGTTGTCTACTAGGTGATCAATGTGGGGCATCGGAAAGTGATCTTTTGGACAGGCATCGTTTAGATCTGTGAAGTCTATACACAATCTCCACGACCCGGTCGTCTTTTTGACGAGCACTGGATTGGCCAACCACTCGGGATCAGTTCCAGTTTTCTCGATTAATTTATTGTCGATCAATTTCTTGACTTCGACCGCCAAAGCCGCATATTTATCAGGCCCAAATTTCCTTCATTTTTGGGTGATAGGTCTCCTTGCTGGATCAATATTTAATCTGTGGCAGGCATGATTCGTGGGAATGCCCACCATATCCTCGTGCGACCAGGCGAATGCACCGATGTTTTCTTTCAAAAATGCGACCATGTCTGACCGCAAATGTTGTGGTAAATTCGAACCAATGAATACCTCGAGTTCTGGACGAGCTTCGTTTAAATGGATGGTTTCAAGGTCCTCCGCTGAAGTTGCCCGTTCTTTAGGCTCCTTCCAACGAGGATCCTCGATTCCGAACTCTGGCTCAAAGCCTAACCTAGGCTCCAGATCTGGAAAGTTTTCTGGAAACTGGTCGTCGGGGAGCTGGTCGCCCGAGACTGTCTGCTCGTCGATCTCCATTGGGGTGTGGTCGTCCACTTCCATGGAGGCGTGCTCGTTCGCCTCCACTTTGTGGTCGTCGGAACTACGACTGCACTCCCCAACTTCAATCTTTCTGTACTTGCTAGGAAGACCCTCCAAGTAATTCATTTGTTGATTTTGTGTTTGACACTCAATATACTGGCCAATCATAGTACTTTCCTTAGAATGACGCTTCGCAAAACGGACGAGACACTCCCTCGCCCGCGTCTGATCGCCCTTGACGGTTATAACTCCCGCCGGGGTCGGAAACTTTACACAGTAATAGAAGGTAGAAACGGCCGCCTTGAACTCGTTGAAGAAAGGTCGGCCGAGGAAAGCATTGTAGGATGATGGCATATCTACGATCATAAAGTCGAGCTGCCGAGTGTGATGTATTGCTGGCACTTTTGATGATACCAGCTCCAGGGATAGTCTGATTTTCCCAATGGGATGGCTGTGCGTATCCCCAAAACATACGATTATATCATCGCAAGGCTCAACGTATTCCGGATATCCACCGAGAGCATCCAAAGTATGCTTGAACAGGATGTTGGTGTATGCCCCGGTGTCGACCATCAGGCGATGGACGTTTGTTCCCATAATCTTCCCCGTGATGACCAAAGCGTCATTGTTTGGGTGCACCACGCCGTTCAGGTCGTCGTCCGAGAAAAAGATTTGGTGAGATAGAGGCTTCTCGGCAGTCGGAGCGACGCACACCTGATGGACATTGTCCAGTGCTCGCTGCTCACTCTGAGCTCGGCGAACAGATAGTTCTTTCCCAGATTAGGTTCCTCCCAAAGGGCCTTCTATAACCAGACAGGCTCCCACGTTATCAATGTCGTTGCCAGGATTCTGTGGCATGGGAGGAGTCAGCTTGGGACGATTCAGTTGTTGGCGCAGGTCGCCGCTGTCGTCGCGACGTTTCTTCCCCCTGTTGTCGCCATTTCCGAGAGGCTTGATGAACTGGGCGAGCTTGCCCTCATTGTACAGCTTAAAAAGGTTTATCACCAAGTCTCGGCACCCATTGGTGTGGTGGCCGATGGAGTTGTGGTAGTCGCAGAATTTGCTACCATCTAGGTTTTCATCGCTTGTATGCATTGGCTTGGCCTGGGGGAGTAGATTCTTTCCCCTAACTGCATTAAAAATGCCCATGGGATCCAGAGAGAGAGATTCTCTGAACTGGATGATCTCAGGAGACTCCTCGAAAGGCCTGAAGTTCGCTGGGCGAGCACTGCCAGCTTGAGTGGTCGCCTTCTTGGGCTGGGACGACTCCCCAGTGTTTGCATTCTTTTTGGGCCAGACCCTCTTGGACGCCTCAGGCTGCTCGTTAGCCTTGGCGGCGTCCATGATTTCCTCCATTTGGATGAAGTTCCCAGCCCTCGTGCGGAAGTCCGCATAAGAACTGGGAAAAGTAAGATGGATAGATTCCCAAAGCTTGGTACCTATCCTTAGACCGGAAACGGCTGAAATCAGTTTCGTCTCATCGTTCACGGCCTCCCCATCGATCACCAGCCTATCGAAGCGCTCGATGAAGTCCTTGCCTGACTCATTTATAGATTGGCGAACGTTTGCCAAACGTTGCTTTGAGGCTGGGCGAGCAGCAATAGACCCGTAGTAGGTCAGAAAGAGTTGTCCCAGCTCAAGGAATGAGGTGACCGATCTGGGACTCAAAGTTGTGTACCATCGATGAGCCCGGTCTCCCAAAGTTAGGGAGAAGTTTCTGCATTGGGTGGCGTCCATTGCCCCGATTGAGGCCATGTAGTTGGAGTACTTGGACAAGTGTACTCTGGGGTCGGATGCGCCATCGTATGCCGCCATGGAGGGCATTTGAATCTTTCTTTGAATGGGGGCGGTAAGAATTGCAACACTTAGTGGAGGTGCGGGCAGAGTGATTGGTGGTGTGGTCCCTTGCTTCGAGGCGACCACCTCTGCTCGCAGAGCGTCCATCTCCTGCTTCATCAATTTTTGAGTTGCGAGGAACTGGGCGATTTGCCCCTCCTCGGCGGTCTGTGGCTTGGGGACGACGTCCTCGTCGCGTCGACTCCCTTGGGATGCGGCTGGGCGATCATCATGACGTGATCGCCTGGGAGAGTGCCTGTCAGAGTGATGACTGCGATAACTCTTCGCCGGAGCTCGCGAACCCTTCCCTGGTCCCACTCGATCAAGAGCTGAGACTCTGTCACCCTGATCTCTCTTATCAGCGTGATCTCGGTGGTGGTCAGCTCTGCCTGGTCGGCCGTCCACATTGAAGGGCACTCGGCGAGGAGCCCTTCTATCTTTGTCATCCATCCGGTTGAAAACCGAATTTCTGTGTCGCGAGTCTCCCGTGTGGCTATTGTGGGAGTGCTCGACAACTTTGCTTTTGCCTTTGTCTTGGCGAACGGGGTGTGAGTGATAGGAGCGGTCGTCCTCCTCATTCCCCTTGGCTTTGCGAGCTCTGTCGAAGGCCTGATCCTTGGCCTTCTCAAGCTCTTCCTTCTCATTTTGCCTCCTCTTCTCCATGAGGAAGTCAGAAAAGTCTTTCAAATGTTGGGGATCTTTCAAAATGTCCCCTATGTTCAAGTTTGCAAACGGATTCACCGGCGTCGGAAGGGGTTCGTTCCCTCCGGACGGTAAGATTTCGTCTTGTGGAGTATGGTGAGACATCGTTTAAAGAGTGTCTCTGGGGATTATTACAAAGATATGACTGTTCTTAAGCTTTCGACGCTTAAAAACGAAAGATTAAAGTTCTTACGCAGAAGAACGTGCTATTACAACTACTTAGAAGCAAAGTAATAACAACTAAAGCTTAAAAACAAGTTACACGGAGATCAAACTCCAAAATATGTCTCGAATATTGCAAATATTCAAGAACACGAAGAACACGGAAATACGTAAACAAAGCTTTAAAAGGTGGAACTACCGATTAAAAACCTGAAAACGGAGTTTGCAAACCGATCGCTCGATGATCGGTCGAAACTGAGAGTGAAGAACACGTAAAAGGACCCCTCCTTCTAGCGCCAAATGTTGTACGTGCTTTTGATGGTTGATTCGGATGTGGACTATTTGTTAGCACGAGACAAACATGTATAATGATCGGGGGTTTATTACGTGTTTAAGGAGGTTGTTTATGATGATCTTGATGATCTTATGAAGAACAAACAAGAACAATGAAGAACACAAAGATATAGCTTCTTGGAGAAGCTAAAAACTTGAGAGCTTTGGGAGTGTTTATTGCTTTGGGGTAGGGTGATTTGTGGGAATTGTGTCACTGTCTACAAATGAGCCTCTTTTAGGCATTATATAGTGGTTTCTAGGGGCTGCCCGCCCTTTACACGTGGCACGCCCTTATTGGACCCGACTTCTGCCCGAAAAGGTGATTTGATGGCGCATTTAATGCTAAACGGCCTCTGGTGCTCGTCCTCGCCGAAATGCCGAGGAGCTGAGCTACGGTGGTCGCCGGAGGACCATGTCGAGGAGTGTGGTCGCCACGCTCCATGCTGTCTCCCAAGGCTTCAATACTTAGACTATTCTAGCTAAGATAGACATGTGCTCGCCCACACACTTGGGCGAGCAGCTAACTAAAACAGGTGCTCGTCAACATCTTTGAGCGAGCACTTAAACATATTAAATACATCTACTCTATTACATTTTCTTGGTCTTGTTGACTAGTCGTCGCATGACTTTGTTGACTGGTCCTCGCCACGTAAGCTGGTGACTAGGATTGACTTGTCAAAGATTGACTTCTTTGACTAGGTATAACATAGATACAGACTTGGCATCCAATGATCGATCGATGTTGATAAGATGACGAGTACAGTACAACTACTTCTTGTTGGGCTTCTAAGTTGCACAAGATCGAGGCTCTCAGTCTACTGTAATTACAAAGAATGAATGTTCGTTGATAAGGGTGAACTAATCATTTATTATTTTCATTAATTACCACTACAATTACCCTAAGCTCCGTTGACATTGAATTTCTTTGAACCATACGCCCCGTTCTATTTACAATATTAGTTAACTTGTCTTATGTTTATATTTTAGTTTCTTCCATAGCTTGAACTAGATTAATGCTTATATCTTTCTTCATTCCCTAGCTCTCTCTTGTCATTTACGAATTAGAGTACTGCTGAGATGATAGTTCAGATACTCTATACACCAACAACTATTTTTCTTACTCCAAGTTTTTAATGTGCATTAAATGATATGACCAATTCAACCAGGGCTCGGTAGAATAACACACTCGATTTTGTGCATATCAAAATGATCGAAAGACACACCATTGTGGATCAGTTGAGATATCCGAATTTGACCATAAATAACTCAACATATCTACCAATGTGATTGTAATTTCTAAGTACAGACAACCTCTGTTCAAACATCATACTTTTGGTGAAACATTGATTGTTTCTATCTGATCGATATTGATACAACACTTCCTATGCTAGCTATCTGAATAAAATCACTTGCTTTGCTTTAACTAGCACATGCATCATGCAAATGTTTCACCTATTTCTAACATTCATTCATATATGCAATGCAAGCTGCCGTTTTCACTGTCAAAATCATCACCCACCTATATATTATTTTCATTGAGACACACAATTAGTAAGAGATGCCTCTTTTTGTGATTCCATTTATCTCTCATTCTTCGGTGATTACAATTTTATTTTAATTACTATGTTTTTGAGCTACAGTACTTTATGAAGATGTTCAAGATTTGACTACCAAAAATCACATCATAAGTACCTCAAGAGCATGAAGATATGCACAAGCATACTTTACTTTTAACATCATATATTATAGTGCATAAAACAGGTCTTCACCGTCAACATTATTAGTACAATTTTCCAATGCATACAATGTTTATTCGTTCACCTTTATACACATTTTTCAATACTTGCAATAGTAATATATATATATAAATTGGACAATTTAATTGTGCCCACGTACAAGAAAATTCTCTTAACAACAATATTACAATGTCTAGAGCAGCTGACTTGATTTTAAAGTTGAGATGTTCATGTCAATAGACTTTGATCAGCCGAATTCATGAATAACAAACTTAGCTAATGGCAGGCATGTTTGTCTTTGGCCGCGGTGGGTTTGTGAATATCCTCATCGAGCAATCCTTCCCTAATTAAATAGCATGTATATTTGGTTGATAAAAAATAGGTAGGGTACGGGGTATGATTGAGAAAAAAATAGGTGATAGTAAAACTACGGGTTAATTGCATAAAAATCACAACCTTTAGGACATGTTTGTTTTGGGATGGGAAATCCGGATCTGGGATTTCGAAACTCCACCCTCGTTACAATTTGGAATTTTGATTCAGGATTTTAAAATCCCACCCTATAACCCTATAAAAGTCGACTCTATAAATACCTACAAACCCTATATAAATACCTATAAAATCTATAATCCTATACTATAAAATTAAATTCTACCCTACTAAATTTTGAAATTCAGATTTCAAAATTCTCAAAATCCCAAAACAAACATGCCTGCCCTTAAGTTGTTTATCAATTAAAACATGCATTTTTTTTAATTTTTGCAATTTGATACCTCAAAACGTTTTCCGATCAAATTCAATCCGACGTGTATGCTGAAGCCACCACTCCTTCCACACTAGCTCTACGAAGGGTGCTAATAGTTGGAATGTTTTTAACAAAACGTGACCACTTATTCAAATCGCAATCCCAAAACTAATAAGGAATTGAAAAAGAAAAAACATTGACACCCTTGGTGGTGCTAGCGTAAGTGAGTAACAGAAGCGGCGGCTTCTCTGGTCATTTTGGACTAAATTTGACCGAAAAATAGATTAGTGTGTTGAATTGTAAAATTAAAAAAATAAAGGTGTATCAAATTGCAAATAAAAAAAATAGTGTAATTGATAAATATCCTAAATGCGGTGATTTTTTTTATGCAATTAACCATAAAATTATTATATTGTGAAAAATAAAAGAGAAAATTAAAAGTATGAGATGTACTTCCTCCGTTCAATTTCATTATTCCCCATTTCCTTTTTTATTATCCAATTTTATTATGGGGATTTCACATATTAGGTCTTTCCACCTAATGTTTTTTTAAATAAGGAACTGATTTAAAATAGTTTCAAATTAAGGTCAAAATCCAACTTAAATGTACAATTTTACCCTCAATATTCAAAATTACGTTTTAATATAATATTAAGTCAACCAATTTTCCATTTTGAATGCAAATCGCCATTAATTACTAAGTCTTCCCCAATTTTAGGACTTTTCCAAATCTCTGATATTCAAATCTTCCCCAAATCACCGCCTCAATTTTAGGAATTTTCCCAAAACTCTGATATTCAACTCTTTCCCAAATATTTCCTCAAATCTTTGATATTCAAGTCTTCCCCAAATTTCTGATATTCAATTGCATTTTCCCCAAAGCTCTGATATTAAATTTAATTTTCAGACTTGAAAATCTGCAGAAAAATCGTCAAATCAAATTAGATATGTTTTTCAGATAAATCTCTGACTTGATTATGCAGAAAGATCTGCAGAAAAATCGGTGACTGTAATGCAGAAAAAAAATACTAAAGTTGCATGAGCATATAAATAATGCAGAAGTGTGCGTTAATTATGTGCATATACAAATATCATTATGCAGAAAAATGAATTTAATGCAAATTAGATCTTATCTTGAATCATCGCTTCACCATTAACACCAGCCATTAACACCAGCCTTCTCGAGTAAATAAGAGAAGAAGCACGAAAACTCTTCACTCTTAAAAATCACATTGTTCCTTCTATTCCATTGAATTATCCTATTCACCATTAACATTAGTCTTCTCAAATTCATCAAACATTGATTCTGTATTATTCGAATTGGGAATTGAAAAGGGAAAGTCAAGCGAATTAAATCAATTACCACGATCTTTTGCATAAATTGAAAACTGACTATATATTAAATAGGCCTAACCTGGATTCCTTCGAATCCACATGTTGATCGCATTTTTTCATCACAGAAAACTCTTTCCAGCGACAAATTCCAGAAATAAGCGCTGCCTTGGTCCAAATCGAACAAGACAAGGACCAGAAATACTAACCTGGAATTTTTGAGCAGCGTGAAAAACCTCCCAGATCACAACGGAAGGGATGAAGATGATCACAACGGAAGGGATGAAGATAACCGTTTCTGACTATATATTAAATAGGCGTGTGTTAAGGAATGTATTATATCTTAAATTAATTAAATAATTATATTAAAAAAATAAGGGCATAATGGGTTATTAACATGTGTTTTTGTCCTTTTTTAAAAAGATTTTATTAGTTGTCCTTTATTAAGAAGGTAGGTGTATGAATGGCCTTTTTTATAAATATTCTCTTTTATTATATCCATTTCCCTTTTTGAACTATTCACACAACTTTATCTTCATCCTCCAACCATTACTTATTTACTCAAATTGTCACCAATTTTATTCATAAACAATAATTTTATCTATAAATGATGGACCCATAACATCTCATCATACCCCCAACTTATCTACTTTATACATAAACTAATCAATATTAATTAAAATCCGTAATCGTAGAAATGGGCATAATAAAATTGGACGGAGGGAGTATTATAAAAGAGTGTAGATATATTATAGACAATGATTACAATTACTTTTAAGTCTAACCTACCTAATCCTATAAACAAACACTCTTGTTCACTTGGGTGTGTGGATTTGAGTGTTGTTAATCAATGATATTTGTTTATGCATTCAATCTCGACGATTGTATTAGTATTGTTGGGAACTAATTTTTCAATTCGCTGATCAAGTTACTCCAATACTCCCCATTTTGATTGTAGACTTGTGTTATTTATCACAGTAAGAGTCTTCTGCAATTGAATCCTATTGTTTGAGTAGCTTCAGTTTACTGCATTATGCTACAAGAATGTGGTTTGTTTCAGTCAATTATACGGATCCACTTTTGTGAAAATTTTATTTACATTTATTTTTTTCAAGATTTTTAAATTAAGATTTTAAATGAAATTTCATAAGATTTACGCTTTGTTGGTTATTAGCTGCAACACGTTTTTATCATTAGTTTCGATCACTTTCTTAGTTCTTATGAGTGTGCTGATATCTTCTATCTTTCCCATCATATTCGGGGTTTCTAATTTACTGGCGATGTTAGGATACTCGACATTTTCAGTGATTTTGTTTCACGGTTGTTCAACCTTCTGTTGATTATATCTTCATTTTTGGTCAAGATGGGTTATAATATTTATATTTTAATACTTCTTCAGGCTTCTCATTGTATTAAAATTATTGATGTTTTTTAGTACGGTCATGTTTGATAGTAAATAATTTAACTAGATAATGATGATATCTAAACTTTTTAGATTTTAAAGTATAATCTACCTTTAATCTATATTATCAAACAAATTATAAAGTTGAATTGAAGTTAATCTAGATTTAATCTAAACTATCACACACGATCTCATTAAACTTCAAATATGTATATTAATGATAAAATACAGTGATAGTTATGTTCAACCTCGGATTATTTCTTGCGATTTTTTTAGATACACAAATGTAATCAGATATACACTAAAATTTAACTATTAACTAATTGTTCTTCTATTTTATTTTACTTTTTGCAGCAAAAAGCAAAAGCAAAATGGAATTTGGGTTGACTGTTATGACATGTTATGCCTACACCTAAAAAAATTTACTAACAATTAGTGTAAATATTAAAACTGAAGAATGAAGAACATGAGCATGGTTGTGCAAGTTTGTATTGATAATAACAAAGAACAATGAATAGCTTACTCTATTTTGATAAATGTTAGATATAGGGGTATTTTTAAAATTTTTTATACAATTTAAAATATAAAAAAATAGTAAATATTCTTAAAAATATAATATTAAAATAAAAAATTAAACACCTAAATTATACACATTAGGATAATAATTTTAATTTATATGTGATGAAATACTAGTTAACTACTATAAAAATGGAAAACGAGAACCCGCTTGTAACACAAAAGGTCCAACTTGCCCTCCTACCCTTGCTGCATACAATTCTTCCCCAACCCCAAGTCACCTCACCTCATAAAACCCACTGTTGTATCTTCGAATAATCTCTAATTTCTCTTTCTTTCTCTCTACGCCCCCCTCTCGAACATTCCGTCTCTGGTTCCATTCCTTCTCCCCGAAGCTGTAATCGGTAAATTAATTCCTTACTTAATCTCTTGAATTTGGAATCAGTTGCTGTTTTTGAATCTTCAATCGCTTGCGAATGGGTTCACTGTTTACGATACCGTTTCTAGGAAAAGGGCTTTTCATTTTTGTTATTATTTCCGTTGCAATCGCACAAACGCCGATCTCTTCCCGATTGTTTTTATATTGCCAGAATTTTTTGGATCCCCATTTTCTCAAGATTTTTATTTATTTTATTCTGAGTTTAGTGATTTGGATGGGGTTATCTCGTGTTTTTAGCAGCTTATTGCACTATATGCTTCCTAGAAAGAGACAAGGGGAAGGCGAGGCTGTAATCGAAGGCGGTTCTGAGAGCGTCATCAAGAAGCTTCGCGTTTGTGCCTCCACTGACGGAGACAGCACTCAGGAGAAGAAGAGCAACCTTGGTGGTGTAGGGAACAGTAACAGTAATAGCAGCGGAAACTGCAGGGAGCAAACAATCACGGAGATGGCCTTCGATGATGGAAAACCACGTGATATCGATGAGGATCTGCACAGCCGGCAGCTTGCGGTGTACGGCCGAGAGACCATGCGGCGCCTTTTTGCTTCCAATGTTCTCGTCTCTGGGATGCAGGGCCTTGGAGTTGAGATTGGTATTTTGACTTTTCTTCTTTCAGATGCACTTTTATTATACTTCCAACACTATATTTTGGCTAATTGTTTTGATGGTATATCTGTATCTGGACTCACTCTTCTTGAGCTCAGAGTAGTCATCATTGTATCTATCTGAGCTATGTAGATTACGAGTATCTGACACTGTTCATGTTCACTCTGTTTGGTCTTTTTGCTTGCGGTTTTGCACTTTGCAGCTTCTTATTTAGTTGCTTCTGGAATATAAGTTTTTTTAGGGTTTAGTTTTGATGAAATATGTAGGGGGTGCGTGCATGTTTCAAATTCTCATGAGAATCATTGAATATTGAATTATAATGAGGATGATGGTTTCATTGTTAGTGTTTTGCTCTAATCTTGGAATAAGTGACAAGAAATGAATGTTTGTTGATGAAGGTGAATTAATCATTTGTTATTTTCATTAACTACAATTACCCTAAGCTCATTCTCATTATCCATTCACATTGAAGAATTTTGAATCAATTTACCCTTCTATTGGTTAAGTTGTGTGGTCTGTCTTATGTTTCTATTTTAGTTTCTTCCATGGCTTGAACTAGAATGTTAGCGAGTAATTGTTGTATTTCATGATTGAGGCATAGTTTTGACTGCTAATCATGGACTATATTGTGTAATTTTGTTTTTTATTATTGGTGTTTAATTGTAAGCTTATTTCAAAAGCTTTCATTATGTGTTTCTTGTGCACCAGTACTTCTATTACAAGGCAATTCAACCATGAAAGTAGATATCATTGGATCTTATTAAACCTCTTTTCTGTAAAAATGTTTCAGCTAAGAACCTGGTTCTTGCTGGTGTGAAGTCTGTGACACTGCACGATGAAGGAACAGTGGAGTTGTGGGATATGTCAAGCAACTTTATTTTCTCGGAAAATGATTTGGGTAAGAACAGGGCACTCGCCTCAATTCAAAAGCTACAAGAACTAAATAATGCTGTGACTGTCTCAACTTTGACTACAAAATTGACCAAAGAGAAACTCTCAGATTTCCAGGTATTCTTGTCAAATTGCTTTATTTCCTTTACTGATACCACTATATTCGTCAGTTGTTCCTTTCTTCCCTAGCTCTTTCTCAACAAAGTTGTCATTTGCCATATAGACTGCTGATTACTGAATACTCTGTACTTTTTAGGATATCTTCTGTACACGAAGAACTATTTCTCTCAATTCATGTTGTTAATGTGCATTAGATTAGATGAACTTTTCCTTGATATGACCGATTGCCTGTCTTACTTCAATCAAGATTCGGTAGAAAAATGTGATTGTAATTTCTATGTATACATGACATACATGCGTTCATGTAAAGACAACCTCTGTTCACACATGTGGGCTTTGAATTAACCTGTCCATGATATAAGTGGGTTGGTTTCCTTTTTGGCTTTTTTCCTGCATACTTTTGGTAAAACATTCATTGTTTCTGTCTGATATTGATACAACTTCCCACAATAGCTCTGATATTGATACAACACACCTTATGACACAATCCACATATACTGTGCACTAAATTCATGTAATTTCTTAGCTAACTATTTGAGCCTATTGGCTAGTTCCTGCTATGACATAAGAAGGGTTTTATCCATGTCCCGACAGGCTAGCTTCTGTACTTGGCCAACATTTGTCTTGTGAGACATACAAAATATAGATGTTAATTGCGTGTATATTTGCAACTATTCTGAATACCATCACCTGCTTTTCTTTAATGAGCATATGCATCATGTAGACGTTTCATTTTTTTCTAACGATGATAACATCATCTATGCAGGCTGTCGTTTTCACTGACATCAATTTAGAAACCGGAATTGAGTTTAATGAGTACTGCCACAATCATCAGCCACCTATTGCTTTCATTAAGACAGAAGTAAGAGGCCTTTTTGGCAGTGTTTTTTGCGATTTCGGACCCGAGTTCACTGTAGTTGATGTCGACGGCGAGGAACCTCACACGGGAATCATTGCATCTATCAGTAATGACAACCCTGCTCTTGTGGCATGTGTAGATGATGAAAGGCTGGAGTTTCAGGATGGGGATCAGGTTGTGTTCTCAGAAATCCTAGGGATGACAGATCTTAATGATGGAAAGCCAAGAAAGATAAAAAATGCACGCCCCTACTCATTCACACTTGAGGAAGATACAACTAATTTTGGAGCATATGAGAGAGGTGGTATTGTAACTCAGGTGAAACAACCCAAGGTTTTGAACTTCAAGCCATTGAAGGAAGCACTAGCAGATCCTGGTGATTTCCTTCTTTCTGATTTTTCGAAGTTTGATAGGCCACCTCTTTTGCATCTGGCCTTCCAAGCACTAGATAAGTTTGTGACCGAATCGGGGCGCTTCCCAGTTGCTGGTTCTGAAGAGGATGCTCAGAAGTTGATATCTATTACCAGTAATCTTAATGAGAGTCTTGGTGATGGAAAACTGTCTGACATTAATCCAAAACTTATAAGCCAGTTTGCTTTTGGTGCCAGAGCAGTGCTGAATCCCATGGCTGCCATGTTTGGTGGAATTGTTGGGCAGGAGGTTATGAAGGCATGCTCTGGGAAGTTTCATCCTCTTTTCCAGGTGATTGCTGTTACTCAGGCTAAAATCCTCTTTTCAACTTGTTTTGGTTTTTTTTCCCTATTCCTTATTTCTGTTTTTTGGGGTGTGAAGGTAGTTGCCTTATTGTTGGCTGCTTAGGTCTGTGGGATAGTTTTATATTTGAGGCGCTTGGAAAAAATGTAATGAACTTGTAGGAAGCTGATTCAAATAACTCCACCAAACACGGTTTGGAAAAGGCAGAGTATTTTGTGTTATTACTGTAGCCTTTGCTTGTTCTGGAACTTACTGTGTTTGGACCATCTTATATGGGCTAAAGTCCCCCCCCGACAGTGATGTGTATTTTGGTACAGGTTCCTGGTTCCCTCTGATAGTGGTTTTCCTTGTCCGTCTTATCTCTTTTCTTCCCTTTAGGACTCTTTGGCATCTAATTTTGTTACCCAAAAAAATAACCACAGCTTCTTTATGCTCTGCTTATGTTTTCAACAGAATCGTATGATATATCTAAACTCTTCTATTGTGGTGTATTCACAGTTCTTCTACTTTGACTCTGTTGAATCACTTCCTACCGAGCCAGTCGATCCCAGCGACTTCAAACCTTTAAATAGCCGTTATGATGCACAGATTTCGGTCTTTGGATCCAGGCTTCAAAAGAAACTTGAAGATGCTAAAATTTTTCTCATTGGATCTGGTGCACTTGGCTGCGAATTTCTGAAGAATTTAGCTTTAATGGGAGTTGCATGTGGAAAACAAGGGAAATTAACTGTTACTGATGATGATGTTATAGAGAAGAGTAACCTTAGCAGGCAATTCCTCTTTCGTGATTGGAACATTGGACAGCCAAAATCCACAGTCGCTGCTACTGCAGCTTCATCAATTAATCCTCTTCTCCACGTAGAAGCTTTGCAGAACCGTGTTGGTGCGGAGACGGAGAATGTTTTTGATGATACCTTCTGGGAGAATCTCACTGTTGTGGTTAATGCCCTTGACAATGTGAGTGCCAGGCTTTATGTCGACCAGAGATGCTTGTATTTCCAAAAACCACTTCTTGAGTCTGGAACATTAGGCGCTAAATGCAATACTCAAATGGTTATTCCTCATCTGACTGAAAATTATGGTGCTTCCCGTGATCCCCCAGAGAAACAAGCACCAATGTGTACTGTGCACTCTTTCCCGCACAATATCGATCATTGCTTGACATGGGCCCGCTCAGAATTCGAGGGCTTGCTTGAAAAGACTCCTGCTGAAGTAAACGCCTTTCTTACTAGCCCTGGTGACTATACATCTGCAATGAGAAATGCTGGGGATGCTCAAGCTAGGGACAATTTGGAACGTGTAATTGAGTGCCTTGATAGGGAGAGATGTGAAGCATTCCAAGATTGCATCACATGGGCTCGTCTTAAGTAAATCTCTCATGTTCTTTTCTTTCCTATGTTGTTGGTTCTGTAGCTCCACCTCACTAGTTCTATGTTCTTATATTTCGTTTTACTCATTGGCAGGTTTGAAGATTATTTTTCGAACAGAGTGAAGCAATTGACTTATACCTTCCCTGAGGATGCTGCAACCAGTACTGGTGCACCTTTCTGGTCAGCTCCAAAGCGGTTCCCTCGTGCACTGCAGTTCTCTACAGCTGATCCCAGCCATCTTCATTTTGTCATGGCTGCATCCATTCTAAGAGCTGAGACATTTGGCATCCCTATTCCTGATTGGGTGAAGAATCCTAAGAAATTTGCCCAGGCTGTTGATAACATCATCGTTCCCGAGTTCCAACCACGAGAAGGTGTGAAGATTGTTACTGATGAGAAAGCTACTAGCCTTGCTACTTCTTCTGCGGATGATGCTGCCATTATAAACGAGTTAATAATGAAGCTGGAGCAATGCTGCAAGAGTTTACCACCAAACTTCTTGATGAAGCCGATTCAGTTTGAAAAGGTTCGTTTCGTCTCTTTCGTGCTTTAGATGATTGGATAGCTAATAGCTTTCCATTAAAAAGAAGATTTAAAAAATAAAAAAGCCAGCATGCTTTTGGATTAGAGTGTAGCAACTAAATTTCAACTTGAACAAAAAATAAAGGTAGCAGAAAAGAGAATCGTGAGATGGGTATGCGGTCACATCAGGTTCTAGAATTAGAGGGTGTTTAACTAGCTTATAAGCTCTCAAACATGTCACAAGATGTTTTAAAGAGCTGAAAATCTAAAGTTTCAAAATAAGATCTGATCTGACCCAAAGTAAAATTTTAGGAGCTTATAAGCCGGTTCTTTTTAGGACTGAACTCTCACCTATTTCAAAACTTGTATTTGTTCTGACAAACTCTTTCAAAATTTTATATTCTACAATTACTATTACTAACATCTTATAAGCTCCACCTTTATTTTATCCTGACACTTTGACAAATTATTTTTTAAATATGATAAATGTCTTATAAGCTCAAAAAACATCATATATTGTTACATATAAAAATAAGGGAAAAGGCCAGCTAGTTAGGCTGGGTAATACTTAACAGCTTAGTTAGTTAGTTTGTTGACAACTGCCTATTATATAAACAGGGCAGTAGTTTGTTTAGTTGGATATCTTTTGTGAAATTGACAGTTACTTTCGGCCATCCGTCAGGGCGGAAGAGAGCCAATATCTTGAAAATACGAAGGTAACTATGGATTAAATCCGCCCAAGCCTAATGGCAGAAAGTAACTGTCAATTTCACAAAAGATATCCAACTAAACAAACTACTGCCCTATTTATATAAGCAGTTGTCAACAAACTAACTAATTAAGCTGCTAAGTATTACCCAAGCTAACAAATGCCACAGGAAAAAAAAAAGGTTAAGAGTACCTACAATAGATTACTAAATCAGAGAGATTTTTGTTAATGTTATCTTTTTTTGAAAGCAGATTTTTTGTTAATTTCAAGTAAAAAGGGAAGGGAATCCTAGGAAAGTAACTATCGGAAAAGGTTATGTTATACCTGTGTACAAGTGAGCTCATATGTCTTGCCTAAACATGATGTGTGATCCATATAGTTGATGCTACACAGAGGGATAAGGGCTTCTTTGTTGTAGTAGTTGGATGGGGAAGTTAACTAGTCACATTATCAGTCAAACATT
Source organism: Galeopsis tetrahit (assembly GCA_963675135.1). NCBI lineage: Eukaryota > Viridiplantae > Streptophyta > Magnoliopsida > Lamiales > Lamiaceae > Galeopsis > Galeopsis tetrahit. The sequence goes on along the minus strand of OY776129.1, from coordinate 63,191,164 downwards.
TTTAAGGGGTGCTTGATTCATATTCTTCAATGAGAATCATTGAATAGTGAATTACATACAATGAGAATGAAGGTTTCAATGGAATAATTGGGGACAAAAATAGGTTGTTGATTTAGGAGCAGAGATAGTTAATCAAAATGGGTAATGATTTTGAACCAACCGAAGTACGATGAAAGTGATGGTGAATTGATCATCTTTTATCCTCATCTCATTAACCATGATAAATTACCCATGTTCATTCTTGTTTATGAATTTTGAACCAAATGCCCCCTTATTTCTTTTCTGTATTGATGCAAAAATTGTGGTTTCGTTGACTACTTGCTTTATCAGTGCATCAATTTATTTTTTCTTCGATACTATTTGTGCAGGACGATGATACGAATTACCACATGGACGTAATAGCTGCTCTTGCAAACATGAGGGCAAGAAATTACAGCATTCCTGAAGTTGATAAACTCAAAGCCAAATTCATTGCCGGAAGGATCATTCCCGCCATTGCAACATCCACGGCCATGGCCACCGGTTTGGTGTGCCTCGAGTTTTACAAAGTTATCGATGGTGCACACAAGGTAGAAGATTATCGTAACACTTTTGCTAACCTAGCTTTACCATTATTCTCGATGGCGGAGCCTGTTCCTCCCAAGCTTATCAAGCACCAGAACCTGAGCTGGACCGTGTGGGACCGTTGGATTGTAAAGAACAATCCTACTCTGAGGGAACTCATCCAATGGCTCTCAGACAAGGGACTGAATGCCTACAGCATCTCGTTCGGAAGTTGCCTGCTTTTCAATAGCATGTTCCCCAGGCACAAGGATAGGATGGACAAGAAGGTTGTGGACCTGGTGAGGGACGTGGCGAAGGTAGATCTGCCGCCGTATCGCAACCACTTTGATGTTGTGGTGGCTTGCGAGGATGATGAAGACAACGATGTTGACATTCCTCAGATATCCATTTACTTCCGCTGAGCATTTACATTTGATCTTTAGTATTTATACTTGTTCCATTCTAGTGTTTTTACCTTGTACTTGCAGAATTTCATTTCGTTACTTTCGAATTTGAATGACCTGACTGAGCACTTGGATATTTATTTGTCTTCTCTTTCTGATTATGGTGCCATCACATCTATGTGTAGGTTTGCCACTTGGGTTTCGTTTTAAATTGTGTTTCTTTTTACTCATTTTTATGTCTTCATTCGCTAATAATCCCCTTTACAAAAAAATTTAAATGCCATTTTCAGTTGATTGGGTAGATAGATTTTGAGTAGTTATAATAAATAATTTTATTATTATTTCACTTTAACATTTTTACAGAGTACTTTTATTTCTGAAAACCGAACTAAAATTATTTTATTTTTTGAACTCTGCTATTTTCTTTAAAAAACAACTTGATGGTTTATTTATGAATGAATGTGAGATTGTAAATGGTTGCGTCAGTAGTATAGGTGATATAATTTGGCTGAAGTTTTAATCAACTGAAGCGGAGGTATTGGCAAAATCATTAAATATGATTTCCAAATACACGATGAAGCTGAACTGTTCAATAATATGTGATGCTGAGTGAAACCTAATTTGACAAAATAGAAAATTATAAAAAGCTCTCCCAAGAGATAAAAAATTGTGAAAAAAAAAAAAACAGTTTTCACCCTTCAATAATGACATTTGAGTGATTTGACTGAAAAATTAAAAGTAAGGAGTTTTGCTCAGAGCGTCGAATCCACTTAGAAAAATGTGTTTGATTGTTCAAACCGAACTCCGATGTGAAAGTTCAAAAGACAACTCAAGATTTTCGAGTGTTCTCGTTCCTTAATAAATTGTTGTGCTAATTGCGTTAGGAATCTAGGGTTCATTATAAAAAAATGTGTAAAATACGATTTTGATTAGCAAAAAAAAAAAAAAAAAAAAAAAAAAAAAAAAAAAAAAGCTCGTACGTTTTTTTGGATTTTAAAACTTAGATTGAGTTAGAGTTAGAGTTAGAGTTAAATCTAATACTTAATTTGTTTCATAATATTGTCATTTAAATCATGGTGCTTTTAACACTGTAACTTGTAGATGTCACACACACATGCATATAACCTTTTAAGTATATTTAATAAATTTCACTTTGCAGTAATAAAGGCATGTTAGTACAATAAATAGGAAAAGAAAATGACGTTTTTCAGAGTATGAGAAAACACAATAATTTGATAACATGGCACAATATTATAGTTGATTATATAATTTATATTCCCCGTCAAAAAAAAAAAAAAAAAATTGATTATATAAATAAAAATAAAAGGAAAGAGTGAAACCGAAGATTATAAAATGATCTCTCAGGTGAGGGAAAAAAGCTTCTTAGAGAATGAATGAATGTGTCCACCCGCCAAACCCAAACGCTTTTACAGCCTCTTCCTCCATTTTCCATCTCCAACCAACAACAATCTACATTTCTCTAATTCAATTATACGTAGTAATTAACATTAATCGATCAACATCTATCCATCTGATCTCAAAAAATCTTGTGCAAAAATTGGATTGAATTTAGAATCGATGTGGCTTAGACGATCCAAAACAAGAGCTCGTGTCCACAACGCCCCCACTATCAAATTTGCTTGCTCATCCTTCAAGGATGTTCACAGCCTCCTCTACGACGAAGACGCCGGCGCCGATAATGTTGCTGGTTCTCCGCCGCCCTCCATTTTCCACCGCAGTCGTAGCGTCAAGGAGCTCCTCCGCTCCCTATCCTACCCTGCATTGCCGATCAATGACGAGTCTCCCATAGATTCCCCCTCCGAAATTCGGATCCGAGGATCCGAGAAATCGGTTGTCCTGTACTTCACTAGCTTACGTGTTATCCGCCGCACCTTCGACGATTGCAGCGCCGTTCGATCCATTTTGCACGCCTTCCGTGTCCCCATAGACGAACGAGATCTTGCCATGGACTCCAGTTTCATGGATGAGCTGCAGAAAATCCTCGGCGAATCGGAAAAGTCACATTTGACCCTTCCTAGGGTCTTCGTCGACGGCAGGTACATCGGCGGAGTCGAGGACGTGCGCCGCCTTCACGAGTCCGGTGAGCTCAAGGAGTACCTTGAGGGGCTTCCGCCTGCCGATTCTGGCACCTGTGAGATATGCGGTGGATATACATTTGTTCTGTGCCAAAAGTGCAGGGGGAGCCACAAGTGCTATAAGGAGAAAACTGGCTTCAGAAGTTGTACCTCGTGCAATGTTAATGGTCTCGTCAGGTGCCCGTCCTGTTCCCCATGCACACCTGTGAGTCGTTTTTTGTCTAAAAAATGACCTTTAACCTCTTACTCACTACTGCTGATAACTATACATCAGATTAGGACAAGAATATTAGTCATTGATTGACATGGGAAAACACCCAATTCTTATTTGTTTGGTTAATTCTTTCCACGTGAGTTATGAGCTTGCTTTCTTATGTCTTTAGTTCTTGTGTTGATTTTGTAATCTGGTGGCCGAGATTTTGAAAAGGAAAGAGTAGTTTTCTGTGAAGCTTATTTGCACATTGACAATGATTCAATTCCAACTTCTTGGTGTCTGTAATGATTCAGCCCTCAACCAACAATATGATTGATGATTTGTTATTGATTAGGCATAGAATTCTTTCTATTTATAACTTGGTTGTGATTTATACTCTTGATCAGCTTTATGATCCTCTGTTGCCTTCCATTATCCATTTTCCTTTTCATCTCCTGGTTGCCCCTTTTGCTTTCACCGAAAAATATCTAGTGATTCTGATATAGAAGAAGTGTTCATTTGATAAGATCATATGGATATATATTTGGTTTTGAAGTTTCGTCGGACCCAACTTCTCCTCATGAGCAAGGAGAATCTATTCTATTCTAAATATTTTTCTGGTTGATTTTATTTTGAACCTTTTCTTGTGATGGTGGTAGACCTTTTGGAACTAATCCACCTTCACCAAAAGGTCACACAGGTTAGCAAATAATGTTACTCAGGAAGTTTTCAGTTTTGGAACTAAAGAATTCAGGTACTAGAGCTGATTTAGTTTCACATTCCAAGGTTAAAGTCAATCAAGTAAAGTGATTTTGAGAAATAAATGAAAATGCTGAGGGACATATTTGAGCTCTATCTTGATATTCACTTTTCCATTATACACACCGTGTAGCAGTGGGGCGTTCTAAAAGTGGCAAATCATGCTTTGGCTTGATCATTCGGGGTAGTAGTTCTAGGATCGAAACCATGTATGGCTAATGGTTTTATGCAGCTAATATTTTGAAATGAGTCGCGAGGCTTCACAAAGGTACACAAATTGTTAAGGCTACCTTAGGCTACAAATGATTCAACTCACTTCACTTGTGAGCTTTATCTTGTCTAATATTATCCTCCTGTATCTGCATTCAGAATCAATATCTTGGATCATAGATTTGATTTAACCGATTTGGAAGGAAGGTTCTTTGATGTAGCTTCCTTGAAAAACTATAACCCCTTCATTTTGTTCACATCAATATCATGTTGCATATGTTTGCCTGAGGGCGGTCCTTGCATATGTGGGCGGGTGAATAAGATGTTCTTGCTCGCTCTTATTTTGCACTTTCTCAGTAGTAATAATTGGATAATATGTTCATCTCATCTCACGTTTGGACTCACACGAGAGATCCACAATTTCAAATGACGTTTCATCCTTTATTCTCATATCACCAACACAAGCAATGTGTAACGAGCTAGCAAATGCACATCTAAAACATTGGTGTGTGGAGGGAGGGAGGAGATGGTGTATGAAACAATGCATCTACTTGGCTTCCAAGAATTGTGAAATTCTGCTTAATTTATGGTTCTAGAAAAGAAGAAATACACTAACTAGGGTATGGTTATGGCTTTAGATAGAGGCAGCAGCGGATCAAAGTTGTTAAATTTATAATTCTTAACAACTACTACTTCACTATGTTTGTTTTGATAAATTCGTTTTGTTGAACTTTAATTTCTTAGTTTAAAATTAAATTATTTATTGGCTTATTAATTCAAGTAGACGATTTTATTAGCAAACCTTCAGTCTTGCAAATTCCATTCACCTTTTAAATCTAGAGGAAAAAAATATCATCTCTATTGAATTAATTATTGTTGAATCAACTAATCAATATATAGTATATAATTTCATCAAATTATCTTCCAAATTTGAATTCTATTAATGCAATTACAAACCCTCAATGAATTATGTAACAGAGGAACCTGAGATCTATAAAGGAATACACTTTAAGTCTCGTAAATAATCATCACATATATAAGTGGACCTATAGTACTCCATATTTATATATAAACTAATCAATGTTTATTAAAATCGGTGTCCGAAAAAATTGACATAATAAATTTGGAAGGAAGAGTAATAAATACCCAAATTTTACATTGTTTATTCATATTGTAGACTTTGTTGTCCAACTTCATCCCATTATATTTTACCAACCTAGCGTGGTCTACAACGTTTTAAGATCAAACAATTTCAATATTTTAATTTGATTAAAAAGCTAAAATTTCCATCTTTTAACCTAATTTTTAACACCCAAAAGTTGTACTACTACTTTCAAAATGTTCTTCCCAAAATAGCACCAGTGTGAACTCGTTGAAAATAATCAACCAATATTAAAAGGGTTAGATACCTAACTTGCTCTGCTACAACAAAAGTTCAAGATTTCACCATTCTTCATCTCGATTTGTCCAAACTCTAAAGTAGTGAATTGAAAGAAAAAAAAAAAAAAAACTTTATGAACATAATCATTTAAAGTAAAAACTTGCAAACGATTTATCTTGCGTTGCATCCGGAGATTTGCGTGTGACAATGATTCAATGAATAGTAAATGAATCAGTTTTTCTTTTCTTTTTTGGAAATTCATTTTTCAATAAATTCTATTGCACGCAATATTTTACTGTTAATTTTACACAAATATTCCCTCTGATCTACAATTATTTCCACACGGACCAAAGTTACTTTCACAGTCAAAAAAGGAAAAAACAATTCATTATTTACATCTTTATAATATTGACAATTTTACATAAAACGTTACTTCATATTAAACTTACCTTCATATTAAACTTACACATATCCAGAGGAAATTTTATTTCTAGTCCTATAAGTAAAATATGTATGTCCACTCCCACATAAAATTTTATTTCAATTCATTTATTTACTTTATATACTAAAATATTTATAAAATTATCCCTTAAAATAATAATTATTATTTCACTATTTAAATATGTATGTCCACTCCCATATAAAATAATCCAGGAAGAGGAAGTAATTGTTTGTTGGTGTATAAACAAATGATAAATAATACTCATTCTAATATGTTTTGGTAGTATATATAGGTTATAGTAGGGGATATTTGACTGAGTTTATAAAATGTTTTAAGAGTTTATAATTTAAAAAATTCTCTGAAAAAAAATAGCAGTTTATAAGATCTTAAAATAAATTCTTAAAAAAAAAACATATGTGAAATTAGTTTGGTCTTCAAGCTTGAAAATAATGAAATAATCTTTTTATGATGACAATTTACAAACAATGTCATTACTCATTATTATATGTATTTATTAGTATTGGGATCAATGATGTTTAAGCTTTGTACTATCTTCTCTTTATTCAACCACATGCTAGGTCATGGGCCATACAATAATGGTGCTTCATGATTAAATTAATTTAATCAAAGTGAGATTTAAAAGTACTGTACAATGCTTTGGACCATTTCATAGTTCTTTGAGTCTTGGGCAGAGTAGAAAAAACAACAAAAGTCGCATTAAACTACACAATATTTTCACATTTTATATTAAATTTTATTATAGTGATATCATTTATATTAATTAAATCAAACATATTCGGTGCTTCATTATATTAAGTGTTTTGAATTTGATAATTCATAGTGGATTAAAAAAAGTCAGTTTTAAATATTTATCGTCAGAATATGGAAAAATGTATGTTTACCCCTTTGACAAAGCAAATTGCAGACTACTATAAATATAAACAATAGTGAGATAAATCACATGACGACATGTGCACACATGATTAAGCTGATTTGATGAAGGAATCTTAATTGGGCAAAATTAAGCATAGTTTTCAGTCCTAAAATCCCGGTTCATACCAAACCACTATTGTTCAATCTCATCTTATTTTATCTAGTGTGAAAGCACAAAAAATAATACAGTATGTTTAAAGAAAAGAGTTAATCAGTAGGTTAATAATATTGGCAGACATAAGTAATTTAAATGAGGCATAAAATCAAGGAGGCCCTTTAATTTAACTAGCCACAATCAAGACATAAAGTTAAAGCTAAGCACACAATTCCTCAAAACACCCAAACATTCTGGTCCGTCCATCATTCCAATCTGACTTTTGGTCTTTTCTTTGTGCTACAATCTCTATTTATATAATGCCACCACAAGCCTGGACTCTTGCATCGTATTCGTATCATCTACGTATTGTATAGGGTCATTTGTATTCATTTTTTTTGTATGGACGTTTTCTTGAAAGATGAGATCACAATCAACACTTCCTTACAACGGTTTCTTTCTGTGATAATGTGATTTTACTAAACTTTATCTAGTACAGGTACATTTAGGATTTACTAAACTAGGCAAGGCAAGTGACAGGAGACTTACTAGTTACTACTTGGATGTATTCAAGGCGTTGAAACGTGATAGAGTTGATATGATCTCTGAGAACTGGGGTCGTTTTGAGGGGCAATTGTTCCAGCACTTAATCATCAATGAGCGAAGGATTTGTGGGCAAGAATCGGGGATATCGGGTCTAAGCCCACATGCAGCTATTCCCACTGCAGCTTGCACGGGTGAATAAGCAGAATAAGCAATCTCACCGCTTATCATTTCCCATATTATCATTCCCAAACTATATGCATTGCTCATCCATGTCTCTGCTACGTTTTCTGGATCACCCGAGATTATCTGTTTCATGTAAGAAAAGATTATTACAAAAATCTTGTTTAGTTAAGACAGGAGTGGTTTGTGTGCATCATTAGTCATCATGCATTGAAGTAAAGTATTAATAAATATTCTAGTGTAACCTCAGCAAATTGCTAAAAACATCATTGAAGCCACTCGCCACCTAACTTGATGACCCTATTTAGATGGGCATTCATTTCTTAAATAATTGATTTATAGAATAAATAATATGAGGTTGTATCGGCTTAGACTAACACTAGATGACTAGAAGCACCTGGCTACATACTACTTATATGCATACTGATTGAGCATTAGATTTCCCTACAGCATCTCATAATCTTGTTATAATGATTGGTGCAGAAATGTAAGAAGATTTCACAATGTCAGTACAAGCATTGCACAATCGAACTTTGCTAATCTTTTAAAATTGTTTCGTCCTTCAAATTTACGGTGACTATTCATCATGTAAGAACATAGGTTAACAATCGACAAGTTTCATTTAACATATTACTCTTCAATATGTGAATCATGCTATTACCAGTATATATCAACAAAGTTAACTTGATAACGGGAAAAAACATTGTAAACAGAATTAAAGGAAAGGAAAAAACCTCAGGAGCAAGCCATCTATAACCATCAGTTTCATACTCCAAAGCCTCACTAACACTCTTGCAAGCAGAAACTATTCCCATATCTCCCAAGCAAGCGTTCCCCCGTTTATCTAACAAGATCCTCTGTGTATTCAAATCCCTATAAGCAACTCCATGATCATTCATAAACTTAATCCCCTCAGCAACATCACTAACAATCCTTATAATCTCTTTGATCTGAATCTTTTTACTCTTGAGTATCAAATCATGAACAGATCCTCCATCCATCAACTTAGACACGATGCACAACCCGTGGTTGTCATCAACACATACTCCATAGAAAGGCAAGACATTCTTGTGTCCACATGTCATCAACTCCAACAAATCTTTCCTCAACTCAAACTCATATGCATTTCCTTTATCACACCCCTTAAGTTTCTCAATCCCAACCTTTTTACCCTTATGCACTCCCTTAAACGTCCCAAGCCCTATATTATCTGTAACCTCAACGGCGTCCTGATTTAGCAACCACTTCCCTATCTCGTCTCTACCAGAGATCACAGTTTGCCACTCATCCACAGAAACCACAATCACATCATCAGGTAAAGGGAGTGGTAGCTGAATTTTCGAGTCTAAATTCTCTCCATTTCTGTAACTCTGATCACGAGAAAAATCCTCTTCGATTTCTCCTACATTCCTCCCTCTAGTGCTCTCTTCTTGGCATCCGCAAAGTCCAAAAGGGAGCTTAATGGGATTGTTTTTTGGCTTCTTTGAGGCCAATTTAAGTGCATTTTCGATCTGAGTTTTGAACATTTTTTCTTGCCCTGTTTGAACTAACAGCATAACGATTCCTAAAGTGAACCCCTTCTTATCAAAGATCTGTAACTTCTTACAGCAAATTGAAGAGCTATCGAGTGCTCCCGACATTGCTGGCCATGAAATTGAGGAGTTACAAGCAAATGTAAGCTTAAAAACAGAGCCACTTGGATTCGTTTCATCATCAGAAATCTCTTGAATAACTGTTGCAGGGTGATCCTCTGCTGATGCTTGCTCAATCAATTTTATATGTAGAAACACATCTTTCATTTCAAAATCCGCTTGAGCATAGCTACAAATGACGGGATACAGAAAATTGAATTTATTTCACCCAATTTGATAAACGAAATGTGAAATGAAAGAAGGGAGAAAATTGAAAATCAAATGATTTCACCTGAGTGGAAGAGAATCGTAATGCTTCCGAAGATTAGAGACCAATTTCTCGGGAAGTTGGCTTCCAGGGTACAACTGCGTCAAGCTACGTACAACACTGCCCCACACTTGTCTCCGGCAGCTCGACGGGGAGGAGACCGGCGGTTCACGATCCGAGTCGAGGTTTAAAGTGTTTTTGAAAGAGGCAATGGCCTCCGACACGTTGCGGCTCAGTTTCTGGAATCGCCTCTGGAAGACAGAGGATTCTCGAATGGAAGCGGCGGAGGCGGCGGAGGCGGAGGAAGAGGGGTTGTTTTCCGGCGGGCATTCGGATCTGTCGTGGGTTCGCATCAGTACTTGCTCCACCATGTCCTCGTCGGTACTCGTTCGGCTCGACCAGCACTCCAAGGCCGCAGCCATGGCTACTTTAGAGAGAGAGAGAGAGAGAGAGAAAAGGGGCGTGTAAATGGGGTTAAGCTCTCAAATCACGGTTTGAGAGTGGAAGTGAGAGAGTATGGCAATGCTGCCATTTTTTTCTTTTCCACCTGACATGAAACACAGACAACGCTATTTATCAAATCAAAAAGATAAATTTGATTAATTAAACATTATTTATACTAAATTCAAGTCTAAAGAAATTGAGGCCTAGGAGTAGAAGTTGAGTCAAACTAACTCGCGAGTTACTTGTGTTTGATTCGAAAAAAGATTGAAATCGACTCGAAGTTAATTGATTTGAAGTTAATCGAGTTGAGTTTCGAGCTACTCGAGTAGCTATCGAGTTCGAGCTCATAAATACTCAGCTCGAAAGATTCGTGAGCCTAATCAAGTTTGAACAATATTTACTATTTTGCCATTAATATATTATTTATATTAACGTAATCGAATCGAGTCGAGCTTGAATTTATTTTAGAAAAAATATGTTTTATTATTAATTTTGAAAGTTATATAGTTAATCGAGTCGAGTTGAACTCGAGTTTATCGAGTCGAGCTTAATCTATAAAATTTTAAGCTCGATTGAGTTTCGACTTTCGGGTATAACAATCGAGTCTAGTTTCAAGCTCAACACTACTCGACTCGACTTGTTTACACCCCCATCGAGCAATCAATGTAGAATATAACAACACACAAAGAAACTTGAGATGAAAATTTAAACTTCATTCATTATTCACCTTCAATTTTTACATATCAATAAAATACCGAGTATTATTTATTATATTTAAAAAATCTATATTTTACCTTTAATCTTCTAAAACTATCCTTATTTATTAAACATTAAAATAATAATTATTCATTAAAAATAAATATTTTAAACATTTACCCACTTTAAAAACGAAAGACGACTATATTTTATAATAATTCAAAAAATAAAATAAGAAACCATCGTTAATCTTTGTCAAAAACTTATATGCAATATTGATTAATTAAGATAAATTATGTCAAAATTTGTGGGTCAACGTCGATCAAAGCGGATCAACCTTAATTAGAATATTTATTTTCACTCTAAAATATTATCTTACTACATAACCAAAATTTTTATCATTATAAGGCTACAAGTATATTACTGCAAGTCCAAAAATATTCTGGACATTTTTTTTTGGCAAAATTACTAAAATAATTTTGACTTATTCGACTATTACATGATTAAAACAATGTTACTACAAGACCAAAATTTTATTACTATAAGGTCAAAAGTGTATTACTACATGATCAAAAATATTCTAAATACTTAATTTTTTGGTGAATTTGTCAGAATGTTTTGACATGTAGTTAGACATGAGCAACTGTTAGAAACTGCCGGTTAAGGTTAGAAACTACCGGTTACGGTTTTAAAAAATCGGTAACCGTAACCGAACCGTCGATTTGGCGGTTTTCAATTTTTTTTTTTATATTATCTCCGTTTTCGTTCGTTTTTTATTCGTTTTAACTCCTTTTTAAAAAAATACATTACTAGAATTGAATAAAAATTATATAACTTAAATTTATAAATTAAAAATAGAAGAATTGTATATTAAATTTTTTTTAAAAAAAACCGCCAAATCGGCGGTTTGCGATTTGTCAAAATGTCAAACCGTAATCGAACCGCCATTTTTCGGTTACGGTTCGATTTTTAAACCATAACCGGCGGTTTGGCCGGTTTGCCGATTACGGTGTGAGCATGTCTACATGTAGTATTAAATTTTTTGCCTTGTAGTTGTAATATTTTGACCTTGCAGTAACAATATTTTGGTCATGTAGTAAATCACCTGTTTGCAATCCGCGAATTTTTTGGACAATCCGGATCCAAGCTTCGAGAAAATATCATTTTACGTCCTGTAATTTAGGCCTAATCCAATTAATATCCTTTAAGTTTTCACTTTTTCGATTAACGTCCTTTTTGGTCCAATTTAAGTCATTTTTACCGAAAATTTTTCAAACTCACCGGAATTTGAGGAATAAATTGGGATTCCGGCAAAATAGTCCAATTTACATCCTTTAAGTTTGAAAATTAAAATTTAATAAATAAATTTTCTAAAAATATCATTCAAAATTTTAAAATATTATTAAAAATCCGAAAATATCATTAAAATTAAAAACTATAAAATGTGTAAATTAAAATTTAAAATATATTGTTTAATTTTTTTAAAATCTCATTAAAATTTATAAAATGTGTTAAATAAAAATAAAAAAATTTACAATTCAAAAAATCGAAAATGTTTAACTTAAAATTAAGAAATTCAAAAATCTCATTAAAAATTCTAAAAATCTCTTTAATTTTTTTAAAATGTGTAGATTAAATTAAATATTAAAAATTCTAAAAACCCAATAAGAATAATAAAAATTATTAAAAAATTAGACTTGATTCGGACTCATCCGCCATTAAAGTTTTTCTCGAACTCCTAATTTTTTTTTTTGTATTCCACGTCTTGATTGATTGTAAAACCGTGTCAAATTCATTTTAATTAGGTTTTTAGAATGGTATAATTTTTTATTTTATTTTAAACATTTTTAAAATTTTAATTTATAGATTTTTTATATTTAGAATTTTATGTTTTTTGATATTTTTAGAAATTTTTTATTTTTAATTTACAAATTTTTCAAATTTTAGATTTTTTAATTTTTTTTAGAATTTTTAGAATTTTTTATTTTTATTTTACACAATTTATTAATTTTAATGATATTTTTTGTTTTTAATGAGATTTTTAATTTTTTTCTGAATTTTTTAATTCTTAATTTCTAATTTTCAAACTTAAAGGACGTAAATTGGACTATTTAATCGGAATTCCAATTTTTCGACGAAAAGGATATAAATTGGACTTAAAAGGACATAAATTGGACACCCTAGGACGTAAATTGAAAAAGTGAAAAGTTAAAGGATATAAACTGGATTAAGCCTAAGTTACCGGACTTAAAATGAAATTTTCTCTCCAAGCTTCTCACCCGTGAATTTTTTAAAATTGACTTAAGTTAACTTTTGAGCTTAGAGTTTTAACTTACCTAATTGAGATGGAATGCATGCATGTAATATTTTACATAAGACTAACCCCATAATGGGGGTGTTTACAAAATATTTTTCGAACTTAATCAACTCTTAAGAAACACTCGCATCGCATCGGCTTTATTTTAACGGTTGTTTTATGGGTTAAATTTTAGTTCAAATTAGTTATCTTTTAGACAAAAAATTGCATATATGTTGTGTATGACCTGCAAATTTCTTATCATAACGTGTTTTTATATAAATATAATATAAATGTTAAAATGTGGTTTTATTTCATATAAAAGACCTCATTTTTCTAATATTAATCTCATACTGAAATGTTTTACCATACCTCTTGTGAGAAATTCATACAGACCATATTCACTCATTACATTTTTTCTCCTTTTCCCTTTCATGTAATCTGGCATATATTTTCTAATTCTATACAAAACTTTCTAGAACGAGAATATTCAATGTGAAACAACGAGAACACTTTGAGTCTTTTATTTCTATTTCAAATGTTTAATAATCTGTCAAAAACTATAAATTACTATAAACACTAGTGTAATTGTAAATTTTTATTATAAATTGAAAAATATCACTTTTGATCACTCAACTTTACCACTTTTTAGTTTTGATCACTCACATTTAATCACCGTAAAAATTGGTCACTCAGTTATTCTTTTCTATCAATTTTGATTCTACTTTTTTTTTTTTTTTTTTTTTTTGCAATTTGATTTTTTTTTAAATTTTTACTGAATTTATCTTCAATTATTATTAATGGTGTGGGGCTAAGAAATACAAAATCCACAATGACAATGTGAGAATAGGTATGTGATTACCGTTAATGAGGTGATAGGAATGATTCACTATTTATAAGAGTATTTACAATGAGATAGTTAAGGTAAATACAACAACCGTATTAAGGAGATAAATACAAAAGATATGGACTAAATTAAAATATATTATTCCTATATTATTATTCCCTATTACCCCCGTCAAACGATGTTGTGGATGCAATCGAACACAGAGTTTGGAACGTAACAACTCGAAACTGGGGCGAGGAAGACCTTTGGTGAAGACGTCGGCGAGCTGAAGAGTAGAAAGGAAGAACTTAGTGATGAGGCGACCAGATGAGACCAATTCGCGAACAAAGTGGCAGTCAATGTCGATGTGTTTTGCTCGTTTATGAGCAACTGGGTTTTGACTCCAAAACAAGGCACTCTTGTTGTCGCAAAGCAGTGTGGGAGCCGAGGAAGGAAGCTGACCAAGCTCCCGAAGAAGTTGAGTGACCCAGATCATTTCTAGGGTTGTGTTCGCGAGGGCCCTATACTCGGATTCACAGCTCGAGCGAGAAACAGTGGGTTGTTTCTTCGCGCTCCACGAGATTAAATTTCTGCCCCAAAAGATTGAATAACCATAAGTGGAGCGACGAGTCTCAGTGCAACGGGCCCAATCCGCATCGAAATAACTAACGAGCGAGTAATCACTTGTCCGACCAAAGAAGAGCCCATAGTTGATAGTGCCCTTAACATATATGAGGATCCTTTTGACTGCGAGGAAGTGGTCGGTGGTCGGCGAGTGCAAAAACTGACTGACATGATTGACAACATATGAAAGATCAGGACGCGTGATCGTCAGATACTGTAAAGTGCCGACGAGCGATCGGTAAAGAGTGTGGTCGACAAAAGGGTCCCCTGTACTAACCAAAGTTTCCCCGGCTGCGAGGGGAGTGGAGACAGGCTTTGAGTCAAGCAACTCCGCTCGAGATAAGACATCACGAGCATACTTCGCTTGGCTGAGAAAGAGACCAGTCAACGAGTGAGTGACCTCGAGGCCGAGGAAGTAGCTCAGGCGACCAAGATCTTTGATCGCAAATTCCTTGTTGACACGGCGAATAAAACACTGAATAGCATCCTGGTCACTTCCTGTAACAATAATGTCGTCCACATAAAGCAAGAGGTATAAAGTGATTTTACCAAGTGTGAAGTAGAAGAGAGAGGGATCTGCTCGACTGCACAGAAAACCCAACGACTTAAGGAAGTCACTGAAGCGAATAATCCAGGCAAGGGGAGTTTGCCGAAGACCGTACAACGCCTTCTTGAGGCGACAAACATGGTCAGAAAAGCGAGGATCAACAAAGCCAGGAGGTTGAGCCATGTAAACAGTGGTCGCCAACCTTCCATGGAGAAAGGCATTGTTTACATCGAGCTGGTGCATGTGCCACTGATTTCGAACAGCCAGACATAAAATGATGCGAACAGTAGCGGCCTTGACGACTGGACTGAATGTGTGCGAGAAGTCATGGACTGGAACCCGCGAGATGCCCTGGGCGACTAGACGAGCCTTGTAGCGATCAACTGTACCATCCGCAAGAAACTTGGTGCGAAAAACCCATTTCGAACCAACAATGTTTGTGGAGGGAGGGCGAGGAACGAGCTCCCAAGTTTGATTAGCATGCAAGGCATCGAGCTCAGATTGCATTGCAGCAAACCAGTGTGGATGCTTAAGGGCCGACTTGAAACCCTTAGGCTCAGCAGAGACCGAGAGAGCGGAAAGGAGGTCGGTGGTCGCAATGTCGGCAAAGTGCCGAGGCTTGAATATTCCAGATCTGGCACAAGTAACCATCGGATGAGTCAGAACATGAACTGGGCGAGCAACATGTGGAACATTAGCTGGGCGAGCAGGGGGCTGCTGAACTGCTGGGCGATCAGGAGGCTGCTGAACAGCTGGGCGAGTAGGGGGCATGATCAGGTCTGGTAGGTCAGGACAAAGACCACAAGGAGACTGACGAGCAGCATCAGATGGTTCCATGAATGAGCTGATCTCAAAGGAGTCAATAGACGAGGAAGGAACGTGAGATGCCGAGAACGGGAACACAGATTCATCAAACTGAGCATGCCGAGTAGTGTAGAAGCGAGAAGCGATCGAATCGTAACACCGAAACCCCTTATGGGAGGAACTGTAACCCATAAAGATGCATAGATCACTGCGAGGAGTAAGCTTGTGGAGAGCATAGTCACGAAGATACGGAAATACCCGACAACCAAAGGTTCTAAAATTTACAAAGTTGGGGGTAGTGTCGAACAAGAGCTGAAAGGGTGATTTGTCTTTGAGAACAGGCATGGGTAGCCGATTAATGATGTAGACAGCAGTGGAGAAGGCATCAACCCAAAAATGAGCAGGCAGGCTCGACTG
Source organism: Galeopsis tetrahit (assembly GCA_963675135.1). NCBI lineage: Eukaryota > Viridiplantae > Streptophyta > Magnoliopsida > Lamiales > Lamiaceae > Galeopsis > Galeopsis tetrahit. Next base: position 63,174,830 of record OY776129.1, on the reverse strand, counting down.
AAACAACAGGGAGAGCCCAGTTTCAGTGACATGACGATGTTTGCGCTCAACTCGACCATTTTGTTGTGGAGTGTAAGGACAAGAGATGCGATGATGAATGCCATGGTCGGCGAAGAAGCCACGAACGCGACCATTGACGAATTCTGTACCACCATCACTCTGGAAAACTTTGATCGTAGTGGAAAACTGATTGCTAACAAAGGTGTGAAACCGAACAAACACATCGAAGAAATCAGACTTGACGTGTAGGGGATAAAACCAAGTGAATTTGGAGAAATCATCCACAAATATAATGTAGTATTTAAACCCATCATTCGAAGCAATAGGGGCAGGTCTCCACAAGTCATAATGAACTAAATCCAAAACACGAGATGCTCGCTTCTCATTTAATGCAAAGGATAAATGTTTACTCTTAGCCAATTGACATGGAGTACATAAGCCCGGTTTGGGCAAAACAGAAGTAAGGGACAACAAGCCCAATTTATTCAACAAATTAACTATAGAAATAGAAACATGACCTAATCTACGATGCCAACACTCAAAAGAAGTCTTCAACGACGAGCTCCGTAAAGCAGCGACCAAGGTTGGAGTGCCCTGCTCTAGGGCATAGAGTCCTCGACTATGCCGACCCCTCGCCAAAGGTTGCTTGGTCGCTCGATTCTGGATGACAAATGAGTCATTAGTAACCAACACATCAACAGGAAAATCGGAAGTAAGCTTACTAATGGATAATAATTTTTTAGTGAGATGTGGGACGACGAACACATCTAACAGACGAACGTCCTTATTGACCGAACATGACCCAACGTGAGTGATCGGAATAGTGGAACCATTAGCAACAATAACATTATCGTTACCAGAATACGGGTGAGGGTTGTCCAAGTCGGCCAAGTGAGGAGTCATGTGAGCAGAGGCACCGCTATCAAGTAACCAATCCGAAGCAGGAGGTTGCGAGATACGACACTGAGAGTTAAGTGCATGAGCAAGGTTTGCCGAAGAGGGGGCAGGTGGAGCATAGCGATCAGGACACCGATTCACATAATGCCCTTGCTGGCGACAGATCTGGCAGGTGGGAGGGCGGCGAGCAGGTGCCGAGCCACCAGTCGAGGATCCAGAGTGTGCTTGGCGACCGAAATTCCGAGGAGAGAAGTTACGGGATTTGGGGCCAGGGCGAGCAGGCCTATCCGAGCGAGCAGACGCAGAGAATGCTGGAACGGGCGAGGACGAAGAGTCTATCGAGCAAGTAAACTGCTCATAGTTTAAGCCCTGGTGGATCAGATCCCGAAAGGCGGGCATGGGCGACATAGCCATGCGAGTGTCAGAGAAACCAGCGAACTAGGGGCCGAGACCAGTAAGAAACCAATGACACTTGTCTTCATCATCAACAGGCTTACCGATGGAGGCGAGTTGATCGTAGAGAGCACAAAACTTCTTGCTGAAATCGTCGACAAAGGAGGATCCACGACGAAGGGAGAGGAGCTGATTCCGCAGTTGAGTGATGCGGGAGACCGAAGTGTGACTGTAGGCTGCCTCGATTGCGACCGAGATGGAGCGCGAGGTGTCACGGCCGATGACTTCAGTCATGGCTTCTTCAGAGAGGGAGGAAAGAAGAAGACTAAGGATCTTCTGATCCTTCTCAAACCAAGCGGTGTAGGCTGGGTTTGGAGCCGATTCACCAGAAGTAGTGATCGACTTCGCTGGAGCAGGTTTCGTGCCATGAATGTGAGAGATAAGATCATGGCTTGACAGGACCGGAACTACCTGATTTCACTATAGCAGGTAGTTGGAGGATGACAACTTAATTGTCAAGAGATGAACCAAAACGTTGAGAGGGATGGTGAGGGAAGGGATAGCCGCCGCCATGAGGAGGGAAGGGGTAGCCGCCGCCATGAGGAGGGAAGGGAAGAAATATAGCGTAGGGCTTTAGAGAGAAAATTAGGGTTTCGGTGAGTCAGTCAGATTGATACCATGTGAGAATAGGTATGTGATCATCTTTAATGAGGTGATAAGAATAATTCACTATTTATAAGAGTATTTACAATGAGATAATTAAGGTAAATACAACAACCATATCAGAGTTAAATACAAAAGATATGGAATAAATTAAAATTTATTATTCGTTATTAGACATCATTTCTCTTATTTTAATTCTTAAACCCTAAATCCCTAACCCCAATTTTTTTTTTCCAATTTTTACTGAATTTACGAAGAACTGCAATAATGATAACAAAAAAATATCTAAAATAGAAAAGATAGAATAAAAATAAGTTTCTAAAATATTCTTAATATGAATTGATAATTTTAGAGAGTTTACAATTAAACTTCACCACAAATGTTAGTAGATAATCATGCCCACATAATTATAAATGGAAAAATAAATTCTAATAATTAACTACTTTGAAATAAGTTTTTATTCTCAATCATTATACAAATTCAATATGAAAATCAGTAATTTAAATATTGTTTAAAAAAATCTTTTTTTGTTTATTGCATATTCTTCTTACAAACCCAAAATCACTATATTTGTGAATTTTTTATTTCTTAGTCACACACCAGTAATATTAATTGAAGATAAATTCAGTAAAAATTGAAAAAAAGTTGCAGTTTGAAATTTAGGAATTAAAAGAAGGAAAATATGTAAAAAAAGTTTGAGCTCAAAACCTATCTTCATTGTAATTATCGAGTGAATAATTTTAATAATGATTAAATGTGTAAACTTCGGTCGGTGACTATATTTTCCTTATAAATATTTTCAACACAAATATTTTTGAGGTAAAATGTGTCACATAGGAAATAATATAAAATAGTTTTTATAAGAAGTGATAAGTACACTTTTAAAAAATGTATTTGTCACACAAAACATTATTATAAATTTACCATCACCAAATTTTTTTTTCCTTCATTAATTATATTCACTTCTACAAAATTATGCTTTTCTACCAACAACATGTTAGGTGTATGCTTTTCTACAAACATGGGGTATTTAAAAATATATGAATTTCAAATGATATTTTAGTGAAGATTTAAAATTCTTTCAATTTTAAATAAAATGAGATGACAAATTTAAATATTTAAAATTCATTTATTTACTTTTTAATAAAGTGTAGATGAATTTGAATAGTGAATTTAAAATTCATAAACTTAAATTCCTCAATGTAAAATGGAGCCTTAAATTAATATTAATGTAAATTTATTTGTGCCCAATCTACTTGAAACGGGGCTTATCCATCCTTAATCATAATTGAGAATTTATGATAAGATCATGCAAAGACTATATTTGTGCCCAATCTACTTCGTCCATCATGTAAAGATTATATTTGTGCCTAATCTACTTGGTCCATCCTCAAGTTTGAGGATATTTTTTACATCCTTAGTTGAACTCGAATATATGAACTGAACTCCAGTAATTGAGGATATTTTTACACTAATTTTATCTTTTTTTATTTATCGAGAACTTTGGATTGTAATGGATATAATTATATATATTAATCCCATATTTTTTTGATTGGATGAATCTATTAGATGTACATCTTTAAATTTAAAATGAGAGGAACTGTTTTTTTTTTTTTTTTTTGAATTTATCAATGATGTTCACCAACCAATTAGATGTACACCTTTAAATAAATTTAAAATGAGAGGAATTGATTTTTTTTTGAATTTATGAATGTTCACCAAATTGGGAGGTAGGTTCCAACTGCACAGTGGATAATCCAAATCTCTCTTTTGTTCCCATGTACTATATATATATATAAAAGCTCTCAATTCTGAGAAACCTGAAGAAGAAAATGGAAAAAAGCAAAAGCGCTCCAACCCAAAACGGTCTTCCTATAGATATTATCGAAGAAATATTGGCAAGACTCCCAGTGAAATCACTGTTGAAACTCAGGTGCGTTGCTAAATCATGGTGTTGTTTAATTGAGAGCAAAACATTCATCAAAACTCATCTCAAAAACTCAAATCATAGCTGGATTATTCTTAACACAATGCAGGGATTGGGGAACTGTTCTCTACCCTCATTGTTGAATGATCCATACACCCATGATTCTAGAATTGATTATATTTCTATCGATAGGGGCGATATTAATCTGGTTGGATGTTGCAATGGTCTTGTTTGCCTTCTTGTACTACATAGTAAGCGATTTATCTTGTGGAATCCAGCCACCAGAAAGCGTAGGAATTTGCCTGATTTCGACAATAAACACAAGTCAGGATACAAATGGATTGCGAAATACGGATTCGGATTCGACGAATTGAGCGATGATTACAAGGTGCTTGCAGTTATATTTACTATTAGTAATGATTCACGATACCATCCCCTTGGTAAAGTATACCATGCCACTGCTAAAGTTTATAGTTTAAAGAGCAATTCGTGGCAAGAAGTTCATAATTCCCTCTATGATGATTTTGGTGCGGGGGTGTATGCTAGTGGAAACCTTAGTTGGTTAAGGCACCACTACTATAACAGCTACACATGTGTGATTGTTTCGTTCGACTTGAATAGCTACTCAACTCGAATGGTTGAGCTACCAGCTGAGTGTCCGCACGAGTGTTTGTATAGGCTACGAGTGCATAATGGATGCCTTTTCTTGCTTGGTTTTCGTCCTGCCTTAGATATTTGGATAATGAAGGAGTACGGGGTGAAAGAGTCTTGGGATAAAGTGGCTACTTTTCCTTATTACAGGGACCCCCATAATGATAATCCATTTGCCCTTAATCATTCATTCACAATAACTCCAAATGGAGAAGTTTTAGTAATCTCAAATTCAAATTTCAGGATTTACAATACCAAACAGAATGTGTTTCGATACCTCTCCGTAGCCAACTCTTTTCCATTTTATGAATCTTGTATCTACACTGAAAGTTTAGCCTCAATTGTTTCAGGTGCATAGTCAATTAGTTTAGAATAAGGTTATGGTTATTTGGTAGTTATGGAAGTGTTCTTAGGTTAATCAAATTGTCTTGCTTTTGTTCTGAACAGGGGTGTTTATGGTATCCTTGTCTTTTAAATTTCCTCCACCTATTGAAATGTTTTTGTAGGGGAGCTTATCCCATCATTAAATCTCGGGCAGCACCATGAATTCGAATTCGAATTCGAGGGTGAAGCCTACGCAGACTACACTATCAGCCAATCGACAAGGTTTGACAATGATTTCACAAGTTTAAGGGCAGATGGAGTGGTTTTAGATTCTTTGACTTGATCAGTCCTTGACCCTCCATAGGTCCGGGTTTTAATCGCTTTTTTGATAGGTCGTATTTAGGGGTGTACCATTTTTCGTTGACACCTTAGCCTCTAGTTCGCCTTGTGAACTTATAGTCTTTATGTTTATTTTTTCCTTTCAATCCAAAACCTTTATGGTTGTGTATTGAAATGTTCTCCGTGTTCTCTTTTATATGCTTGTGTATTGAGTATGTCCAAAATGGTTGTTCAATTGGAATGCTATATGTTTTGGGCTTAGGCAAGTTTGTTCAACTCTCATCATCTTTTTCAGAATACTATGAAAAGTGTTAAAAAAAAACTACTTATCATCCGTTTCAATATTTTTAGCAATTTTATAACTACATTTTAAAAGGTTACCAAATTTATCGTTCAATAAAAATATACTATTAAATTTTATTGATATAACAAATTGAGCTTAAAAGGTTTAATTTTTTTGTCAAATTTAGTAAAAGAAAAAAAGAGAGATAACTTTCAATTTTAACCTTAAAAAATTACCATATATTGATATTGGTATCTCGACATTTGAAAAATGCATACATAAATTTTAAACAAAATAAATCATTCTAACTCGAGTTTACTATGTATAAAATAACTTATCTTGGAGTGGAATATTTGTATGTTGTAGATGCAATTATTAAATTATTATTTTGACGGCGTACCTATCTTTAGGCATATCGCTTTCATCTCACTGCATCACACACAATTTCTGTATCTAAATCTTATTCCTTTCTTTAACCCCTCCACCCTGTGTTCAATTTCTTCTTTAAACCTCAAATTTTCGTCTATGCGGTGGAAAAGGGAAAACATCTATTTTCTCCTCAGTAACCACAATTTTCTTTCAAGAAAGCATCAATTTTGTGGGTTTCGAAGCATATTTTAAGTCAAACCTTGGCAAACAAATGGCGTCCGTTGGCGGAATTGCCGTCGTTAACAACTTGGGGTTGACTTACTCTCCCTCTTCGAAGCAGTGCGTTTTTGTTGCGACCCATCAGCCCCCCGATAAGCTCAAGCTTAAATCCTGCGCAAGAATTTCAACTTGTTCTTCTGTATTCAAGAAACGGAGCAATTTGAAATCAGTTCAATTGGACGTGTACATCACAAGTGATGATGAGGAAGAAATGGGCGAAGGGTTTTTCGAGGCGATTGAGGAGCTGGAACGAATGGCTCGTGAGCCGTCCGATGTTCTTGAGGAGATGAACGAGAGATTGTCGGCTCGTGAATTGCAGTTAGTGCTGGTGTATTTTGCACAGGAAGGGAGGGATTCTTGGTGCGCGTTAGAGGTGTTTGAGTGGCTTAAGAAGGAGAATCGGGTCGATAAGGAGACAATGGAATTGATGGTTTCGATAATGTGTACGTGGGCCAAGAAGTTGATTGAGGAAAAGAGTAAGGTGGAGAGTGTGGTTGATCTTTTAGTGGATATGGATTGTGTTGGGTTAAAGACAAATTTCAGTATGATTGAGAAGGTCATTTCTCTGTATTGGGAGGCAGGGGAGAAAAAGGAAGCTATATTGTTTGTGAAAGAGGTTTTGAGGAGAGAGATATCCAGTCTTGATGGAGATAATGAGGGGAATAAAGGCGGCCCCGCCGGATATCTTGCTTGGAAGATGATGGTATCTCTCTATGCTTTTCATTCAATTTATATAATAAATAGTCAATTGATGAATGTTTCTGTTAATTGTCCTGTTCTTGTTATATTGAATGAGTCTGCTTGTTAGTTGATGTTTGGTGACTTGATAGTAGAAAAGGAAATGGATGAGGAGAGGGCAGGGCAGGGAACTTGTTTTAGCTACCTTTTCTTTTGGTCTTGATTTTGCGTCTGGTGTGATAGAACTATTCTTTTGGCCATTAGTGAGGAAAAGTGTTATTGCCTCCACAGAACCTTATCACACTCGTTTGTTGATTGTATGAGTATGATGCATTGTATGAAATTTTAGATATTTTCTCGTCATTCTAATGCGAGAGTTAATTTTGATGTGGTTAATTACCATGCTTTTCTGCCTAATGGAGTACGTAATTTGAAAGAAACTGTGTAGCTCAAAACACTATAGGGTGTTTTACTGTGATATGTTTTTGAAAGAAACTATTCCGGGTGAACTTGCTATAGATGTCTCACTCGATGAAACACTTTCTATAAATCTGCACCTAAACATTAGAAGGTTTGTCAAGGTGTATAGGGCGTGCTATCAAGATGTTCTCCAGAATGTTGTGATACTCCCAGTTAAACTGCCAATCGAACTTTAGTAACTATTTTTCTCTCAAAAAGGTCACCTTGTCAAGCTTCGTTCCTATAGAGTTTCAGAAACCTGTAATAACTTCCTGCAAGATTAAGAAAGATAAGATAGAATCTTATATTACAAGAAGTATAAACCAAATCAAATTAAGAAAAAAAAGGGCTACAGAATCAAAACAAAGGGAAAATGACGACCTGACCAAATAGCCACATCATATCCTACAGTTTTTCTCAATTTATACAAGCATTCTTGTTAGCACATTTTATGGGGTTGTCTCCTTTTCTTCTGAGGTGGTGGAGATTTATGGTCATCTCTTTCCTTAATACATTAACATCAGATGAAGTTGATGCCTTGTATATAGAGTTTCAATAGAGTGAATGCTTTCCTGAATGGCCACATATCTTGAATCGGAAAAACACTTGCCATGCTATCATTCTTTGAGAGTAGTACATGATTTGGATTTATGAGTTGGACACTCAAACTATTGAATTTAGACTTCGATAAATGATTTGGCAGTGCTTATGGACCCATGCAAAATTACAAACTAATATTCAGATGCATTAGAGATGTGTCCACCATAAACAATATTAGTAGTTTGTGATTTTCTGATAACCCGTGCATCTTAAGACTGAAAATTTGGTACACAAGACTGCAAGAAAACTCCAAGATTGTTGTGGGTTTTAACTTTTTTGGGTTCTTTTAAGCTTTTCACTTTGCTAACTCTGAATACTGATGCAATCTTCTACTTCTTTACTAATGAACACGAATTTTCAGATATTGTTAACAGGGTCATGTGGGACATTTGATAGGATAAAATGAGTGGATTTTGCAATATTTAAAAAATATTTCTGGAACTCAATTTTGGGTGCAATCTCTGGTTAAAATGTCCGAATATTGGGGCTTGAAATGTGGAGATAGAAGGGATTAGAACTGATGCTTAGGTAGGGGTGTAAATGAACCGAGTCGAGTAGTGTCAAACTTGAACTCGACTCAAACTCGATCGAGCTCAATTCTTTTGAACTCGAGCTTGGCTTGATGGAGAACTCAAAATACTTGAGCCCGACTCGATAACTTACGTAACATTAATTAGATATTTTTATTTATTAATAACCTCGAACTCAAGCTCAAAAATTACTCGAGTAGCTCGAGCTCAAGTTTAATTGAGTCGATTTCTAACTTTTTTCGAGTCGCGAGTAGCTCGTGAGCTGGCTCGTCTCAAGTCCAAGTTGGGTGGCAGATGTTTGATCTTCGCCCGTCTCAGTCTCATAGTTAATGCTTTGTTGTTTCAGGAAGAGGGGAACTATACAGATGCTGCCAAGTTAGTGGTTCACCTTCAAGAATCCGGGTTAAAGCCCGAGATATATAGCTACCTAATTGCAATGACAGCAATTGTCAAAGAGCTGAACGAATTCGCAAAAGCCCTGCGCAAGTTAAATGGCTTCACCAAGTCGGGATTGGTTGCTCAACTTGATCCACAAAATGTTCAACTCATCGAAAACTATCAACAACATCTTCTAACCACCGGGCTCCACTTATCCAATTGTGTTATCGAAGAGGCGGGCCCACCCCTTCACGGGGTCGTCCACGAGAGACTTCTCGCTATGTACATTTGTGCGGGACGAGGAAGTGAGGCTGAACAACAGCTGTGGCAAATGAAGCTCGCCGGGAAAGATGCCAATGCAGATCTCTACGACATCGTCTTAGCCATATGTGCATCACGAAACGAGACAGGCTCGGTTAGTCGGCTGCTGACACGTACAGACGTCATGAGCTCATTGCAAAGGAAGAAAACTCTGTCGTGGCTGTTGAGAGGGTACATTAAAGGCGGCCATTTTAAAAATGCTGCGGAAACGGTTATCAAGATGCTCGACTCGGGATTGTGCCCCGAGTTTCTTGACCGAGTTGCTGTGATGCAGGGACTGAGTAGGAGAATTCAACAACCGGGAAATACAGATGCGTACCTCACGCTGTGCAAACGTCTCTCGGATGCGAGTCTGATCGGCCCGACTCTCGTTTATCTTCATGTGAGAAAACACAAGCTTTGGATCATCAAAATGCTGTGAGTTTGCTTTGGTGATTTCCACGATATGAACGTGTATAGATATGTTTATATACTTTGTAGTTCAAATGTGATAGTATAGAAAAAAGAATCTTGCAACTGCGCCGAGGCTGCGCATCTCTGTTCTTGTATATGCTGCTGTACTACTGCACTTTTTTTTTTTTTTGGAATAAAATGTACTAAAGTTTATATGGTAAAAGAGTACTGGTTTTTGTAGAGGTCTACTGTCTAATAGTAGAGGGGTTCGGTTAATGTCATGGACAATTTCAGTAGATGAATATTTATTTTTTGTAAAAAAAAAATTTGTTGAAGTGTCTTTATAATTGGGCAGCAGATTTTCGGGCTTAATAGAAATTGGGTTAGGTTCGGCCTGCCCCGAGAGAAACAGGTAGTTCGACGAGCCTGGCCCTACTTGCTCGGTATGAGAGAAACAGGTTGTTCGACGAGTCTGCGATACAGTGCAATTGCATGTTGCATAAAACAAACACACTAATGCAAAGACAATTATATAAAAGAAACTAAATACGTTAGATCAACGATTCAATGATATTTGAAGAATTGTTTGTTGTAAGATTGAACGAAACTTATCTATCCGAAGAAAAACTTTGTTTGTACTCCCTTTGTCTACATAAAGTTTTTTTTTTTTTTTTGGATCACATAAGTGTTTCTATTTTTATTTTATTTTTTAAAATGTATCACCACACTTATTTTATCTCATCTCTATCGGTGTGTTGTGTACAAGTGTCAAATAACTTCCATAACCATTATTTAAAAGGGTTTAGAATGATTATTTGCATTTCGGATACCATGTTCATTGGACAATACACCACTGATTAATCATCGGTCATTTCACTCAATCACTATATTCTATGTTATATAAATCATGTGTAGTTTATCAATCAATACATGCATCATTTTTTAACATATTATATTTTAGTAAAACCATGTCGTCCTCTTTGTAAAAATATGTTAAGTTGTAAAATGATGACATCGGGGAACTTAAGTTTCATATATGTCACACAAAAACGAGACAACGATTCGTGTGACATTATAACACAACGAAGGTCGTTAACGTCGCTAACAACATCGTACCGACCATTCTCCTAGATAAGCTTATATTTTATACGAGTACTATGTATAACGTGGATATCGGCGTCTAACGTGTGTTGAATATCATGATAAACGAGAGAAGGATCATTGTAACATTACTCCCTCCGTCCCAGGATTTTGTGCATGGTTTGACCGGCACGGAAATTAAGAAAATGGAATATAGTGATGTGTATGGTAGAATAAAGGAGGGGTATTATTGGTAATTCATTGACTAAAGTGTGTGGAGACTAAAATTTTAATTTTAGTTAAGTTGTGGGCCCAAGTAAAATAAAGGAGGGGTAATATTGGTAAAAATTATGTGAGTTATTTCCTTTTTTAGAGTGTGCAAATAATATTGGGACGCCCGTTAAGGAAAGTGTGCAAATAATCACGGGACGGAGGGAGTATAACGGAACAAAGGTCGTTAACGTCACTAACGACACGGTATGTTGTGTACAAGTGTCGAATAACTTCCATAACCATTATTTTAAAGGGTTTATAATGATTATTTGCATTTCGTATGCCATGTTCATTGGACAGTACACCACTGATTAATTATCGGTCATTTCACTCAATCACTATATTCTAAGTTATATAAATCATGTGTTGTTTATCAATCAATCCCTGCATCATTTTTTAACACGTTAAATTTAGTAAAACCATGTCGTCCTCTTTGTAAAAACATGTTAAGCTGTAAAATGATGACATCGGGAAACTTAGGTTTCTTGTATGCAAGTTAAAGGGAACTTAGGTTTCATATTTATCACACAAAAACGAGATAACGACCTGTGTGACATTATAAGGCAACGAAGGTTGTTAACGACACTGTACCGACCATTCTCCTAGATCCACCTGATATTTTATACAATTACTTTGTATAACGTGGATATCGACGTATACTGTGTATTGAATACCCCGATAAACGAGAGAATGACCCATTTGACATTATAACGGAACAAAGGTCGTTAATGTCACTAACGACATGGTATAATAAGCATTACTCGTGGAATGGCGCACGACTCCTGGGTCATGCACGTGAGCACTTACAAAATATTTTTCGGTTTGCACGGTTTAATAAGCATTGCCCATGCAATGGCGCACGACTCCTGGGTCGTGCACGTGAGTACTTATATAATATTTTTCGGTTTCCACGGTATAATAGACATTGGCCGTGCAGTGGCGCACAGCTCCTAGGTCGTGCACGTGTGCACTTACATAATATTTTTCGGATTGCACAGTATAATAGGCATTAGTCGTGCACGTGAGCACTTACAAAATGTTTTTCGGATTGCACAATATAATAGACATTGGTCGTGCTGTGACGCACAGCTCTTGGGTCGTGCATGTGAGCACTTACATAATGTTTTTCGGTTTGCACAATCAAAATTTTGAAATTATTTTTATTTCTTCAAATGATTATAAATATAAATTATTTATGGTAAATTATTGGTAATATTTTATTGTTACATCATATCTTTATCAATAAAATTAAATTTTCCATATTTAAAATTTTCTCCTTAATTAATGAGATACACCACCAAATCTTAATCAACCAAATATAAATTCTCATATCTTATAATTTTCCTTATTGAGATACACTGAATCTATATCATAATCTCAAATTGGACAGCGGGACACACGGCGACGAAAGGTAGGGGTGGGAATGAGTCAGGCTACCCGACAGGGGCCTTCGGCTCGACCTTCTAAAGCTCGGTTAGGATCGATTTGTTTAATAAACAAGCCAGACTCAAGCTTTTTTAAAAGCCTTTTTAATTAAATAGACTGGACTTGAGCTTTTTCGTAAGCTTTTTAAGCCCAACGTGCCGACATATTTAACTCTATTTCTATATGTATAAATATATAAAAATACAATAAATATGTAATATAATACATGATATGTGACATGTAATAAATAATATTCAATATATGATGAGATTATCTTGAATAAATTATATATTTTTTTGTTTTATTTTTCTTTGTAATAGTTAAAAATAATTGATTTGAACATTTGCATTTGAGTATAATTTATGGACCTTTTGATTAATTTTTTATTATTCTTATTCCTTCATTTTAAAATTTTAAATTTTAGTTTTTATGATTTAATGGTAATACAAGTGTGTTAAAAATTAATTTTGAATAACACTAAAAAGGCATTTAAAAAGCTTTTGGCTCGGCCTATTTACTAAAAAGGCTAGGCCTAGCCTCTTAAAAAAATCTATAACAGGCAACAAGTCAGACTTGGGCCCAAATATTGTATATCACGTCCAGACTTATTTTCTTAATGTTTTTTTTTTTTTTTTTTTTTTTGGAAACAACAAATTTTATTGAAAGGTATCAGGAATACCCAAAGAATTCAAATACAAAATCAATACAACAACCTAACTAAAGCTTATCATAGGCTCTCGTAACCAATCTTCCAAGCTGTTCCAAAAATTCAACCTATCTTTTGCCTTAAACCATCTAAAAGTTTCAACTTTAATAGTCATAACTGTCTTCTCAATACAAAAAAAATCACCTTTAAAAATTATTGCGTTCCTGCTCTTCCACAAAGCCCAGATCGTCCCATGCCATATTGCAGCCCACGCGTTGCTCGCCATCTTCTTACTCCTCCCCATATGGTTTTTGAAGTGCAGCAGTCTTGCCTCCCCTCCTTGGTGGTTCGTTCCCAGCCAGCCATAGATCTCTTTCCACACCTCCAAAGATTTGGAGCACAAGAAGAACAAATGGTCAGTGTTTTCCTCCCCAAGCCCACAGAGGCGACATAGGTGAGAGTAGTGCACATTGTAGGCCTTTCTTTTGCTGAGATTATCGATAGTTGGGATCCTGTCTTGCAACATTCTCCAAGAGAAAGTCATCGCTTTAAGGGGTGCGTCCTTCGTCCAGATGCAATTGATCTCATCAACCGCCGGGTTGGATTGTGTGATCTTTTCTAGCAGCAACTCGTATGTTGTCCTAACCGAGTACCGAGCCCTCTTGTCCGGGTTCTACTCCCAATAATCTTCCTTCGTCGACTGCTTGTTGTACCTGTCATGATAAGTGCATAGCTCGTGAACAACATTTAACTCTCTCTCAAGCAAAGTTCTTCTCCAATTCCAATTCCAATTCAAAGATCTATCTCCACTAACCCATTTGATCCTATCAGCTACCTTACATAGTTTATCAAACTCCAACTTATAAAGCTTTGGAAACAAATTTTTGAGACAATTCCCCCCACCCAATTATCATTCCAGAAACTAGACTCTTTCCCATTGCAAAAAACCAGTGAACAATTCTAAAAAAACCAAGAGCTAGTCCCAACATATTTAATTACATTAAACCACCACACAGACCATGTATTCGGACACTTTCTTTTACTATTAAAAATATCAACACACTCCCTAATAGACCCATATTTAGAGACAACAACATCTTTCCACAAACACCCATTCTCATTAAAAAAAAAAACTCCAACCCCATTTTCCCAAAAGAGCAAGATTAAATATATCAAGATTTTTTATACCCATCCCTCCTCTACTAACATCCCTACAAAGTGTATCCCAACTCATCCATGGTATATATACCTTTCGCCTTGAAGTTTCCACTATTCCAAAGGAACTGAGTAAGGCTTGAACGAATTTTGTTAAGAGTTTTGGCTGGGGCTCGGTTTAAGGAGAGGGAGTAAGTAGGTAAATGGGTTAATACGGATTTGATGAGGGTTGTTTTTCCACCGAATGAGAGAGACTTACCATTTCAACGTGTGAGGCGTTTGTCGACAGTATTCAGCACATTCTCCCAGCTTGAGGCCCTGTTGCTGTTGTCTCCAATTTTCATGTCCATATACTTAAGAGGGAGGTCAGTCGTCTTGCAGTTAAGGATGGCCGCCCAGCTGTTCCTTTCTGAGGTTGGGACATTGATGCCAGAAATCGTACTCTTGAAGAAATTATTCTTGAGGCCTGACCAAACTTCAAAAATTCTGAGTATGCTTTTGAGAACCACAATGTTCCTCTCGCTTGCTTCGCCGATAAACACCGTGTCGTCTGCAAATTGGAGGTGTGAGACTTTGACAAGGTGCTTGCCAAACCGAGTCGGAATAAAAATGCCTTTATCAACCGCCTTCGACGGCATCCTGTTAAGGCACTCTCTTGCCACCGTAAATAGGAATGGAGAAAGAGGGTCGTCTTGACGCATGCCTTTCTCCATTCTGAATTCCACGGTAGGACTCCCATTAACCAGAATTGAGAGAGTAGCGTTCTGGGTGCACTCCCTTATCCAGTTGCACCACCTAGAATTGAATCCCATCAGGTTCAGCATGTCAATAATGAACTCGAGATTGACAGAATCGTAGGCTTTTTAAAAGTCAGGCTTGAATATGAATAACCTTTTCTTCGAACGCTTCGCTTTGTCAATCACCTCGTTGGCTATTACGACTTCGTCTAGAATATTCCTTTGGCCTATGAAAGTTGTTTGAGTAGGAGCGATAACCTGTTCCAAACTCTTCGCCAATCTTCAAGCAAGGATTTTAGAGAGAATCTTATAGAAGCATCCCACGAGCGAGATCAGTCTGAATTCCTTGATCGAGATTGGGTTCCGAGTCTTACGAATTAGAGACAGGAATGCTGCGTTTATGCCTTTAGCCAATTTTGCATTGGTGTGGAATTCTGTACACGCACGAACAATATCATCCTCCAACACCCCCATATGGATCTCACAAATTTGAAATTCAAACCATCCGGGCCCGGACTCTTATTCGACCCATAACTCTATGCTGTAGTTTTAATTTCCTCTCTCGAAAAACTACTACACAGTACTGAGTTGGTTGTTTCATCGATCCTTGCACAATTAATGCCTGCAATCTTTGGTCTCGATCCCTCCTGCTTGGCAAATGAAATCTTGAAAAACTAATATATCCCTGATTTGACCTCCTTTACACCTTCAATCCATTCTCCGTTAATATAGATGTTTTTGAAGTTGCTCATTCTTTGATTTCTATTGATGACCGAGTGAAAATAACTTGTGTTTACGTCGCCCTCTTGTAGCCAATTAATTTTGGATTTCTGGAAAGCTAACCTGTTACGCTTAAGTTTAAAAGCCTCCAATTCAACAAGAGCCTTCTTCCTTGCCTTCGCCTCATCTGCGCTCCAGCCTAAGGAATCCAATTTTTCATCTAAATCATGAATGATAAATTCTGCTTTTTTAATCCATTGTTCAACCTCAATGACTCCATTGCTCTTCCAAGTTCTGATTGCTTGCTTAACCCGCTTGATTTTTTCTTTGATTACGAACGAACCCTAACCCTCGATCCCTGCCGATGACCAGGACTCCTCAACCATCTTCTTGAAACCTTCCTCCTCTAACCACCAATTCACCGTCTTGAATGGCTTGGGTCCCCAATCTAAAGGTTCTTCCACGCTTAGTGCAATTGGGGCGTGGTCTGAGAAAGATCTCGGAAGACCCTCCTGCTTTGTGTTCAGTCACCTAACTAGCCAAGATTCGGAAACTAGGAACCTATCGATTCTACTACAACAAGAACCATTCTCCCTAAACCATGTAAATTTTCTCTTCCTCAGGGGCAGATCCACCAGTCCCGATTCGTCAACAAATTCTTTCAACGACTTGTCAAAGGGAAGAGTTACGTCCTTCTTTATCCCTTTTCGCTCCGTCTTATGTATGATAGAGTTGAAGTCTCCACAAACGCACCACCTGGCCTCCTCCTCGTCTACAATTCTTTGGAGAATTTTATTCCAAAGAACTCTTATGTGCTTCAAATCACAGGGGGCGTACACGTTTATAATACTAACCTCAATCTTCTCTGGACCCCAAAGACCGGTAATAGCCAACGCTCTATCTTCATCCCACCAATCTATTTTAACGAAAGAGGATTTCCTCCAAACATCCAGTCGAAATCGTCATCTCCCCACATTGCCTCACACATCTTTGCATCGACCACCAGTGCTTTCGATTCCTGGATACAGATCATGTCCACTTTTTCCTTAACAACAAGTTCCTTGATGCAATTCTTCTTACTTGAGCTCCCTATTCCTCTGGCATTGATGCTAACAATCTTCATAAAACTGTTGAGCAATCCCAATCCTTCAATAGCCACACACTAGGATAGGGCTGCGAACGCCTCCCTATCCCTCAATTCAAACTCAACGATCTTTTCTAAGAGAAACACTCTATCATGTTCCTTGAAAAACCCCAGTTGGTCGCAAACTTCCAAAATAACGTTGGTTTCTTTGTCGACCAGAGGCCCCTCCGATCCTCCCCCTTCGGGTTCTCCTCCGCCATACCTCTTGCTTTCTTCCTTAACTTGGCCGCTGCTCTTTTATTTGTTCTTTTTCCCTCTAGGGTTTTTGCATTGTATCGCTAATTTGGAGGAAGAGTCGATCTCCCTAATGAATTCTGGCTAGATATTGGGCCTCAACTGTTGGCATAATTTTTTCTTGGGCTTTGTCTTCATAATGGGCCTGCTAGCTTTCTCTATTAGGGGGCCTAATCCAAAAGGGTCTGACTCCTGGGCCTCCTCTTCCGTACTCTGGCCTTCTTTGCTACTTAGGTCCATGTTAATCCTTTCTCCCTGAGAATTAGGGTCCAGATGTTTGGAATTCTTGTGGGCCCCGATATCTTGCGAGTCATCATTATTCAGCAAAACGTGCACCGTATTTTTAGGTTAATCTAATTTTTTTAAAATTTATTTTAATTTTTTCGTTATTAAGTTTATTAATAATATAAGGGTAAATAAGTAATTTTAAAATTACATATTTTAATTAAATTAATAAATATAATAAAATATTGTATGTATAAGAATAAAAATGTACTTTTAAAATTATGTATTTTAATTAATTAAATTAAATATAAAAATACAAACGTACGATACCGTAGGACACATACGATGAATATATTCAACCCATATTACAAAAGGTAACATGTCATCAAGTTTAAGCCTTTAGATTTGATTTTTAATGGTTCGGATTTAATTGACTATGGTAGTCATACAACACCATACGACATTTTAACTACATGTAGAATGTCCCTTATTTTAAGATATTGATGCGAATGAGGGTGATGGACTCAAAATTACGTACCAATGAGAACCGGGTTGGAGGGCGGGCCAATGGATTTATCAAAATTAGTCCTTTTAAAAGTTTGATTTGTTTCTAATTGTTTTGGGCCTGCATATTTTGTTTGCCAATTGGTCTGGGCTTTCATGTTATTAGGGCCACTATTATTAGTTAGTTTAGGGCACATTTGTAGTGGTTATTTGCATATCCATATAAATAGGATGTAAACCGGCTGTGATGAATAATTAGAAAAGTATCGTGATTTTCATCGGATATCTAAAACTTTAGATTTAAAAAAAAATGGATGTATAATTAAGTTTAAAATAAAAAAAATTACCCAGCCTGTAAAAATACATTTGTTTGTATATAAACTAAATAATCCAAAGACACATCATTTGTGATTCAATCTGAATTACAGTAGTTGAGATATCTGAACTTGACTATAGATATCTCAATATATCTATCAAACGAGACATTAATTTTCAGGTGAGGATATCAATAGTTATATATTAAATCTGAATGGCATGTTAGGTTGGTTGGGATACTCGAACAAAATGTGAAATCGATGAGCCCGATTGATAACCAAATGACTTCAAATTCTCGAGCTTGAATATCGGTTGAGCTAGCGTGTACGATAAAGAAAGTGGTGGAGGAAATAATCACAAGAACATGGAGTTGGATGATTGCAAAGGGCGATGTAGGCCTAAATCATACATTGGCGCAATGGATTGCAGATCCAAGAAGAGTTCTGAGAGTATAAATAGCCAATTTCAGTATCCAAGCTAGGTGTGAAAATGAATGTATAACATTTCTATTCCTCTAAACACTGTAACTATTTTCAAATAAGTTCTGATGAATAAAAATGTTAATTACCTGATCAAAAAAAAAAAAAAATATCGGTTGAGCTCAATTTATGAGTGATTTACTTTTCTCTTGTTTGATTGGTTAACAATTTTTAAAAAGCTCCCAGAACATACAGTAATTTATCGTATAATTATGCAATATCTTTTTAATTTAAAATAAAAAATGAAAAATAAATTAATTAGTTTGAGGTATATGTAAGTTTTTACGTTAAATAATCATTATAGTGTACTTGAATTTTTTTTTTTTGGATTATACTTGAATGTTACTCCATGTAACCCCCAGATGACGATAATATGATGTTTAAATTTTGGGCTCGCATTGAAGTCGTTTCGATAGTTGAGATTTTTATAGACTCGTTCTGGAAACCCATCTCATTTAAATATTATTATTATTATTATTTTATATTAACTTATTTTCAAATTGATGTATGCGTTTAGATTATTATGAATAAAAATCACAATCATTTCTATATTCGTTTTGACTGGATTCAAATCCGGCCATTTTGAGTAAGATAAGTTTACATTAAATCTAAATTTGAACTCATCCTATTGTCATATATGATTTTGACACATTATGTCTATATAGTGTATATAATAGTACTATAATACATAAGATGACGGAATGGTGTCAATGTAAGCCGCATCACCAAATATTAGTACTATATTAGGCACCTTAGCCATTATTTCAGCACTTTCTAACTTATACTATATTATTGTCAGCTCAAATTAATATTATAATAAATATTCTTAGTATAGTTTGTGTCGTCACGTCTTCAATAACATTTTAATTTTTCTGTATAAATGATTACAAATACTCCGTAATATATGAATTATAAATTGTTAAAAACATGATATGAGTTTTTAAAGAATGATTACCAATTTCTTAGTTCCCACTTATAAATATCACATGGGTACGTAGCGGTCAATATATCAACACATTTAGTATAATTTATAACTTATAATTGACAAATGGAGCACATGTGTCACTTTGCACTTCAAATTAATTTGTAAGTGGAATTTTTGGTAATATAATAATATATGAGAGCTTGTAGATATATTTTTTTAATGACGGTAGAAAAACAGCCCTTGAGGCTTGATCACTAAAAATAAGAAATAAAAATATTTACAAGTTACTAGAGAAATTAAATGTTACACAATTTTATATGAGACATGATATTCCTTTCCCTTCTAATTCTATATGTACTCAAATTTCATAAAACGATAGCACAAAAATATCAGTATCTCCTGATAAGAATGCCTAATATACTCCCCCACTTAGATAAAATAATTGAGTAACACTTTTCTTATGCTCATCTTTCCCATGATTGTGGATGAATTAAGTTCGATTGAATTCAATATTATTGATGAGATTGAGAAATGAACTCGACTCAATCTGTATACAAGTCTGAGCCTAATAAATCTAATGAAATTATATAAACTTCTTTAAATATCGATTCTAAAGAATTGAACTTAAGTTGACTCGTTTATCTATATAAGCGAATCGAGCTACAAGCATTTTGCTTTGCTTAACAGCATTTTGGGTGGGTGAGGGAAAATTAACAAAAGTTTTTTTTTTTTGAAGGTAAAATTAACAAAAGTTAAAAACGAAAAAATCGAACACATTTGGAATTCACACGCAATACATGCATGTGATATAAGATAAATATTTTCGAAATGTAATATTAAAAAATCTTTGCATTAACGACAACCTCTGCCTCATTATCCAGACATATATACATCTGTATAGATAAACATCAATTCAATTCCAAATTCAGAAAACGAGTATTAAAATAATTATTTATCCAATTTTTCATTAATTGCCAACCATGGCAGAAGATATCTTTTTCATGTTCCTGCCGACTCAGCATTTACAAATGGAAACGGATAAGACCCCCTCAATTATGAATTTCTACAAATTTTTATTTTCATTAAAAAAAAAAACCAACATATAATTTTCAAAACAGAACTTTTAATTGTGAGACCAAATATAATTTAAGTGTAATCTTTTTATATTTTTTAAAAAAAAAGATTTAATCCGTATAAGTCTAAATTTAAGTATACTGCACCTTTCGAATAGAAAAACATCAAAAAACAATAATATATGGAGATTTTTGGTACAATAATAATCAATATACTGAAATTTCGATATGTCAATATGAAATATATACGGATATCGTTCAAAATTTGGTATACCAAATTTTTAGTATGGTATAACGTATTTCGGTATACTAAAAAATTGATATAGACTATGTGAAATTTTTGATACAATATAGTATATGAAATGCTACTTTTTTATATATATATTACCAAACCACTCCTAAATGCAAATTGCATGAAGTATAAAAAAAAATAAAAATCCTAACATGTTGTAATACCACTAATCAATTACTATCACTATACTTATAAAATATAACTTCGCGATATTTTTTTATACAATTATAAAATATTGTCATATTACTTTATAAGTTTAATAAATAATGCAGTATTATATATAAATTAAAAATAAAACATAATTCAGTCGGTGACTCAAAAAAAAAAAAAAAAGGTTTTGGATCATTGAATGTGACAGTACTTGTACCTCCACATGGTCCTTACTCTTTTTATGTGGAATTCTTTTGTCATATTTCATCGAAATATTTTTTATCCATATCCATTCCATTAAAAATAAATTATATATTTCACTCTTTGTGTATATCGTATATGTGTTGGCATACATTGTACTGGATTATTGATATGAAAAAAAAATGAAATTATGACTAAATTTGTGTATATCGTATATGTGTTGGCATACATCGTAATGGATTATTGATATGAAAAAAATATATATGAAATTGTGAAAATCAGAATGGAAGGAAGATGGAGGTTATGGCATAAGAATTATTCTTTTGTAATTAGTAATGAAATGTAAATATTTGATGATTTTATTTTAGATGATTATTCCAATTCGTTGAGACTATTAATTATTAATTGTTGATATTATTATTAAATATTATTGATTGTCAATATTTTCATCATTATTATTGGTTGAAGAATTATTAGTATTAATTATGAAATTATTATCATTAATTTTAAAACTTTTATTATTATTAATATTGATTTTATTATTTTTATTGTATATATTATTATTAATATGTATTTTCTTAATTTTATATTATTAGAATATAGTATTTTATTATTATTGATTTTTTAATCTACTATATTAGAATTACTATTAATAATAAGCAAAATTCCAATGTCCATGATGGGAATATTATACTGGTTTAGGTAAAAAAATATTGTCGTTACAACACTTCATTATATTTTATTGAAAAGAAAAGAGATTAAATTTGTATAAAAGCGGTCAAATTTAATGATCCAAACGTCAATGCGACTTACCATATCTGTATATAATGGTTACCATTTAAAAGACTAAAAAGCTTCTTTTTTTACTATTTGTAATTGTTACTACTAAACATCAAATGCATGTATGAGAATGCGTGTCTTTTGCAAATTTTCATACAAATTGAATTGAATATTGATTAATTTGTACGTAATCTCGTATAAATACTAATTTTTGTATAAAACTGAATGTGTGTGTGTTCATAAAAACATGGTTACTAAAAGTCTAAAACATCATTAATGAGTAGGTATTAATATTATTGCATAGACCATGCTCACTTGAATTCTATTTTTTAAGTAGGTGGGATTAACTTATTTAGTTAATTCTCTTACTCCCTCCACTTTTTAATAAATGTCACTTTGGCTTTTTAACTAATTTTAAAATAAGTGTCATTCTGAGTTTTTTTCTTTAATTTTGACTATTTTGCCCTTATTCATTTGCCATATATATTGTTCATAAATAAATTCCATAAGCATTGTTTATACCAAAATTAATTTGGTTTATGAATAATAGCTACATTCTTGACCACATTCTTTATCAAACAAAACTTCTATATCAAAATTAGCTATAATTAATTAAGGGTAATATGGACCACACTTTATAATCTTAATTTGTTGAAAAATGCCAAAATGACACTTATTCAAAGATGGAGGGAGTATTTTTCTTTTCTTTCCATGTAGAAAATCATCTTCCTAATAAATTTAATAAGGATATTAGTATTTATAATTTCATAGTCATTCTTAATTTCACACTTTAAACGAAAATAAAATAAAAAAATCACACTGAAACCTCTAAAACAACAGTAATTTAGGATCGCCGGATGGGAGCATATATTTCAGCATATGAGATACTATTATATTTTTTTAAATTAAAATGTTTAATTATATGATTTTTTTTTTTTTTGACAAGTGAATTATTCTTTGATTTAATTAAACATAATACTTAATATATTAAAAGATTAATTAATTAACATGTATACTAAAGGTATTAGAGAATTTATTGTGAATATAATTGTATAAATCTGATTTAGAGTTCTTGGTGTATTCATTTTTTTGCGATACCAGAATAAAATTACAAAGAAAAATTTAATAAATTGCCATTTTATTGGGTGAGGACAAAGAGAAATTTAATAAATTGCCATTTTATTGGCTGAGGACAAAGAGAGATTCAATAAAAGTTACTACATCATATCAATAAATGAAACCCTAAATAAATAATGTGATTCATTTAGTAACACCGTGACAATAATTTACCTAGCGCGTCAACCCTGCAGGGACGGAACCAGGATTAACTAGTGAGGGGAGCCAATATAAAAAAATAAAGAAAATTAAAAAAAAACAAGTCCAATTAAAATTTACTAGAATAACTGAATAAGTAAAAAATATACTGTACATGATATCAGGGGCGGATTCAGGATTGGATAGGGGAGGGGGGCCAAAAATTAAGTGGTGACTAATTTTAGTCGTCCGTCACTCCGTCTTAATTTAGTCGTCCGTTTACAATGTGTACATCCCAAAAATGGAACTTCCCTCCGTTTACAATTTTTTACACACTTATTTTAGTTGTCCGTCTCACAATGTGTACATTCCAAAAATGGAACTTCTACATAAATTTGACCCTCACAAATCACAATATTCAAATATTTACATAAAATACGAGTATTACTTTTACACTTAATTCAACTACTCTGTAACTTATTTATTTTATATATAAAGGTTTATAAAATTATCTCTCAACACTCCACTTAATTTATCATATTTTAATATGCAGATATTTTTGGGACAGAGCGAATATATAATTATAGAAAAGTAGTATATTATTTATATTGAATATAAAACAATATAGAAAGACTCGTGAAAAGTAACCGAATTAATTATGAAATGACAAATAGTACTTTACGTTGAAAATAGTAAAACTTGTTTAATAAAAAACTAAGGCAAAAACTTGTGTGAGTCCGTCTCACGGATCTTTTTATGTGAGACGGATCCTTTTAACCCATATTTCAAAATTTTGGGTAGGATAATTCATATTTTTTTTCCAGATTTTTGTTTGTAAAAAAAGTGATAATGTTTAAGTAAAATGTGATAATATTTTTAACAAAAGTGACTATCACTTTTTACTTAAACACTATCACTTTTTGTTCAAACATTATCACTTTTTATATATAAAGGCCGTCTCACGGATCTCATTCTGTGAGACGGTCTCAGCCAAGACTAGCCCAAAAACTAACTAAAAAATATTACGGAGTATTAACTAATTTGAGAGAGAGAAAGAAAGAATCAGATGTTGGGTTTCTTATGAAATACTCCGTAAATCACTTATACATTTTAGCACGTACAAATATTTTATGCATGTGGTTAATTTTATATATAAGAAACTCATCACCATCGGGTTCCATATATATACTCTCCATAAAAGGAAATATTATCATAACCCTCACCTTCAAAATATATCTATACTCCTATTTACCGTCATTACTTTTTCACACTCAACCTACCTTTTACTTTACTGTATTCATAAATGTTTACAAAACTACCCCTCAAAACATCACTCATTACACTTTTTCTTACACATTTATTAAAACGTGTGTCATTCCAGAGGTGCAAATTCCTCTGGACGGAGGGAGTATATAATTATATATATATTTGAAGTCTCAGTATCTGGCTTAATCGGGTGAACAATGAATCTCCCTCCGTCCCGCTATAACACTTGGAATTAGATTCCATTACATAACTTTGAACTTATAATTTTCATAAAATATACTCCCTCCGTCCCGCTATAAATTTTCTCTTTCTTTTGGGTGTTTTGATTAAAAAATATGATAAAATAATAGATAAAGTATAAGTGATGTGATGGTGAGAGAGAAAATAATAGATGGATATTAGATGAAGTATGATAAAATAATAGATAAAGTAGAAGTGATGTGATTGGGAGAGAGAAAATAATATGCCAAAAATGGAATGAAAAACTTATAGTGAGACATCCATAAAAGGAAAGTGGGAAACTTATAGTGGGACGGAGGGAGTATTAATACATGATATATAATATATTTTTTTGAAAAAAATGACACATATATAGTAGTGAATTGCAAAATATTGAGGGGACCATGATCACCCCACCCTATGCGTGCGTCCCCTAGGGATCCTCCGTCGACTTTTGTCTTTTGTGGCTGATTTGATCTTGATAAGCAACTCTTTATCTGGTCTTTCATATGCTTGCATGAATGGGCCCTCAAACAACTCCATGGAGTGTGTGCCTACTACTGTATTGGAGCCGCCCGCTAACGCCGTCCTAAATCTTGCTCTTGCGATCACCACCCGTTCTATGGAGAAACCTGTTTGAGCCCGAAATTCAATTAGTTTTCCTTTCTCCAAAATTTGTACTTCAATGTTTCTATATGCCCTATATTAGAGCTTGCAAACATAAATCTACCCCTTTGATAAATATGAATAATGGTGATTGTTTAGCTAATGTTTCAAGAAATCTACAATAATGATCTCAATAGAAAAATATTTAGAATAGAAAAGAAAGAAGGAAAATAAGTTTCTGAAATATTATATGATAATTTTATAGAATTTTTTACAATTTTGTTAGTAAATGATCATACTCGAATAATTATAAATAGGAAAATGAATTCAAATAAAAACTACTTTTAAAATAAGTTTATATCTTCAATCATTATAAAAAAAAAATCAGAAGAAATTTAAAATTTTGGATTTAGGGAAAGGAAAAATGAAATTTCAATTTTTTTTTGATGAATTCTTCAAGGATATTTCTCGCTATAAAAATCTAGTCAAAAAAAATATTTAAATGGGAAAAGTATTAATTGGGTTAATAAAAATAGTTATGGTAGCCCTGCCGCATGGAAGTAATTAGAGGTCATATGTCCAATCACAATTTAGTGGTACAGTGAAAGCAGAAAAGATTGACAAGAAATACGGTTAATACTGCAGATATGTCCAGCTCAATTCAATTCAGTGTTGAAGTTAAGCCAAGAAATACGGTTAGCACTGAGCGAATATGTCCAAGCTCAATTCAATTCAATTCAGTTAAAGACGACAAAAAATACTGTCAGTACTGACTTAGACATGTTAGTCTACTTCAATTTCAATATTTCTCTATTTTACATTTTTGTGTAAGTTGATTAAAAAAATATTAAATAATAAATATAATATAAATAATTGATAAAAAGAGTGAGAAGATATAGTAAAATAAAAAATTAAAAAACTTTTTATTGAAACGTTCTAAAATTATTGGCACATTCTTAATATTAAAATTTCCCATAAAATTAATACCCTACTAACATTATTTTATTTTCAAAATTGTAATACTTTACAACTCATCAAATTCACTTCATACGTCGTTGAATCACCTAAAATATAAAATAGCACTCATTTGTCTAACATCATTAACTACTAAATCTTTCTTAAAAATTGTGTGATCAATGTGTGTAAATAATCCGAAGATGGAGACAATAAAATATTAAAGTTGAAGAACAAAAAAAAATTAATTAAAAGAATTTACGTCTATAAATAGAAGGTACGCAGCGGTGCAGATTACTCATACAAACCCAAGTGTTGACGTGTTGGCCTCTCCCCTAACATTGCCCCACCTTTCTCTCTTTTCCAATTTTCATTTTTCTTTTCCTCCCTCCAGTTAATTTTGTTGGTATATTCATTTCGTACGTGTTGAACAATGTGTGGGATTCTAGCGGTTTTGGGCTGTTCCGATGATTCTCAGGCCAAGAGGGTTCGCGTTCTCGAGCTTTCTCGCAGGTAATCTTCCCTTTTCAGTTTTTTAATCTATTTATGAAAAAAGTTGATATGTTTTGCCCTGTAAATTAGCCCCAACTAATTCGATTCGATATTATGGAGACTTGAATTGATACTACAAATTCTTATATCATCATTATGGAGTGAGTTTGGCATGTTCCATTATGTATTCTGTCATAATTTTTAACATGATTAAAGATGAATTGGAAGGCAAAAGATTGATGATTTTAGCTGCTGTTGTGTGATGAAATTAATAGATTGAAGCATCGTGGTCCTGATTGGAGTGGAATATATCAGCATGGAGGTTCTTATCTGGCACACCAGAGGCTCGCAATCGTAGATCCTGCCTCCGGTGATCAGCCCCTTTACAATGAAGACAAAACTGTTATAGTTACGGTAGGACCTGACTTTGTTTTTTCTTTTCTTGTTTTCAACTTGTGTATATCTAATCTAGCCACATAAATCTCGGTTGATGGGATATTCAAATAGTTGCAATAGCTAAAACCATGCTTTCTTCTGATGTCAATGGAGGATTTAGGTAAATGGAGAAATCTACAACCACGATGCACTCCGTAAGCTCTTGACCAACCACAAATTCCATACTGGAAGTGATTGTGATGTCATAGCACATCTTGTGAGTAGTATATATTCTTACCATGCCAATAAATCATTTGTTGATCAGCTTGTCCTAATATAATAGATTTCTGCAGTATGAAGAGTATGGAGAAAATTTTGTGGATATGCTAGATGGGATGTTCTCACTTGTGCTGCTCGATTCTCGTGATAATAGCTTTCTTGTAGCTCGCGACGCAATTGGGATCACTTCTCTCTACATTGGTTGGGGACTTGACGGTACTTTCCTCATCCTTCTCTACTCTAACTATATTAACTGATAGTGTGATTGAATACTTTTCATACTGATTTGTTGTTGATTAATGGTAGGCTCTGTTTGGATATCATCTGAGCTAAAGGGGTTACACGATGATTGTGAGCACTTTGAAGCCTTCCCACCAGGGCATCTATACTCTAGCAAAACCGGAGCTCTTAAAAGGTGGTACAACCCCCCCTGGTTTTCTGAGATTGTACCTTCTACTCCGTACGATCCATTAGTTCTGAGACGTGCTTTTGAAAACGTAAGTTAATAATTTATGCTGCTGAGTATTATGTGTGTTAATAAAAAATGTTTAATGTTTTTGGGTGAAATAAAAAATGCAGGCTGTTATTAAAAGGCTAATGAGCGATGTCCCGTTTGGAGTTCTTCTATCGGGAGGGCTCGATTCGTCATTAGTGGCATCAATTACTTCTCGTTACATGGCAGGGACAAAAGCTGCAAAGCAATGGGGGCCCCAGCTTCATTCTTTCTGTGTTGGCCTTGAGAATTCACCCGATCTCAAAGCTGGAAGAGAAGTAGCTGATTATTTGGGGACTGTTCATCATGAATTTCATTTCACAGTTCAGGTAATCTCTTCGCTTTCATCATCTATCAACTACTCCATATATGCTTTCTTGTAACCTTCGAGACTTTTGTAGGATGGAATTGATGCTATTGAGGAAGTGATTTATCATACCGAGACTTATGATGTAACTACAATCAGAGCAAGCACTCCTATGTTTCTAATGTCTCGTAAGATTAAATCACTAGGAGTGAAAATGGTGATGTCCGGTGAGGGCTCCGATGAAATCTTTGGCGGTTATCTTTACTTTCACAAGGCACCCAACAAGGAAGAGCTCCATCGTGAGACCTGCCACAAGGTACTACCAAATTTTGTAGTAGTATATTCTATAAGGCTACAAACTTCTTATGTTAATTATATCTGCTGCTGCAGCTAAAAGCCCTTCATCAATATGATTGCCTTCGAGCAAATAAGGCAACTTCTGCATGGGGTTTAGAAGCTCGAATTCCGTTTCTTGATAAGGAATTTCTGGACGTTGCAATGAACATCGATCCTGAATGGAAAATGGTAGGTGTATCCATTTTGTTAATAATCTCGCCAAAGATAGTAATTTTTCATAATTTCCATCCATCCATCATCACAGATAAAGCCGGAAGAAGGGCGTATGGAGAAGTGGATATTAAGGAGAGCCTTTGATGATGAGGAACACCCGTATCTTCCAAAGGTATTCGATTCAGGATTCGTTAAGCTTCTCGTGTTGTAATTCTTGATTGTGCTCCGTCTAACATACACCTACTTTTTTAAAATTTCCTCCAGCATATCTTGTATAGGCAAAAGGAACAATTCAGCGATGGCGTGGGTTACAGTTGGATAGATGGGCTCAAAGATCATGCTGCAAAACATGTATGTTTAATTAAATGTCTCTTATATATATTTCATTTTCTTGCAAATTGATTGATAGCATTTCTTGTCTGATGTGATGGATCTTAAATAAATAGGTTACGGATAAAATGATGCTTAATGCCGCCCACATCTTCCCCCACAATTCTCCAAACACAAAGGAGGCCTACTATTATAGAATGATATTCGAGAGATTCTTTCCCCAGGTACATACAGTTTAAAAACACTTCTTAGAATCTCAGCTTTAAAAAAAAAAAAGTGATTCTGCCCCCTCCACTAATCCCGTTTTGGTGTGATACAGAATTCCGCTACGCTTACCGTTCCCGGGGGAGCGAGTGTGGCATGCAGCACTGCTACGGCTGTGTTGTGGGATGCGTCTTGGTCGAAGAATCTAGACCCTTCCGGAAGGGCTGCAATCGGGGTCCACAATTCGGCCTATGAGAAGCAGCATTTAGCGAATTTGGCAGCGCCCAAAATCATCGGCGGAGTTGAGCTCACCATCAGGGGATAGCATCTGATCAGTTTTAGTACTAGTATGTAATGTATCAATAAGCCCTGCCCTGCCCTGCTATATCAAGAAGAAATGATTACAGTAGTAGTTTGGTGTTTAGAAAATTGGAACCCTGCTTTAAATAAAAAAAAACTCTGTTTATTGGAGATACTCTCTAGTTTGGGTTAGACACACGATTTTATTGTGTTTTCTTTCCAATTTTATTGAACAAGTAATCATTTTCACATTATGTAAAGTTTGATCTTTGTATATGTATATTTTCTATTTTGTGTGTACGAAGTTGTGTATTGTCAAACTAACATTTTTCGTTCCCCTTTCAATCGATATGCCTATAAAATCCGTCGGTTCGATTAACAAAAAATAATTTAGATTGAGCTAATGAAAATGAATTATTGTGTAAAAGAAATAATCATTCCAATAATTGTTGTGCTTACAAAAAAAAAAAAAAATCACAAAAATTAAAACTAGATTGATGTTCATTTTAAATTCCATCATTTATATATATAAATTTTTTTTTAATTAAATTCATCATTTTTTTAATTTAATAATAAAACAACTAGACTTCAAAAAAATATATATAATAATAAAACAACTCATTCACTATAAATTATATCTTTCGAACAACTTAAAATTACAATCCTAAATGTGTGCTCTTCTCTAGATCCTATAGAGCTTAATTTTAATTTTATATTAATTTTATGCAGAGTCCACTAGTAGACGTCTAGACGTATCTAGGGTTGTAAACGAATCGAATAATTTTGCTCGATTCGATATTCATATTCGAAATTTTATGATTCGAATTTGAATACAAATATTTTTTTTATTCGATTAATAAACGAATTCAAATACAAAATTTTGATATTCGATTCGATATTCGTAAGTATTCGATTATATTTATAATATACGGAGTATATACATAAATATATTTTTAAATGTATATTTGTCTCATGTCCTATAATATTACTCCATCCGTCCGCCTATAAGTTTCACGTTACTTTTTGGCACAGAAATTAAGAAAAGTGATTAAATGATAGATATAGGGTGTGTTTGCAAACAATTGTGGTTGATTCAAAGTGATTAAAATAGATTTTTGTAGTAAAATTGAAAGTGGGTAGTGTTTTAAAATTAAGCACTTCTAATCAATTTTTTATATGTTGGGATTATGCAAAATAAATAATTTTTTTTTACAATTTTACAAAAAACACCCTTATTACATTTGAATAAATAATGGGTAGAGATAAAATATTATTTAAATTATGAGGACAAAATTGTAAAATTAGTTAGTGCAATGATGAGAAGCACTTAGAAGCTGTTAGAAGCATGGGAAAAGGTGCTTCACCAAAACTGCTTTTAAGTAATTATTTTAATCACTTAGTTGTGTTTACAAACACTTCAAAAGTGATTCTATTTAAAAAAAAAGTGCTTTTAAGCACATAGTAGTGTTTCAAAACACCCACATAGTACAAGTGATGTGATTGAGAGAGGAGAGAGGTAGAGAGGAAAAGTAAGATATAAAGTGAAGCGTAAGAAAAAATACTTACCAAAAAAGATATGGGAAGCTTATAGGCGGACGGACCAAAATGGTAAAATGGGAAAATTATAGGCGGACGGAGGGAGTATTTAAATTATTATTTTAAAA
This sequence comes from Galeopsis tetrahit, assembly GCA_963675135.1. Lineage (NCBI taxonomy): Eukaryota > Viridiplantae > Streptophyta > Magnoliopsida > Lamiales > Lamiaceae > Galeopsis > Galeopsis tetrahit. The sequence goes on along the minus strand of OY776129.1, from coordinate 63,143,735 downwards.
AATTTCTCCATAAATTTTCGAATCGAATAATATTGATTCACGTATTCTACAACTCTAAAATACACGACCGCAAGTATACGGTGTATATCGTAGTGATACGAGGTCGATCCCACAGGGAAGGGTTAGTGTAAAAGTGATATTTGTTGGCACGATTCTATCTATACACGATTGATTTTAAGAAAGGTTTAAAAAACTAAGACTAATTCTAATGCTATCTATAAATGTCACTAAGAAAGCAAATAAAACTAGTCAAATCCAAATCAATAACAAGCTAATGAAATGAAAATAACAAAAATAATAAAGAAAAAATGTGGTTCCAAGGCATATGCAATATTTAGAAATCAATTTATGAATAATGACTCATTCAAATGCCAATTAAGTATGTCTTTGTCTTTATAGGGTTGATCACTAAAGAAGAATTAATTAATCTCTCGATCTAACTAATCCAAAGAAAAATACAATATAGGTTTGTATCTCTACCTCACAAATATTGTATCACCTAAATTAGTCCAAAGGATCATTCAATCCCTCCCAATAATTAATCCTCTCTCGAGATCATAATAATATTGAGTTGCATGCTTATGTACGATTAATGGAATAAATCTCTCGATATTACCCCAATTAACAATAAGTAAGACATATTATCATGGTCACTAATAACATGCTTTCAAATAATAATTAAGCACACAAATAAGAGACAAACAACATTTAAAGTAAAACATTAATCCATAAACTTCAATCCAAATAATTACAAGCCTTGAAATCTAAAAGTTTTCTACATAATTTCAAATACAATAAAAAGAGAAATAACTAAAATTAATAAAAGGAAAACAGAAAGCTTAGATAGTATAGGTGATGGAGTGTGAAAATCCCAAACTAATCCACATTTGAAGCATCAATGGAGAACACCTTCAAGTAGATGTAAGTGTATGTAAAAATCGTCTGCTCCTCCACGCTCAATCTCCTCCTTCTTTCTGCTGGTCGAAATATATGGAGTAATTGGTTTGGGCTTTGGGTAATGAATTAATTGGCCAAGTTTAAGCTTTAAATGGGTTGTTGAAATGGTAATGGGCGCGGCTAAAGGCACGTCCGGATCCTAGGAGGACACCCACGCGATGAGGACACCCACGTGAAAATTTCAAAATTACCCTCCTCTCATTAAAACCCTAAAAGTCATTCTTCCTTCCCAAATTCAAGACACCCACCTCCATTTTCGTCACCCCCGGCGTGGCCCTCTCTTCACGTCGGTGCGGCGCAGCAGCGCCGCCTACCTCTCCACTTTTTCCACGCCGCCCACCTCGTCGCGGAGGCCCATTGCGCATCACCTCTTCGCGGCCGCACCCATTTTCGCCCCTCCCCTTCACGGCCCTTCGCGGCCGCAGCCCTTCCCCCCCCCTCGCGGCCGTTCGCGGCCTGCCTCCCTCCGTTCGTGCCTCTCGCCGCCGCTTCAGGTAAGTTGAAAATTAGGTTTCTGAAAATTAAAAATTAGGGTTTTTAGATGTTGTTCGGGAATTTCTTTCGAACAATTTCTGTTTGTTTTGTAGAAATTTTCGAACATCCTAAGTTTGTTCATGTAAAATTTTCGAACATATTGACTTTGTTTTGAATTTTTTTTCGAACAATCTGTGTTTGTTGGAATTGAATTTTTTTTCAAACATATTAACTTTGTTTTGAATTTTTTTTCGAACAATCTGTGTTTTTTTTGGAAAAAAATTCGAACAAGATGTTCGATCTTTTTTTTCGGACAAATTTAAGTTGTTTTGAATTTTTTTTCGAACATATTAAGTTTGTTCATTAAAAAATTTCGAACATCTCAACTTTGTTTGGGTAAAATTTTCGAACATTTTAAGATTTTATTTTTGTTGTTGAAATTTTCGAACATATTAGAATTTTTTTTTATCAAACTTATGGTGGTTGTTTTGGTGGAGATGGCGGAGATCCGGATGATTCCGGTGTGAAACGATGAATCGGGTGTGAAATGGAATGCATGGGTGTACTCATCCGGCGTATTTTAAAAAATATGCAGGAGGGGTAAATATGTCATTTTGCATCACCCTTGTGACAAAAAAATTTTTCGGTGGGTGTCCTCATAGTATCTTTGGGTGCCTTTAGCTGCGCCCAATGGTAATTCATCCAAAGGCCTACAACATTAACTCCACTAGTCTCCACTTTAGGATTTATTTATGGGTTGGGGTATATACCCCTCCAGTTTTGTTTAATACACTCCCCCTTCATTTTTATTAATTTAATATTCATGTAAAATACCAATTTTGCGCTTTACTAAATCATGTTAGATACATACACCCCCTACAATTAAAACATAACCCTAACCCTAGAATTTTGCTACCGCCGTCGCCCCGCCGCCGCCACCACCACCACCAAAATGAACATGTTCATCAAATAAACTAGCAATACCACTCCAATCGACACCACCTCAAATAAAATTTAGAAATTAAAAAAAATCTAAGTATTTTTAACAAATCAGAGTCGACCAAAAACACTCCGGTCGACACTGGTTTGTCGCCCGAAAATACTCCGGTCGACACTGATTGGTCGACCAAATTTCGAAAGAAAAAAAAATTAAAATTTTCGACTATTATTTATTGCTAAAAAACACTCTTGTCGACGATAGGTCGTCGACTAGAGTATTTTTGAGCGACCAATAATGGTCGAAAAAAAAAAACAAACCTGTTCTTCGTCGGCGACGGCTGGGGGCGAGCGCGGGCGGGCCGCGACGACGTCGAGGATCGAAGGAGGACGGCGGCGTCGCTGGGCGAGAGGGGCGCCGCCGCCGCTTGTTACAGAAATTAGAAAAGTGGAGGATGAGGCGAGGGGAAGGGAGGGTGGAGTGCGACGACGAGGGGGAGGGAGGGGGAGAGCAGCGACGTCGCTGGGCGAGAGGGGCGGCGCCGCCGCTTGGTACAGAAATTAAAAAAAAAAAAAAAACAGCGACGGCGGCGAACGAGGCGACGACGAGGGGTGAGGGATGGAGAGAGCGACGGCGAGGGGGAGGGAGGGGGAGAGAAAAAAAAAAGGAAGGGAAGAGAGAGAGACGGTAGAGAGAGGTTGGGGAAGAAGATGAAGTTAGGATTTTTAGGGGTGTGTATTTATCCTACATAATTTTAAGAGATAAGGGTTTAATAGATAATTCAAGGGGAGTGCATCTATCTAAGATGTGTTTTGAGGGGGGTGCGTGTATCGGGGGAGTGTAGTATACAAAGTTGGAGGGGTATATACCCCACCCCTTTATTTATTTGATGAGAGTGGCCTAAATGGGCTTCCACTTATGGCCCAAAATTAAGGGCGCGGCTAAAGGCACCCAAGGATACTATGAGTACACCCACCTGATGAGAACACCCACAAAACGGATGAGAACACCTACGTGGAAATCTAAAAAATAACCCTCCCTTTCAAACCCTAATTAAATTATTTACCTTCCTTTCATTTCTCACATTTTCAGAGAAAGGGTGCACCCACCTCCACCTCCCCCTCCCTCCAGATCGTCGCCGCCCTTCTCCCTTCCCACTCACGCCGCGACGCCGCCCTTCTCCCTCCCAATCACGCCGCCGCCGCTGCCTTTCTCCCTCCCCACTCACGCCGCGATGCCCACCTTCTCCCTCCCACTCACGTCGCCGCCGCTGCCCTTCTCCCTCCCCACTCACGCCGCGACGCCCACCTTCTCCCTCCCCACTCACGCCGCCGCCGCTGCCCTTCTCCCTCCCCACTCACGCCGCGACGCCCACCTTCTCCCTCCCCACTCACGCCGCCGCCGCTGCCCTTCTCCCTCCCCAATCACGCCGCGAAGCCCGTCCGCCACGCCGTCCGCGAAGCCTGTTCGCACCGATGCCGCCCGTTCGCAGCGACGACTCCACCATCAACGCCGCCCGTTCGCATCCCTCCTTCCTCGTCCGCCGTTTCAAGTAAGTTAAGGTTTCTGAAAATTAGGAAATTTAGGTTTGTTAAAAAATTAGGGTTTTTGGATGTTTTGGGATTATTTTCGAACAATCTATGTTTGTTTTGGAAACAAATTCGAACATGGAAAAAATTTCGAACATCTTATTCGATTTATTTTTTCGAACAAATGTGAGTTGTTTTGAATATTTTTTTGAACATAATACATTTGTTCATTAAAAAAATTCGAACACATTGAGTTTGTTGGGTAAAAATTTTCGTACATCTAAACTTTGTTTGGTTAATATTTTCGAACATCTTAAGATTTTTTTTTTTTTTTTTTTTTTGAGTTTTTGTGTTTTTGTTGAAGAATGGTGTTGATTTTTTGTGTTTTGGTGGGGGTAAAAATTTTCGTACATCTAAACTTTGTTTGGTTAATATTTTCGAACATCTTAAGATTTTTTTTTTATTATTTTTGTTGAGTTTTTGTGTTTTTGTTAAAGAATGGTGTTGATTTTTTGTGTTTTTGTTGAAGAATGGTGTTGATTTTTTGTGTTTTGGTGGAGGTGGAGATGATTTCGGTATGGTGGGTGTACTCATCCGTCCTTTTTTAAAAAAAAGTGTAGAAGGGGTACAAATGTCATTTTACATACCCCTTGTGTTAAAAAAAAATTCGATGGGTGTACTCATAGGATCCTTGGGTGCCTTTAGCCGCGCCCCAAAATTAATCCTCCAATTGGCTTGTTGAATATGGACTGCTAAAACTAATTAAATGGACCAAATAATTTAATTGTTGGTCCAAATAATTTCCAACCTTCATTTTCTACTCGTTTTGCTCTCGATTTCAATATCTTCCTTCGTTTGACTTCACTAAAAATTAGGTGAATGTTTTTACTTCCAAAATAACCATTTTCCCTACAAAATACACAAAACACCACCTTTCTCTCTATCAAGTGAAATTAGCCAAAATTAAGCAATAAAAGCATGAAATCCTAGGAAAATTTAGCTCAAAATGTATCATAAAAATATGCAAATTCCACCCGAATCATGTATTGAATACGAATCAATTTTAAATTGAATACTTGAAAAATAATGTTTAGAATATGTATTAAAAAAATTGAATCGAACAGTATCGAATAATCAATCGAATCGAATCGAATAGCGAATCAAATTTATTATTCGAAAATTAAACGAATACAAATATTCGAATATTTTCACGAATCGAATACTGCAGTATTCGCTTCGATTCGTTTACAACCCTAGACGGATCCCCATATTAAAATTAATCGAAATTAAGAAAGTCTTAAAATTTATAATTGAATAAAATTTACTCATATTTTTTGTTGGGTTAGGTTCGATTTTCATTTATTATCAATAGAGCAAACCCCTAACAATATACATTCATCATTGAAACAACCATAACATGGTCTAATTATGTAAATATATTTTTTTTGTAAATAATATAACCGAATCAAAATATATGGTCTAATTATGTAAATATATTTTTTGTAAATAATATAACCGAATCAAAATATATGGTCTAATTATGTAAATATATTTTTTTTTTGTAAATAATATAACCGAATAAAATTTATATTTTGGCTCAAATTCTCAATTATTATCAAACAATGTTTAACCCTAACTATACTATATACATTTATGATTTATCATTGAAACTTGAAACAATTGTAACGTGGACTAAAATTATGTTTTTTTTTTTAAATAATATTTGCCAATCATAAAGAAAGAGAATGCTAGAGATATTACCATTTTAAGTAATTGCTAATGATTCTTTTTAGGCATATAATATTCGTTTTTTATTAATTTTTAGGACATAACTTGTTGGTAAATGAGAAAGGTAACATTGACAAAAACATATATTAAATATGGAGTAGCTAATTAAGGTACATATGAGATTAAAATTTAGAGTTTATTTACTCTAAGGCTCCGTTTGGAAGGAGGGATTTGATCAATGGATTTCAAATTCTCCATTTAAATTCACTTCAGTTGTTTGGATTAAAAAACAACCCCACAAGAGTTTATATACATTAAGAGCTAAAATTCATACCCTTACTACAATTAAAATCAAAAAATTCTAGTAAAACAATTAAAGCCAAATTCATACTTAAGATACCTAATATGCCCTTAATAATTGATTTAAAACCATAAATACATATTAGTATATTTAAATCCCCTCATAAATAGCGGAATCATTAAGTCGATTATAATTTCCAAATTTCCATCAATCCTCACGATCTTGGCGGCGGGTGGTGTACCTCTGCGGCGTCGATATTGTAGCCTCTCGGCGGCGTTATTGTGTCTCCATCTTCCGATCCTCTCATTCGACAATCCATTGCAAGCCACGACCGCCGACGACGATTATAATCGAGGCATGAAGCGGTGCTGCGGAAATTGAGTGTGGTAGGGCTACTCGCGGGCTCGCAATTCGGGGAGAAGCTTGTGCAGCGGCGGCTCAACTTAATCCAATTTTTATTTATGTTCGAGGGCGGCTTCCATCCGTGCCGACCGCCGCAGCCTCTATCTTCGCCGTTGGCGACCGATCTGTACGGATCTTCACCTCCGCCGGGTTTTTCTCCTCCGTCGACGCCATCTTCGGAGTGGCGAGAAGTGGCAGCGCTCGGGAGGTTCTGCAGATTCCAACGGTTGGGGTTTTCGAACAGATCTGCAAAGAAACCCCCCACCCCCACCGCCTTCTTCTCTTCTATGTTTATAACCGCCGCAAATCACCCAGAAGTCGTATCAGAAAAATCATGACCACATGTAAGTTGTTTTAAATATAATTCGATTATTATGGCTTGTGACTGAATCCTCCCAATTCGAATTATAGAAACAGATGTGTTAATGTAATTGATTTCATAAGAAAAATGACCATAGACAAACTGTTGTTCGAAGTAGAATTCGATTTTTATGACCTGTGACTGAATTCTCTCCATTCCAATTGTACAAATTTTCTTTCTATTTTCTATTTTGGGGGAATGTGCTGAAAGATTATGCAATCTAATCCTTTCTGGTTTAAAGCATGATTTTCTTTGTTTGGTTGGCGTCGATGCTTCAGTTGATTGGTTTAGATAGATAATTAGTTAGTGTTTTGATTTTGAGTGTTTTATTTAGTAGAAGTAGGTGAAAAACATTGCAGTAATCGCTGAAATTTGGAATGCTTGACATTTCAATTCTCTTAAAGTAGGAATTAAAACTGGAATTACTGGCATCATTTTTATGCTAAAATTGTGTATTCAATTTTGGTAAATTATGTAGAATATACATAAATTATGTAATAATTCGTTGGAGAGATACTCATGTGGGACCTTCTCACTCGAGAGTCGAAACTAATCTGTTAGCTAGAAATATTTGTCTCACAGCTCGTTCTAACATTGCAATTGCAGGTGCGGTGTGTGCAGTCAAATCCTTCTAGCATTCAGCGAATTGAGCAGCAAGTTTCCCAACCTTTCGTTTGTGTATGCTGACATTGTAATCATTTATGCAATTATATTTAAGTGTTATGCAATGGAATGTATATACAATGGCCTAGTTGCATTCTATAAGTGAGGTTCATCCATAATTTTTGCTTTCTCTGTGTTTAGGTTGACAAGGCCTTGCTTAGTATAGAAGTGGAAGCTGATCGTACGTACAAAGAGGAGCGTGGGCTGGTTCTTGATGACGATGATGCATCCACCTGAGATGCAATATGAGCTCAGATCTTCTTAATATTTTTGAAAACTTCTGATGATAATTGGATTGTTTTATACAAAGTTAAATATTTGTTAAAGATCAAACAAAGGCTCCAAAAAATGGTTTTAGCTAGCAAATAGAACTATCCAAAGGCCGACCTGTTCACCTGCTTCCCCCACCTGAAGCTGTGATAAACGATCAAACATGGGTTTTCAACTGATATTTCTATTATGTCAATGTTTAGTTTGAAGTTTTTTCTCAGTATGAATTGCATATTTGAGATGATGTCCTAAACTTTTGATGGTCAAGTGTATTGAAACTTTATGGGATGTGTTAAGATCGTGCTTATACTCTCATGTAAAACACTTAGAGACCAGCATTGTTGATCAGCATCTTTGAAATCATTTATGCAATTATATTTAAGTGTTATGCAATTTTTTTGTTTCTTTTATGCAATTATGTGTTGTTTTATGCAATTACAACATGCAATTTTCGTTGCATATGTAAAAATAACAAACAACATAAATGCAAAAGTATATTTTTGAATATTATGAAATATTTTAAGTTATATGCAACATATTTTTGCATGTCACTGAAAATATGCAACAATTTTTTCTATAATATGCAGCACAATTTTGCATCTCTTTAAGCATATGCAATTAAATATCAAAATATTTGCATATACGTTATTTATATGCAACTGAACTTCACAATAGTTGCTTATGATTCATTAATAATGTTTTATACCTAAACTCGTTAGTATATATACTTACAAATTCAAATTAGCATAATTCAATTCACTATATATATAAATATTATTTTTATTATTTGTATATTAAATATAGTAATATAATTGAATATAATTGAATTTAATTGTATTATTTATCCTTCTTATTTATTTTTTAAAATCCACAAAAACAGTCACAATAATCCATTAATTAAGAACACTACTCCATTACCCCAACCGAATTAATATACTAACTCTATTAATGCAGGTAGCGAAATTCTTGTGAGAGATTAGAAAATTGTTTTGAATTAAGAATATCTATTAATTAGTGCGAATTTCTAGTCCAGATTTTTTCTGATTTTATATTTTATTTAGTTGACTATTTAATAATACTAATATTATGAATGTAAGGGTATTTTTGTCCACCTAATTTCAAATTTGGCTCTAATTGCTTTACCGTAAGCCAATTGGATTAATTAGCCTAAACACTTAGTGGGGTGTCTCTAGGTGTAACTTCCCCAAAAAACAAATGAATGAATTTAAAATCCTTAGCATATTTTTTTAGTTAAAATTGGGAGAATTTTAAATTCTCCCTAAAACTCATTTGAAATCCATTTATTTAAAAATTCTCCCTAAAACTCATTTGAAATCAATTTATTTTCAAAACCTTCCATTTAAAATACCTCCCCAAATCAAATCCCTACCTCCAAACACAACCTAAAGTTATATCCATTAAAGTGTATTACAAACAAGGACAATAATATTTAACATTACCATTAGAATCAAAATATTATTTAAAAAGTTGACTGTTCCCTTTGTTTAAAATCCACATTTATTGTAAATACTACTCCCTCCGATTCAAAAAGTTTGTCGCATTTGAATTTTAAATTTGTTTCAAAAGGTTTGTCGCTTTTCCTAATTTTACCAATGATCTCCCTAAATTGTCCCTATTCTTTTGAAAATATATTAATTACGATTTTTTTGGGAAAGGTCAGAGAAATTGTGGAAAACGAAGGTGGAAAAATAAAAGGAAAAAGAGAAGAAAGGGGGAGAAAATAATGAGGGGTAAATTTGTCAAAAAAATATGTTCCTTAATTTTATACAAAATGAGAAATGCGACAAACTTTATGAAACGGAGGGAGTAATTATTTTATGGGTCAAACTCGGGTCAACACGAGTCAATGCGAGTCAAACTTAATTAATATGTCTGTTCAACCGGTCCAACCGTGAACAGCTAAACCGGTCAAAAACCGATTAGACCGGTTCAACTCCTTTTTTTTTTTTTTATATTATTTTTTTTTTAACTTTTTTTATATTTTGAAATTAGGTGCACATCAAACCCCTTTATAATGTTTTCCACTCATGTTGTTTGTTTGTTACTACAAAACCACTCCTTTTATAATATTTTTTCTCATACTTTTTCCACTTTTTCGATGTGGGACGTAATAAAATTGTTAATATAACACTACTACTTTTGTTTTTATAATATTTTCTTCTCATATTTCTTTCATTTCTTATTCTATGTGGGACATATATTTTTATATTTATTTGTTATTATAACACCACTACCTTTATAATTTTTTTTTCTCATACTTCTTCCACTTTTTCAATGTGAAATATAATAAAATTCATATGTTTATTTCTTACTAACACTATTTCTTTTATAATAATTTTCTCTCATATTACATCCACTTCTTATTTGATGTGGGATGAATATTTCATATGTTCATCTACTTCTTATATTTTTTATTTTTTAATGTAATAAAGAATATAAAAAATACATATAAAATTATTTTATCGGTTGAACCGTCGATCCAACCGGTTGAACCGCCGATCCAACCGGTTGAACCGTGAACCAATGTCTAGTCCGATTTGATCTCCGGTCCGATTATAAAAACACTGGTTTTACTACTCAACCTTATTATTGTCACTACACAACCTTAATATTGTCACTATAAGGTCAAAAGTGTATTACCCACCCCACAAACTACAAGTTCAAAAATATTTTGAACACTTAATTTTCTGGGCAAATTTATCATAATTTTTTTGACATGTAGTAGTACACTTTTTGTCTTGTAGTGGTAGTATTTTAGTCTTGTAATAACAATATATTGATCATGTAGTAAATCAACTGCTTGCGATCCGTAAATTTTTTGAACGATACGAATCCAGACTTTTGATTCGCGAATTTTTAATTTTAATTTTTTTTGTTGCTTTAATTAGACATATTTCATGTAAGTGTTGCTCATATTTTTAATATTTATTTGCAAATATATATTATAAAGATAAAGATAGTGTCAAAGTCGTTTTTCCTTGTTTTTACTTCAAATTTTAATTTATTCACAATTTATGATAATAACAGCCTTTTTTTTTTTTAAATAATAATAGTTAAAAATGCAAAAACAAATTATTAAAGGAAAGAAAAAAAACAGAATATTTAAGGCACATATTTTTTAATAATGTGATTTTTATCACAAATTCACAATGCTGAACAGCTTTAAAGGTAATAAAAGGGAAAAAAAGTGAAGGCCCAAAAAAAAGCCCACACGAGTTAAAAATGAAAAAATAAATTAGTAAAGAAAAAGAAAAAAAAAAGATATTTAAGGAATGTATTTTAAATAATGAATTTCTATTTTTTTCTATAGAATTTACAAATTCAATTTCTTTCTTAATTTATTTTTTTGTTCATCTTCTTCTCCTCTCTTCTCTTCCGTTCTCCCTTTTCTTAATTATTTCTTTGTCATCTTCATCTCCTCTCCTATATTTGATGATATTTCTCTCTTTCTTTTTCGATTCTTTTATAATCTTTTAAATTTTTCTTCAATTTTTTTTTGGTTACATATTTTTTCTCTCTCCTTTTACAAAAGAATTACTTTGAATTAGTTTTCATTGATGAAAAGGTGAACTCTTAATTTCTTCTGTTTACTTTCTTAATTTTCATTTAATTGTGGCTATCATTTGTTTTAATCTCAGTCCTAAGTTCTTACAATTCAATTGTTGCTATCATTGTTTTTTTTTTTTTTTTAAATATAATTATCTAGATTTTGTGTTTTTGTATATTTTTTTTGGTTGATATATAATTTAGTTATCATTCTCATTTCACCCCGAAATTCCCCAGAAGAATTTCTTCACGCTTTTTTTTTTAAGATTCAATTGTTTTTAGAATCTTCTATATATATATTTGTAATGGAATGTAATTAAAATAAATTTTAATGTTCTTCTTGCAATTTTATAATTATATTGATGCTAAAATTATTTTTCAGATCAAAATTTTGGAACATGGATTAATATTTGTATATTTCAATTTTTTTTGGGTTAAGAGCGCATTATTATTATTTTTTTTGTTTATATACATAATATATATTTCTATAAATCTAAATTTTAACTGAGTTAACCATTTAATAATATCTGCATAAATTTGATCTTAATATAATACGGCAGTAAAATTCCATATACATCATTTAATGAAAATTGAATTTACTTAAATTAAACTAACCTACAAATCGATTAAAATAATATATTTAACTATAAAAGGTTCTCTCTAATAATAAAGCAAAACCACCTTTCCTTATCAAATTAAAAAACTGAATATTTATATATTCGAAATTTGTATGGTAATTTAATGTTAAAAACGAAGGTGATTGACAAATCTTGGCAAGCAACCTGACCTCGTACGTGCCAACCGTGCAAGCCGAACAACATCCAATCACCTTAATGCCCCCACTTCCAATCACCTTAATGCCCCCACTTGGGTTACAGGCTTACACTACCAAGCCCGGCTATATATTCGAAATTTGTACTATTTGATTTCGATTTGCACGTATATATGAAGATATGTCATAGATATTTATGGAAAAAGAGATAAAATATGAATTCATGATCATAGACCGTATTACTCTTTTCCATAAATAAATCTCTATATATACTAGTCTAGATTACATGCACTCTGCACTAGGGTTGCGTGTATGAATATATAATTCCTATGTTTTTTCCTGGTTTGTTAAATTAATTACCATTTGTTGTGATATCTATATATTTAAGGTTGTAATATCTATGTCTCAGCAATATATTCCTAAGATTAAAATTGAGGTTGCGAAATATCTATATATATTTTGAGCGTTAATTTAGGCCCATTAATTCAATTCTGTATTAGAGTTTTTTTGTTTTGTTTTGTTTTGTTTTGTTTAAGCTCTGCAAGTCCTTTGTCATCCCCATCCATCACTGAAGAGAAGAAGAAAAGGCTGGCAGATAATGTAAGACCTTTTCTATTTTCTTCAATTTGCAGCTTTAATTAATTTCTATCCTTTAATTATTATTCTTGCATGTAGCTTTGATAATAAAACATCAAATTTAAGGTCATATATACCATGCACGTCTTGAATCATTACTTCTATGTCTAGTTTATGATACTAACAGTCTTTTTTTTTCAATAATAATAGTTAAAAATGCAAAAAAAAATTATTAAAGAAAAAAAAACAGAATATTTAAGGCACGTATTTTTTAATAATGTGATTTTTATCACAAATTCACAACGCTTAATAGCTTCAGGCGTTGGCTATATACCCCTCCAGCGTTGTTAAATATACCCTGGATACAAAAAGTTATATATACTCCCCTACAAAATACCTAATCTACCCTTATAAATACACTCCCCCTATTAAATCATAAAAAACCCTAATTCTTTCTTCCTCTTCCCAACACTCCGCACCTCTTTTCTTCTTCTCCCAAAATAGCGGCCGCCTCCGCCTCCGCCTCCAAGCGCCGCTGCCCCTTCCTCGCCGCCGCTTACCCAGCGCCTCCCTCGCCGCCGAAGTTTGAAGGTAGGTTTTTTTCTTTTTTTGTTCAGGCGACGCGGCGGCGCCCCTTTGCCCAGCGCCGCCCGTCGCTCTCTCTTTCCCTCGCGCGCGCCGCCCCCTTGCCCAGCAGGTATGTTTCAGCTTTTTTTTTCTGCTGTACGGGGGCGCCGCTGCCTCTCGCCCAGCGACGCTGCCGCCGTCTCCCTCCCACGGCAACCTCCTCTCCCATTCACGGCGGCCGCCCGGCCGTCCCTTTTTTTTTTTTTTTTTCCTTTTCTACCATTTTACCCGTCACTTTTTTTTTGTTTTTTTTTTTTTCAATTTTCGACAACCCTAATATATTATGGACCATGAGTCGTGGAATTCTTTTATTTAAAAAAATAAATACATTGTGGACATTGATTTACCAACGAGAAATACTTTTGTCAATAAATCAGTGTCGACACATTTGTTTCTCGTCGACAAAGCAGTGTCAAAAATATTTTTTTTTTATTCTAAGTTTTATTTTCCTCTATGGGGTGCACCGGCGACGAGATGACCGGAGGTGCGGTGACTCCTCTTTAAACTAGAATTAGATTTAGGGTTTAAAAGTTTAAAAGTAGGGGAGTGCGTTTATCATAAACATTTTAGTGCAAGGGTAATTTAGGTATTTTACATGATTATTAAATTAATAAATGAGGAGTGAGAGTATACTTAACAAAGCTGGAGGGTATATAGCCAATGCCTACCTTTAAAGGGAAAAAAACGTGAAGGCCCAAACAAAAGCCCACACGAGTTAAAAATAAATTAGAAAAGATATTTAAGGAATTTATTTGAAAAAATGATATTTTTATTTTGTGAATATTAATATAATAATAAAATATTGCTCTCACAGAGAATATACATACAAAAACCCTCTACACCCTCCAAAACCTCTGTTGCCTCTAAAAAATAACTCCCACGGAGACGGAGGGCCTCTTCAATGGCGTCCAAAAGGAGAAAGCTTCTGGTTAATGAGAAAGTTGAGGTATTGTTCTCCGTTCGTATAACTTTTCTCAAATTTTCCGTCTTTTTTAATCACTCTAAAAGTTTTGATCATCTGTTTTTGCCTCTTTGTTGATTTTTCACTGTGTTTGTTTATTTATTTTTAATGTTTGGTCTCTGATTTTGAATTCTTATATTCTCCCCCGAACTCACCAAATTATATTATTTGTTTGTTCTTTTATGACGCTTCTTTGCTTGGGGTTGGGGTTTCTTTGCATGTGGGGTTTCTTTGTTTTTTCATGGAAAAGAAAATTACGTGGTGGTAGATCGATTGAGTTTGAGTCAATGTGGGTGTGGAATTTAATGAAGGATTTTTTTTTTTTTTTTTACTAATTTGGTAATGAAGCATGCAAAGCTTAAATTGGATATAAAACCCTGTATGGATAGTTTTGGTGATATCATGCTAAATTTGATTATTTACTTATTTGTTTGTTAATTGAAGATCTTTCTTACATTGTGGGATGTTTTTATCAGGTTAGGAGTCTGGAGGATGGGTTTTTGGGCTCATGGCACACTGGAACAATAATCGATTGTTGCAATTTAGCTCGTGTAGTTCGGTATGATCATCTTCTCAGCGATCAAGGCTCTGGGAACCTGTCTGAACTGGTGAAAGTGAACCCTGCCATTGATGGGATCCTTGGTGGAGAAACTGGGTTGCCTTATAATCGTAGGGGCTTGATAAGGCCTTTGCCTTTGCCCTCTGAAATCGGGCCATGGTGTGTACATTATGGACAGTGTGTAGACTTATTTCACGCGGATGCATGGTGGGAAGGTGTAATATTTGATCATGAAGATGGGTGTAAGAAACGGAGAATTTTCTTCCCGGACTTGGGTGATGAAATGGAAGGTAAGGTTGAAATGATGAGGGTAAGTTTAGACTGGGACGAGGTTACTGAGGAATGGAAACCTCGTGGAAACTGGCTGTTTCTTGAATTGATAGAGGAAGTTGAGCGAGAATGGCCTCTCCCAGTTTCTGTGAAGCAAATATGGTATGAAGTGAGGATGAGGAAGGGTTTTGAAAAGCTTAGGGAGTGGACTTCTTCTGGGCGGGATATTTGGAGAGAAATAGTGCTACGGGTTTTGTTTGATAATTTGAGGATAACTGTTAAGCACCTTTTCTTGGAGATGAATTCTTCTTGGGATGAGGCAGAACTAGGGCAACCATTGCCCAAATTTTCGGAGAGAGATTTTGACAATGTTATAAATTCCCAAGAATTTTTTCATAGTCCTCTTGCATTTCTTCAAATTGATGTAAATGGCAATCATAAAGTTCAAGAAAAAAATGATCATTCTCCCTTCTCAGCCTTGCTTGCCAATGAACGAGCTTTATCCGTTTCCAATTTGGTGATATTGTCTCCTAATTCAAATGAAGATTCTGGATTTGGTTCCAACAATTATGATGGAACTCCTGCTACGCGTAGTATCTCAAAAAAGAAAGGTTACGATTGGCTGCCAGCTGTACCTGAGTTAATTTCTGGACCTGAATACTGCCCTGATATCATTGAAGAGTGTAACATGCTTCATAGGTTGGGAAAGTTTCCTCCTGATCCTATGAGGATAAAGGCTAACAAACATCTATTACATTTGGGCTGGAAAATTGAGTTTGTGCGTGATGGAAAAAACCTTAGAAGACGCTTTACTTCCCCTTGCGGGGAAATTTTTTTTTCGCTTCGTCTGGCTTGTCTGTCAGTTGACCAAGATGTACAACTGGGGCCAGGATCTCAAATTCTTATGACAGCAAACTATGGTGAAGAAATCTCCCATGACGTACAGCTGGGGTCAGGATCTCAAATTCTTATGACAGCAAACTATGGTAAAGGAATCCCCATGAGTTTATCTGAGGGAACACTTTCACCTCCGAACTCTGGTAAGTCCCAAGCTTCCAGTGAGTTGTCCGAGTACTGCACTGTCGGTGAACCTGAGTTCTGCCCTAAAGCAGTGATGGAATATTACGAATTAAGTCTTCTGGATAAAGAGTCTTTCAGAGGTGGCTCAAGTAAGGAGGCAAAACTGAAAGCCGAGAAGGCAAAGAGACACTTATCTGCTATTGGGTGGCAGTTTTATTACCAACCGAAAGGCCACAGAAGGGAAATACGTTATCAGTCACCAGCTGGAAAAATATTTTGCTCTCTTGTCACAGCCTGTAAAACGTGCATAGAAGATGGGTCCCTCACTTCCGATGATTTCTCTCCTGATATACGAAGACTGGAAAATGTAAATCTTGTCCAAGATTTTGATGACCATTTGTCAATGAATAACTCACATCTTCCCTTAATTGCAATCGAGTCCGCAGGAAATCTCCCTCTGGAGAATGGTAAATTTGAGAATCTGCAGTCATCCGGCATTTCAATGTCTAAGGGGCTAGTTCAATCAGTCAATGTTGAAGTCTGTAAAACCAAAATGAAAAGGAAGAGGGGCAGGCCTTCACTATCTCCCAAGGAAAGAAAGAATTCCCGTGCATCAATGAGAAGAAGTGAAGATATGAATGCTGCTGCTGATTCTTCAATCCTTATAAGACGATCGAGTAAAAGAGTTCGAGAGAGGATTGCTTCTTCTTGTCATCAAACTCCTCGAACTGTCTTGTCTTGGTTGATTGACAACAATGTGGTTTTGCCAAGAGATAAAGTTAAATATTGTTGTAGGAAAGATGGTGACTCAAAGTTAGAAGGTCGTGTAGCGCGTGAGGGGATCAAATGTGGTTGTTGTGGGAAAATTATTTCTCTTTGTGAGTTTGAAAAACATGCTCGCTGCTCTAGTCACAGACCTTCAGCTCATATTTTCTTGGAGGGTGGCAGGTCTTTGTTGGATTGTCAGTTGCAACTGAGACAACAACTGAGCAAGAGATATTCGAGGGCAGAACGTGAAAAGAAACGAAGGCGACACAACATAATAAATGACTACATGTGTTCTGTTTGTCATTATGGAGGTGAATTGCTTCTGTGTGACAAGTGTCCATCCTCGTTTCATACCGATTGCCTTGGTTTAAAGGTCTTCCCTCTATTTGATTTTTATGTTATGATTAGCATCATATTTCTCTTGATTATTCTTTTCTTTTGGGAATAGGTACTAACCATTAAGTTGAACCATTACTGCTCTACAGGAAGTACCGGAAGGTGATTGGTTTTGTCTATCATGCTGTTGTCAAATCTGCAGCAAGAGCATCAGGCCTGTTGAAGGAAATGGTGAATTCACAGACTCTTCTGAACTCTTTTGTGTCCAGTGTGAGAAACGATGTAAGTTACCTTTTATGGTTGTCTTTGTACTTGTGTACAAAGTTGAAGCTATACTATATCATGCACTAATTGTCAACTTCATGCAGATCATGCTGAGTGCCTCAGAAAAAATGAAGGAATTAATATTACACATAATTCTGAAGGGCATTGGTTCTGTCAAGATACATGTAAACAGGTACCTTTATAAATGCCTTTATCTCAAGTGAATTAGAAGCATAGAACGATCATCATGAAAGATATTCATCCCCTATATTGTACTGACTCCATGGTTTTAATATGATTATTGCTTGCAGATATTTTGTGGTCTGCAAAAGATTCTGGGAAAAAAGGTCCATGTGGGAACTCAAAATTTGACTTGGACTTTAGTGAAATGTATGGAAACTGATTCTTCTAATCCTGACAAATGCGATGATGAGGCTTTTGTTGAGATTTACAGCAAGCTTAATGTTGCTCTGTGTGTGATGCATGAGTGTTTCGAGCCTGTCAAAGAGCCTAGCACCAAGAGGGATCTGGTGGAAGATCTTATTTTTAATAGATGGTGAGATTTTTTCTTAGATTCTTATTTAGCATGCATTTTAATTACAATATGGAGTCACCACCGTAAAAGTCGTACTAATATTTGAATTTACAGGTCAGAACTAAATCGTTTAAACTTTCGAGGGTTTTATACAATACTATTGGAGAAGAACGATGAATTAATTTCAGCAGCTACAGTGAGGTATCTTATTCTTATACTTTGGCATTTGTATTCTGTTTTATTAAGGCAACTTATTATGCCCTTCTGACTGCAGGATATATGGCAAAACAGTGGCAGAAATCCCTCTAGTTGCAACACGGTTTCAATATCGTCGACTTGGGATGTGTAGAATTTTGATGAATGAACTCGAGAAGGTGTGATATACTTACTATTTAAAAGCTTATGGCTTTTGCTTCTTGCCCTCCTTTACTAGAACCAACCTTTCATCTAGAGGCATGCATCTGACCTGCATAACGAGTTGTCTTGCTATCATTATTGCTGCCCTACTATCTATATATAGCAGAGATGATTTTTTTTTTTTCTGAGTTTTCCAAAAGTTTTGACCATATAAATATTTTAGTCTGAGTTTTTTCTGTGCTGATGAATTATTATGGGCAACCGTCCTTTATGAATCTGCTAGTTCATCTCGTAGTTTCCATCTCAATTTTATCACCAATTTATAGGCCGGTATCATGTATTCAAGGAAGTTAGACGTCGATGCATTCTATATACCATCTGACATGTAATTAAAACAAAATTTAAGCTTTCTCATAATAAAGTCTTGAGATTTTTGATATGGGATGGTTTGATGAAACGGTGCAGAGCTTATTCTTATACCTTTCTACTCAGTTGAGATTGCCTCATTCATTGTTATTATCAAATTCGACTAGTCCACAGGTTTATAAGCATTGTATATATATCTGCCCTATATCAACAATTTTCTTCAAACAAACACTTGAACATGAATATTTGCTTATAATGTGTTTTCTGTTTTGGTTTGCAGAAACTTATGGAATTGGGAGTAGAGAGGCTTGTTTTGCCTGCAATTCCTAGTGTACTCAACACCTGGAAGTATTCATTTGGGTTTTCCGAGATGGATAAATCAGAGCAATTAAACTTTCTCCACTACACCTTCCTAAACTTCCAGGGCACAATATTTTGCCAGAAAGTATTAAAGAGCAGTTTTTCGCCGAGTCTATCTTTAGGTGAAGAAAATGCTGCACACTACTTTTAATTTGAGGGTGTTTTAACCTTTAACCGTATTTCTAGAACAGTAAGATCTAACCTTTCTTTCAAATTCACATGTCTTTTCTGCAGAAACACAGGCAAATAGTTGCGATATTGTGAACAGCAATGCCATCATTGAGCTAGATAAAAGCAGCTCGGTTTCTGAAGATTTTGAAGGGAGACAAGTAGAGGAGACTGACATTATAGAGCAAGAATCGGCATGGTAATGCCATTTGCTCTACCTGTATGTTACAATATTAGACAGTGAAAGTATGAATGCATGATATAATTGAGTGTAAATGGTAATTGAACACATTATCAGGTAAATTTAGGGATGTTACTGAAAAATTATTTTTTTTTGCCATGGTAACCGAAGTGCCAGATTTGCTTGTTTTATTATGAATGTGTTACTTAAAGCATTACATATTTGGGCCAGATGTAGCTTGTTGTTTCTTCATATATCTAATTTCATCTGCTATTCCCGTAAGTTATGATTAATGATATGGACTTCTGTAATAATCATTCTGCTTTTGTCCTCAGCATCAAAACGGTTGCTGACAATGAAAATGATATTTGCGCTGCTCAGACGGCAATTGTGGTACTTGCTTCTATATATTTTGAATGATTTAATACCTAGCAACTCATAAATAACATTTTTCAGACAACATTTTGAATGTTTGATGAACTATGTTTACAGATGCATGAATCAACGCTCCACAACGACTCATCTTTTGAGAGAAAGGGTTCACACGAGTGTGCTGTAGGAGTTGCATCCGATGGTGAGGGCAACTTGAAATACTACAAGAGAAGGAGAACCTTGATCTGCTAAGGGTAGTCGTTAAAAATTACCTGATGAATAGTTACATTATCCAGGCAAGATAGATATAGTTCGTATAACTACAATCTTTGTAAGTAGCTGAAGAGTACTTAAAAAGCTCGTTTATTTTCCAGTACAGATTACGAGCTATACTTACTCCTAACATGTCTTCAGCAGTTCTTTTGGAGCCATCTATAAAAACAATGTGGTTCTCTATGCTTTATGGCTCATCTACTTTTCTGATCTTGCTTTTTATTTATTCCTAGGTCTCCTCTTTTCTGCCTAGGATTGTGGTACATTCAACTTATTTTTAAAAATAATAATCAATTCACATTGTAGTCAGTTTATTGTGAGCTAGTTTTAATGCAATTGAACATGCATAATTGTTGAAGAATATATTAGTAGATTTTGATTGTTGTATAAAGAGAATTATTAGGTTCTATATTTAGAAACAGACATCAAGGCATTGGAGAATATATTCTTCTGCAAATGTAGGATTTAGTCAAAATTTCTTAGTACATGCTCTAGAGTTACTTTGTTTGGGTGGTATCTAGAGCCAATTTGGGTCCTTGAGATACACATTCCAAATACTCTTAAAGCCATTCGACAATGTTTGTTATGGATTTATAGTGGTTTTTGTAAACCGCTTTTGAAATCATAATAAATAGTAAGGTGTGTGTGTTTGTTTTGAGATTTTAAGTAGAATGAGATTTAACATTATGTCAAAAAATCAATGTTATAATTTTATATTATTGGGTGTGATTGTAATGGTTAAATGATGTAAATATATTAAGTTTAAGGAGAGAGAATTAATTGTATTAGAAAGTGTGATAGTAGTTTTATAGGTATTGGTTATGAGTTTGGCCAACTACAACAAATGAAGTTGGGAAGCAATAAGACAAATCTACTCCAATGATCTATGAGATTAAGATAAGAATCTCAGCACCTTAATTAGCCAGGTAATTTGTCATGAGATTAAGACAAGAATGTTAACTACCTAGCAAGGCAACTTATTTATCATTGAATACTACAAATATAATGAAAGGTTATTGTTTTTACTAGAATTGGATTTTATCACCAAGATTTCGAGATGAAATGTAGTGAAGATGCTATGATGCTATGAACAATTTGTGGAGTTCTTTGCGCAGGTAAGTTTCTTGTGTTTATTGTCGAATGTTATGTTAGAAAACTTAATATATCCAACCTTACAAATAATAAATCATATGATCACACTTTACATTACTCAAGAGGTGTAATGAGTACTAATCTCTTTAGGGTATGTTTGTTTTGTGATTTTGAGGATTTTAAAATTCGGATTTCAAAATTCTAATAACTTTTATGTATTGTGTTTGTTTTGAGATTTAACTTTATATTAGGATTTATAGTTGTTGTATATAAGATTTATAGGTATCTATATATAGGGTTGACTTTTGTAAAATTTATATACATTTGTAGGGTAGGATATTAAAATCCTAAATTCCAAATTAGAACAGGTGTTGGATTTCAAAATTCAAAATCCGTATTTTACATTTAGCGCACTATTGCTTTTTAGTGCACAGATGGTTCGGCAGACTAGGGACAACAACCTAGTGGGAATTGTCAAATATGGCCGGATATCCCACCGCATATTTAATTTTGGCCTTATCCCTCTTTGACCAAATTTAATTGCAATAAAAAAAAAAATTAAAAAGTAAAAAACTAAAAGACCCTTTCTTCCTTCCTATAGCACAGATTGAAAAAACACTTTCTTCTCCCCAAAGCTTCTGCGCGCAAACACTTCTCCATCTTCTTTGCTTCTTCATCTTCTTTCACAGATCGAAAAAACCCCTCTTTGTTAAAAAAAAAAAAATCCCCTCTTTCTTCTTCCCAAAGCTTCTGCGCGCAAACACTTCTCTATCTTCTTCTTCTTCGCTTCTCAAAATTTCCGTTCAGGTTGTGTAGGGTTGTTTAAGGTTGTTTATGATTGTTTACTGGGCTTGTTTGAAGTTGTTTAGGGTTGTTTAAGGTTGTTTAGGGTGTTTGTTTGATGTTGTTTAGGGTTGTTTAGAGTTGTTTAATGGGCTTGTTTGAGGTTGTTTAGGGTTGTTTACAGTTGTTTAGGGTTGTTTAAGGTTGTTTACTGGACTTGTTTGAGGTTGTTTAGGGTTGTTTATGGTTGTTTACTGGGCTTGTTTAGGGTTGTTTAAGGTTGTTTAGGGTTGTTTGAGGTTGTTTAGGGTTGTTTACGGTTGTTTACTGGGCTTGTTTGGGGTTGTTTAAGGTTGTTTAGGGTTGTTTAATAGAGTTGTTTAGGGTTGGTTGTTTATTGTGCTTGTTTTTTTTTTTTAATTAATTAAATAAAAAAAGGTCATTTTTGTATATTTTGTATAAGTAAGACCATTTTTGATAAGTAGTAGTTTGACTAGGCTATTTCTGAAATTCCCCCCACAACCTAAGCCATTATAAGAATTTTTAGTTGTTTAATTCAATTTGAATGGACTAAATCACATATTTTTTCTAATTCCAAGGTTAAGGACTAATATTATATTCTATTTGAACTAATATTATACTATATTTACCATAACTCATGAAAAAATTGGATCAAGTAGTACTAGTTACGATACACACAAGTATTTACTATAATTGGTGGCAAATTTACCACTAAAATTATCATCTGCACTTAAAATTTGAGTCAAGTAGATCTATAACCATTTAACTAAGCTTTCACAACGTGTGAATATTCACTTATAATATTCTTAATTTTATCTTTTTAATATTTTATTCTATTAAATATTTATTTATAATCTAATATATAATCTTATATTTAAATTTAAGTTAAATAAATAAAACAAAAAATGATACTACATTCAACACACAGTCAAAACACAATTTGTAAATTGTATGTTTTATTTTTTATTGTAATTTAAATTTAAATTTGTAGTATGTATGTTTTGTTTTCTATTGTATTATTGTAATTTAAATTATTAATGTCATCTTAAAATTAAATTAT
Source organism: Galeopsis tetrahit (assembly GCA_963675135.1). Taxonomy (NCBI): domain Eukaryota; kingdom Viridiplantae; phylum Streptophyta; class Magnoliopsida; order Lamiales; family Lamiaceae; genus Galeopsis; species Galeopsis tetrahit. The sequence goes on along the minus strand of OY776129.1, from coordinate 63,120,825 downwards.
ACTATACTTTTAATTTTAAAATTTTCATAATTATTAATTAAAATGGAAACCAAAAAAAATAAATAAATCATATATAATATTTGCCACAAATGAATAGTGTTGTATAATTTTTTTTGCTACAAATGAATATAGCCACCATATTTGAGTCTCCATTGGAGGCGTCTTTAGATCAATTTAGTCACCATATTTGCTTATTAGCCTCTACATAGGAGATGGTCTAATGGGAGAAAGGACACATTTTGGGAAGAACGTTTGTATTTTGTTAGAATAAAACTAGTTTAAAAGAGTACTGAATTATTTGTTGCTACATTAAAACCTCTATAAATCAATACTCTATAAATTAATAAACTCTCTAAAATAATAAAATCTTTCGGTCCCGACTTGGGCCTTTGTAAAAAATCATCAATTTCGATAAGATAATAAGATAATAATTTTTCGAAAAATTCTTTTATAAATATTAGGTCCCATTAAAACTCTAAATTAATAATTCATAAATATTACAATTATAAATATTATGGAAATCTATTGTACTTTGACTAATTTTTAAATGATATTTTTCATCAATCAACTCTTGTAAATCTTTTTGAGTGCATGTGAGATGGTCTCTCTTATACTCACATAATGTTTTACGCATTTGATCATTCATAGATGATTTTGCGATGCCTTTTAGATGAGAAAATATGACTGAGTGTTATGAATTGTTTTATTTCCACATTGAGATTTATATAGTGGAGTATATGTTTCATTCACCATGCATGAATATATTTAAGTACGATAAATTAATGTAAACATATATATAATGAATATATTTAATTAGTTACAAAGGATTGGTTGATGCATGAATTGAAACATATATGAATTCATTTATTTTCAATACATATGCACTAAATTTGCTGAATTTCAAAAATCTCTCTTTTAATTAATAAATATTAATTTATCGATAAATTAATACCTCTTTAAATTAATAAAATTTCATGGTCTCAAGGCTATTAATTTATTAATTTATAGAGGTTTTACTGTATTTGCCTATTTGGAGTATGATAAAACTGGTAAGGGATTGATCGAAATGACAAAATATGAATTGTATGTTTTAGTTGAAAAATAAGCTCTCCTTATGTTCCAACAAAATCTTCTCAAATTTTCTTTTCTCGTTTGTTTTTCTTTCTTTCCCATTCTCTAATACATTACTTATTTTATTAGCTATAAAAAGCTTCTCCAAAAAATGGACATATATTTTTTTATTTTTTGTCAATTGATACACATCTGGCTAATGCGATACAATTTATTTCTTTTCGAATTAAATCGAGAATGTTACGGGTTACAAATCTCTAATTTATCTCCTCAATTCTCTCTTCGTGACTTGACTTGAACTTTCTTGAAATTTTTGGAGTTGGATCCGCAGTCAAATCCTATTCGATCTTGAATTTGAGACTTTATAACGTTAATCCAAGGGCTCGATGCCTTATTTTAGATTAAACATTGAATTTAAAGACTTTTGAGACAAACGCCGTTGAAGATCATTAAAGATCTACGAAGAACTTACTTGAAGAAATGTCGAATTATTCGCATGAAGAAAGCCTTTGAATCATTTGAATCCTTCGCCTAGGCTCTCTCGCTGAAGAATACTAAAATCTATGCAGGGAATTTTAGAATGGTTTTTTTTATAGATGTAGAACCTAGGGTTTTTATGGGCTCAAATTTGATGGGTTGGAGATATTTGTGTTTATCTAGAAAGACTTAGTTTTATCCTTATCCACAACTTGACTTAGTGGACTGAATTACTTGATGGGCTCCGAATATCGGACTTGGACCCGATTTAATCTACCGGACTTTAGAGGTCCGTCTTGATTTGTTGATGGACTTTAGAAGTCCGTCTTGATTTGTTAGACTTTAGAAGTCCAAATTGAACTTAACTTCATTTATTGGGCTTTGGAGGCCCAAATTAATTGACAGAACCAATTAAATAATTAATTATTTATATATTTATTTTAGGGATTAATTTAATTAATATTTAACATGCAATTTTCATGTGTCGCAATTTAATTTTACTTATCTACAAATTAACCTCTCGCATTTCGTTCACGAGAAAATTTGTCTTCGATGTGGACGAATTGTAAAATTATTTTAAATGCTTTCCTACGTCTAAATTTTGTATCATCGGACTTTATGAATTTACCACTTTGAGTATTCTTCAACACTTGCTTTTGTATATTTATCAAGCCAACTTATTTGAACAACTCAATCTGAATTATGATTGTACTTAGAAATATACTAAGCTGCCTCCGTACCACTTTCAAGATGATCAAGTCATAACGTAGTTCAAGTAAAATATGATTTAATTTTAGGGGGGAGGGACCGTTCACAATTTGTACTCCTGTTGGCCAGGAGTGACTATTCTTTAACGATTGCAGATAAAATATGGATTTAATTATTTAACCACTTAAAAGACCTTTAGTGGAGTAAGTTAGCAGTTTAACCCCATGTATTTACCTTTGGTGGTTGTCATACACAATTTAGACTCGTGCGAACCTAGAGCAATAAGTAGTTTAGGCTCGTGCATCATGGGACAATAAGCAATGTAGGTTTGTGCATCATGGAGCAATAAGTAGTTTAGGCTCGTGCATTATGGAGCATACTTTTTTCTTTACGCGTTGTAATGTTTCAAAAACTTCTCGTTTATGGGACCAATGTATGCGCCACACCGTCTTCAGAAGTCAATTTGTACGTATAATTTGCGTAAACTTCCTTCATTTGATTGCCTTCATATATAGTGATGTGATTCGTTGTTGTTTCACTTTCTTCTAGCAAGATCTTTCCATCTTTGGTTAATTGTATAATTTTCTCTTTAAGTATAAAATAGTCTTTGATTGGATGTCCTACCAATTGATGGTACTTGCAATATTTGGGGTCATCCATTTGTCCAGCCTCATTGGGTTGTTTCATTCTGGCAATTCGATGAGATCATTCTTGATCAAGTCATCGAACATTCCGAGAATACCTAAGTCTAGAAATGGATATTGTTTTCATTGCAACTCCTTCAAACTTGTTTTCCTTTGCCCCCACTCTTGATATGGCGACCCTTCAACTCCATTTGTAGACATGTTCAACTCCATGTCATGAACCTTAGTAGCCAAATCCTCGAATGATCTTGGTCGAATTGCTTGAAAGATATACCAAAGACCCCACTGCATTTCTTTCATGCACATCTCGATTGCTGAAGCTTCAGTCAATCTTTCCTTACAATTTAAATTTAGATTCCTCCATCGATTTATGCAATTGATCAACGACACTTCCCTTGATTGACGAGTGTTCGATAATTCAATCAAACCGTTCTACGAGTGTTGTAAAACTAGTTGAGAAATTCTTGTTTCATTTGCTCCCAACTAACAATCAAACTGCCTCTAAATCGATGTACCAATCGAATGCATTGCCCTTTATAGAACGTAAATTGCTTCATCAAATTATCTCCATAAGTGTCGTCATTGTTGCAAGTCTCCACGAAGTGAGCAATATGTTGCTTTAGATTACCTCTGCCATCGAATTACTGCAATTTTGGAGGTTGATAACCTACCGACATCTTCATACCCTCAATCCTCTCCGTGTAAGGCTTATTGTAGGTGAATGGCGACTTAGGATTTTACCCGAACTTATCCTTGATTGTCCCAAGTATAATCTCTTTCAGCCGGTCAACGGGCACCAAACCGTTAGGAGAAAGTTATAACTCCTTTAGAGTTGGGTCAATTTCTATCTACTGGCGTTTACCGGACATCTCAACATCATGCACTTCGACTCATTTTTCTTTTGCACGACTTGACTCCCCTTTGTCTGCATTGCTCACCAGCTTAACAATCTGAGCATCATGTTCTTGGACATGTTTCGTGAGTCCTTATATGGCTCTAGTCAAACTTTTCAATTGCTCCTCAACAATCGTGGTATTTGTCGTCATTGGTTGTTCTCGTACGCAATGTTGGGTGGTGGACCCTCTACAAAAGTCTTGTCAGAAGACACGTCTTCAAAGTCGACTGATCCAGATGTAGCACCTCTCTTGATCTTAATCTTGAAAGGTATCATCATAGTAGATTTATCATCGGGCGTGCCAAATTTGTAAACATAAATTTCGTGAATTAAATATTAAACCGCGAAAATGCGGTACAATTTATTTCTTTTCGAATTAAACCAGGTTACAAATCTCTAATTTATCTTCTCTGATTCTCTCTTCGTGAGTTGACTTGAACTTCTTAAAATTTTTGGAGTTGGATCCGCAGCCGAATCCTAATCCAAGGACTCAACTCCTTATTTTGGATTAAACGTTGAATTTAGGGACTTTTGGGACGAAAAGTCGTTGAAGATCCACGAAGAACTTCCTTGAAGAAACATCGAATTGATCTCTAATTTATCTTCTCTGATTCTCTCTTCGTGACTTGACTTGAACTTCTTAAAATTTCCGGAGTTGGATCCGCAGTCGAGCAGTCGAATCCTAGTCCAAGGACTCGACGCCTTATTTTGGATTAAACGTTGAATTTAGGGACTTTTGGGACGAAAAGTCGTTGAAGATCCACGAAGAACTTCCTTGAAGAAACATCGAATTGTGGGGCTTAACACCTTGATCTCGAATCGAACACTGCTTTTGGCGACTTCGCACGAAAAAACGTCTTTGAAGCTCCTCCGAATGCTGAATAATACTCTAAAATCTATGCAAAGAATTTTAGAGTGCTTAGGAGTGGAATGAGACCACTTTTTATAGGTGTAGTAGGATTTTTTATGGGGGCCGAAGATATTTTGTGTTTTATTTAGAAAGATTTAATCTTATCCACAACTTGACTTAGTGGGCATAATTATTTGATGGACTCCGAATATTGGACTTGGACCTGATTTGATCTACTGGACTTTAGAAGTCCGTCTTAATTTGCTGAACTTTAGAAGCCCATCCTGATTTGTTAGACTTTATAGGCCCAAATTGAACTTAACTTCATTTATTGAGCCTCAATTAAATAATTAATTGTTTATATATTTACTTTAGGAATTAATTTTATTTAAATTCTCACGAATAAATAATAAATTTAATTAATATTTAACTCATAAATTTTCTATGCCGCAATTTAATTTTACTTGTCTACAATAAGTTTTGTCTAAATTTAATAATACTCAATTGTCTAAATTTAATGATACTAGATATTTTTTTTTTTTTTTTTTTAAGATAATAATAATAATATGTTAAGGCATATAAAATAGTGTTACGCGATTTTATTTTGATTTTAACGTGAAGAGTCAAAAAAAAAAAATCTATTAGGCCATAAATAAAAATAAATATGTATGTAAAAAGATCATGCGTGACTTGTACTAAAGTTAACACGGGTCATATTCTGATATTTGGTACCAATAATAAATAAATAAATAGATATTAATTTAGAGAAGTTATTTGAGGCCCAATTTCATCGTGGATAAAATCGTTTGTTTATATAATTTAGATTGAACGGTCTTCATATTTTGGCGGCGTGTATATCTTTGTGCCTCAAACAAGACCATTTCCATTTATTACAAAAATTATTTTATTTTGTGATTATAACCAAAATATCCTGCTCAATATTCAAGTCTGAAGTCTCTCAGTCACACCCCATATACTATAGCAAGAAAGTTGGACTAAATTTCCTATTTTAAGAGTTACGAAAATAATATATTGTCTAAAATTATATTTGTAAAATAAATGCAGGCCCTACTTTTAAATACAGAGCCTAAAAAATTATAATGAGAATTTAATCATAAAATTTCAGATATTTCAGCACCCCACAAGATGTGGTTGATGAAGATATGACTTGTGTAGTTGTGTGTGGCATATTCATATTCATATTGATATTAATATAGGACATAAAGGGAAAGTAGTGAATGTAACGAGTTTAAATTTTCCTATTTATACTTTTTTTAAGTTAAATATATGTGATAGGATTAATTTGTCAAATACTCCAATGATTTATTTCTCTAATCTGAACCATAGGTTAATCAATCTGATCTATTAAAAAAATTATGTTAAGAAGTGAGAAATTATAAATTTCTTATTCCTTGTAACTTTATCTTTAGAAATAATAATTGAAAAAAAAGGTGCCTCGGAATGCTAATTGAAGGGGGAAATATTTATTTTAAAGAAGTAAAATGTGATTTGGGGACTATGAGTGTTATGACCAAACCAAATAAAAAAGATAGCGACACTTGCATTAAAAAAGCGATCACAAGTCCAAATCCCAAATTAAATAATTAAAAATAAATAATTCGCATGAATATGAAACACCACATGCATAGATTAGAAAAGCACAAAAGAAAAGACGAGTTACCCTTCCGGCAAATTTGATATAGTGTGATAGCTCAATTGGTTAGAGCACCACTACCTAGGCCTTAGGTCCTGGGTTCTGGGGAAAGAAAAAAATGATGGGTATTTAACTTCCATCAAAAAAAAAAAAAGACGAGAGAAATAACTTGACACGTAAGCATAAACGATGTTCTTTGCAACCCACCCTTGTGTTGATGAAAAATGATTATGTAAAATTGGAATGGTAATTCGTTTCCAAAAATAAAATAAAAAATGGTTTATGTAAATAAAGTTGTTGGATTAATTAAAGGATGATGTATAGACGAAAAAGATTATGTAAAATTGGAATGGAAATAAAAGTTGAGATAAGAGTTGAACTATTTTCTCTTCAAATCTTATTTTCTCATATTTAAAGTTTTCACCTGTATATTAGTTTAGTATCTCAATAATTCGAAATTGAGATTTATCAAAATCATAACAGATGTTTTGATATGATTAAATTTCTCAATAATGAGATTTGATTATAATATTACTTGTAATTTATTCTTGTTGAATTATGATGCTTTTAAGGTAGAAATCTCGTTGGTATTACTGATAGTATCAAATTAATCTGAAATTTTAGGGTTGGTCTGCTATGGACTGCTATGGACTCGAGTGCATGTTGTGCACTCTAGTCCATGTTGCACTTTTCAGTTTTACTGACTTACATTTTTTGGTAAATGGTGTTGCACTTTTCAATTATTAAACTGTATAAGTAATAATTGAAAAATGGAACACCATTTACCAAAAAGTGTAAGTCAGTAAACTGAAAAGTGCACATGGACTAGGGTGCACAGCATGCACTCGAGTGCATACTAGACTTTACCGAAATTTTATGATTAAATTCTCATCATTACTCAGTCCATTCACATCAATTTCCACGATATTGGGCCAACTCTAAATCAAATTCATTAATACATATAATAATGAGATAAATAATGTACTATAAAATTTTAAAATCACATTATATATTTGACATATTTTATCTTCATATCAATCTTAGTTTTCTCAGAGTGGGCGGCGCAGTGAGGTCAGGTTGTCTTCCTTTGGCCCAAAAGAGATACTCCCTCCATCCATGAGAAGTAGTCTCATTTTTTAAGAAAAAGGTAGATAAAATAGATAAAGTAAAGGTATTGTGGGGTCCATGGTGAATAAAGTGATTGTTTGTGAATAAAGTTGATGGCAATTTGAGTAATTAAGTGATGGTCGAAGGGTGATAGTTTCCAGAAAGGGTATGAGACTACATTTTGTGGACAAAAAATATAGAACAAATTAGACTACTTTTCGTGGACGGAGGGAGTACCTCTTTTGTTTCTTTCTTTCGTTTTTTAAGAATTGAATCATTGTGTTTAATTAGTATTTTTACAAAATTTGTAATGGACAGAATATGAGATTATATAATTTTCGACAAACTGTAAAAAAACAATGTTAATGAAATATGATAGAACAGAAAAATCAGAAGAGAAATCAAACTAGCCAACGGGCAACTTAAAAAATAATTAATCCAAGAAATCTTTGACCAATAAAATCCTAGTAGTATTAGAAAAACCCGCTCATCACATCACAAAACAAGGCATCGCCCATCTGATCGTATGACTGATTCATTTTTTTGTAACATCTATTGCATCATTAAATCTAATCATCAACTTATATAGTAAAATACTCGTATAAACACTATTTGCAAATCCAGTATCAAAATATTCTGAACAAATCCACTTTATACAATTATTATATGGGATTTGATTCGCATTATCAAACATCATCATATTGCTTGATACGACAGAATATTCTAATTACAAAATTATATTCATTCCATATTTACGGCATAGTCCTTAATTGGCAAAGAGAACTATTGCAAACATTCGTACTACTATCCTATCCTATCCTGTGTGACAAAAAGCTATTAATAATAATATGGTGAGTGTGAGTGAGTGAGTGAGGAGGAGTATATATTTTCCCTAAAGCTCCAGCATTCAGTACACAAAAAAATACTATTGAAATTGGAGAATGACAAAGATTGAGATAGAATTAGAGTAAACATAGATTTTCATGACAGAGATTAAATCTAAATATAAATATAAAAACCCAAGTATGACAAAAATATCTAAATATCAATTACGAGACCCGACCCGATTATGAAGAACACCCAAACCAATCTAGGGTTCCGAGCCAATGCTTCATTCACTCTGATCTATTCGCATACCTCTCAACCTTTGCATCGTTCAGATTAATCCCAACCATCGCTTCTCCAAGTCCACAGCTCACCTCCGCCAATACTTCCGGGTCACTGTAATGGGTCACCGCCTGAACAATCGCTCGAGCTCTTCGGGCCGGGTCACCGCTCTTGAACACTCCGGATCCAACGAACACGCCGTCGCATCCCAGCTGCATCATCAGCGCCGCGTCTGCCGGCGTCGCCACTCCTCCGGCGGCGAAGTGGACCACCGGAAGCCTACCCAACTGCTTCGTCTGCATCACCAGATCGTACGGCGCCTGGATCTTCTTCGCGAAAGTGAAAACCTCGTCGTCGTCCATGTTCCGGAGGACGCGGATGTCGCCCATCACGGACCGGACATGGCGGACCGCCTCGATAATGTTGCCGGTTCCGGCCTCCCCCTTGGTTCGAATCATGGCGGCGCCTTCGCGGATGCGGCGGAGCGCCTCCCCTAGGTTGCGGCAGCCGCAGACGAAGGGGATGCGGAAGTTGTGCTTGTTGATGTGGTTCTCATCGTCGGCTAGGGTTAGCACCTCCGATTCGTCCACGTAATCGATTCCAATTGCTTCGAGGATTTGCGCCTCCACAAAATGCCCAATTCTGGCCTTGGCCATCACAGGGATTGTAACGGCCTGTTTGATTTCCTTAATCAATTGAGGGTCGGACATGCGGGCGACGCCGCCTTGGGCGCGGATGTCGGCGGGGACGCGCTCCAAGGCCATGACGGCGCAGGCGCCGGCTTCCTCGGCGATGCGAGCCTGCTCGGCATTAACGACGTCCATGATAACGCCGCCGCGGAGCATCTGCGCAAGGCCGACCTTGACGGAGAAGGGGGATTGTTTGGTGGTTTCAGTGATAGCGCCGTTGCCATAGACGGTTACGACTCCACTTCCGGCCATTGTTTTTGTTAGGATTGATGAGAGAGAAGGGGGGGATTGAGGAGAGAGAGAGAGAAGGGAGGAGGAGAGATAGGGGAGAGAGAAGAATGAGTGGAGGGTTAAGTAAGCGGGCGGAGGAGGAGAGATTGGGACTCAAGTGGCTGGTGAATTCTCGAAGCCTTGTATTTTTATTTTTCTTTCCTAAATATTTATACAAAAATAATACTATGATTTTCTTTTAATGGCAAAGGTGAAGCCACCGGGTAGCAACTTCTGCACCATTCCTACGTTTACCCTACTTTATTTTACTACTCAATCCAATCCAATTTCATTTCTTTTTATCCATTTCTCATTTTAATAAGTAATTCATATCCGAATTTCACGCTCACACTTATAAAGTATTACTCCAGTCTCATAATTGTATTTGAGGTGAACACATATTAAGAAAGTAAAATTTAAATAATAATTTTATTATAAAATAGAAAAATAAGTTGATTTACGTATGTGTAAGTTTAAAAATACTTCATCCGTCCGTCTATAAACTTCACATTTTACCATTTTGGTCCGTCCGCTTATAAGCTTCTCATACCTTTTTTGGTAAGTACTTTTTCTTACACTTCACTTTATATCTTATTTTTTCTCTCTATCTCTCTCCCCTCTCAATCACTATCACTTGTATTATATCTATTACTTAATCACTTTTCTTAATCTCTGTGCCAAAAATAGGCGGGCGGAGGGAGTAATACAGTATTTCCTCAGCCCGCTCCATATTTAATGACTCATTTTGATATTTTAATTGTCTTTTACTTAATGATTCAGAAAAAATCATTTTAATTATCCCCCTGTTACTCATAAAGTTGTAAAGTCATTATTATTCTCACTTTAATCTCTTATAATATTAATAAATAATTTATACATTAAAACTTGTGTTAAAATAGTAAGAGATATAAAGAGTATCATTTTATGTAAAATTATGAATATTGTGAATATAATTTTTTTTTTAAGTAATTTTAAAACATCACAATATAAAGATAAAAGTAATTAAAAAATATATAATAATGACAAAAGCTCATATGAGACATGTCATACATTAAATAGGTTTCCATTATATATTGAATCTATAACTCTATCTAAATCATGAAATGTAAATCATAAAAGTGGAGATTTGTTTTATGCAATTATGCACGAGAATGTCTCAAATAGGATTCCTTCTATAATAACACATCATTAATCGAATAATCGCTATTAAACCAAATCAAACTTTTTTTTCAACTATTCATCTCTCCTACGACTAAGTCAACTTTTTTTACTCCGTATTTTATTTTATTGTATTGTGTTGCACTTTATAATTATAGTAACTTACACTTTTCAACAATATTTTTCAGTGTTGAATAATTATATAAAAACTTGTATTGACCAGGTCTTGTGTAAATTTGGTGTTGCACTTTTCAGTTGTAGTGTCGTGCACTTTTCAGTTACAATGACTTACACTTTTCATTAAAAATTGTGTTACATTTTTCAGTAATATTATGTTTCATTTTTCAGTTATAATAACTTACACTTTTCATTAAATATTGTGTAGCACTTTTAAGTTATACTGATTTGCACTTTTTAATAATATTTGTGTTGCACTTTTCAGTTATAATGACTTACACTTTTCACTAATATTGTACCCTCTCCATCCCATAAAGATAGCTAGCTACATTTGACTTTACACACAAATTAAGAAAAATCAATAAATGTAGTCAAGTTTAGCTAATATATCAATTTTGCCCTTGAAATCTCATACTTCAAAATCTGCTAAGCATTAATTACTCTTATTAATTAGGGGAAAAAATTGACAATAATGTGATTAATACTTAAGTAAAAGAGGAAATGTAGCTATAATTTGGGACATCCAAAAAAGAAATATGTAGCTATCTTTGTGGGATGAAGGGAGTATTACATTTTCCAATTATACTCACTTGCACTTTTTAACAAAAGTTATGTTGCACTTTTCAGTTAAAGACACTTACACTTTTCGATTATAATGACTTACACTTTTAATAATATTGAATTGCATTTTTCAGTTATATATGACTTACACTTTTTATTAATATCGTGTTGCATTTTTCAATTATAACAACTTGCACTTTTTATTTCCATCCATCCTCTACTTTTATTCTACATATATAATAACTTACATTCCTTATTAAATGTCTTATTTTATTTATTTTTGGTAGGTAAAATTCTTTATTCAACAAAACCAAGATGCACTGCCTCATACAAGTGTGAACATTTGTTCAGCCTGTGTATTTACCTCTTACCTCTTACCTCTTACATCCCTCAAGCTTCTTGTTTCCGTCCAACTCTAAGTTTGTGATCCATCGGGCTTGTACCACGTGAATGATCTCTCGGGTAAGGGTAGATCAATTAGGCATGCATCCCTTATATATGGACCCATCAATGTCTTTGTTCTGTTTAATTGCACCTTTGTATACTCTTTTCGTACTGAATTGAAGTCGCATGCAATGCATATACAACTCGATGTCTTTGATGGATTCAGATTAACTACAGATTGTATTCAAACTTTCATATATGTTTATCATACTTCATATAACAGTACTCTACTCTATCCGAGCCCCCATACCCCGTTCACTTACATCTTCCTTTATATGCGCCAACATCTACCGATCGAAAATACCTTATCTAAATTAATGTTTTTATTGATTTGCTACTTTATTAATAACAATACAAATTCATCATTTTTTCTTTTTTTAACAATACTCTTATGATCATCTCCAACTATAAATTTATTAATGGTGGTCTGATGTATATGAATAATTAAATTAGAATCGACTATATTGATATTTTAATTTATGAGAAAATTAATTTATTCAAATAATAAAAAAATAATATAATGATATTTATTTTTAATCTAATTAATAATAAATAGGTAAGTAAATAAATAAATAATGTTTTTATAGAGAAAAAATATATCAATGGCAAATCTTTGAAGAAGAAAATATACTACTACTCCAATTGGACAGTGAAGGAGGCGGACTCGGTTTCCTAGATTATAGAATAACTCCACCACTTTCTCCGGCCCACATATCTAGAATAAATTTAGGACTAATATTGGTGGTATGGTATTCATTGTGAGATAGAGTCGGGAAATATAATGAGAAAATATCAATCCTTTAAATTAAATTGACTTCAATTTTGATTGGTAATTTTACACCTTTTTAGTTATAGTTATTAGTTGTAAAGGTACTCCTTGCACATTTTTTTTAAAGGGAGTCCAACATTATTTGCACACTCTAAAAAATGAAATAACTCAAATCATTTTTACCAATATTACCCCTCCTTTATTTTATTTGGGCCCACAACTAACTTAATTTATAACTTTAGTCAAATCTTCACCTACCTTAGTTAATGAATTACCAATAATACCCCTCCTTTATTCTAACATACACATCACTATATTCCATTTTCTTAATTTCCGTGCCCGTCAAATCATGCACAAAATCCTGGGACGGAGGGAGTATTAATTTTAGTTCTCTAATTTGCATTTTTTAAATTTAGTTCTACAAATATCAATTTTAGGAGATTTTTTTTTAATTAACGAAACTTTCACCTTTTTTTAAAAAGTCCAAAAAAAAAAAAAAAAATTTATGTTCCATAATTTGATTATTTAACGTTCAATTTTTTATTGGAAATTTTTTATTGGAGACATTTGAACGATATCATTTCACTCACACTTTTTATTGCATAAAAATACAATGATCATGGGTCATAAATAAAGTTTTTTAAATCCTTTTTAGGAAATTTTGGGATTATTATTTTTTTTAAGTGAAAGTTACGGGAAATATTTTTTTTCTTCAATTTTAGTGTAAAGTTACCGAACTAAAATTGAGCTCTACATAATTTACAAGACTAAAATTAATACTGTCAGGATTAAAATTTAAAAAATACAAAAAATATAGGATTAAAGTTGAAATCGGCCAATTTACATGAATTAAAATTTAAAAAATACAAAAAATATAGGATTAAAGTTAAAATCGGCCAATTTACATTACATGATTAAAATTGATATTTTGTCAGGTATAATCCCAAATAAATTATTGATGCTTGACATTATACATTTTCTGCATACTTTAAATAAAAAGTGAATATCTAAATTCTTATTTTAATTCAAATTAAGCATGTTCGATATTAACAAAGGTATCGCTCGAGTGATCAGTTTGTTTCACGTTGTCGTTAAGAGAGCTAGGCTTTCATATTGCTGCAAGTATTTAAGTAAATTTGTGTTTTATGACTTCTTTGAAAGAAAAAAAATGAGTTCTTTGAAAATGGTGATATTTGATCTGTGATGAAGATAGAGTAGAGTAAGATGAAAACAAAAATCAAGTTGTGGGAATGGAAATGTGTAAAGTTATGCAAATTTTTTTCTTTTCATTTTTATAACAAAACACTCTACTACTTTCTTTTGTTTCTGTATATTCCTCGTACCAGTTTTGTGAATAAAAGTTCATTTAAAAAAAAGCCACTAAAGACATTGCATATTATGCGCATCAATACATAGATAAAGGGTAGTACAAGGAATTGAGTAAATTTTAAAAAATTGATAGAATTGATAATAAATATACAATACGCGAAAAACATTTATTATAATTTATGTAGCTTAAACGATTGAGTATAATTTTTTTTATGTTGAGGTCTAGTGTTCAACTCTTACCTCTAACAATTTTCACATATATTTTTTTTTTATTATAAAAGTGCTTTTTGAAAATAAGGAAAAGTGTAACATGCAATTTACAATTTTTTAGCATGTTATTTTGCAATATTTGCAACAATAATTTCAGTTATAATGACATACACTTGTTAGTGATGTTATGTTACACATATTTTGTTGCACTTTTCAGTTGTAGTGACTTACTATTTTCAACAATATTTTTTAGTTATATTGACTTACACTTTTTAGTAATGTTATGCTACACATTTTAGTCATATTTTGTTGCACTTTTCAGTTGTAGTGACTTACAATTTTCAACAATATGTTCAGTTATAGTGACTTACACTTTTTAGTAATGTTATGTTACACTTTTTACTCGTATTTTGTTACATTTTTCAGTTATAATAACTTACACTTTTCATTAAAATATTGTGTTGCACTTTTCAAGTATATTGCCATGCACTTTTTAATAATATTGTGTTGCACTTTCTAGTTATACTAACTTGCATTTTCTAGTTATAATGACTTATACTTTTCATTAAAAGTTGTGTTGCACTTTTCAATTATAGTGACTTATACTTTTAATAAAAAAATGTGTTACACTTTTTAGTAATATTGTGTTACACTTTTTAGTAATATTAACTTACACTTTTCAACACACACAATTTCGAAAAAAAATTATCAATAAAAAAAAAATTACAAAAAAAAATAATAAAAAAATAAATTAACCAAGTCAAAATTTTTATTCACAATAATCTTGAATATTTAGGGTTCATAATATTCTTGAATATTTAAGATTTAAGTTGACCAAGTCAACTCAATTCCTTATAAGGAATTGATTCTATATAAGACCAATCCATAGATAAATCAGTAGCTCCATTCGAATAAATCTTGAATAATATCGTATTCATAGTCAATAAAATATACTCCCAACCCCATAATAACATTAAGGGCAACTGCACACTATCCATCATAAATGAAAGAATATTAAATAAAAACAATATCTGACATTTAATGCATTAAATAAAAATAGTAGTAGTAACACAACAAAATAAAAAGAGAAAAAATCGCTTCATACTTTTTTTTTTCTCTCCCACACCAAACCAACTCTTTAAAAATAGAGATTACAAAATACTATAAATATTTTATGGTGATTGAAATTCACTGTCACATAATTATCATGAGTCATGACTACACACTTGTATGTAGTCTACTACTTGTGTCATTTTAATTGGAAGAGAAATTCTCATATGCACCGTGTGCAGGTGCACACAATTTTTCTCAGCTTTTTTCTACAAATTCTTCTCTCATTTTTCTCCTCTTTTCCCTTCCTTTTCTATCTCGCAATCTCTAGATTTCGATTCAAAGCGCAGACAATTCGCCTCAAACGCCACTGAGAGAGGTCATCGACAAGCTGAAACGTTTTCGTAAAAAACGGCGTCGGAAGTAACCTCGGCGTGTCGGCGGCCGCCGATTTGCCTCCACCACTCCAATCCACCGGCGGTGGAGCCACGATACAGCTTCTCACCTACTGATTAGGGTGGAATTTACACAATTTTAAGGCACATGTGAAGCATATTTTGATGTGAATTTCATTGATTTATGCATTGATTATGATTGCTTAAGCCGAAATGAGAGAAAGGTTGTGTTTTGTTGATTTTGTAGGTAAAACGATGGAATTTGGAGCAAAACACATACCACAAGTGATCCGACTGGAAAGAGGAGTGCACGGTTGGATTCGTCTCGGAAAACGGAGTGGATTAGCCAAAGGAATCAAGTCAATCCGACACCCGAGGCGAAAGTTATGCACGAAACGAGAAAAGACCGAAATCGAAGAACAAGGCAACTCGGCCGAGTGAGGTTACTCGGCCGAATCTGCGAGTTTGGCCTCGACTGCGCACACGGCCGAGTGATGTTACTCGGCCGAATCTGCGAGTTTGAGTTTTACTGCGCACTCGGCCGAGTAACCCAACTCGGCCGAGTTGAACTGAAGGCTTTGAAGACCACTCGGCCGAGTAACGCGCAACCCCTGTTTTTGTGATGTTCGACTAACACCCCAACTCGGCCGAGTGACCCCAACTCGGCCGAGTCACTCCCAAATTCGGTGCCAAACGCGTGTTTTCTCCATTTTTGAAGGACTAACTTGCAAATATCATATCCAAACCCTACCCCAACACTATAAATACCCCACTTCTTGAATTTCACACCATCTTACCCCTCTCTCAAGAATTCTTTCACACATCAACACACATTTGGAGGTTTTGGGCCATATATTCTTCAATTCACCACCAATTCATGCAAGGGAGGAGCCACTAGCTTGGGAATTCAATTCCTCACCACACCACAGTCTAAGCTTTTCCTTATTTTCAGTTTTTATTGATTTGATCTTTGTTTTCCTTGTAATTCAAACATGTGGTTGATTGGCTAGAACACTTTTGGTTCTAGGGCCTTGTACATACTTTTGATGATATCTACGGATTAATATTTGTTTAATTGGTGTTTGTGTGGCTTAATTCTATTTGGATGCTTGGTGTTTGTTGAAAAACATGTCATTATGTGTACAATGGTGATGTGTTGATCATAGTTAGTTGAATTAGGTTGAGAAATCTAGTTTGATTAATTGATTGCAAGCATTTGACCTAATTTTATTGTGAGATTGAAAGATGATCAATGATTAGGAAGATGTGTGATGATCTTAAGGGCTTGATTGGGTCTTATTGTGCAACTTAGGTAGAGATACTAGGTTGTGTAGTATTTCCTTTGAATTACTTGGATCGAAAGGACTTTTAATTCATTACGTTGTGATCAATCTTATAGACAAAGCATGAACACCATTTGAATAGGCATTTAACCATAGTTGGATTCATTAGTAGTGCATGTGCTCTAGGACCTACTTTCTCTTAATTGAGTTTACATCCATTTTACTTTCGTTTTGTGATTTGTATGTCATTTGATCGATTTTATCTTTGCTCTTTGTTGCTTATTCGTGACACTTGGTAGGTAACTTTAGAGTAAATCATCACTTTCAAAATTTCGATCACGTCTACTTAGAATTCGAATAGCAAACTACCACTTTTACGCTTAGCCTTCTCGTGGGATCGACCTCGTGCTTATCACGCTACAATAGACGCCGTATACTTGCGGTTGTTTATTTAATGTTGCATAACACGTGTATCAAGTTTATGGCGCCGCTGCCGGGGAGGTTTTCATAAGCTCTAGAGTGTAGGCTTGGAGAGTTTTAGTTTAGACAATTTATTTGTTTTCTTTATTTGCAAAAATCCAAAAAGATTTGAGTTTGTTATCTTGATCTTGATTACAATTCTCACTCTCGTTTGTTCTTGTGATAGACATGGTTTATGATCACACGATCTAGGAGGAATCACCAAGAAGTGCTACCTTTAGATCCGGAGATTGAGGCCAATTGTCGAAGAAGGAACGCCGAAAGGAGAAGACTAGAGTTGGAAAGAATGAATCGAAGGGAGAATCCGGTTGTAGAAGAAGTTGAAGAGGAACTCGAGAATCAAGGAGTCGAAGGAATCGAGGAACCTAACGGGAATGGAGGTAACCGACCTCAAGGGGTGCTAAGGGACAATTTTCGTCGGAGAGTTGAAGAGAACATTGGGATGGAAAGAAATGTAGAGCAACGGGAGGAAAACGGGAATCAACGAGTCTTGAGAGACCACTTCCGCCCTATCCCAAGGCCCTATGGAGGAGTGGGTCGGGAACCCGTTGATGCTCATAACTTTGAGCTCAAGCCGGCCCTAATCATGATGGTTCAAAACAACCAATTTGGAGGGTTGTCAAAGGAGGATCCTAACCTCCATTTATCTCAATTCTTAGAGATAAGTGGAACAGTTAAGATCAATCGTGTCCCTCAAGATTACATCTGTCTCCAATTGTTCCCATTCTCACTCCGTGATCGTGCAAAGCAATGGTACATGTCTCTTGATCTAAGGACAATCGAAAATTGGACCGATCTTGTAGACGCTTTCCTCATGAAATACTTTCCTCCAAGCAAGACCATCAAGATAAGAGGAGAAATTTCTTCCTTCATGCAAGACGATGATGAGTCTTTAGCTGAAGCTTGGGAACACTTCAAGGATCTCATAAGGAGTTGTCCTCAACATGGGTTCTCAAGAGACCAATTGATTTGTTACTTCTACAATGGGATGGACCATCGAACGAGAGGGATGGTGGATGCCTCGGCCGGTGGAGGTTCTTTGCTAGGAAAGACGACGGATGAGGGTTATGTGCTCCTAGAGGAGATGGCAAAGAACGGAAACCAATGGCCATCCGAGAGAAGGCAAGCCCGGAAAGTTGCTTCCACTAAGGAGTCGGATGATTTTGCTACTTTATCCAACAAGGTAGACAAGTTGACTTCGATGATGGCGGCCAAGTCATTAATGGGACCTAGTGATAATCAATATGAAGAGGCTCATTATATGAACAATCAAAGGGACCGTAATTTTCAAGAAAGAGGTTGGAACGAGAGGCAAAATCCCCCTAACCCAAATCATTACCATCCCGGGTTGAGGCAACATGAGAACTTTTCCTATGCCAACACAAGAAATGCCATCATCCCACCTCCAAATTTTAATGTTAGAGATGGAACTATTGTGGAGTCTTCATCAAAGTTGTCATTGGAGGACATGTTTGGTGCTTTTATGGGGGAAACCAAGAACTTCATGAGGGAGACTAGGGAGAATGCAAACATAACCCGACAAAGACTTGATGAACAAGGGGAAATGATCAAGAACGTGGCAAATAATGTGAAAGCCATAGAGAAGCAAGTGAGTCAACTTTCTAATGTCATCGGTAGTCAACACACTCCGGGGCAATTTCCTTCAAACACGGAGCTCAACCCCAAGGAGCATTGCAAAGCTATTAAGCTAAGAAGTGGGACGAGCTACGATGGGCCAAAGATGCCACAAGAGGAGGAAATGGTAATGGCACCCGAGGATGTCGACAAAGAAGATGGACAAGAGAAAGAGAGGCAAGAGGAGATAGTGAGGGAAGAAGAGAAAGTAGAGGAGAAGAAGAGTGAGGAGGCAATCCCTCCTCAAGACAAAGTCAAGAATGTGGTACCTCTCCCATACCCTCAAAGGTTGAAGAAGAAGGGCTTGGACAACAAATTTGCCAAGTTTGTAGAGATGTTCAAAAAGATCCACATCAACATTCCCTTCGCCGAAGCTCTAGAACAAATGCCCCATTACTCCAAGTTCTTGAAAGAAATTATGTCCAACAAGAGGAAGATGGTGGAGTATGAAACGGTGCACTTGACCGAAGAGTGTAGCTCAATCATTCAAGCAAAGCTACCTCAAAAGCTTAGAGACCCCGGATCCTTCACCTTACCATGTGTTATTGGAGATGGAGGTACATTTAAAGCTTTGTGTGATTTGGGAGCTAGCATTAATCTTATGCCTTTGTCCATATTCAAGTCACTTGGTTTGGGGAAACTTACACCAACCACGATGAGCCTTCAATTGGCGGATAGATCCATGACTTACCCCTTGGGTATAGTAGAGGACGTGTTGGTTAAGATTGATAAATTCATATTTCCGGTGAATTTTGTGGTGTTGGATATGGAGGAGGATAAGTACATTCCACTCATCTTGGGAAGGCCATTTTTGGCAACCGGTGGAGCTATCATTAATGTGAGGAAAGGGGAGTTGGAGCTTCAAGTGAACAATGAGAAAGTATTGTTCAACATCTACAAGGCCATCAAGTTTAGAGATGATGAGGATGAAGTCTTTGAGTGCAACATGATCAACCACGTGCAAGCTTGTGTGAATATGCACATGGAAAAGAGCAACTCAAAGGATCCACTTGATTTTTGCATAAGAGAATCTCTTAACTCTCTCTCTTCTATTCTTTTTTATTTCAATTTTGATGAGCTTAATGATATGGAATTGTTTGAATATATGTCTTCTTTTGATGTTATGAAGGAACTTCCAATCAAAAAGGAGGAGAAATTCATGGATATACAACAAGAAGCCAAGTTTGGGGGGGTTTTACTTGAAGAGTGTCAAAGATTTCCTCACAAAAATCTTGACACTTGGCCCTCATGTTATGCATTGGAAGCACCAAAGGAGGAAGCTAAGGAGAAACCAAAAGCTCAAGAGAAGGGGAGGAAGCTCGACTTGAAACCACTTCCGGAGCACTTGAGATATGCTTATCTTGAACAAGGTGAACTCTTTCCGATTATTGTTTCTTCACACTTGCATGAGCTTGAGTTAGAAAAATTGCTTAGGGTGCTTAGAACTTATAAATCGGCTATTGGTTGGGATATTTCGGATTTGAAGGGAATACCGGCTCATATTTGCATGCATAAAATTAGACTAGATGAGTCTATTAAACCTAAAGCCCAAGGTCAAAGAAGATTGAACCCCATAATGCAAGAAGTGGTAAGAAAAGAGGTGTTGAAGTGGTTAGATAATGATATAATTTTTCCCATAAGTGATAGTGAGTGGGTGAGCCCAACACAAGTAGTACCTAAGAAGGGGGGTATGACCATTATTAAAACCGAAGCCTTAGAGGACATTCCTTCTAGGACCATTGTGGGGTGTAGAGTGTGCATTGATTATCGTATGTTGAATAGTGCCACTAGGAAAGATCACTTCCCTTTGCCTTTTATTGATCAAATGCTGGATAGGATGGCGGGATATGAGTATTATTGCTTTCTTGATGGTTATTCGGGATACAATCAAATTTTGATTGATCCTAAAGACCAAGAGAAATCAACTTTTACTTGCCCTTATGGTACTTTTGCTTTTAGGAGAATGCCATTTGGATTGTGCAATGCCCCCGCCACCTTCCAACGATGCATGATGGTTATTTTTCATGGCATGATTGAAAACATAATGGAGGTGTTTATGGATGATTTTTCCGTATTTGGTTATTGCTTTGATACATGTCTACGTAACCTCTCTTGTGTTTTACAAAGATGTATCAACTTGGTGCTTAATTGGGAGAAATGCCATTTTATGGTGAAGGAAGGGATTGTGCTTGGGCACAAGATTTCGGCTAAAGGGCTTGAGATTGATAGAGCAAAGATTGTGGCAATTGAGAAGCTACCCCCACCAACCAATGAGAAGGCGGTTAGGAGTTTTCTTGGGCATGCCGGGTTCTATAGAAGATTTATCAAGGATTTTTCAAAGATAGCCAAGCCCATGTGTGCATTGTTGGAGAAGGGTGCCACCTTCATCTTTAGTGAAGAGTGCATAAAGTCATTTGAGATTTTGAAAGAGGCGTTGATCAAAGCTCCCGTGTTGGTGATACCCGATTGGAGTCAACCATTTGAAATCATGTGTGACGCTAGTGACTATGCTATTGGAGTAGCTTTGGGTCAAAAGAGAGATAAGCTCTTTCGTGTGATTTACTATGCAAGCAAAACTTTAAATCCGGCTCAAAAGAATTACACCACAACGGAGAAGGAGATGCTAGCCGTGATTTATAGTTTTGACAAGTTTAGAGCATACTTGGTGGGAGCTAAGACCATAGTATACACGGATCACACGATTCTCAAGTATTTGATTGAGAAGAAAGAGGCCAAACCAAGGTTGATACGTTGGGTACTCCTTTTGCAAGAGTTTGACGTGGAGATAAGGGATAGAAAAGGATGTGAAAATGTGGTAGCGGATCATCTCTCAAGGCTTGAGAATGTGGAAGAAAAGGACATCCAAGTTCCTATTAAAGAGTGGTTTCCCGATGAACAAATCCTTACCATCAAAGAAACATGTCCATGGTTCGCCGATTTTGTGAACTACATAGCCACCGGAACACCACCACCAAACCTCTCATTCCATCAAAAGAAGAAATTCTATCATGATATTAAGTTCTATGTTTGGGAGGATCTGTTTCTTTATAGATGGTGTTCGGATATGGTCATGAGAAGGTGCTTAGGGGAAGATGAGTGGGAGAAAGTGATTGAAGAGTGCCATTCATCTCCTTATGGAGGTCATTTTGGAGCAAATAGGACGGCTCACAAGGTTCTTCAAAGTGGTTTCTATTGGCCATCCATTTTTAGGGATTGTGTAGCTTTTGTGAAGAAGTGTGACAAGTGCCAAAGGATGGGAAACATCTCAAAGAGGCATGAGATGCCTATGAAGAATGTAATTGAGGTGGAGCTTTTTGATGTATGGGGGATTGATTTCATGGGACCATTCCCTACCTCTCATGGATTTTCCTACATCCTATTGGCTATTGATTATGTCTCTAGGTGGATTGAGGCCATTCCAACCACTACAAATGATGCCAAGGTGGTCCTCAATTTTTTGAGGAAGAATATTTTTACTCGTTTTGGTACTCCAAGAGCATTAGTGAGTGATGGTGGTTCACACTTTTGCAACTGATGGCTTGACCAACTTTTGACAAAGTATGGAGTAAAGCATAGGGTGACCACACCATATCATCCCCAAGCTAATGGGCAAACGGAGCTTGCTAATCGAGAGGTGAAGCAAATCTTGGAGAAGACCGTTGGGTTAAAGAGGAAGGATTGGGCTATCAAGTTGGATGATGCTCTTTGGGCATATCGAACGACCTATAAGACACCTTTGGGAACATCTCCTTACCAACTTGTGTATGGTAAATCTTGCCATCTACCCGTGGAAGTGGAGTTGAGAACTCGTTGGGCCATCAATGAGTTGAATCTTGATTTTAAGGCATCCGGAGAAAGAAGGAAGATGATGCTTAATGAGCTTGATGAATTTAGGAATTGAGCCTTTGAGAATTCCAAGATTCACAAAGAAAGAGCCAAGAGATTTCATGACAAGATGATTGAAAGAAGAGAGTTTCAAGTTGGAGAACAAGTCCTATTGTTCAACTCAAGGTTGAGGTTATTTCCGGGCAAATTGAAGTCAAAGTGGTCGGGGCCCTTTGTGATTAAAAATGTGACGCCCATGGGAAATGTGGAGCTTATTGGTAAGGATGGAACGACCTTTGTGGTGAACGGACAAAGAGTGAAGCATTACTTTGGAAACGAGCAACTTCGCATGGTGGAGTCGCTTCATTTGGATGAGGCTTGAAAGAGGAAGCAATTGTCCGGCATAGGACGTTAAAAATAGCGCTTCTTGGGAGGCAACCCAAGGTTTTATTGCTTTGTGTTTATTGCTTTAGTAGTGTTGATAGCTTAGTTTTCGTTGTAGGTATGGATGAGGAGAATCGTGGATACCTTGTCATGGAGAATGAAGAAGAAGCAAAGCCAACTTTGAAAAAAAAGAGCAAGTGATGCAATGGTGATCTTCAAGAAGCATTGGATGTGCAAGGAGGGAGGTAACAACTTGTAGCCCCAAACTTAGAATTTATACATAGTAAAATTCTAAGTTTGGGGGAGTTATTTTTCTTTTATTTTTTCTACTAGTTGTTACCCTTGCACCGGTTCGTCATTCTACTTGTGTCACATTTTGCACCGGCGCACACTTGGTTTTCACATGCTTAGATTGTTTAAGTTGGTTTTTGATCATATGTTGGGTAGTGGACATTTGGTGAAATGTGAGCATGAATAGTCATTGGAATCCATTGTTGAGTAGTTGTGGTGATGTTTATTTGCTTTGAATGTAAGCATGATTGATGTTGGATATAGTACCATGGTTGTGTTCATATTTGTGATCTTTGATAGCATGAATGCATGATATGTTGTGTTTGGGGATATTTGATGAATGTGAGAGTCCTATTGAATAAACCAGTGAGAATTGAGCCTTAAATCGAGCATGTAATCCGGTTTAGTTCATTTGAGAGTGGACTAGGTTATTGCTAGTAATCCTAGAACTTGCCCAAGTTTTTGTTTGAAAGCATGATTGTGTGAGATGATGTGATGTGATATAGGCCATCTTGTTCTAAAAGAGTCACTTAGCCAAAATTTCCCAAAACCGAAGTAATTTTCCGTAGTTAGCCCCTTGAGCTTAATTCCTCATTTTCTTGGCAAACTACAATGTTAACCACTTAGCCTTTTTGAGCCTTTGATGCCTACATCTAGTGGGGAATAAAAGACAAAGTGGAAAACATGTGCTTGAATGAATATCTTTGGTGAAAAGAAAAGTTGAAAAAGTTGAAAGAAGAAAAAGAGAAAGATGAAAAGAAAATCAAGGAAAAGAAAAGAGGGACAAAGAGCCCCAAAAGCTTGAAAAGAAAAAAAATGGTTCAAAAGATGAGGTGATGAATGCTTGAAAAAGAAAGGAAAAAGAAAAGTGAGGATGAAGTTTGTAAGCTTTGAAAGTGAAAAGCACACATTGTAAAACAACAAGCTTTGTCCCCCACTAGAAGAGTCACAATTCCCAAATTCATCCTACCTTGTCCAAAGAGCCAATGTTACATCCTTGATTAAGCCCTATTGATCACATTGTTGAGCATTTGAGTGTGTGTAGAAAGTAGAAGTTGGGCAAGCATATGGTGATTGCATAGCACAACTTGGTTGATGAGTGCATTAATATCCTCAATTTGTTTGTGTGTTTGAGAGAAACACTTTGTCATGTGAGTAGAGGACTTGAGCATTTAGATTATGTTTCCCCATTCACAATGTGTTGTGTGTTGATGCATTCTTTGATCCATGAGTGTGAATTGCAATAGTGAGCCTATGACCTTCATTGAGAAATGCACTTTGAGAAAGAGATATCATTACATCCTACTTTGCATGTGTGAATTACATTGAATATTCCATTGTGATCATTCCACCCTCATTGCCTTAAGTGCTTAGTTGTTTGAGGACAAACAACATTTTAAGTTTGGGGGGGTTTGATTCGGGTGGAATTTACACAATTTTAAGGCACATGTGAAACATATTTTGATGTGGATTTCATTGATTTATGCATTGATTATGATTGCTTAAGCCGAAATGAGAGAAAGGTTGTGTTTTGTTGATTTTGTAGGTAAAACGATGGAATTTGGAGCAAAACACATACCACAAGTGATCGGACTGGAAAGAGGAGTGCACGGTTGGATTCGTCTCGGAAAACGGAGTGGATTAGCCAAAGGAATCAAGTCAATCCGACACCCGAGGCGAAAGTTATGCACGAAACGAGAAAAGGCCGAAATCGAAGAACAAGGCAACTCGGCCGAGTGAGGTTACTCGGCCGAATCTGCGAGTTTGGCCTCGACTGCGCACACGGCCGAGTGATGTTACTCGGCCGAATCTGCGAGTTTGAGTTTTACTGCGCACTCGGCCGAGTAACCCAACTCGGCCGAGTTGAACTGAAGGCTTTGAAGACCACTCGGCCGAGTAACGCGCAACCCCTGTTTTTGTGATGTTCGACTAACACCCCAACTCGGCCGAGTGACCCCAACTCGGCCGAGTGACCCCAACTCGGCCGAGTCACTCCCAAATTCGGTGCCAAACGCCTGTTTTCTCCATTTTTGAAGGACTAACTTGCAAATATCATATCCAAACCCTACCCCAACACTATAAATACCCCACTTCTTGAATTTCACACCATCTTACCCCTCTCTCAAGAATTCTTTCACACATCAACACACATTTGGAGGTTTTGGGTCATATCTTCTTCAATTCACCACCAATTCATGCAAGGGAGGAGCCACTAGCTTGGGAATTCAATTCCTCACCACACCACAGTCTAAGCTTTTCCTTATTTTCAGTTTTTATTGATTTGATCTTTGTTTTCCTTGTAATTCAAACATGTGGTTGATTGGCTAGAACACTTTTGGTTTTAGGGCCTTGTACATACTTTTGATGATATCTACGGATTAATATTTGTTTAATTGGTGTTTGTGTGGCTTAATTCTATTTGGATGCTTGGTATTTGTTGCAAAACATGTCATTATGTGTACAATGGTGATGTGTTGATCATAGTTAGTTGAATTAGGTTGAGAAATCTAGTTTGATTAATTGATTGCAAGCATTTGACCTAATTTTATTGTGAGATTGAAAGATGATCAATGATTAGGAAGATGTGTGATGATCTTAAGGGCTTGATTGGGTCTTATTGTGCAACTTAGGTAGAGATACTAGGTTGTGTAGTAATTCCTTTGAATTACTTGGATCGAAAGGACTTTTAATTCATTACGTTGTGATCAATCTTATAGACAAAGCATGAACACCATTTGAATAGGCATTTAACCATAGTTGGATTCATTAGTAGTGCATGTGCTCTAGGACCTACTTTCTCTTAATTGAGTTTACATCCATTTTACTTTCGTTTTGTGATTTGTATGCCATTTGATCGATTTTATCTTTGCTCTTTGTTGCTTATTCGTGCCACTTGGTAGGTAACTTTAGAGTAAATCATCACTTTCAAAATTTCGATCACGTCTACTTAGAATTCGAATAGCAAACTACCACTTTTACGCTTAGCCTTCTCGTGGGATCGACCTCGTGCTTATCACGCTATAATAGACGTCGTATACTTGCGGTTGTTTATTTAGTGTTGCATAACACGTGTATCACCTACCAAACCAAATTCATATCAATTCATTGCACAACTTTTACAAAAAAAAAGGAGATTGATTGAATATTCACTTACAAACGTTTATGCAGTTGAAACCAAATCGAGAGAGCTAGAGAGAGAGAAAATATAAAGTGATAGATGTTTTAACTAAAAAGTGTAATTTTTATTATTGAAAACACAAGTCTTGAACCTGTGACCTTATACCCGTTTCCAAATATTGTAACCGCCAGGCCAGGAGTTACTTTGTTGTTGAAAATTCGCGTTTTTGTTTCTTATAGTTGATCACTGGTCGCATAGGGTGCACGTGAACTCTATGCACAGGAGACCAACTCATATATATAGAGAAAAGAGCAAAATAAACTCACTAAATCTAATCGTGGTGATTTTGGCCTCAGGTCAAGCCCTCCTTAGTTGAAATTTATTTAAAACTTAATTAAAATCTTTCATCAATTTGCCCAAAATCACGAATTTACCCACAAAGAGGGTAGTGGATTTTGACTAGTTAGTTTGAAAAAACAAAGGATATGATTTTAATGGATAAATTTGCTCACATCTTCTTCGTATGATGATATTTTCCAGATCGATGTATGTTGGTGGGCCCTGCTTAGCTTTATTTCATTTTTTATTTTATTTTTGGGAATTTTGTAGTCCTTATGAACATATCTAAGAAAATTGTGAATGAAATCATATTATCCACCAATTTCTTTGTAACAATATAAATTGAATCATCCAGAGTTAAACTGTTAATTGTCATCTTTTAACCATTTCGGTTTAAAATACACATTAACTCACTTGATCCTTGTACATATTAACGATATTTGATACATCTTTTATTTGATCATACCATGCATGTCGACGTCATATATTCCTAGTTTTAATCCATCTTTGTACGTTTAAATACTGTACAAAGAAACAATCCTCACTTATTCACATGTTGCTATTTTTCAAATCTTTTGATCTGGGATGGTTAATTGGCCCTGCTTTAGCTTTAAGTAATAGTAGTATGTATCAACATTTACATATTGATATAATTGTACATATACACATAAATTCAAATAAGAAGGATAAATATGCATATTAATATAATTATATTCAAAGTATATATTTACATACATATATTTTTTCACACATTTTTTTTTATCCTTTTTTCTATCAATGGATCAATGCTACTAATTTCTATCAATTAACAAAGTTTTGGCCTGAGTAGTCTTAATTATGCTATCTTATTAAATAGTAGTGAATTCAATATTTCTAGGAGGATTCCCATGAAACATTTAATTAAAAAATTAAACTATTTATGATCATATTAAACTCAAGAAATAGAAAAAAAAAAAACTAAAACAGGATAAAAAAATCATATGCAGCTGCTATTACAAATATTGTGGCTGCAAATGATGGTAAGTAAATGTGAGATGTTATGGGCCTTATATCACATTTTTGGGCGTTGCTTTTATGTTGGCAAGAAATCAAGGCTGGATTTTAATGTATTGAGATTAGTTAACTGACATATGTTAAAAAAATATTAATTAACAAAAAACACAAAAAATGAAAATGAGGAATTGACAAATTTGCAAAATGATTTTTATTTAATTAACAAAAAACAAGGTTTGTGCAATTTCTCTTATTTAATTTGAAGTTGAACTATAATTTGCTCAATTATTTCATTAATTAATTATCAAGTAACATTTGTTGAAATATTGAAATTTGTAAAAGCTACTTAATCATTATCAAGTAACATTATATATTGATAATAAATTATGTTGATCAATTGCTCAGTTGTTTTTTTTAAGTAACTTTTATTTCTCTTGGCAATTGATCAGCATAATTTATTATCAATAACGTTTGTTTGCTTGTTTCCGAATATTGTTTGATGATTTTTGCTGTGAATCACTCCATTCTGAAAGGCCCAATTCAGCATAGATATTCAAATAATGGTTTGGGTTTATTCCCATCTGGCCTTGTGTGTCAATTATTTACGGGTCTGACTATATGCACCTCCATTTCGGTTTGATGCACTCCCCTTTTCAGGAAATTATTAAAATAATATGGCGAAAAACCCAAAATACCCTTTACACCAATTAAATGCATATTACTATCCACACCCCAACCCTAAATTCCTCATCTTCCCCAACCCAACCTCCATCTTCCCCCTCCCCCCTTCACCCCGTCGCCGGCCACCCCCGTCTCGCCTCGCCACGGCCGCCTCTACCTCCGCCTCGCCGCCTTATAAAAAAAATTGCAGATTGGCGGCCGCGCGGCCGCCCCCTCCTCCCGTCCGGCGGCACCCTCCCTCGCAGCCTCCGCCGCCGTCGCCCCTCGCGTTTCTGCAAAAAAAAGAAGAAAAACAAATTGATGCCGCCGCACCCCGATCTCTTCTCTCCCCTCCATTTCCCCCCGCCGCGGGAATCGCCCCACCACCCCATCTCTTCTCTCCCCTCCATTTCCTCCCGCCGCCGGAATCGCCCGGATCTGTAAATAAAAAAAACAAAAAAATTATAGCGGCCGCCCCGTCAATCGGCCACCGCTGTAAAAAAAAAAAAAAAAAGTTTCAGCGGCCGCCCCTACCTCTCTCTTCTCTCCCTCTCTTCGCCGGCGTTGGCCCACGCCGCTCCGTCCACGACGTTAGCCCACCCCGATTCGCCGGTTTAAACACCAGGTTTTTTTTTTTTTTTTTTATATTTCGACACTGTAATGTCAACAATGTACACTTTTGTCGACAAAATGTTGTCGATGAGAGTGTATATGGTCGACATTATAGTGTCGATCGACATTTGTTGGTCGACCATATATCCTCCCGTCGACAAAATGTGATTGACGGGAAGATATATGGTCGACAAAATGTGATCGACGGGAACATATATGGTCCGCACTGGTTTGACGAAATTTGTTAAAAAAAATTGTTAGTTTTCTAAGTTTTGATAATGGTGTTTGTTAATTGGTTTGATAGTGGTAATTTGTGGATGAATGTGGTTGATTTGTTGAATTTTTTATTTTTTTTCTTGTTACCGGAAAAAATGGTGACGTTGGCCGGAAATTTGGGTTAGGGATAGGGTGAAAGAAATGATAGTAGAGGGTGCGTTTAGTAAAGTGGTGCATCTAGTACGCTGTTTTTTATTATTTTATTAATAAATTGAAAGGGGGAGTGCATCCCTGAAATGGAGGTGCATATAGTCAGACCCATTATTTACCTGTGAGACTTTATTTTGTATTTTCTGGCTTCTGTAACAATTATTTGGCGGCTGAAACTGAATGTTAAACTAAAACCTCATTATCTGCATTTTAATGACACTGCCAGATTCTGATTATATTGAGAATGGCGTTGGCTATATTACCCTCCAGCCTTGTTAAATATACTCCCAGATTTTCGTACCCCCTAAAATGACACACATTGGATGTACTCTCCCATAAAATACCTAATCTACCCTTATGCACTCTCCCTATTAAAACATAAAAAACCCTAATTTTCTTTCCTTCTTCTTCCTCTTCCCACCAACACTTCTTCCTCCTCACCCCAAAACACAGAGCTAGAGACGATAAAATGTCGTTTCTAAATAGGAACGAAATTATAGACGGATTTTTGACCCGAATGTAAAACGGGTTGTTTATCGTTTAGATACGGATTTAGAAACGAGAAAATGTCGTTGTTAAATAGAAACGGAATTTTGACCCAAATAAAAAACGGGTCGTTCATTTTTTTTGTAGAGACAGTATTTATGGTATCTAATCCGTTTCTAAATCTTTTTTTTTTTTTGTAGTGAAATGTAAGAATTGTTTATTGGTATTAAAGGTGATACGATGATTTTTTAGAAGAGATATAATGAGTAGGCCTCCAACACCGGGTCCTCCCAACGCCGCCGCCTCCTAACCAGCGTCGTCCGCCTCCATCGCCGCCACCGAAGGTAGGTTTCGTTTTTTTTTTTCCTTTTCTGCTCATGCGACGGCGGCGCTAGACATGCGCAACGGTTAGAAACCGCCGGTTACGGTTTTCGAAAATCGGTAACCGTAACCGAACCGCCGGTTTGCCGGTTACGGTTACGGTTTTTAACCGCCGATTTGCCGGTTTGCTTTTTTTTTTTTTCTTTTTTTAATTTTTTAAATATTATCTCCGTTTTCGCTCGTTTTCACTCCGTTTTTGTTCATTTTTTATTCATTTTAACTCATTTTTTAGAAAATACATTACTAGAATTGAATAAAAATTATATAAATTAAATTTATACATTAAAAATAGAAGAATTGTGTATTAATTTTTTTTTTTTTTTTTAAAACCGGCAAACCGGCGGTTAACCGTCAAAACCGGCCAAACCGGCGGTTTGCGGTTTGTCAAAATGTCAAACCGTAACCAAACCGCCATTTTACGGTTACGGTTCGGTTTTTAAACCGTAACCGGCGGTTTGCCAAACCGGCGGTTTTGCCGGTTGGCCGGTTTCCCGGTTACGGTTTGAACATGTCTAGGCGGCGCCCCCTTACCTAGCTCCGCGAAGCCTTCTTCACCCCGCACCGCCTCCCAGTACGCCGCCTTCTCCCTCGCCGACGTCGAAGGTAGGGATTTTTTTTTTCTGTTCTCTTTGCGGCGGCGCCCCCTTCTCCCTCACTCACGGCAACGTCTCTGCCCCTCCTTATTTACGGCGGATGCCCTCTTCTTCCTCTTCTGCGCCTTTTCTACCCTAACAGTTTTTTTTTTCCTCGACAACTTATGGTCTAAGGTATTAACTCTCGTCGACAATTATTTGTTGACGAGAGTGTATACCTTCGACCATAAGTTGTTGAAAATTTTATTTAAAAAAATTCATAAAAAAGTTGTCGACAAGAATGTTTTTCGTCGACAAATCAGTGTCAACGAGAGTGTTTTTCGTTGATAAACCAGTGTCGACGAGAATGTTTTTAGTCGACAAACCAGTGTCGACGAGAGTGTTGTTCGTTGACAAACCAGTGTCGACGAGAGTGTTGTTCGTCGACAAACCAGTGTCGAAAAATGTACATCTTTATTAACTTGTGCCGTTTTTTGTTCTTTTTTTTTTCTTTGTACAGAAAAATGTACAACTTTCATCTCTTTCCATCTCTCCCTCCCCGAGCACATTCTGAACAATTCATAAAACTATACTGAATGTGTATGTATAGATTTTGTAAATTATACTTTGGTCATCATTTTGTATAGCATCGTAGGTGATATTATAATTGATTCAAGGCGGCGACGACGGCCGGAAAAGCGTCGGCGATGGCCGGAGGAGCGGCGGTCGTAGCTCCTTCAATTAGGTTAGGGTTGAAAAGTGAAAGGGGGAGTGTATTTAGTAGGGTTGTTTTAGTATAAGGGTAGTTTAGACATTTTACATGATTATTAAATTAATAAATAGATAGGGGGAGTATACTTAACAAACCTGGAGGGGTATATAGCCAACGCCGTTGAGAATTTGCTTCTATTAATTTATTGGGCCCAAGCCCAACATGTATGTTATTCAGAAGGGCGCGGCTAAAGGCACCCAGATTTCCTATGAGTACACCCACCAAACATTTTTTTAATCTTTCAGGACATGTAAAATGTCCCATATACCCCTAGGTAAAATTTATGAATAAAATGAAGATGAGTACACCCATCCATTCTATTTCACATCATTATTTCCACCACCACCCCCAAACCAAACACCATTCTTCAACAAAAAAAACTCCAATATTGCAACAAAAATAAATCCAAAACAGCAACTGTTCGAAAAAATTCCAAAACAAACATGTTCGAAATTTTTTCCAAAACAAACTCAATATGTTCGAAAGTTTTTCCAAAACAAACTCAATATGTTCGAAATTGTTTCCAAAACAAACTCGATGTGTTCGAAAATTATTCCAAAACAACTCAAATTTGTCCGAAAAAAAAGATCGAACACCTTGTTCGAATTTTTTTCCAAAACAAACTCAAGTTTTCGAAATTGTTTCCAAAACAAACACAAAATGTTCGAAATTTTTTCCAAAACAAACTCAATATGTTCGAAAATAATTGTCGAACAACTAAAAACCATAATTTTTCTAAAATTTCTAAAAAAATTCAAACCCTAATTTCTGTAAAAATTGTAAAAAAAAAAAAAAACTTACCGGTGCGATGAAGGGGAGGGGGCGAGCCCTCGAACGGCGGCAACAGAGTCTATAATAATCAATTTAATGTAGGAGGCAGTGAAATGAAGAAGTTTTGGGGGTAGCGTGCCGTTTAGCTTTCGTAAAGGAAACGAAAGGAAAAGCTTGGCTACAATGGAAGACGGTAAGGCGGCAGCGTCGATGGCGTCGGTGGTGGCGGCGGCGACAGCCCTCGAACGGCGTCGGTGGCGACTTGAAACAGGGAGGAGGGGTGCGAACGGGCTTCTTCTTCAACAGCGCGGCCGCGTCCTTCTTTAAGGTGGCGACGGCGCGGCGACGTGGGAGAGCAGAGGAAGAGAAGCGGGGGGCTGGGGGAGAGAATCCGTCACCGACGTGCGTGGCTTGGGAGGCGAAGAGGCGGCGCTGCAGACGCGGGCGACGCCGGAACGCAAGAAGGGGGCGGCACGACGTGTAGAGAAAAATGGATGTGGGTGTCCTCAATTTTGAGAAGAAGAAAGAGAGAAGAAGGGTTTTAATTTATAAGAGGGTAATTTTGGGATTTCCACGTGTGGGTATCCTCATCCATTTTGTGTGTACTCATCGCGTGGGTGTACTCATAGGAAATTCGGGTGACTTTAGCCGCGCCCTATTCAGAAAACCCAATGGGCACTAAACTAACAATGCAGCCCAACAAACCATTTCAAAAATCGAAGTCCTAATGAAAAAGTGACGTTTTTAAAAAATAAAGTCAATAAAGTGCAAAATAAACTGATTAGTGATTATAAAGTCAATTAATGAAAAAAAAAGTACGGTTTTTACTTTTCAAAAATATTTTATTTAAAAGTGATTTTGAGTAATTTAGTGAATTACTCTAAGATTAATCCAGAATTATTTATTTACATCAATCAGAAGAGTCTAGAATGAAGATAAAAATAGAGATAATTCTTAAATAACCTGTAAAAAAAAATGAGCAACGAAGATCATATAAGTTATGTAATAAAATATTAATCTATACTATACTGATTGCTATGTTATTTTTACAGAGAAAGATAATTAGTGTTACATCATATATGTGGAGTCAGAAAATTATTAAATTAATCAGCATCTCGTTCAACAGCTGATCAAGAATACTTAATTCAAGATCTCTCCCAATTTCTATCAAAATATTCCCATTTTTCATTTCTTGTTCCAACCAACTCGTTTTCATCATCTCCATTGCTGCCAACTCCCCCATTTCTTCCCATTTTTCCTCATAATTTATCACCTTTTTCTCTCCACAATTCTCCAGCTCTTCTGATAATGGCCTCCTCATTTTCGAATTTGCCAATCTTGAAATCTCCCCTGTTTCATCAATTAGCTAAATAATTTAATAAAGGGTTGGGTAAATAAGATTCGTGAGACGACCCTCATAAATAAAAAGTGACAGTATTTAAGTAAAAAGTAACAGTCACTTTTGTTACAAATATTATCACTTTTTTTACAAACCAAAATCTGGAAAAAAATATGGGAATCGTCAAACCTGAGGAGGCAGAATCTTGATCAGGTGGGAATGGGACAAATTCAAGAACTGAGTTGGGGCTGGTGTTTTCCGAGTCAACATCTGCTTCAAAGCCGAGTTCGACTGAGTTGGCCTTGTCACCTCGTGTTTTCTTACGGCAACTCTTCAATGGCCTAAGCTCATTTCCACCCCTGATTTCAAATTCCAAATTCTCCTTCTCTCTTTTTTTTCTTCTCTGTTTCTTTCTAGAATTCTTGGTCGATTTCCTTGATTCAAAGCTTAGAATGAAAAAGTTGTCATCTTGAAGTTCTTGGTAAGGTGGAAATGGAATGATGAATGAATTGGTTATCGGGGTTTCGTTGAGGGGGAGTGAGTCGAGCCCCATTAGTCGAGCGACTAATCCGGGGGTGCTGGTACATGATTCAATGACAATTTTGTTGTTGTTGTTGAAGGGGTGGAAAGAGCGAAGTGGGAGGGTGCTGAAACAGAGAATTCGACGTAAGATTCTTGAAATGCAGGCGGATGTGGTTGTTGTTCCATTGGAAGAAGCAGGGGAGGGGAATGAAGAGAAGGGTTTCATGATGAGGTAGCAAATAAGCAATTGGAATAAGGAGGAGGAGTTAATACAATTTTGAAATGCTAATGATTGGAAAAGAATGGACAAAAGGGAAAAGTGGGGTGTTGAATTTTGAAAATTAGAAGAAAAAGTAAGATGATGACGAAAAGAAAAAGCTGAGATTTTGAATAATGGAGGTGGGGTGTAGGGTGGCGGGCTTTTGAGTTTGAATGTCTGTCAGTCAGGAGGATAACAAAGTGCGTTTATTTTCCCAAAATAACCATAATTACTTCTTCTATTTCATACTTAAAACAAAAATACTACTAACAATTAGAAATGCTTTTTAAAAAAAATGAAAAACAACTGTTCAAACCAGTGTTTTTTTACTACAAAACTTAATCAGAACTTTATATAAAACGGTTCGGTTTTAGTTAGAGATCGATCTAAGAATATCAAAATTGACGGTTAACCGAAAAATTGGCAATACAATGTATTTTTTTTAAACAAAAATTCAAAATCAACGGTTTTGATCATGTTTTGAAAACTAAAAAGAAACTCGTGTGTTGAATTTGGTTTAGTTCCGGTTCCACCCCTAAAAATTTGGAATCAGGATCAACGGTTGTTGAACCATGAGTACCTCTAATAACAATAAGTTCACAACACTTTACATTTTACTCTATTAGTTTAATTACTCAAATTGTCATTGAATTTTATTTATAAATAATCATTTTACTCATACATTAATTTCACAATATCTTTTAATTTTAATCTCACATCTTCACTTCATTCATAAATAATCATTTTTTCTTAAAATATATGCTCAAATAATCGGAACAAAAAAAATGAACAAAAGAAATATAACTCAAAATACTCATTCAAAATCTGAACTAACATGGTTTCATTTCAAGAGGAGATTGAAAACTTGAAATATGTACGTAGATTAGAATTGGATCAAAAACACAAGATTACTGATAAACGTAGTTAATTAGCTACACAATCTGTTAAATTCAGAAAAAAAATAACATCATGATTCATTGATAATGAAGAAAACAAACTGTTTAAGTCCAAAAAGGAAAGTGGAAGCAGCATAAGCCATAGGGACACAAATTGTTGATAGAGAAATAAAGAGGGTGGTGTTTCCCACGCCTACTCTCTCTCCAGTGGTCAATTCTACAGTTTGTCCTCTTCAATAACATGTTGCTCTTTCTTTTTTACTACCAAAAAAGCAATGGTAGGCAATGTGTCTTTGATTCCCCTCTTGGTCCCATCTCTATACATTTTTCTAACATACCAGAAAAAATACCTTATTTTAAATTATGTTTCTTTCTTGACAAGAACTTTTAATTTCTCTGTCACCTCTACTTTTTCAATTTCATTTAATATCTTTGTGATAGTGATTAGTAAAAATATGTTGAAATATAAGACGAAACAACTTTTGTAAGATTAAGAATTTTGTTCCGCCAACAAAATGATACTATCATTAATACAAAAAATAATGTGAAAACATAAAAAGAAATGATTATTTTTTTTACGAGAAAAGAAATGAATTTCTAGGAGTAGTACAAAGTAAAGTAGGCAACGGCAGAATGGGGGGCAAGGTTTTAGGACCATCAATTCATAGTCTAGGGATTATCAAATGCTGAATTTTGGACATACCTTTTACATTACACTAGGCTGCTGCTGAATTTTAAATATTCTTGATTTTTAGGCCTTGAAAGACAAGGGGTTAGAAAAATGGTTTATAATCTTTAATAAATTGAGTTGATTCAAATCGAGTAGCACAAAGTGAGTGTACATAATAATAAAATTTAGTTCGTGTTAAAAGAGTGGGTAGTACTAAAATACATAAATAAGTTGAAATTTGTGTATTTTCAAATGTATTATTCCGTTTGATATTTTAGAAATTGACGTAAGGTGACATCATTTTTTAAAAATCTTCTTTGGGGTCTTTTTGACCTAATTTGATTTAGTATATGGATCTCGCAAAGTCTTATATGTCACAAGTATACAACAATAAAAGTAACTTTCAATATAGTATACAAAAAAATAAATAAATATCAGTTAAGTGAGATATAAATCAAGAGATATTCTTCAATGACAACACTTAACAAAAACCTGTGGAAGAGAGTCAACATGATTCAGTTCACTTAACAAACCTTCATAATATTTCAATTAAAATTTGTCTCACCCTATGATCAAAAAGTAAAAATAAATTTCAATATTAACTATAGTTATTTTAAATTTTGTCTTAAAAATTTATCTATTATATGAGATGTGCCACAAGAATTGCAGACAACCAAATGCATTATCATTATACAAGTTGTATACATAGTTCCACAATTGATCACCTATGTTTGAAGTTGAGCTCATTCATTATCATTGGTCAATTGGCCCATATTGACGAAGTAATTAAGTTAATAAAGTACAAAATACATTGGTTATACTCTGGTAATTTACTGAAAAAATAAAAAAAGATTTTTAAGATGATTGAATTTATCAGTAATTTACTTTTTTAATAGTTGCATATCCACATTTGTGCTGCAAATTAAGCTAAGTAAATGTGAGTCCTATTTGGGCCGCATTTGTGGGCCTTTTTTCTTGAAAAAATCTTAATGCCCATATTTTTGCTGGGTAATTTGTACGGAGTATTTAATTTGAAAAGAAATTTGTTAGTGTAATTTATCTCATATAATCTGGACTTTGCTCCACAGAACTGATCCAGTTGCTCACATTTTTTGAAATCTTGCGTTGAAATGAACAAGGACTATTTTATGTGAACCCCTTCTGAGATCCCTCTTTTTTCACACTAGAAATTTAGTTAGTTATTTAAAATAATATTTCTAGTATTCATTCCGTTCATATAAAGTGGGCTTGTTTACTATTTTTTTTTATATTATCCACATATAGTGTGTCTAAATTTTATTTTTGAAATTTAAAAGAAAATATAAAAAAATTGAAAAATTTACCTCACTACATTTACTTTATCTCCCCTCCGGTACTAAATCTATTTTCTTTTCTACTTTATCTAGTTGTCCATAAATACATAATATCCTTTAAAATCTGTTCAAAGAGTGATGGAGGAAGTAATTTATTTTCTCTCCTTTCCTGGTTCATTTTTTACTAGAAAAGTAATGTACTATTTTTTATTGGATGTAACAATATTATTTATAAACAATGACACATCATATGAATAACAATGATACTTAAAAATGCGAGTTCATGTGAATCTGAAATTCTCATAAGTTTTACTCATAAATTTATATCAATGATACTTAAAAATGCGAGTTCATGTGAATCTGAAATTCTCATAAGTTTTACTCATAAATTTATATGTACTTTTAAGTGTGAGATTTGAAGATTAAATTTTAAATCTTGAACTTGTATGAAGCGTGTACACAAAGTTTTAAGCCCATTTGTGTAGTTACCATATGATATGGAATTGATTGTGAAAGGGAATAGGTTGTCACTTCAATGGAGTACAAATGTACACCATTAGATTCAGTGAAAATAACTAATATACGGACTATTATTTAGTGAAAATAAATAATTTTGATCAATTAATATTTTTTTATAAAATCAACTTAAATTGTACTGTATGTAAGACTCTGTAGATGAAGATATCATATACCCAAAATTATTATTCTGTAAGTCGGTGTTTGTTTTGGAATTGGTCAATCTGGATTTGGATTGGCCAATCCCAATCCAATCTCTCTCAATCTAAATACAAATTCAAATATCAATCCACCCTTATAATACACCTACACACCTATTTTTATACCATCAAATCACTATCTTTCTTACTTTTCTTTCACACACTCATTTTCTCTCCTACTTTCTCCTCTCTCTTACTTTTCTTTCACTACTAACAATAATAAAATAATATAACACACTCTTGATGTGACATAAAGTTAAATCTACCCCTACTTCTCAATCCTTAACCAAACACAACTTATACACTATTTACTATTCATGGATTACCCAAATTCCAATCCAATCCACCAAAATCCAAATCAATCTCAAACCAAACACCACCTAAGATAGTCAGAATCAATTAATTAAATATTTGATCTAAAAAGGAGAGAGTACATTTAGGCTAATACTTTTTTATTTACCTGAGAACTTCGATTTTGATACTAATTTCTTCGGAAACTTTACGTAGGTTGATGTAAAAAAAAGTAAAAATTGCAGTGTAGGATTATGTGTACACTTAAAACAAAGGAGAATGAGATTATTGGGCTGTGCAAATAATTATCTTATCAACTAGTATTGGGCATTGATTTGATAAATGTATAGTTTCATTTCCAAAAGGGCAGCAAAGGTGTTTTGCCAAAAAAAAACAGAAAAGAAAGGAGAATGAGATTCTTAAATTGTTGAATTGGTATTTTCTTTTTCAAAACGCATCTTCTTCTGCAAATAGAGAATGAGATACTTGATTCCTGCAAATTGAACTCACGTTACACAAGGTGGTGCTAAGATTAGCCAAGAATATATATAGGATTGCACTCACATGAGTGTGCACACGTAGATTGGACACTTTAGAGGTCCGTAAATGTAGTTCGATCACGACTCAGTGGCTCCCAAATGTTCGAGAACTCGATTAGTGGAACTCGAACCCACAACCGATATGTTCATCTTGTATATCACCCACATCTAATAATGTCGAGTACTTGGGTGCACCATGCAAATAGCTAGTACTTTAATTAGATAATTAATTATAATTTCAACAAAGAAACTAATCTCTAAAAAATGTACACTAATTGGAGGATGTTATGTATACAAATATTCGGCAACAAGGTCACCTATG
Organism: Galeopsis tetrahit; assembly: GCA_963675135.1. Classification (NCBI taxonomy): domain Eukaryota; kingdom Viridiplantae; phylum Streptophyta; class Magnoliopsida; order Lamiales; family Lamiaceae; genus Galeopsis; species Galeopsis tetrahit. The sequence goes on along the minus strand of OY776129.1, from coordinate 63,081,365 downwards.
TTGGAAGTTGGGCTCATCACAATTTTTCTATATTAATCAAGAACTCAATAAAGTACAAATTAAATACAGCTTAATTCAGGTCGATCAATGAAAAAAAAAAAAGGTTAGCTATACCCAAACCAGTTCCATCTTGTTGGATCATTAACACGTATCGTTCCCATTATTAACAATCCATAATATGAAACACCAAAATTGAAATAAGTGATTTAATTAATGGGTACCAAACACTCACCTCGTAAATGGTGGTTTAATTTTGAGATGATGAGTTTGTGTTGAAGCTAGGCTTGATCTGGGATGATGGGTGTTGCTTAGTTTTACTCCTCCATTTCTTGAGAATTTTCTACTCTTTGTCCAACAAAATTGGTAAGATTATAAATGTAAAAGAATTTGGTATGGTTACGGTAGTAGTAGGATAATGGGTAAATGAATCCAATTCTCCGCTGGAATCGCCTCATATCCTATCATCCTTTTCTCTCTATTTCATATTCTCTATAAATCTTTATATTTTACTTTTATACTCCTGTGCTGGAATCGCATCATGCTCCCATTTCTACATTAATTTCATTCCCCCCACCCCCCCCACCCCCCCTTTTTTTTTTTTTTTTTAATTATACTCTTCATGAACATCTTCAATAATATTTGTAATGTTGTGAAACAACTTAAAAATATAACTCCATACACTAAATAAGTGAACAAGATGTAGAGATAACATAGAATTACTTTATTCCACTTCAAGTGATTACTATAACATTTGCACCCCTATTTATAGGTCTTATTACAAGCTTGAGAAGATGAAATGATATGTGCACTATAAATGTAGGTACATGAACAACCAAATGACACATAGTGGGTATTAAGGAGGAAGTAATGGACATTCATACAAATAAATAATATTCATAACACTCCCCCTTGAATGTCCATTAGATAAGATTATGCCTCGTTAAAATCCAATGAGAAGAAATGTGTATTAACTCCCCCTGATGATAACATCACTTCACATCCTTAAGACAATGCACTCCAATTTTATATCTCAATTTCTCAAACGTTGAAGTAGGTAAAGACTTGGTAAATAAATCTGTCAAATTATCACTTGAACGAGAACGAATTTGTTGCACATTGATGTCACCATTTTGCTGAAGATCGTGAGTAAAGAAGAATTTAGGATCAATATGTTTTGTCCTATCACCTTTGATAAATCCTTTCGTTAGTTGGGCAACATATGCAGCATTGTCTTCATATATCACAATTGGATTATCTTTCACTGAGTTTTAATCCACACTTTCTACAAATATGTTGTGTGACGGAACGCAACCAAACACATTCACAACTTGTCTAGTGAATTGCTAGGATCTCTGCATGGTTAGATGATGTAGGAACTAGAGTTTGTTTAACAGAACACCATGAAATAGATGTACCTCCATATGTGAACAAATAACCCGTTTGGGATCGGACTTTGTGTGGGTCTGATAAGTAATCTGTATCTGCATAGCCAACTAAACAAGGTTCTGATGAGATTGAAAAATATAAATCCATATCCATTATCCTTCTAAGGTATCGAAAATCATGTTTAACGTCATTTTAATGCCTACGAATTAGAGAAGAATTATAGCATGTTAATAAATTAATAGTAAATGATATATCATCAGGCCTAATGTTTCTAGAAAGATACATTAGTGCATATATTGCACTTGAATATAGTATGTACTTCTTGACCAAACAATTCTTAATTTTCTTCGTGAGGTCGAAGTGGATCTTTCGCTACATTCAATAACCACACAACCATATGTGTTCTTAAAGAATGTGTTTTATCCATGTAAAATCATTTCAACACTTTCATAACATAAGTGGATTGATACACATATATCTCATTATTAAAGTGTTCAATTTGAAGACCCAAATAAAATTTCGTTTTACCAATGTCTTTCATTTCAAATTTCCTTTTGAGGAAAGCCACGGCCTTTGATAACTTTGTAGGAGTCTTAATGATATTCAAATCATTAACATATACAGAAATTATCACATATTCATATTCAGATATTTTAATAAAAACATAATGACATATAGGATCATTGTTATACCCCTCATTAATCAAGAATGCATTCAAACAATTGTACAATATGCAACCAGATTGCTTTAATCCATATAAGAATTTTCTCAACTTGACTAAATACATGTTTTGAGAATTCTCGTTTTTCATTATAGGTACCTTTAATCCCTCAAGGATTGTCATGTAAATATATTTCTCTAATGAGCCGTACAAATAAGCTGTAACGACATCTGTTAGACGCAATTCAAGTTTTTCTTGCACTGCCAGACTTATTAAATAACGAAAAGTTATTGCATCCACCACAGGAGAATAAGTCTCCTCATAATCAACAGGGCCTTTGGGTAAAACCTTGTGAGAAAAACCGGGTTTTATACCTCACGATTTCATTTTTCTCATTTCCTTTCTGCACTAATACCCATTTATGCCCCACGACTTTTATATTATTAGGTGTACGGACAACAGGTCCGAAACTTTTCGTTTAATAAGAGATTGTAATTCTACATTTATTGCGTCTTTCCACATTGGCCAATCATCTTGTTTCCTACATTTATCAATAAATGTAGGTTCAGGATCCTCACCATCTTCCATTATATTGAGCGCTACATTATATACAAAAATATCATCGACGTCGATTTCATTTCGGTTCCATCTTTCTCCTGTTCTGACATAATTTGTCGATATTTCATCATTTTTGGGCGCCTGAAATATCATTTTCTGGGACTTTAAGTAGTATGTCAGATTTTTCAACAGGATTGTTCACATTATGACCATCCTCAATGTTTGCTCTTTTATTTTTCGAGAATTTTTATCTTTGGAACCAAGAGGTCTACCCCGCTTCAGGCGTGCCGTAGACTCATTTTCCATGGAAGATGGTCCTTAAAGGACATCAATTATATTAGGAGCATTAGCAGCTGAAATATAAGATTTTGTAACTTTTTTAAGGTCAGTAAATGCGTCTGGCAGTTGATTCACAATCTCGAGGATCCATGCAATTCAATGATAATTCATTTCAATAAATATTCCATTCCAGCTGCTTACTTTTTCCCCCCAATGTTGGGAAATTTGTCTTCATCAAAATGACAATTACCAAACATTTTCGTGAATAGATCTCCGGTCAATGGTTCTAAGTATTTAATAATAGACGGAGATTCATACCCAACATATACCCCCATTCTCCTTTGGGGACCCATCTTTGTGCGTTGTGGTGGAGCAATCGGTACATATACAACACATCCAAAAGTTCTTAGATGGGATATATTTGGTTCCTAACCTTAAACCATTTGTACGGGGGAAATTCTATGATAACTTGTTGGCATGCTGCGCACAAGTGCTGTCGTAGGCAATATAACATGATCCCAAGCTAAAATAGGGAGTTTATATTTTATCAATATTGGTCGGACAATCAATTGAATATGCTTTATAAGTGATTCAACAAAAAATGTTCTATATGTATGAACATGAGCAACCAGATGCTCAATATGTATTTCAATTGATATACAATAAACATTGAAAGCTTTGAGATGAAAATTCACCAACATTTTCAAGGCGAATTGTCTTAGACTCTTAATTGCATTATCATGAAATTGTACTCGCAATCGTATAACTTTGTAAAAAACAAAATTGCGAGATGACAATAAGCATACATGTGACCACTTAGTCGATGCATCAATCAAAATCATAAAATGTCTAAATGGCCCACTCAGCAGATGTATGTGTCCGCATATATCCCCTTGAATTCGTTATAAGAACATAAAATTTTCATGCTCGAATTTAGCTGGTGATGACTTTATAATTAATTTTCCTTGTGAACAAGCAGCACATGAAAATTCATTGGGTTGTAGCATTTTTCGATTGTTCAATGGATGCCCACATGAATTTTCTACAATTTTTCGCATCATTATGGAACCGGGATGGTCCAACCGGTCATGCCAAACATTAATTTCGGTAGTAACCTTTTGTTTTACTACGAAATAAATTTCAATTGTTCTTATCCTCGTGCAATACAAATCCGAGGACAAAGCGGGTAACTTTTCCAACATACATTTCTTTTCCGCAACAATTATAGTAATATTAAGGTACTCAATATTGCCTTCATTCGTAGTCTCAAGATGATATCCATTCAAACGAATATCTATAAAACTCAATAAATTTCTTTGAGACTTTCCAGAGGATAAGGCATCATTGATAATGAATTTTGTCACTCCGTATAATAGAATATTGGCTCTTCCAAAGCCTTCAATTATTTTTGTATAATCAGATATTGTATTTACATTAGCTTCTCTCCATTTTAAATGTGAGAATAATTTCGTCTTGTTGAATATAGTGTGCGCAGGCAGCGCAGTAACACTATCCACGAGACATAGATCTTCATCTTCTTCCTTAAATGTTGATGTTGTCATACCATTTTTTATTTCTTTTATTAAAAAAATATATATAAAAGTAATATATTTACAATCTAATTATTTTTATTTTATGAAAATGCAATAGCCATTTATATTATAAAGAAGAGAAATATTAAGATATTGCATAATATAAGAAAACAAACATTAATAATAGATTATCGAAGAAAATTGTGATTGAACATTATAACACTCTAATTACCACCTTTAGAGTGGGTAAGATCATCAACAACATCAAATTGTGTTATGTCAATCATTTCATTATCGAATTCACTATTCACATAATTTGTTTCAACTATTTTCTCCTTTTTCTTTAATGTTCAAAAATTTATTTTCCCTTTTGTAGACCTTTAAAATTCAGATGAGTATTATAATCATTTTGTAATATGTCTCGGTCAAAACCACGTCCTCGTTTGAGGCCTGATTTTTCATCAAAAATTCATTAATTTTATCAACCACCAAGAGATATGAAATTAGTTCGGAATATTTAGGAAAACACTTCTCACGATATTGTTGTTGCAAAATATATCACATTAGAATCATGAGATGTGGAGAATGACTTTTCAAGCATACCATCATCACTAATATTTTCTCCACATAATTTCAATTGAGAAGTGATTCTGAACATAATTGAATTGTACTCACTCACGGATTTATAATCATATATTTTTTTAAGATTTATCCACAATTAAAGTGGATCTTTCACCGTGAGGTATTCAACTTTCAATCCTTCATAAAGATAGTGGCAAAGGAAAATCATGGCTTCGGGCCTTTGGTCATATTTTTTATTATATGCTTGATTTGCACTTTTATGGAATCCCCAAGACCCATGACATCCAAATGAATTTCAACATCAAGAATTCATTATAATTTTTTTCAGTAATATCAATAGCCACAAATTTTAAGTTTTGTCAAGTTCGACATGTTGAAAACTATCAAATAGACAAGAGATTGATTAATTGTAAAATAACATAATCATTAAAATAGTAATGAAATAAGAGGTGACAAATAAACATTGTAAGATAATAGTTTCTAAACATTTCGACACATACCTCCGTACAATACCTGAAATTTATCGCTATCTGAATTTCGTCGGTAGAAATATTTTACGAGCTTCGTGCTGATAACGTGTTGTGAAACAACTTAAAAATATAACTCCATACACTAAATAAGTGAACAAGATGTAGAGATAACATAGAATTACTTTATTCCACTTCAAGTGATTACTATAACATTTGCACCCCTATTTATAGGTCTTATTACAAGCTTGAGAAGATGAAATGATATGTGCACTATAAATGTAGGTACATGAACAACCAAAGGACACATAGTGGGTATTAAGGAGGAAGTAATGGACATTCATACAAATAAATAATATTCATAACATGTAATATTATGTTGAGTTTTATTACTCTAGGATACTGGCCCTATTGTAGTTTAAGAGTAATATAAATTGATGTTGGGTTAGTCTTGGGTGATACCGTCTAACGGAATGAGATCCGTGAGACGGCCCTCATATATAAAAGGTGATGTTTGAGCAAAAAGTGATAATGTTTAAGTAAAATGTGACAGTCACTTTTGTTAAAAATATTATCACTTTTCACTTAAACATCATCACTTTTTTTACAAATCAAAATTTGGAAAAAAATATGATTATCCTACCCAAAATTTTGAAATATGGGTTAAAAGGGATCCATCTCACATAAAAAGATTCGTGAGACGGTCTCACACAAGTTTTTGCCATTGATGTTTGTATCTAAGAATAATAAATGATTGTAAAATGTGAGTGAGTATGTTTGTTAACCTTCTTCTATGGGACAAACACATGACTTTTTTTTACTTTCACTATCGATGCAGCGTGCGCGATAACGAAACGAACAAATATGAATCGTTGATTTAAAGAATATTCGAATCTTGATAAAACGAATAACACGTCTTCAATAATATTCAAATTTTCAAAAGCTGCCTTCACAATGTTTGAAAAAAGATTAAAAACAAAAAACCTAGTATACGGAAATATGAAATTACAAAAAAAAACCTTAAACAATTGAATTTTTTTGCAAAAATAACATCCAAAAAAAATAAAACGCCCTTTGACCCCTCAAACGATGGAATTTGGTCAAAAAGCATCAAACATCACAATAAAACTGTGTTGTTGACTCGTAGTATTGTTTCCATAAAAAAAAGTGTGCTCGCTTACCAAAATCAAATTTCAACTCTCAAAATTTTAAAAATTCTTCGAATGCTCACTTTTCTTTGTAATGTCCCTCGTGCTACAACAACTACATGTGTAATAATTAAACACTTTTGAGATCATGAAAATAATTCTCTAGATTTTATGTATGCCAAGTCTGTATTCTATATAACCTATACTTGTACTCCCAAAAATTTCAACTGGACATACAAGCTGTGTTGAAACAGTCTGAGTAAGCAAATTATAATATACTCATTTCGTTTCATTATGTTTCCCTTTTTTTTGTTTTTGTATAAAATTAAAAAACATTTTCTTTTACAAATTTACCCTTAAATTAATAAGAAAAAGAATCATGAAAGAGATGGTGGCAATTAAAATAAGAAATTTTAAGGATATATAAAAATAATTTAGGAAGAAACATGAGAAAAATAGCTAAAACGACAAACATTTTGAAACAAACTTGAAGATCAAAAGAACAAATAATATGAAATGGAGGGAGTATATATAGATGTTGAATGAAAAGGAGTCTAATGCTGGGTTTTTTATCCACTCAAATTGTACACATGCAAATTACTAGTAAATGGAAATACATTAATACTAATAATGATTTCAGAATAACTGGCAAATTTTGAGTATAACAAGACAAACATTTAGATAGCATTGCATATGCATAAGTCCACAACAAAAAGTTTAGTACAATACATGGCAACACTGATCAATGATGATGAAATATTAAAATTCAAAATCATTGATATTGTTATTTTCGACACTAACGAAGTTTTTCTGGTGGTACAAAATTAAAGAGAAAAAGCTTTGATAAAACAAAAGGTTGGTTGAGGCCTGCCTGCAATCACTAAATATCCTTGGTGGAGGAGGCCAATAGTTTATCATCAGTTTGGTAATAAACTATGTCTCCAGAATCACTAACATAATGATCTCTACTTAGGCTTTTCAACAACGTAGGAACCAGATGAAATGGAATTGCTCCTGATTTTTTGGGCTCTCTGTAATAATCTCCCAACACCTTTTTTGCTTCCCTTGTCTGCATAATCAACAACATCCATCAAATCAACTATTATTTCAAAACAGCATTCACACTGATATTTTATTTTTTGAGAAAATTTACATGGTTCAAATTTGAAATTGTATTGCGTACATCTGAAATGCTTCGAAAAAATAGATTTTTAGACGCTTCTCCAATATAAAAACAAATGTTGTTATTTGTCCATATAAAATATTACGCATTTCAATGGAAAGTACATACATAGGACAAACATATCAGTATCATTAAATTAAATTAAAAATTAGGAGGTCACGTGATTAATAAAAGAGATTTGTCTTACCGCCTCTACTAAGTGATAGTGTGGAATCTGAGGGAAGAGGTGGTGTATAACATGGGTCCCAATATCGTGGTGGATTTTATTAAACAATCCATAATCTTGATCTACGGTTGTCAGTCCCCCTCGTAAATAACTCCATTCCTGCATAAAACCAATTCAATATTTGTGTTAAATTAAAAATACAACTCTGAATGAATCTCAAAAGAATATATGCTACTATTAATAAATAAAGAAATGCAGGACCTGGCCGCGGTACCAGGGGAGCTTCTTGTCGTAACCGTGGTGGTGCAAGTATGTCACTGTGTCCAGCCACACCACAAACAACTGCCCAAATACATTAAGTAGAATTAATTAATAAAATAATATTATTAATTTGAAGGGATCTGAATACAAAACTTTTGGTTATTCGAAATCCCATCAAAGATCCGTTTTTTTGTTACATTTTCTATTTTGGGACGCCCCCATTCACTTTAAAGCTGTTTCTACTGTTAAATAATTGTTAATTGGACCGCGTCACATAAATATTCACTTTATAGCTGTATTTGAATAATAATACGATACCTAAGGTTAAAAAGTAGTGTGTAGGATAAAATGAAAAATAAAGATAAAAGAATTAGTACCAAGTAGGGAACGCCATAGGTCTTGAAGACCATGAGAGGAGGGACAATTGTGGAGACATAGAAGAGAAAAGCAACCATGGTGGCCCAACATATGGTTGAAGTCATAACCAAATTCCTCTCACTTGCTTTAAACAAATCGCTGTAAGGATTAAAGTGAGATCCAGTTTTTCCAGGACTTCTCCACCACTGAAACAATTTTATTTTATTAAATACCAAAAATGTAAGCAATTAAATTAAGAGAAAGAATATTACCAAGTATATTGGGTAGGCAAACATGGGGAAAGGGATTTTGTATCTAAAGTATTTGGTGGAGTAGTCCAGCTTATTGTACAAATCTTCAGTCAACTGTAACAATATTTGGTAAAATTACATCAGTAAATTATAGAAATTTAAATAAAAGAATAAAATAGTATTTCCAGATTGGAAGCATTATTACCGGTACCCATGACTCGTCCCTTTCAACATGTCCATGGTTCTGATGATGCGTTCTGTGGCTGATTCGCCTGTTACATTATTCGTCCGTATTATTTGTATATAATAACAAAAATAAAATTACTGAAAATTTATGTATACAAAGGAGTAATTCTCAAAAACTAACCATCCATGATAAGGTACTAGGATTGATGAATGGAGTACATGCCCCACCACATTATTCAAAGTAGCATTGTCTGAAAAACTTCCATGACCACTGCACCCAATTAACCAAAAAATTTAATTAAAATGAAATCAATTCTCATTTAAAGCAAAAATAAAGGATCTCATTAAATTATAGTAAGTCCGAATTCGGTGCATGTATATTGTAAATAAACAGTAGATACCAAATTCCAATTACCAAAAAGTTAGGATTACCAAAATGCAATTAAATAATTACCAATCGTGGCCGAGAACAAACAATGCCCAAAACATTGTGCCCTGAGCAATCCAGTACACCGGCCAAAACGCCCAATTGTCGATGTACACCGCGGCCGCGAGCAACAAAATCACGGCGGCGACATCCCAAACGACGTACGAAAGCGAGCGCCACGGATTTTTGACCCAGCAATGCGCCGGAATCGCCGCCCGGATATCGGCAATCCTGAACGGCGGCGGCTCGGCTGGATCGAATTTATCCTCTGCCCGTTTTCCGATTCCCTCGTGGCCGTCGACAAGCGCATCTGCATCTGCATCTCCATTCTTGGAGAGGCGCACACTGGAAAAAACGGCCATTGTTGTTGTACGAATTAACAAACGATTTTTTTATATATAGAGAGAGAAAGGAAAGGGCGAGTGCATGTATATATAGAGAGAGAGAAATGTGTGTGAAGATTTGTGGAGGAGAGGAGAGGAGAGGAGAAGAGAGGTGGGTCGCTTATTATAGAAATGGAAGTGCTGTTATATAGGGTTACAGGACAGATCCAACTTTCACTTCCATTTGTAAATAAGTAAAATTTTATTTATCATGGTTAAAATTTTCAGGCCCATACGGTCAAAAATTATTAAATGTTGGACAATCCCATATGCCACCTGCACCCTCTAGTGGGATACGTGGATGAAATGCAACAACCTCAAAATTTATTTGAAACATGTAAGTTTATACTGTCCGTTACTCTATAAATTTCTCCTTTCTTTTGAACGTTTTTATTAAAAAATATGATATCGTCACACTATAAGTTTCTACTTTCTTTTGGGGTGTTTTTATTAAAGAATATGATACGATTGTAATATAAGTTTCTTTTGAGTGTTTTTATTAAAGAATGTGATGGATTTACTAGAAGTGATGTGATGGTGAGAGATAAATTAATAAATGAGTACTCTGTATAAAATTAAATATAATAAAATAATAGATACTCTATCCGTTTCGTAAAGTTTATCCCATTTGATCTTAAATTTTATTTCAAAAAATTTATAGTTTTTTCAATTTTTATTAATAATTTCTCTAAACTACCCCTATTAATATCTACAATATCTATTTATTTTTTTAGAAATATATTTATGATAGAATGGAAGGAAAGTTCAAAGGAACAGTGGGAAAGGAAGGTAAGAAAAGAAATTTTTGAATGAAAAAAGAAAAATTAATGAGGGGTAAATGTGTCAAAAAATATGATCCTTAATTCTATACAAAATGAGAAATTAAACAAACTTTATGAAAAAAAGTGAGTAAAGTATAAGTGATGTGATTGGGGAAGATAAAATAATTTGCCAACAATGAAATAAAATGAGAAACTTATTGTGGGACATTCATAAAAAAAAGTGAAATAATGGAGTAACAAATAAATAAAACGTGATACACTCTTCACTTCTTAGTTAATTGAATACTCCATTCATCACTCTTTAAGCTTTACATTTAGGAATGACACAAATTTTACTAAATATTTTTTTTATATACAGCTGTTTGTGAAAAGTGTAAGCAAAATAAAAAAGTGGAAAGAGAAAGTATAAGAAAATTAAAAAGTTGGAGAAAGAAAATGTTAGTGACAATTGATGTAATTTTGTGTAAAAAATAGATATACTTGTTAATAAATGTGAAGTCACACCTTGTTAAACGAAAAAATGTAAAACTTTAAAAGAAACGTCCAAAACTACAAAATGTAAAACTTAAAGAGTGACTAATAAAATATTCCAAAAGAGTCCATTTCAATGTTAATTGAACATTTTTTTAAATTGAAATAAAATAACTCAATCTGCCAAATGTCAAAATTACTAATATTATTTTTTTCACACAAAATTATATTTGTCTTATTCATTTTAATTGACCATTATATCCTCATTAAAAATAATTTTATTTCAGAAAGAAATTTTGAAAATTAATTTTTTTTTTAATAACAAACATTTAATACATAAGACTAACAAAATAATTTGAATACATTTTATATAAGTGATTAATTTATATAAAATATAATATACGGAGTACAATTTTATTTCATATGATATTTATCGACATTTTTCGATATTTTACTGATATTAAGTTCGATATTGTTATTGTCTATCAATATTTATCACTATTTTTCAATTTGTTTTACAAATATCGTAAAAATATCAATTTTTCCTAATATTGATATCGATAATCACAAAAATTGAATAATAAATCGAAGATATATAGAAGATATTTCCGGATATCCATGCATAATACTACTCCATTAAATAACTATGGCATAAAATTCTAGTATATCAGAAGTAAACGGTTCAATTAAATAAAAAACTACTCCATTAAATAACTATGGCATAAAATTCTAGTATATCAGAAGTAAACGTTCAATTAAATAAAAAACGAAGCAACTAATACTTTTAATTACGTGATACTCCATTCCTTCATTTTATTAATTGAATATTTAATGTTTTCAAGAATTTTAATGTAGAATTATTTATTAGTATTAAATGTGATAAAATTGACTTTTAAGAGAGATATTATGAGTATTTTAATTTTATTCAAAATAAAATCTTTTGTTTGTTTGTAAAAAGTAATGATATGGATGTAAATAATATTCACTCCGTCCACAAAGAATATGTTCATTTTATTTAAGTAGTTAACTTTTAAGTATCATTTATACTATATTATCAAAGTTGGTGATCTACCAACAATATTCTTTATTCGTTACTCCACAAATATATTTTATAATTAAAATATGAATTATTCTTAAAATATGTGTAAAAAAAAGTGAGTATAGTTTTGGTCAGCGTCGGATCCATGATTTAGAAATTGAGGGTTCAAAAGTGAGTACCCCTTGTACTCCTATTCTTATTAATCCTATGGCTTTTTCAAAAAAGAAATTGAGGGTACAAAAGATGTTAAATTTGAAAATGGGGTACAATTTTAGTTGTCGATTTTTTTTAATATTATTTTTTTATTTTACCTAAAAAAAATCAATCATTGTATCCCAAATTGATGAATTGATCCACTGATTTTGGTAGACGGAGAAAGTAGATGTTTAAGGAAAATTTTTAAAGAAGGAAGGAGTAGATGATAAATGTTCAAATAATAATTAGATAATTTTTTTAACAAATATTTAAATAATTATAAAAGGAAGGGAGTACTAATTTTATTTAAAATGTGAAAACTTTGTAATTTTCGTGTACCATGTGATACTTGGCCATAAATGTTTGCAAAATACTTAATACACTTGTCTGCCTTTATTTTCTCTTTTCATTTATTTTCTATAGAATTAAATTAGTAGTTGGCTCTTAAATTAAGATATTAATCTGCCTATGAAAATAGTTGGACTGTTTGGAGGTTGAACCTCAACAGAATTTGACACATTTGCTTGTATTTATTTAACTGCTTTTGTACTGTGTAATTAAATATACTCCTAAATATACCTCAACAAAATTTGATACATTGCTTAACTGCTTTTGTATTGGAACTGAGTTCTTTTGAAAAAAAAAAATACTAACCCTAAATATACCTCAACAAATTTTGATACATTGCTTGTATATATTTAACTACTTTTGTATTTTAATGAGATCGTTGAATAGGTGAAGAATTAATTGCCTGTGACCATTACATCTTTCTTTAAAAAAAAAAAAAAACTCTAAATATACCTCAACAGAATTTGATACATTGCTTGTATATATTTAACTACTTTTGTATTGTAATCAAGGACAAAAATATCGGTGCCGGTGGAAATATCGAGACCTTAAATTTGTGGAAATATCGATGGATATATCGATATCGAATGTCGATATCGGTAAATTTTAAAAATTGTGGAAATTTAATAACTAACTTTTAATACATAAATTCAAAAAAACAATTTAAATCCATTTCCATTTATGATAAATTTATATAAAATATAGCATACAGTGTTATTTCATATGATATTTTTTAAAATTTATCGACATTTTTCGATTTTTTTCCGATATTTTTCGATATTTTACCGATATTAGTGTCGATATTGTTATTGCATATCAGTTTTTGTCGATATTTTCAATTTTTTTTACAAATATCGTGGAAATATCGTTTCTTCTCAATATCGATATCGGTGACTGCGAAAAATGGATATATCGAGGATATATCGGGGAAATTTTCGGATATTTTTATCCATGATTGTAATGAGATCTTTGAATGGGTGAATGATTAATTGCTTGTGACCATTCACTTTTTTCTAAAAATTAAAATAAAAAAATAGCCCTAAATTTAAATCCCTACAAATGCTATTGAAAAAAAAAAAAAAAAATTAGTTTAAAATTTAATTGTACATATGCACCAAATTGAAATATAAGAACTTGTCTATATAAAAATATTGTTCCTCTCGAGGTCGTAGAAATCGGAAATTGCTAGTCGGGCGTTTTCTGACCGCCTAGGCGATCCGATTATTTATTTATTTTTTTAATTTTTTTAATTTTTTTAAAAAAAATACATGAATATCAACACTAAAAAAATAATTTATTTATGTATTATTGATTTGTTTCCCAAATTCACGTTTGTAAATGTAATTAGTAATTTTTGAGTTTTTTTTATTTATTTACGGGAATGAAACGACGTAGTTTCGAAATTTTAAATTAAAAAAAACCCGCCTAGACCGCCTAGGCAGCGCCTAATGAGCCAGCCGCCTAGATGGCCCGATTAGTATAAAATCCCATCGGATACCTCCCGCCTAGCGTCTAGGCGCCGTCTAGACCCGATTTCTGCAACCATGATCATAACATGTTTCTCTATTTCAAAATTCTAATTTAAAATTAAATAAGGAAACTAAATAGTAATATGAACAAGTCAACGATATTATATTACTTAATTTTTATTTATTAATGAAATCAACAATCTTAATTAAAGTGGTAATAAGATTTTTTTTTTGATAAATTAACAATAAGCTTAATTAGAGTGGGAAACTAATAAATGTTAAGTCAATTAATACGGTGTTACTTGGTACATGAATGAAACATAACACTATATTTGACTGAAATTTAACATCAATTTTATTTAAACGGTGTAATCTAATACTTCATTCATCCCGTAATTATTTTCACATTTTTCTTTTTTGAACGTTTCATAATAACTTTTACACTCTTAAAATTAAAAACACTCTATAAATTTCACCTTTACAATATACTTAATTTTACATAAATATTATTACTTTTTATCCACACATACACTAAAGTCAATTCATTTCTTTACTTTATACATAAAATTTTATAAAATTACTCATCTAAATCACCACTAAATTCATTTTTCTTATTTTGTTTGTCATGACTTTACATGTGAAAGAAATCATGAGACGAAGAGAGTACTATAAATGAACCATATTAATTTATATAAACAATTACAAATAAATAAAATGGGATGCTTTTCCCTAATTGAACATTTTTGAAAATAACAATAAAGCAACTCAAACATTTAAACATTTCAAAATTATCATTATTTCTGTTTTAATTTGTTTTATACATTAAATCATTTTTATATTTTATTCTCTTAAATTAATTATCATGTTTATTTATTTATTATTTAATACTAATAAACTACTCTAGTATAAAAATATGTGTCAAAAAAGTAAACGTTCAATTAACTATGAGATAAAGGAAGTACTAATTTTAACTGTGACATGATACTAATTTAATTGAAACGTGACAAATAATGGACGTAAATTTTGTGTACCTAATGCATGCGAGACTTTTGTTTGCAAAATGGTAACCCTTTGTCGGATTGAAATCACTTGTTTCACTTTTTACTTTTCATGTTTCATATTTTGTTTCACTATATGTATGATTGACACGTGTTATATTAAAAAAAATTCAACATCCTATAATATTGGGGACGACACGTGTTAAAGATCCAGTAAAATTGAACACCAGTAATATACGAAAAGTGATACGGAGAAATCAAACCACTCTTTATCTGCTTTTATTTCTATGTGAATTTTCTTCTATAGGATTGAGTAGTTGGCTCTTAAATTAAGATATTTATCTGCATATGAAAATAGTTGGAGGTTGAAACTCAACAGAATTTGGTACATTGCTTGTATATATTTAACTACTTATGTACTATGTAATTAAATATGGTCCAGTCGAGCATTTAAAATTGACAGACAATATTTTTTGGGCTATTTATTAAAATCTTGAGTACGTCATCGTGTGATAAATTCAAGATGATAAAATTAACCATTGGGTTCAAATTAAGTTCGACCTCTAAATTCACCAATCACTTTGAGAGCTCAAAAAATTAAATTCAACTGATATGTTGTACTCCCTTCATTCTTTATTTAATGACTCAATTAGTCTTTTTTTTTTATGTTATTTACTTAATTATTCATATTGAAATAATAAAAGAATATTTTGACTATCTCCTTAAAAAAACATATTTACTACTTATAAAGTTAAATTTTTCATTTTTATTTTCCATAATACTAATAAACTATTAAGAATTAACTATATACAAGAATTAATTATCCACCTCTCTATAAGTTCGAACTTTTAAATGAGACATAATTAGTTCATGGTATCGGAGCTATAAGGCTCACGCCCACACATCCTGAGTTCGATTCCTGCAAAAAAATAATTACACTCATTTAAATTGTCTACTTGACGAGCCTCTTCCCCAAAGGATAGAGGTGATAATACGGTCCACTAGTAAGAGGAAGTATTAAGAATTGGAGTAAATATACAAGAATTAATTTCTCATCTATCTACAAGTTCAGACTTTTAGATGAGACAAAATTATTTCATAAACAATTCATATATTAAAACTAGTGTTCAAAAGTTATGGATTCTTAAATAGTTCATCCGTCCCACAAAGATAGCCATATTTGACTTTACACACAGATTAAGAAAAAACAATAAATATGATCAAGTTTAATTAATATTTCTATTTTACTCTTGATATTCCATAAATTTGGTGTAAATTTTAAAGTAGTTGGATCTTAAAAGTAATTATGGAGTGAGTTTAATTAAGGATAAAATTGTCTATAAAGCATGTAATACTTTAGTAAAAGATGAAATGTGACTATAATTTGGGAAAAAAAAAAAAAATGTAGCTATGATGGAGGTAGTTTGAGTTTTAAATTAATTTTGAGCTTATTTTGATTGTGTATCAATTTGATTCAAGTTACCCACCATACAATAGTTACACACAAATAACAACTTTTGTTGCACTACACTTAGACATGGGTAAAATCGATCTGGGAAACCGTCGAATCGGCCAAATCGCCGGTCACGGTTTATAAACTGATCCGTAATCGAAAAATGACGGTTCGGTTACGGTTTTATATTTTGACAAACCGCGAACCGCCGGTTTGGGCGGTTTTTTTTTTAATTTTTAATACACAATTCTTCTATTTTCTATGTATAAATTTAAGTTATATAATTTTTATTAAATTATAGTAATGTATTTTCTAAAATAGGAGTTAAAACGAATAAAAAACGAGCGAAAATGAGCAAAAACGGAGAAAAAAAAAACAAACCGACAGTTTCTAACCGAACCGCCGGTTCACAAACCGTAACCGCGGTTTGGCGGTTCGGTTACGGTTAGCGATTTCTCCAAACCGTAACCGGCGGTTTCTAACTGTTGCACATGTTGGAATTAATTTAAAATTAATGGATTTTGATATCCTTGTCTAATTAAAATAATTGGGTGGGCTAAACATTTAATTTTGAGAAATTAAATGTGATATATTCGATCTACTCGCGAAGTAGGTAAACATGGTATATTGAAAGTTTGAAAACCGAAATTTAGTGAGTGAGGAATTAATTATTTAGGTTAGTGGATTATACAACTTTTTTATTGATGAGTTTGAGAGTGAGAAGGTAAAGGTCACATCGTCCCACCTGAAAATTTTATAAAGTTTGGAAGGTTTTTAAACATTGAAGTGTTAGTCAAGTTCAATTATGGTAAACGGGTACACACTCCCAAATGCCACACGCGCGCGTACCGCCGTCGTCCGCCTGTCTCGGCTCGGGATTTTAGTGATCTTTGTGGCCTACCTATTTTTTTGGAGAACCAAAAACTTCGAAAGCCCCCATTCAGTTTCGTGGTCTGCAAGTTGACCGACTGCATGATTTTCGCCCCTCCATCTGTGTGGGTTGATCCATTAATCTCTCAATTTCTCCCTAAGTGAGGATTTGCCTATAAAAACCAGTATGTTACAGTGGTGCTACTTTACTAGAGAGTTAACTCAAACAAGCCTGAGATAGATGCTTAATCAAATTTAAAATAATTTTTTTAGTCAATACGCTAAAACACACTCGATTGTGTGCATATCAAAAGAGCAAAATACACATCATTTACTATTCAATTTGAACCATTTGAGATATTCAAATATGATCATAGATATCTCTACATATATATCAAACGAGGCATAGTAGTATTCCACTCTAGAAGTGAGATGGGACAAGAGATAAGGGTATGCTTAATGGATTCGGATGCTGACCTATATTTATTACTCCCTCAATTTCACTTTTAAAATTTTACATAAATTAAGAAAATCATTTAATACTAATATTTTTTTGGCATATCATGATTATTATACCTTCCTAGAAGTTGTATTAATAAAAAACTTTGATTCTTATATTGTTAAAAAAAATATATCACAAAAAATAAGAGAAGAATTAAGTTGAAAAACATCATTAATATATCTATAAAAGTTTAAGATGGCGAATATTTTTATTTTTTTTATTTTTAAAAGTGACTAATAAAGTAGAATAAGTGAGTAATTCATATATTTTCTCCTAACAAAAGGAGTGGCAACGGGGCCTGGTCGGTTTATGCCTCCTCCGACCCTGACCTCGGCGTGGAATTTTCGTCCCCGAGCTCCAACGAGGCTTTTTTTTTTTTTTTTTAAATTCTCATCCCCGTACTTCCTCCTACTAAAAATGTATAACGTTTTGAGTCATTTGACCTTTCGTTTTATTTGTAAATTAGTATGACGTTTGCATTTTTCAATGCAAATTAATTACACATTTTTCTAAATTACCCTCAAACTAATTAATAATAATTTTGATAGTAATAATTTTTAATGTGTAATTTAGAATTTTAGAGCAATTAATTAGGGGTATAATAAAAAGTCTTCTTAATATGTGTGTATAAGTTTAAAATGACATACATTTTGTACAGAGGAGTATCCGACTATGTAGTTGAAAATCAATTATATTATAAAAATAATTATTTAAAAATAATTTAAAAGAACAAAACACAAATAATTGAAAAATATACATACATAAGTATAAAAAATATGCACATATTATATTTCGGGGCGGGGGTGGAACATATAAATATCGTCCCCGCCCCGTCCTGATTTAAATTTTTTCGATTTTTTTTCGAAATTGAAAAATAGACAAAAAAAAAAAAAAAAACGCTCCAATCAAAACGAAGACGACGGATCACCACGAATTCGGCCACCCAACCTAAACAAAAAATATACTTGTGTCAACCTCTAGATCATATTTATGATACATAGAATAGTGAAATGAAGACGCTTAAATGCATGAATTGGAGAAATTATAGCTTTATAGACAAACAACAAACAACTCAAATCACAAGTGTAAATTCCTCATTTAATGACC
Organism: Galeopsis tetrahit; assembly: GCA_963675135.1. Lineage (NCBI taxonomy): Eukaryota > Viridiplantae > Streptophyta > Magnoliopsida > Lamiales > Lamiaceae > Galeopsis > Galeopsis tetrahit. The sequence continues at coordinate 63,062,304 of OY776129.1, read as the reverse complement.
AAGAAAGCTACACCTCAAAGTGTCAATATTTAAAACGATACCTTTATTTATTTCATTTTTCAGATTTCTAATAATATTTTCGATCAATTTCTTTTTATTTCTCATTTTTATGTTTTAAAAATAGAATTTATTAAAAAATTCAGATTTGATATGAATATTTAAAAAATTATATTAATATTGGTATATATATTCTTTTTTTTTAAAGCAGATTTTAATTAAGTAAATATTTATAATTATTCAGATTTTTAAATTTTGATTTATTGTAAATTCATATATTTATATAGATTTAAATTTTTAATAGGATTTTTTTATTTTAAGATTTTCAATGAATTATCAGAATTTATTTTGACAAAGTGATGATACATAAAATGCAATGTTGGCGCAACCATGTTAGCAATTTTGCAGAAAATAAAATTCCCAGACTAAAGAGGTCATCCCACGTGCAATTTTCGAGGGAAATTTTGAAATACCTTTTGTGTTGATCGTGTGAAATGATACACAATTTGTATTTTCGCATATTCTTTTTCGAAATTTGACGAAAAGGGTGTATTAATTATACATAGTTTGGATTAAAGATTTCTATTACATGATTGTAATCGCTCCAACAAGAGTAAGGTGGGTGACCCATGAGATACATCATAATAAGTGTAGTTCCCGAAAGTTGAGTTAATATCGAGGGAAGCTAAAGAAAATGTCTAGAGGGGGGTGAATAGACTTTTCTAAAATCTTTCGATATATCAGAATTACAACGTGCGGAATACGAAATTAACAATGAGCCCAATACAAGTTTATACTCAACTTATTAAATTCGAGAACTCTGTTTTATACTCAACTTGTCTTGTTCAATTATGTATGTAACAATTAAACAAAACAGTGAAGTAAACAACACAAACAATTTATAGTGGTTCGACAACTTGTCTACGTCCACTCTCACAACCCAGTTGTGATGTTTCCACTAACTCTTCCAATCGAGTACAAAGTGTGAGTTCTTGTTCTTTAGAGTCTCAAGAAAAAGACTTAGATCTTCTAAGACTATACCACCAGATATGTCTACGATCTTACTAGAAATTTAACAAGTATCTAGCAACTTGATACAAACAACAAACAAAACTAAAAACTTATTCAGTAGCAGTCTTCTGGTTTCTTCACTTGACTAGCGGACTTGCTTTCTGAACTTCAGTAAACTCTGTGAGTAATCTTCAGTATAGCTTCAGTAATATCAGTATCAGTAGTATCAGTAGTCTTCAAATGATAAACACCTTGAGGTATTTATAGACTTTAGAAATCAAGAACTAAGTTAGTTGTAACCAACTTTTCTTGAAAACTAACTTTTGTAACTGAATCTTCTTATCCATAAATGCGTTTCTTGTTAATTAGTTATTCCATAACTAACTTTGATCTTCATCCTTATCTTTATACGCGCTTCACTTAAACTTCTCTTCAAGTTGACTTGTCTTGTGTAGTCTTGTAAGCACTTGTCTTGTAGTCCACCTGTCTTGTGTAGTAGACTTCAACTCTTCTTGTCTAGTCTTCTTGTGCGACTTACAATAGTAAACTATTCTAACCTAACAAGACTATTACATTACTTTAAGCTTATAGCTTAGTCAACTTATAATCTATACAATCAACCTATCTATTACATTCAAAATCATGAGCTCTATACAATGATTATTCATAGCTCAACAACAATCTAATATGTATACAAATAGCAAATATGAAGTACTTATAGATCGTACTTATCTTTTAATATGAAAACAATACTTATCTTTCCATGTGAACTCTACTGGTCTGTTCAAGATGACTTCAACTCAACTAGACTAGATTAGTCAACACTTAGAAAATATTCAAACTACTTTTGGCTTATCAAAACTTCATCTTTTATCTTTTAATCATCAATTAGGATTTGTCTAGGATTCATATCCCAACAATTTCCCCTTTTTTTATGAAGCCAAAACTACTTGAATCTTTTCTCAATAGTAGACTAGTTAAGTAGTTATCTTGTCTTAACACCAAATAGTACTTTATCTTTTCATTCATTCAGGATAACAACAGTAGATATTACACATACTTCAAAAATAAAAAATATTAGAGCAAAAAAAACTAAGTATCAGAGCACATAAACAACTAATCTGAAAGAGTACCTCCTTCTGGATTTGGAACACAGAACGCATCTAGGAGCCTCTTGTGAATAACTCTGATGTGATCTTCATCTTCGATCTTCTCTTTCTCAAGTAATTCTTCTTCAAACTTTTTGATCTGATTGATGTCAACTCTCTTACCAGAGCTGGTCATAGGACATTTCCACTTTGGAAATACAGGAACAAGAATGTTGAAATTCGCTCCAGCAGATATCCTTAAGATCAAATTCCATAACAATTTGTTCTGACCTTCCATGAATCTGTCAAACATGGAGTATAACTCATTTGGACTTTCAGAGTCACCATATTTCCTGATAATCCAATGATCAAGTTCCCATTGCCTCTTCACTTTCATCCATTCAGATCGATGCTCTTTGTCTATGAAGTAGTCAATGAACTGATCTTCCATCTGATCTTCATCTGCTTTCAGCTTCTGCAATCTTTCAATATGCTTTCCAACTTTCTTTTTGCTTGCATAATGAGCTTCATTACTCTGATCAATAACCTTCTGCTTCTTCTCAACAATCGCAGTAGGCTCTTCATCTTCAATAGTTAACTTCCTTTTAACTCGTCTGGTTTGAACCTCAGCTTCTGGAGATGCAACACCTTTGCCTTTCTCCAGTCTTTTCAACTCATCTGCTCTAGCTTGCTCGAGCTCTACAGTTTTCACCAACTTGCCTCTCTTAGGCCTACTTAGCTCTTGCATGGTAGTAGCAGCTTCCTTCTCTTCCGGTTCAGCAGACTTATCTTGTTCAATTTCAGCAACTTTCTCAACTCTACTAGCCTCTTCCCCCTTTTTGGCTTCATCAGTCGCCTTAAGAGTGAAAAGACTTGTAAAGCGAGTCATTTCTTCCTTCACAGCTTCCTTCATCGCCTCAGCAGCTAACTCGATCTGCTTCTGATGCGACTTGTCGTGACTCAACTTGTCAAGACGATCAGTAGCCAATTCTAGCTTCCTTGAGCTTGAAACTAGTTCATCCTTAAAATATGTAGCTGTCTGGCGAAGGAGTGTGTTCTGCTCGGTTAGCTCAGTGAGAACAGCTCGAGAACGCATCAACTGATCTTGTGCTTCCCTTCTCTGTTCATCAGCAATCTCTATCTTCACTCTGTAGAGTCTCTCCATCTTGCTAGACTCTTCAGCCAACGAACGAGCAAACGAGATAGATCTCTTTTCAGAGAAATCAACTTGCTTTTTGAGAAAACTTTCAACTTCAGCATACATCTCTGCTCGGAAAGTTGAGTCCATCTTGTTGACTTCTCCAACAATCAACTCTCTTGAGATGTCAACAAGAGTTTGATTCTGCTCAACTAGCACGTCTTTCACTTTTGAGTGCAGGAACTCATCTATAGCAGAGTGTACGACTTCTTTCAAGTCCGACTTCAGCTCATCAAGATATCCTTCAGGAAAAACTTGAGTAGTTGACTGAGCTTCAATCACCATTTCTTCTTGAACTTTTTCCATAAGCTCATCTTCAGTGAACATGACAGCTTCTATGAATTCATCATCTTCCTCACCTAGTTCAAAAGAATTAACTTCTTCAGAACTTTCAGCCTTTTCTTCAGTAGGAGCACCTTCTAACTCTAAGATCGGTTCTGAAGTCTGGATCGCAACATCAGTAACATCTGGCTTCAACTCGTCTTCTATCAGATCAGTCTGAGTTCCAACATCGATCGAGAACTCCTCAACTAGAACACCATCAGGGATACTCAACATTTTCTTAACCAGGTCAACTAAGGCCTTGCGAGGGAACAATTCAGAGTGATCTTGAACACCACTATTTTCTTTCTGTTCCATCTCCCAATCCATAAAATTGGAGATTCCGCCCATGCCTTGAATAACTTCGAAAAGATCATCTGTTGAAGATTTCTTTAAGGCAAACCATGTGCATACCCTGACGAGCTTCTCAAACTGCTCTGAGGAAGTGTCGATTTCAATAGTTGAGAGCTGCTTCTTCAGATTCCTGGACACTCGAGCACGAACTCTCTTCTCTCTTGGACACATCGGATAGTATACCAAGGATTCAAATCTAACATCAGACGGGTTCTGAGCAGGTGGAGTCCCTAACTCAGCTGTTGCAGTGGCAACTGGCGTCTTGTCTGAAGTAGATGGGTTAGAGGGTTCAACATATTCTGTTGAAGGTAAAGAGAGGTTTTGGACTATGGTTTCTGGGGGCTGAGTTGTGGCTTGGTCTGGTGTGACAACTGTCGAAGTATCAGTTGTATCCTTTATGGGAGTGTTTTGGGGATGACTGGCTCTAAGCGGTAATGCTGCCAGTACTTGAGAGGTTGAGGGTTGAGGTCTATGCCACAGAAGAGAGAGAGAGAGGAATTGACAAAGATTGTGTAGAAGATGTACCAACCTGAGAACTCGACTCGTCTGGTTGAGTAGGCGAACCAACTCTCACGAGTGTGTACAATTCTGGAACTTGAGCACTCGGCTCCTTCTCTTGTTCCGACTCCTCTTCCGAGTGAGTCTTCTCTGAGTCAGCTGCACTGGACTCAGCTATCGCAACGTCCTCCGATTCTTCATCATCAGGCCTATCTTCTGAAGAGCTAGATGAGTTAGCATAAGGCAGCACTGCTGAATCATCAACTTGAGCTTGCCTTGGGGCAGCTGTCCTTGCAGCAATTTGCTTCTTCAGAGCCTCTTTTTTTAGATAAAACTTAAGTGGATGAAAGGGCTTTCCTTTGCTCCAATCAGACTTGCTTGGCAACAACAAGGGTAGTAAGATACTCAGCTTGTTGCCATACCCAACAACATTCGACACAATCCATCTGCGAGAGTCGGTGTTAACCCTAACACTTTTCTCGAAATACATCATCCGATCAGCTATTAGTTTAAACCAATTACCCTCCGTGATTCCATCGTATATCGCCGCCATCACCCTTGTCTTAGCTTGAGTGACTGAATCATGAGAGCCAGTGGCACATAGTAGCATCTTGCTAGCTATGTCCAATAGAGTGCGATACTTTTCCAGAAGTTCCGACTTCTTGACGGCAGGGGCCTTGCCATCTGGTTTAAGCTTCATTTTCCTACCACAAAATATGCTCAAATACCTCATCTCCTGCCCGGTAGCATAGTTTTCCACATCAATCGTTCCGATGGGCAACTTCAAATGTTTGAACACAACTTCGCGAGTGAGTTCAACTCGACTCGATCCAATAAACGATTCGATGATGTCTCCTCGTCTGGTAGCGTTAGCATAGAACAGCAACACCTCCTCTTCTAACACGACTTGAGGGAAAGCCTCCAGATACGGCTTCAATCCACATCGAATGCACTTGTTGATGATTTCTTGGTTACCTTCAGTGTGAAGTCCTTTGAAAAACATCGATGGTTCCACGTGTACCTTGCCTTCTGAGATAAACTGGCCAAGGTTAAACTTAGCTTGCATGTTAGTTCTTACATCAAACAGAGAGATAATCGACATTCTTAATAGATAGAGTAAGAACGGGAGTGTTTGATTTTGCAAGAGATTTGAGAGCTGGAGTAGAGATGTTATGAAATCGTGGGTCAAGTTGTGTGTGGAAGATGGGTTTTGTTAGGAATGAAATGTTAATCCAACGGCCAAGATTAAAGGATTAGATCCAACGGTTGGGGCCTTTGGTATTCAGTTACGGAATCGAGAATATTATGTGATTTGATATTGTAAAATTTTGAAATCCGTCTCTTCTTAGTTAGGACAGGGGAGTGAACTCATCTGACCTAGTGTAGTCGAGTGCGAACTGGGTGTATACACCTTATTAAATGGGAGTGTATAAATCCAATTCTAGATTTTTCAAATTTTAACATTATCGAATTACTATAATATTCTTAATTCGATTTGATTAAACACTTAACATATTTGAATCAAAAGAAACACTTAGCTTGTCTGTTCGAGTCCATCCAGAACAGACGAGTAGACTTATGAACACAAGTCGAGTTCCCCCTTGGACTGTGCTTGTCTATTCCGAACATCGAACGACTTTCATGTACCTATCTTATCATATACAATGTGTAATCGTAGGTACAAGTAGAGTAAAATAAATAAAATGAATATCATTCTAAAGCAATGATCAAGGTTTCGAACAAGATGACTTTTAACAAACATAAGAGTCAACATAAGGATATTTAAGAAATCATAGATTCCCCCTTAAATGTTTATTCCCTTAGTATTACCCCCAGCTTTACCAGCTTCCTCATCGGGTTGTTTGGTCATCTAGTCTAGCCTTGTATACCTGTCTGTTGCGTGAGTAGTCGAGTGCTCTGGTCTAGTGATCTTGTCTCCTTGTTTCTTTGATGTACCTGTCTGGTTAGTACACAGCTATAGGCAAGTAGGGTCTAGATCAATTAGCCCTAAACTAATGCATAACTCACGAAATCGAGCTTCAGCTAATGGTTTTGTGAAAATGTCAGCTCTTTGAAAATCAGTATGAATCTTTTCCATGCGAATATCCTTCTTTTCTACATGATCACGTATGAAATGATGCTTCACATCAACATGCTTACAACGTGTGTGCAAAACAGGATTTTGAGTCTTCTCTGAGTCAGCTGCACTGGACTCAGCTATCGCAACGGCCTCCGATTCTTCATCATCAGGCCTATCTTCTGAAGAGCTAGATGAGTTAGCATAAGGCAGCACTGCTGAATCATCAACTTGAGCTTGCCTTGGGGCAGCTGTCCTTGCAGCAATTTGCTTCTTCAGAGCCTCTTTTTTTAGATAAAACTTAAGTGGATGAAAGGGCTTTCCTTTGCTCCAATCAGACTTGCTTGGCAACAACAAGGGTAGTAAGATACTCAGCTTGTTGCCATACCCAACAACATTCGACACAATCCATCTGCGAGAGTCGGTGTTAACCCTAACACTTTTCTCGAAATACATCATCCGATCAGCTATTAGTTTAAACCAATTACCCTCCGTGATTCCATCGTATATCGCCGCCATCACCCTTGTCTTAGCTTGAGTGACTGAATCATGAGAGCCAGTGGCACATAGTAGCATCTTGCTAGCTATGTCCAATAGAGTGCGATACTTTTCCAGAAGTTCCGACTTCTTGACGGCAGGGGCCTTGCCATCTGGTTTAAGCTTCATTTTCCTACCACAAAATATGCTCAAATACCTCATCTCCTGCCCGGTAGCATAGTTTTCCACATCAATCGTTCCGATGGGCAACTTCAAATGTTTGAACACAACTTCGCGAGTGAGTTCAACTCGACTCGATCCAATAAACGATTCGATGATGTCTCCTCGTCTGGTAGCGTTAGCATAGAACAGCAACACCTCCTCTTCTAACACGACTTGAGGGAAAGCCTCCAGATACGGCTTCAATCCACATCGAATGCACTTGTTGATGATTTCTTGGTTACCTTCAGTGTGAAGTCCTTTGAAAAACATCGATGGTTCCACGTGTACCTTGCCTTCTGAGATAAACTGGCCAAGGTTAAACTTAGCTTGCATGTTAGTTCTTACATCAAACAGAGAGATAATCGACATTCTTAATAGATAGAGTAAGAACGGGAGTGTTTGATTTTGCAAGAGATTTGAGAGCTAGAGTAGAGATGTTATGAAATCGTGGGTCAAGTTGTGTGTGGAAGATGGGTTTTGTTAGGAATGAAATGTTAATCCAACGGCCAAGATTAAAGGATTAGATCCAACGGTTGGGGCCTTTGGTATTCAGTTACGGAATCGAGAATATTATGTGATTTGATATTGTAAAATTTTGAAATCCGTCTCTTCTTAGTTAGGACAGGGGAGTGAACTCATCTGACCTAGTGTAGTCGAGTGCGAACTGGGTGTATACACCTTATTAAATGGGAGTGTATAAATCCAATTCTAGATTTTTCAAATTTTAACATTATCGAATTACTATAATATTCTTAATTCGATTTGATTAAACACTTAACATATTTGAATCAAAAGAAACACTTAGCTTGTCTGTTCGAGTCCATCCAGAACAGACGAGTAGACTTATGAACACAAGTCGAGTTCCCCCTTGGACTGTGCTTGTCTATTCCGAACATCGAACGACTTTCATGTACCTATCTTATCATATACAATGTGTAATCGTAGGTACAAGTAGAGTAAAATAAATAAAATGAATATCATTCTAAAGCAATGATCAAGGTTTCGAACAAGATGACTTTTAACAAACATAAGAGTCAACATAAGGATATTTAAGAAATCATAGATTCCCCCTTAAATGTTTATTCCCTTAGTATTACCCTCAGCTTTACCAGCTTCCTCATCGGGTTGTTTGGTCATCTAGTCTAACCTTGTATACCTGTCTGTTGCGTGAGTAGTCGAGTGCTCTGGTCTAGTGATCTTGTCTCCTTGTTTCTTTGATGTACCTGTCTGGTTAGTACACAGCTATAGGCAAGTAGGGTCTAGATCAATTAGCCCTAAACTAATGCATAACTCACGAAATCGAGCTTCAGCTAATGGTTTTGTGAAAATGTCAGCTCTTTGAAAATCAGTATGAATCTTTTCCATGCGAATATCCTTCTTTTCTACATGATCACGTATGAAATGATGCTTCACATCAACATGCTTACAACGTGTGTGCAAAACAGGATTTTGTGTAATGGCAATTGCACTATTACTATCACAGAAAATAGGAACATTTGATTCATATATGTTGTAATCTCTAAGCTGTTGCATGAGCCAGAGTAGTTGACTACAACAGCTACCAGCAGCCATGTACTCGGCTTCGGTAGTTGAAGTTGCAACACTAGTCTGCTTTTTCGAAAACCATGAAATGAGTTTTGTGCCTAAGAATTGACAAGAACCAGATGTAGATTTTCTATCTATTCTACAGCCTCCAAAGTCTGAGTCTGAATAGCCACTTAAGGATAGATCATCATTTGAGGGATACCATATACCACGATTGATGGTCCCTTTCAAATATTTCAAAATCCGTTTGGTGGTTTCCATGTGACTTTCCTTTGGATTGGCTTGGAAACGAGCACAAACACCAACAGAGAATGCAATGTCTGGTCTACTAGCAGTTAGATACAGTAAGGAACCAATTAGTCCACGATAATAAGATTGGTCAGCAAATTTACCGTTCTCATCTGGATCCATTCTGTAAGTTGGTTGCATTGGTACGCCAGTAGACTTACATGTTTTGATCCCGTACTTGTCTAGAAGGTTTCTAGTGTACTTTGCCTGATTTATGAAAATACCTTCTGGCGTTTGTTTTACTTGAAGACCAAGAAAGTAATTCATTTCACCCATCATGGACATCTCAAATTTACTTTGCATGAGTGTCGAAAAACTTTCACTCAGCTTTTTGTTAGGTGACCCAAAAATGATGTCATCTACGTAAATTTGGACGAGCAAAATGTATTTCCCTTCTTGTCTTCTGAACAAGGTTCGATCGACCTTGCCCTTAGTAAAACCATTTTCCAATAGAAAGAGAGAGAGGGTATCATACCATGCTCTTGGAGCTTGCTTTAGTCCGTACAAGGCTTTCTTCAATCTGTACACCTGATCGCCTTTGACTTCGAAACCTGGAGGTTGTTCAACATACACTTCTTCCGCAAGAATACCGTTAAGAAATGCACTTTTAACATCCATTTGATATACAGTAAACTTCATGTGAGCAGCATATGCAAGGAACAATCTAATGGCTTCTAATCTAGCAACGGGAGCATATGTTTCATCATAGTCTATGCCTTCAGCTTGTGAATAGCCTTGGGAAACTAGTCTAGCCTTATTCCTAACGACTACATCATTCTCATCTTTCTTATTTTTGAAAATCCATCGAGTGCCAACTACATTATGATGTTTCGGCCTATCGACAAGTTCCTAGACGTCGTTTCGAACAAACTGGTTCAACTCGTCTTGCATAGCGATGATCCAATTACTATCAGCCAATGCCTCTTTAACAGTGGTAGGCTCGATAGATGAGAGGAAACAACACCAGCAAAACATAGTTGGACTAGGTTGTTCTTGCGACTCAAAGAGTTGTCGTCTAGTCTTCACACCAACAGTAGAGTCACCAATAATATTTTCAGTATTATGCGCAAATTTCCATGTTTTTCTATTCTTAACAGTAGCACTATCATCATCTATATCATGTACAGCATCATGCATATCAACATCATTTGTATCATCAACAGATTTACCAGGAGTAGTAGAGTCAACTAGAGCAGGCATGTCAACTGGTCTAGAAGACTTACCTTGAGTACTTACCTTCTCCTTGTCATCAGACTCGAGAGCTTTCATGAATGGATTGTAGGCTTGAACGGATTCATATACCTCTGAATCTTTGTCAGATTCGATTGTTAGCTCAGTAACTTTCTCACTGATCTTGTTGGCAGACGAGTCCTGTCGAGATTCATCGAAAACCACATGTGGTGTTTCTTCCACACAAAGAGTTGAGTAGTTGAATACCCTAAATGCTTTGCTAGTCGAGGAGTATCCTAAGAATATCCCCTCGTCTGCTTTAGCATCGAAAGCATTCAACTTGCTCTTTCCATTGTTGTGAATGAAACACTTACAACCAAATATATGGAAATAAGAAACTCTGGGTTTTCTACCTTTCCAAACCTCATAAGGTGTCTTGCCTAGAGCTTTGTTGATCGCGCTTCTGTTCTGTGAATGGCATGCAGTATTGATAGCTTCAGCCCAAAACTTTTGAGGAGTGTTGAACTCAGCTAGCATGGTCCTACAGGCTTCTTTGAGAGTTCGATTCCTTCTTTCTGCTACACCGTTTTGTTGTGGTGTCCTGGCTGCACTAGTAAGATGCTGGATACCACGTTTAGCACAGAAGTCTTTGATATAGCAATTAATGAACTCAGTTCCCTTGTCACTACGAATCTTGACAATGGACTGGTTCTTCTCAACTTGTAACTTCTTCAACAGATCAGGCAGAAGTGTTTGTGTATCACTCTTCTTGTGTAGAAAGACTACCCAAGTAAACTTAGAATAGTCGTCTACAACAACAAGTGTGTACCTTCTACCATTCAAGGTTGGAGGAGTTATTGGACCATGAAGATCCATATGTAGGAGTTCTAGGACTCTACTAGTTGAGAGAGTAGGAATTGACTTAAATGAACCTTTAACCTGTTTACCCTGTTGACAAGCCGTGCATACATGTGACTTGTAGTAAACTTCATTGGGAATACCTTCTATAAGGTAGTCTCTGGCTATCTTATTAAGAACCTTAAAGTTTAGATGACAAAGGCGTCTATGCCAGAGCCACCCAAGTTCTTTAGGATTCTTAGTAAGTAGACAGGTGTCCCTCGGACAACTGTTCCAGTTCACTATGTACAGACTTCCTTGTCTTACGCCGACTAGCAGGACTGTGTGTGTCCTTTTGTCAATGATTTCGCATTTGCGGCTCTTGAACTGCACCTTGTATCCACGATCACAAAACTGGGAAACAGAGAGTAAATTATATTTCAAACCTTCAACATATGAGACATCTTGTATCTCAACGTCTCCATTCCGGATGTAACCAAATCCTTTAGTGACAGCAGTGGAACTATCACCAAATATCACTTTTGGTCCTTCCTGCTCATGGTAGCTTGATAAGAGAGCCTTGGTACCAGTCATGTGGTGCGAACAACCACTGTCTATGTACCAGGTTTCTCCTACTGAGTCACCCTTCTTATACAAGTCAAGTCGACCCTGCAATGAAGATATTCAATAATTTAGGTACCCATTTGTTTATTGGGGTCCTTGGGGGTTAGTCGTGTTCAGAGGAATCCAAATATACATTGGAGTCTTGAACAAGTTCGATCTTTTAAGCTTTCGCCCATATTTGTTACAAAATAAGACCTTGTTGTCCTTAACTGGCCTATCAGTCGAGTTCGGGTCTACTCTTTTGAGATAGCCTTTCAACTTAATCTCTACTTGAGCAGGCACTGGTCTATGATAGTCAGAGTAGGGCTTGTAAGCATTAGGTCCATACTGTTTATAGACGCGTTTGGGTCTTTCCTCACTAATGATATCATATGATAAAGGTGGAGGATATAGGACAGCTTGTGTACGATATTTTGGAGCTACCTGTCTAGGTCTAGACGAGTAGAGCTGAGACTGCCTTATGAAAGGAGGTCTAGGCTCTTGTCGTCTAGTCTGTACCTGTCTAGTACTCGTCTCCTCAGGATACCAGTCCTCGTATCTGACCTGGTTGGGTCGTCCACGATTAGTGGTCCTTTGAAGATTAGTTCTAGGTGGAACAGGCTTGTTGTTACCATTCTTTTTACCTCTCTTGGTAATCGGAATGTTAACTTGAGCTTGTTTAGGTACAGTACCTTTAGATGGAGTACCAATATCGTATATCATTGGTCCTTTTCCTTTATCATTTGGCAAAAGTCTTGCGTTAGTAGTAGTAGGGTTCTTAATGACTCGAGTAGACGAGCTAGATGACTCAGCACCTATACCTGTCTTGTCACCTGGATCTCTATACCTATCTGACAATTCAAGGTTAATCTTTGAAGAGTTAACCAGGTCAGTAAGCTTGAGATCTAATGTGACAACCTCGGCCTCTAAGAACTTATTACGTTCTTCAAGTCTATTGCACTTGCTCTTTAAAACATTGAATTCATTTCTCTCAGTTGCATGTGTCTTAAGTAGGTCTTGATATAACCTGTCTGTCAACGCACACTTTTCTTTGAGTTGTCTCAACTCTTCAGTCAAGCGTTCATTTAGGACTGTTATATTGGGATCTACTTTGGACTGAGCTTCCTTAAGGTCAATGATTTCTTGTTTTAATGCAATGTTCTCATCACTGACTTCGATGAATGCTTGGTTAGCAAGTAGAAGGTCGTCTTCAACAGCACTAGTAGAGTGCTGCAGACTACTTCCTACTTCACTACTAGCAGTGTCACTTTTATCAGTATCAGAATCATCACAAGATTGAAAAGAAGTAGCAGATGATACCTCTTGATCGATTTTAGCCATGCAGCATAGGCCATCATCTACTATGAATGCTTCGTCGTGATCTCGATCAGTCGAGTGACTAGATAAGGACGATGGCAACTCGTCTGAATCCGAATCAGAGTCATCATTGGCCATCATTGCCTTCTTGCCACGGTTGTATCTTCTTTCCCTTCGTGCTTTGCGTTCTTCTCGATCGTCAGTGCTCAGGTCTGGACATTCATATATGTAATGACCTGACTTTTCACAATTATAGCACAAGAGATCATTAGTAGCCTTTTTAACAGGAGATTTGTCCCTACGCTTATCACGTCTATCGGAACGTTGAATCTTCCTATCGTCAGACTCTCTATCTCGTTTATTACCTTTCGAGACTTCGTCTCTCCTTTCAGACGAGTTTCGGTCTCGTCTGGTCTCAGACGAGTTCTTAGAAGTAGACGCTCTATGATCCCTATAGAACTTCTTATATCTACCGAAACGTTTATTCAGCCTATCAAACTTTCTAACCATGAGGTTTACTTGATCCTTCAGACTAAGATCAGTATCTAACTCGTCTTTCACAGAAGCAGATTTAGACTTAGACTTAGACCTATCTACCTTAGAAGACTTAGAAGAGTTAGACTTAAAGGCAACGTTCTTAGATACAGCATGTTCTCTATCACTACTGGCTAGTGGTCCATCTTCGTCTAAATCAAACTCATGAGCCTTCAGAGTTTGAAACATGGTCTCTACACTCCAAGCATCTATGTCTTGGGTATTCTTAACTAGCATCTTTACCATTTTCCATCGAGGATCTAAGCTCTTAAGAATCCTAAGATTGATTTCACGAGGAGTATAAGTTTTACCAAGAACTTCAAGGTCATTCATGATTTTAGTAAAACGAGTATCCAGCTGGTCGATAGTTTCGCCAGCTTTCATTCGAAATGATTCAAATCTTTGGACAACAGTGGATAATTTGCTCTCTTTGATCAGGGATGTCCCTTCACAAATGATAGCTAATCTGTCCCACATCTCTTTGGCAGTTTTACATTTTAACACTTTTCCTAGATACTCGTTAGGAAGAGTGTGTAAGATGTAATTCTTTGCCAAACTATCCAAATTATTTTGACGCATTTCTTCTGAGGTTAGATCAGACCTTGGTTTCTTGACGAGGGTGCCAATTGGTTTGTCTTTGTCAAGAGTTGCAGTATTTGAGACCATTGTCACGATCGGACCCTCGGTCACAACAGAGATCATTAGATCATGCGTGGAGCTGAAAATCGCTTCCATTCGCAGCTTCCAGTAGTCGTAATCCTGAACCTGGAACTTGGGCAACTTATTAGCACTAATTTCCAACAACATGATTTAGTAAGTAGATCAGCGCTAGAGAGATTTATGATCAAGAAGCAGATATGTCAAGAACAGGGAACAAGAAACAGATATAACAAGAATGTAGATCAAGAACACGTAAGCAAGTACAATCACAGACCAAGACTTCACCCTAAGTCTTAAGTCGGTTATCAAGAAACAGCAGTTCGTAAACTACTGCTCTGATACCACTTGTAGGTCCCGAAAGTTGAGTTAATATCGAGGGAAGCTAAAGAAAATGTCTAGAGGGGGGTGAATAGACTTTTCTAAAATCTTTCGATATATCAGAATTACAACGTGCGGAATACGGAATTAACAATGAGCCCAATACAAGTTTATACTCAACTTATTAAATTCAAGAACTCGATATTAACTCAACTTTCGGAACCTACAATAAGTGTATAATTAATTAATTATTATCACCACAAAGAAATGTGCAAAAAACAATACTCACAAAGCCACAAACAAGAACGTCATTTCATAAAGTATAATCATTTAAATTATAAATATGAGATCAATTTATAAAGAGAAGAATGCATTAAAAAGACATGTAAAAAATGTTACAAAGATCAAGACACAAAGTTCAATAAATCCTCAAAATACTCACATGCAACTAGATGATATGAGGTAGGGAGAAAACATGAAACCAAAATGTAGCATAACACACATTCATATAAAGCAAATACTCGTAATTTTCATGGAATTCACAAATCTTATCATGCAACCATTCCCCCACCTTCTTACTAACCCATTATCTAAGCATGCATCACAACGAAAATCATAGAGCAGTCACATAGAGATATAAGAAAGTAAACAGCATGTACCAAACAATTAACCACAAAACAATTAATAAAAATTGCACAAAGACACACAAGAAAAAAAACGTGCAAAGACACGGAGTAAAACATAAAGCACACGGACTCAATAAACATCAACATGATCATCACTATCATCATTAGTAACCGTATTAACACGATTGGATCTCTATTGAGTCTTGTTTAAAACTTTGACACTAAAGTTTTCTTTGTAATTAGCTATCATGATACACGTTCTTGAGATTGTGCAAAGAATTATTTATGATTTAAGAGCATCTATTATACGCATTTTCCTTTATTCAAGGAAGATATTTTGTGAGTAAACAACAGAATCCTTATAAAAACAAAAACTGTATTCAAGTTGCATGTGATGGGTGATTATGATGCAGCTGCATCACATATATATTGTAAATATCACATGAATATATATACATGTTTTTTTCTATTGCTAGTTCTGACCAATCACAAACAATTAGGCTGGAATGCACTACAAACCTAGTTGGTGACGAAAATAAAATCTGTGACATGACATCTTCTACAATTTATTTTTATTATATAATTTTAATTTCCTAATTAATTTTCTTCTAAACACAACATACACAACTTTTCGATCAGTTTAATTTATGTCAAAAATAGTGGCTTTCGTTGTATTACTATAAAAGGTAAATAAATATTGAATGAGTGTTTTATTTTTCCTCTGTTTTTTTCATGTTTCAAGTAGTTCATCATCACATGTACATGCAGTCATATTTTCGAATCCAGAAAAAAAAAATTCAAAATTAAGTTATACTCCTGAATTAATCCAGAAATCATTTTACTGCGCATTAATTTCACTTCTGAATTAAATCACCAATTTAATAAACGTAATATATATACAATGTAGTAGTGACTAGTAAATACAGTTTTATAAGTGTGCGACATAACATGCATAAATATTGTCTATTGTTATCTTGCTAATTTATTGTTAACTATATAGATTTTAAATCTCTGTAATTTTTAACTATATACAATGGAGTATGTTTTTTTTTTTTAAACTATTTTTTATACAATTGTACGTTGATGATAACCCAACAAATTCAACCTATTGCTATTAGGTTTAAAAAGTTATGATAGCACAACAAATCCAACCTATTGCTACTAGTTAGTGTTCAAATTATCATATAAACCCATTAGTTTAGTTTGTGCGACTATTTTTTGAAAGCCTTAAAAATTCTCAAAATCTCAAAATAAAAATATCTTTCGATTTTTTTTTATTAACAAGTCCGGTTACAATTTTTTTTTTAATTTCTGTTATTAAAAGATTTGTATTAGTCTACTCTCACTTTAAACCCATTAATTTAGTTCCTGCGACAAAATAAGATTAACGTAAACATTATAGTCCAAAAGAAACATAAAAATACGGAGAAAATAAATTATAAAATATTAGACTAATAATACCACATCAAACTGATAGTATATTTTTTCATTGAGTACCAAAGTGTATGTAACTAGAGCACGATCGATGTATAATATGTACTCCGTATATAGTTATTTATTCACACACACATATATATATATATTACTATTGTAGTTTGGTTTGATAATGTTTCAATATTTATTTATATTTGTATTTCTAGGGACAAGTGAAGAATTTAGAATTTGTTCTTTTTTTGTTCATTTCAATTTTACAGTACTGACATTATCTTATAAAATTTGAAGTGATATTCTTCTATCAAAAAATTGATCTCTTCGAAATAAATTGTTCAGCTTAGACAGACAACCTTTGATGCAATAATACAGTCAAATGTCATGGGTACAACAATCCATTTGTTAGACCGTCCAAACTGACCATGAAATAATTACTCTATTTATATACATTTTTTAATTGAAATGATCCACACCTCACTTTATTTTCACATTTTTTAATCAACTTGAACATTCACCGTATTTATTATTTTTTAAGTTCATATATATATATATATATATATATATATATATATATATATATAATAATGAATTCAACTAATTTATTTACTTTTAACACAAAATCTTACAAAATTATCTTTAAACACTCTACTCCTTATACATTTTCTTAAACTAGCTATGTATAAAAAAACGATGCAAAGTTATTTATTTTCTTACACATTTTAACTTCTAAGAAATATTTTATCATTTTTTAAAATAGTATAAAAATAAAATTTATAAGGTAAATATAAGTTTTTTTAAAAAAAATATATATAAGTGATACATCTCTATTTAAAATGTGATAACATTTTATCTATAGTAGGAACACATTTTGTTAGATGGTCTAATACAAGTTTGGTGTTGGTTTTATAATTTATTTTCTGTAAATACACAAAGTAATTATCATATCATAATTAATAGTAGTATTTGAGAAAGTCTTAAAACTTAAATCTGATCTCATTCCGTGGGTAAAAGCTGCACAGCCTGCACTTGACCTAACTTTTAACTCAGTTTCCATTTTGAGCAATTTTTACACATTTAGACTCAATTACCGTAAGGTCAAATTGTTGGGCCTAAAAATATGATTACAACCTAAAATAACATTGAATTTAAAACAAACGAACAAAAACATAGTGAAGAAAGTGATATATATTTCATGTAAAAAGTGAGAGCATTCATTGCCTATTTTATGAGGTGTTTATTATACCAATAATAATATTGTTAAAAATGGGTATATAAACGTGGAAATAATAAATGTAAAGTGATAGATTTTGATTAAAATTTAATACGTACAAGTATGTATGGAAAATGTTACTTATAATTCTAAAGTTTTATTTACTATGAAGGTAAACTTCACATCTTTTTAATATGGTATAAGTTCAATATTTGTTAATTATTCAAAGTTAGCTTCTAAAACTGTATAGAGTATTGTTTTTTATTCAAAATTAAACTATGATTTTCATAAATTATTATCATTCTTTTTAAAGTTAAAAAATTGATCATTGACAATTTTTTAATATGGTATAGGTTCAATATTTTTTAATGATTATATTTGGGATATATACAATGTTGTGAGAATCTTCATATCACCACTCCATATCAAGGTATGGATTCTCTTGTTGTTGGAAATGGTGAATCTATATCTATAGCACATACAGGCTCTTTCTCTGTACCTACACATGATGTTTCTAGGTCAGCTATTATGGATAATGTGTTACATGTACCAGCTATTACTAAAAACCTTATGAGCATATCACAGTTTTTGAAAGACAATGATGCTGTGATTGAGTTCTTGCGTGAGAAAGTTCAAAACTTCACCCTCACATACTACTCCATCATTCTCAGCCTATATTCCTCATTCCATCTCACACCAGAACACACCACCTTCTCCTCTATCCACTCATGCTTCTCCCCTATCCACTCATTCTCATGCCATCTCTCCTGATATACACTCTCCCTCTCCAGCCTTGTCTCATGCTAATTCTTCTCAATCCATCAATGAGTCAAACTCTAGCTCCACAAGATATATGCTCCCTATTGTATCATCTGCTCCCCTCACTTCTTCTCATATGTCCACTGATACCTCTTTTCCTTCTGTCTCAATTGTCCCTACTTCATCTCATCATATGCAGACAAGATCCAAATCCGGTATATTCAAACCTAAGGCCCTTACTTCATCCACTACTGTACCTGAACCCACCTCAGTGGCTGAAGCTATGCTCAGTCCAGATTGGCAAAAGGCTATGCAACTAGAGTATGATGCTTTAATTCAAAATGGCACCTGGACACTAATCTCTCCTGCATCAGATATACACCCCATCACTACCAAGTGGCTGTTTAGGATCAAGTACAACAAAGATGGCTCCATTGAAAGATACAAAGCAAGACTGGTGGCTAGAGGTTTTCAACAACAGGCTGGAGTAGATTACTTTAGCACCTTCAGTCCAGTTATTAAGCCAGTTACTCTTAGAGTTATTTTCACTCTTGCAGTCTCAAAAGGATGGGCAATTCAGCAGGTTGACATCAACAATGCATTTCTCAAAGGGCTTCTTCATGAGACAGTCTATATTGCTCAACCTGAAGGCTTTGTGGACTCTCAACACCCTCATCATGTTTGCAAACTTAGAAAGGCTCTTTATGGTTTGAAACAGGCACCCAAGGCCTGGTATGACACACTCAAGGAGTTTCTAATCACTCAGGGGTTCACTCATTCAACCTCAGACCACTGTCTCTTTCACAGATTCCATCATGGCAAGATCACATTGCTTTTAGTCTATGTGGATGACATTCTAATCATTGGTGATGATTCCATGCTTGTTCAAACACTCATCTCTGCTCTCCACTCCCAGTTTTCCCTTAAACATCTAGGGGAAATTAACTATTTTCTTGGCATTGAAGCTCACACTACACCCACCTCAATCAAATTCACTCAATCCAAATATGCCAAAGACATCATCTCAAAGGTCAATCTGGATTCCTCCAAACCTTGTTCCACTCCTCTTTGTCACTCATCCAAACTCTCCATA
The DNA here is from genome assembly GCA_963675135.1 of Galeopsis tetrahit. Taxonomy (NCBI): domain Eukaryota; kingdom Viridiplantae; phylum Streptophyta; class Magnoliopsida; order Lamiales; family Lamiaceae; genus Galeopsis; species Galeopsis tetrahit. The sequence continues at coordinate 63,042,670 of OY776129.1, read as the reverse complement.
TCAGACAGCCCTCCCTTTGACAATCCCACTCTATATAGAAGCATCATTGGTGCTCTTCAATATCTCACTCTTATCAGACCAGACATCTCCTTTTCAGTTAACAAACTCTACCAGTTTTTGCAAAGTCCCACACAAAACCATTGGAAGGCTTGCAAGAGAGTTCTTAGGTATATCAAAGGATCTCTTACTCATGGTATTTCTTTTTCTTCTGTCTCTGATTTCAGGTTGCAAGGCTTTGTTGATGCTGATTATGCATCAAGTGTGGATGACAGGAGGAGTACTTCAGGTTTTTGCATTACACTAGGCAAGAATCTCATATCATGGAGCTCCAGAAAGCAAAATGTTGTAGCTCGTAGCAGCACTGAAGCTGAGTATAGAGCCCTTGCTCTAGCCACAACAGAGATCATGTGGATCTCAAGTTTATGCTCAGAAATTCACATTCCCCTCTCGGCTCCAAGTCTTCTCTGGTGTGACAACCAAGGGGCTATCACATTGGCTTTTAGTCCAGCCTTCCATTCACGAACCAAACATATTGAAGTGGATGTACACTTCTTGCGTGAGAAAGTTCAAAATGGCATGCTCGATATTCGTTTTGTCTCATCCGAAGATCAACCAGCAGACCTCCTCACCAAACCCCTTGCACCTGCACGTTTTGCTCGCTTGAGTACTTGGCTTGATCTTACGTGATTAGATGTGGTCCAAATTCTTCCGGGGCATGTTAAAGTATAAATATGCATGCACACTTACACTCATGCAAACCCTAATTCTCATGCCAAGAACAATCTAGAAGAGAAGTAGTTAGTTGTTATATTTAACCAACATTGTTAGGTAGTTAGATAGAAGTCTCTAGAGCTTTGAGATTTCTATATATTGTACATAACCTCTCATTCAATACAAGCTGAAAATATAATTTTTCAACATATTTCTGAGTAAATTTCAAAGAGAAAAACAGGTTTTAGGATTAAAAGGTTGCAGAAAAAAAAAAGAGAGAGAGAAGAAAAGGGTATGGAGTATTGAAGTGGGTGAATAACAGAGCGTGCGAATGCGATGGTTAATTGTCTTATTGCAATTAGGTTATAATTTTTATGTTTTTTTTATGGAAGACTTTCCCTTTTTTTTCCCTCCCATCCTCTAACCATTGAGCTATCCCACTTTATCGGTTATAAATTTTATGTTAGTTATATGAATTTATAGTTCATACAAAACACAAATGTCTGATTTTAAATGGGGTCTGAATAAATGAACGATGTAATTGGTGCTCACGAATTACTCGATTCTTGTATCGATATCGTGTAATAAAAAAATTATAGTATGAATTTATAGAGAGTTTTATTATCGTCATATATGTGACACCTTACTTTGCTTTATAGGGATAAAGTTGTCTCATAAACTCCATATTCTTATAACATAAAATGACAGGTTTTGGCCAATTATATAATTTTAAAATGTTTTATTATAAAATTGTACTTCACCTTTTGAGAGCAAAAATGTCCATGACCCTGATTCATATATAGGTACATTTTGGCAATTTAGAATATTTAGCACCCTGGATTTATTTGTTAAATTTATAAAAAGTATTAATCCTAAAAAAATGTTTTGATTACTTCAATTTATAATAATAGTTGATGAACATAATTAACTTGAAAATAAACATCACCCCTATATGTTAATAGGGAGTTTAATTTTATCATGGATCATAATATGGTTAAATGTGATGATGTGTTATATAGAGGTTGAATTAATTTTAAAAAATTTAATGTGTAATTAAACTATTGGTTAATACATACGTACGTCATTGGTATTAAAATGAAAAGTCTTAACTAAATTTAAATTAAAATCAATTAATTTGTTATTCTAACCAAGTTCTCCTTATATTCTCTTAATCTAAAATATATCTATATCTAAAATTATTCAAAATAATAATAATATAATAAAAATTTAAATTATGAAAAGTAATATACATGAAAATTTATTAGTGTAGTTTTTAAAATATGAGTTATACTATTTACATTATTAAATTATTATTATTATTATTATATCGCGTAATACGTGGTAAGTCGTTTACAGTATGATAATTTTGAGTTGAAAAAAAGATAAAACAGTGTAGAAGTTGGTCTAGTGGTGTAAGTTCAAATCCGGTCAATATTGCCCCATTTTTTTTAAAATAAAAAAAGACAAAAATCTTGTTACGTTGGTATTTGTATAAGGGTGAAAAGGGAGTTGGAGAAGAATTGGGCAGGGGGACATTAATAGTGTTTTTGATGAGGCCAAAAAAGGTGATATTGCGTTGATGGGACAATTAAGTGTCAATTTAATTTACCTAAATAAAGAGAGACGCCATTAATACAGTTTCCAAAGTTGTTTCTCACACGTAACTTTGTTTTTTGCTAAACGGCAAGCCAAACAAGATTGCTCATCATCTTATACTAAAGATAAATTTGCTCATGTCTTGTAAAATGTAGTACATGAGACATCTGATCATACTAACAAAACTTATCAAATAATGTACCTAAGCTATACACACAATTTCGTATTAAACCAGAAGTCGGCAACAAATAATTTGACTCTTCACCCAAACCTAAATTATGAATTTATAACTCCCCCATGAATTGTGCAAGTTTTTTTTCTTTCCCTCTTATTTTACACCCGACCCACCTATCATTAGGGGTGTAACTATTTTTATAATAATAAAAAAAATGTAAAACTAATAATAATATACTGTATTTATTTCTAATTTCTTAACACAAATAAAAACTTTTATTATTATATATATGTACGCAGAATAATGATATGAGAACCAGTGTTTGAAACATACTAATATTAAATACATTTTTGTCACAAATAGTAGTATAATTTACGGGATCTATGTTAAACTGGAGGTTTAATTAAACACAAGAAATAAAACGACTCATCTGTGTCATTTTTTAATGAGAGTAAGTGAATGAGACAAATATAAACTCTACTCTATGTCTAGTCCAGCATAGATCCCATCTAAATCATGGTATGACGATGTTATGTTTGCAACTTAGAGTTTAGAAATATAAAATGTAACCAATGTTTTTTTAATGAAAATATGCTGTCTATGCATATTTAATTAATATATGTGGTCCATTTTTTTTAAAAAATAAAAAAAATTGTGGTTGTGAACTTTATGAGTACAGGCGTGGAAATATTGACTAGTAAAAAGCAAAATATTTATGGGGTTGGGTTGAAGTTATACTCATAATAATCATAATGTAGACATATATAAAAGTGCATGTGCTCGTGTCCCTCACTCAACGTGTAACAGGCACCTTCATAACATAGAAATATTATTATCATACACTTTTTGCCCTTTTTGTTTGGTGAAGTGTCGTCAAAGAAGAATTAGGGGTGTTTTCAAATACAATGAAAATATTACAGATATGTCGCAGATATTTCATAAATTTGAATACATTGAAGTGTAATGTATTAACTTTTATTATTGTAGAAATATTGTAAAATATTGCAAAATATCGATATCGTTCAACAATAATATATATATATATATAGTAGTACAAGAGAATATATTTTCAATTCATTAAATATATTTAGTGATTTTTTAAATATATAAATGAGATCCATTTTAGAATTCACCAAATATATTTAGTGATTTTTTAAACATATAAATGAGATCTATATATAAAATTATTTTAATGTGATAAGTTAGTACCGTTATTCTTTGAGTGAAGATGATATTTGTCATTTTGTACCTTATTGTGTAGTATATTGTCAATTTTTCTCATCAATCAATATTTATATAATATATTATCTATATATTTACTTTAAACATATAATTTTTATTGTGATTTTAAATAAAATATATAAATAACACAGTATAGGGAAAATATCAATTTTGGTCACCCAGTTTTACCTCTTTTCATATTTGGTCACCCACATTTAATCACTATCAAAATTGGTCACCCACTTATTATATTCTATCAAAATTGATAATTCCGTTAGTCAATCTGTCATTGACTAACGGAGAAAGAGTTTTGAGCTCAAAATTTTCAAAACGTTGAAACAAACGCAATAGCAAGAATGAAACATGTGAACCTAACATTGAAGAATCTTAGTCAATCACAAAAATTATACATTATTTCTTTATTTTATTATATTTATCTTATAGATCAGAAGGAATTCTCATTATAATTATCGTATAGGTCAAAAGGAATTCTCATGCATCTTTTAGAAGGAATTTTCATTATATTTATCGTTGATCAGAAAGAATTCTCATGCATCTTCTGGGTAGTCAAAAAATTTCAGTAAATTTTTAATAACTATTTAACTCAATTATGAATTCATTTGTTGTTGGTTTACTTTCTAGAACTGTGATTCAATCAACTTGATTGTAGTAAAAAAATTTCAGTAAGTTTTTAATAATTATTTAACTCAATTATGAATTTATTTGTTGTTGGTTTACTTTCTAGAACGTGATTCAATCAACTTGATTGTAGTCAAAAAAAAAAAATTCAGTGAATTTTTAATAATTATTTAACTCAATTATGAATTAATTTGTTGTGATTTTACTTTTTATTTTACAGGAAATGAGAAACTTAAGAGATAGAATGAAACTTTGTACTCTAGTTTTTTTTTGAACTATTGTACTCTGTTTCTCAATTCTTGGTTTCATATTGAATTTGTATAATAATTGGAGATATAAATTTATTTCAATTCATTTCCCAATCTATAATTATTGGAGCATAATTTGTGGTGAAGATTAATTGTAGTGAGGTTTCTAAAATTATTCATTCAAGAAAATTTCATAAACTTTTTTTCGTTCTAAATATTTTTCTATTAGGATCATTATTGCAGATTTCTTGAAATGTTAGTCAAACTGAAATAAATTTTTATCCTGAGTTTCTCATTTCCTAATTATCTATAAAATAAAAAGTAAACACTGGATGGAAGATACATCAGAATTCCTTCTTACCTATTATAAATATTTTTGCGGTTTTGAGAAATTTCAGGGCTTAAAACTTTTTCTCCGTTAGTCAATGACAGATTGACCAACAGAGTGATCAATTTTGATAGAAAATAATAACTGAGTGAACAATTTTGATAGTGACTAAATGTGGGTGACCAAATATGAAAAGAGGTAAAATTGGGTGACCAAAATTGATATTTTCCCCACAGTATATTATAATAATTCCTAAGCTCCATGTTAAAATTCCAAGGTTTTCGTTATTTTTTATTTTTTTTGCGATATTAATAAATCCATAAAATCAAGTTCATGATATTTGTCGGGTAATATTTGTATCCTGATAACTAGAAGTAGGGTACTAAATAATTTATTTTCGTTGATGTGGAACAAATATTATCAAATACTATTAATAAAAATGATTTTTATTATCCGGCCTCATTGCTCTCAAGCAAGCGGCAGTATAAGACAAGTACAGTCAATAACCTACTACTTCCTCCGTTTTGAAAGTGTTTACACCACAATGTGGACACGCTTATTAAGAAAAATGTATAGAAGTGTTGATGGGTAATTTTATAAACTTATATGAATAAAATAAAAAGAATGATTGAAATAAGTGTAAAAGTAATAGTAATATTTTGTGTAAATATGTGAATTTTGTTAGGGTATGATTTATAAACAAGTTTCATTTTTAGGAATTGCAAATAATTGTGGAATGAACGAATAAGAAAATAATGTAAACAATTGAGTTACGAATGAGTACTATTATTCAACTAAATTTCAGTATAAGTACAATAAAAAACAAACCTTTACACATAATTCAATTAATGTTATTTATCTGATTCATGTGATTTATGTAACATAACATAATTTAACTGTGCTGTGCATCTTCCTGTTGTCACATAAAAAAAAGAAAAATAAAATATAGCACTTGTTTGAACTTTGAGTTTATTTAATTTCCAATCTTTAATCAAACTTGAACAAACTTTCAATGTTTGAAACATGAGTCAAACCCGATGACCACACTTGAATTGACAGTTTCATTCTCTGGAGCAAAATATTATATTGTATAAAATTTTAAAATAATTAACAAAGTAGATCTAAAAAGTAGGTATACCTTCAAAAAAATAAAAAAAATCAAGGGTTAAAATCGAGTCATAGAGGCATCATTATTTATTTACCTTAACAGTGTTTTATACCTTGTTACTGTTTGACACATCACACAATATTTAAAGTAAACAAACAATATTGCTTACCTCTATGTAGGGGTGAAAATAGGTTGAACCATTCGATAAGAACTTACGACCTGAGTATTAAGGACTTGACCTGACCTACTCTATTTATAATATTTTAAAAAGTTTGTTTCTGCCTACTTAAGCTTTGTATAAAGCCTTTTATAGGCCGATCTATTTAAAATTTAAAGTTATGTATAATATATATATATATATATATAATTATAAATAAATATTTTTATATATTTTATAATAAAATAATTCTTAACATATAATGCTAACATTAATAGTAAATTAAATTTATTTTTGTACTTGAGAAACTATTTTTTAATTTTTATTTGAATTTATAATAGTAAATTAAATTTGTTTTTGTACTTGAGAAACTATTTTTTAATTTTTATTTGAATTTATAATTGTATTGCACTTAAGGCCGATTTTGACCTACAAATTTTTTTACCTCAAAAATTTGTTCTTATATTTAGGATACATTGCACGATTCAAAACTTAACCAAAATTATCTTATGCAATGACGATTTTCATCACATACATATATGTTTTAAAGCATACCCGTTTATCCACCCGAGCCCTACAAAAACCCTCAACTAAGGACGTAGAATGACATTCAACTCGTATCAAAATGCCATCGTAAATTAACAAATAGGAGATGGAAAATTCAACAAAAAGAGCACAAGATTTAAAAAATGTCGTTAAATTCAAGTGCCCTCAGAATCAAGGGTGTATTTCATGCATTTAGCCCTGAATTTATTCTGGTGCATGAAGAAACTCACATGAACTACAATTGTCTCGAATCTCAATTGTATTACAGTGAGCATTGTATGCGCTAAGTGACATTAGTATACGGAAGCTTACTGTATGTTATTAGGTTTGACGCGTCATCACATGAGCTTGTATCGTTTCTCCTGGACTCCCGTAACTCCCATCTGTATTTCTATTATTGTGTGAAGTGGCATCTGCATATTTCAACAAAACGATGCAGTTTCAGTTTTGTTATACAACTACAAACAGAAGTAAGAGGCTGTTTTATTTCATAGCTGTCAAGTTTGTTTTATAGCACAGCTTATTTCCATCTTAAATGACAGGTCGGCAACACAAGAATTAGATGCATTGCGATATATTTTCCAAGATCGAGTCAAATAGATGTCATGAATACGTACTTCCAATATAAGTAGTAGATGTAGATATGTATTACCTCTATGTGGGGTATCTCTTTCAATGGTCTATCAGCAAAATAAGCATACAAAGCTCTCAACACAGCCTAGAAAATTCCAAATAAATCAATTTGGCATGTGAAGAATAATGCATTTGGAGAGAGAATTAAATAAAATAGTATGGCATATGTAAATAACCTGGTGAGATATCACGACAACAGGGGCTCTTTGTCGCTCAAGCTCGATAATCACAGGTTCCAGCCTAAAAGACAAGAAACACAAACGTGGTAAGTAAGCATGCACTATGAAGTTGAAGGCAAAAGACCTATATAAACTGTGGAAAACAAACCTTTGTATAACATCAAGGTAAGACTCTCCACGAGGATATCTGTACCTCAATTTGTCCTTTTTACGTGATCTGTGATTTATACAATAAAATGTTTAGTTTATATATGTATATAGAAAACCAATAACATGAATAACTTCTTGCCGAAAAAGTTTCTGTTACTATTATTTATCTAGTTTTTCGGCACACGAGTAACATGTATTGTGAAGAGTCTACTCATAGAAACCAGTTCAAATCATATCCATAAAGGGAATAAATAAAGATAAAGTTCAAGATAAAGGGACAGAAACCTTTCAAAGTGCAATAAGCTATTACTCCAAACATACAAAGTAGATAAAAAGAAGAAAATAAGGAGAGTAACTATTAAGAAGGTAAGCATACTCATATTCATCAGGCATATTTTTCTTAATTTCTTCATATGTCATTCCATCACATACACCAGCATTAATTTCATCAAGTGCACGCCATTGTATCTTCAAAAGTAAACAATAGAATATGATTTCAGGTGTCAGACAAAGATAGGTGGCAATAGATAAGAGTTTGTATGGTGAAGAATTGTGGTTAAGCACAACCTTGGGGAATCCGCCAATTGGACTTGCTGTTAAAATTGTTCTCTGCAATGTGCTGGTCCATATCTAACCAAAGGGGAAACAGGATTTATAATAATTGAACTTCATCATAATATATGTGGATACTCGACTGCAGTAAATAATAAGGCATTACATTGCATATCATTCGGGTGGAAGTGTTGGATATAACCACACACACACACAGAGAGAGAGAGAGAGAGAGAGAGAGAGAGAGAGAGAGAGAGAGATACGTCTCATGCTAAAACAGAAAGGCCATATAAATTGAAAGTAAACTAGCAGTATTTATGTATAATGATTAATTCAGATGCAAATCAATTCTTCACATTGATATTAGTGCCAACCTCTTATCTCCTCCCAAAAGAATTCCACAAAGAAAAACATAATTTGTTTCCAATAGAGTGGAATTGTTTCCTTCGTTTAGAACAAACACTAAATAAACAGATTATCTTACATTCCTACTCTCTAATTCAGTTATCTTTGTTCATATGTCATGTGTCAATCTTATACTCAATTCATGCAAGAATAACAAAAACAGATAACAAGCTGTTATTTAAGATGAGAGGAACATAAATTTCATGACCCATATTAAATTGGAGAAAAACTTACAGAAGCGGCCTTTTCAGTTTTAAGCCGTTTTTCAACAAAATTTGCAAGTTTTCTTGCATAGAGCTCACCATTATCACTGCAATAAGAAAATTAGAACCCTCAATTACAGAACAGCATTAGCAGGTGATCACATCTATTGTTAAACAGAAACTAGATGATATTATTCAATACGGCAGCTTGATGATATCGCTATATATATATAACTGAAAAAAAATTCCGAGTCTTTTTGTGCCTTCACCTTCCCCTTTTAATTTGAGTTCATGATCTCTACATTCTATTCTGGAGCATCTAAAGGTGAACAGCCTATACTTTTTCAAAGGACCTGGATATCATCACTCCCTTTTCTTGATAACCATGATTTATGTCTTGACATAACTTGACGCAATTAAGTCAGATATAAATCTTATGAAAAAATTGCTCTCAGATTTATTTGAGCATTTCCATAAAAAATAGGAGTTGCAGTCAATAGAATAAACAATTCTGGTCACAAATGCTTTGAAGAGCAAGCAACATGGAACTATCTTGTCATAAAATTCCAGATAAATAGCCACATAGAACTTGGAAGGTAAGTAAATCAAGTTAAACAATTGTATTCACGTTCACATATCAGAGAACCTTATCACACTGTCACCACCAATTCGACCTCTGACATTGGCTCGACTCTCGCCATGCCTGGTAAGCAAAATTGGACGGGGAGTTAGATGTGTATTCACCTGAAAAGAAATACATAGCATCCTTAGTTGTCACATCTCATATGTGATCATCATGTACATGCTAGGTTGTTAAGTTGGGATGATAAATATAGCATACTCCCAAGGCTTGCACATCAATCGTTCTACGTTGTCATATAAGTAGCACATTTTGGAGATACAAGTACATATCTCTGCCTGAACTAAAAATACAAGATATATCCCTTTAATAGATGAATTGCAACTTACCAGGAAGAATACTATGCGTCCAGGAAGGTAGCCACTAATGTTGTTCACCTGTTTCATATAATACAGGACATATATAAGATGATCACATCATATCTCAGTCTTTTTTTTTAATGAAGTAAGCTAAGAGAGTAAATGTCAGGCCATTTATAAAGTGATCTAGAAGAGCCTCATCAATCGGGAAAAGATAGAAATGCCTTTTTCTTGTCTAATTATGGACAGCACATCTTGCATGAAAGTCAAGGGTGGACAATAAAGTCTAAATATCATTTTGATACACTATAACAAGGTTCTTTTCTCCAGTCAGCGAAATTAGATCATGCAGAAGAAACCTTGCACTAGAGCATTATAGTTTTATCAAACTTCTAGAAAAAAATTAGGTACACTAGTCATATATATAGGCAATGAAATGAATAGATAAGACATGCAAATATGCAATAACAGAAAGGGATTTACTTGTATTTGTCCACCACTGCCAGTGATCATATCAATCATTTTGATATAAGAGCCTTCTTCCACTGGCTCATAAACCTGGAAAAAATACAATATTAACCTTGATTTCTCCTAAACATTCATCATAGAGAAATGGATCAGTGATTAAAAGTCAGATACCTTTTCATAATTTTCCAGTCGGCCCTTAAAGTCATTATACCCTGCTTCAAAATCTGGCCTGAAACAAACCATGAATCACAATGTAATAGTGTGATGTACAAAAATAACAAGGAAATTTTCTTGCATCATACTCTTCTGAATAGTCCGGGCTTTGTTGAACTTTGAGACGTATATTCCTCTCTATTATTTTCCGATCATTGCATAGAGTCTCTAAAAAGATAATCTATGATACAAATAACATTCATCAAATATCAGATATCTTGTGACAAAATAACTCAAAAGAACATAGGTTCACTCTGATATTAGATATCTTCAGCACACACACATTTAAAGTGGTTGCCACATCGGTATAGGCAAGGATAACACAGTGCATATCAGACCAGTAAATTCTAAATGGTCATTTAAAATTTCCGGCGTATAGCTGCCTTGAAGACAAAGTAAACTGATTACAACTCCTTCACAAAAGAGATACTCTTATGAAGCATAAGTTTGATGCCGCCATGATTCTATAATGGCAAACAGCATAATGATGAATACTAAACAAACAATGCTTGAATGCTACAATCATTTAGTGTTTTAGATTTAAACTATACACCAAAAAAAGTCTTTCACCCGCTATATGGAGTCAGCTATTTCTGGATTAAACTCTATTGTTTTAACTGAAATTTTAGAACATTTATTGGGAGTACTTTTTAAACTAAAGGGCCATCATAATTAGGACATCTTAATGTCAGGTCAACTGAAATTTTATATAGCTAACATGATGATCTTCAATATTTACATACCATATGCAACATAATTAATTGAAATTGACTCGAAAGAGAGTGATAACCCAGAAAAAGTATCAATACATGACAATCCATTATTTATAAAGCAACTGATTCAACACTCTACCTTGCACTTGCCTTCAGCCATTCTCATAAGCATGTTTCTTCTTTCCCTGGTACTGTTTGTAGCATCAAATATTCCAACCTGAACATAGTTGGAAATACATTATGAAAGGATCAGATGCACATGCCCACTGATATAATTAAATATACTTGCCTGGCCACCTTCTTGCATCCAAGATATCATATCCTCCATTGCAAGTGCTGCTACCTAGTAGCACGTCATGAATTAAAACTATGTGAGCGGACAAATGTCAATCTAGATTATTAATTACAATATAAAAATAAATAAATAGACAAAATACAAGTTCACAAATTGCACTTTGTCATTGCACTCGAATTTGAATAATATTAAAGATACCATTTGATGTGACTACATCTAGAAGGGGAACATTAAAAAAAGCAAGCACGAACAATTTTTTTTAAGTACAATCTGTTTTTTTAAATCTGTTGACATGCATAAAAGTACAAGCTAAATATTGATCTGTCGACATGCATAAAAGGACAAGCCGATATTTTCTATGGCAATATTTATGTGTACCTTATTAGTTACTAGGAGCTTAGGGGAAAACTTGTGTGCTCTTTCCGTATAACTATTTCATAAGTAGTACTTTGAATAGTTTATTGGATGCTGTTTATAGTTTATACTTTAAATCATGAGACCCGCAGCTGATGGGGTGAGAGTATATATTCAGCTTCTTATATACGATAAAGGTTGATGGAATAATGCATCAAACTGAAGGTGAAAAATTGGAAAACCAAAAACTAATGTATGGACGCCTCGAAATTGGAAGTTATGCAAAAGCTGGGAATCATAGGGTGACAATTTCTAACAAGTATCTTTCAGCAAACAAGATTATCATGCAGGAAAGAAAATTCTAGAAGAAATCACAGGATTCAGTTAAGAATATAGTGATGATATTCATCACAAAAGAATATAATCTTACACTTACAATGATCTATTAATATATTGAGTTTGGAAAAATTGTCCAACATATAAGTTTACCTCATTGCGTGCTTCTATGCCCTCTGGATTGTCACCTCGGAAAAAGTCAGCTGTCTGCATCAAGAAGTTTGTAAATGTACAGGGATCCATATCAATAACAGGTAAAGTTCAGTCATAAATGCAAGAGGCAAATAATAAAATGCCATGAACTTTGTGAAATCATTATAATACATTGTGGCAAGAAGCACGTGGAGAAGATTAATTCTTTCAGGTGACCCAATGTGATTCTATTATTGGTTCATGTAGCCTGCCCCAATTATTTGGGATTAAAGGCTCTGTTTGTTTGTTTGTCTGTTACATTGCAGCAAGAAATTAAGATCTGAGTGAATAAAAGGAACAGCTATAGATTATGACCATTCCTGAAAATTACATTATAGACACCTCAGTCTCCAGAGAACGGTGTTTTTTTTTTTTTTGGTAAATTTACACTCATATACCAGTACATTAGTCTCTTTCTCACTTTCCATTTCATTTCTTTTCTTTTCTTTTTTCTGAGGAAATTTGCGCGCAAAATATGCATGAACTGGTCTGGATTTTTCTATACTAACAAAAATCTGAAGCATGTAAAAAACTGTGCCTCAATTGATAAGAAATAAAGAAAGAAAAAGGGCTAAATTTCTTAAATATGACACCCAAAATGCCAAAAACAGAAGAAAAGGGGGAAAAGAGGGGGTTAATAACTTATTAAACCACAAAGCAAGGAAACTTTAACTGCAGATTTGCTGTTTAGGATGATATGAATTTAACTGCTTCCCTACGAATACGAAATTAAACAATCCTAATAACAATCAACTGATAATACAAACAAGGAAGATGAAGAATAGATTTCACCAACTGATAAAATGTACCTGGTTAACTCCATGCTTTAGCCGCCGATACTGCAAAAATATGAAAGAATAATAATGCTACTTTGTTTCTACATTACACCAGAAGAAAAATAAAGAGCAATCACAATATCAATTACCTTCCCAACATTGAAGTGTTTGGTGTCATGACCTAACCAACGAAGATATCGAGTAAGTTTAGCAGCAGTGAAAGTTTTGCCACGTGCAGGCAACCCAACCTGCAGTAAGCACAAAAGTGAACATGAATGATAGAAATCCAATCAGAAATAGACCACAATGAGATCTTCATGCTACTTTCATCATTGTTAAAACAGCTCTAAATATTACTCCCTCCATTCCAATTTAATTGTAACTTTTGGGTGTTTCACATAGATTAAAAGTCATTTAATACCCATAATTATTTTTATAAAATGACTAATATACCCTTTTGGGTGTTTTACATAAATTATTGTATCTCAATAAACGAGGCATATCACAAAAATTAAGAAAAGGCGGAGTGGGAATAAATAATTTCTCTCGGAAAACCAAAAGCGACAGATATTTTGGAACAAAATTTTCTCTAAAATGACAGTTAAATTGGAACGGAGGGAGTATATACGATTACAACAAGATCCAAAAAGAATCGGAAAGATAAAATGGAACTTAAATATGGTATAAGCCATTATAGTATGGAAGTACCAAGACAATTGCCAGATGTCTATCCTCCTTGGGTCCAAGCATCTGATCTGCTACAGCTGCAGCTGCAACAGCTCCTGCAGCAGCTGGCATGGAGTTCTAGAAAAACAAATTTGTAATCAGTTAAGAGGATGCACTGCAATGGGAGATATATGTGTTCAGCATTCTCCAGATTGAATACGGTAGATCTCTGCAAACCTTGGGTTCTGAATCATTTTTGAGATCAACAGAGAAAGTTGACGCACTTGCTGATTTTACGAGTCTAGGGGATCCGACCCCCCTATCCACAAAGAGTCCTCTGTGTCCTTCTTGTTTTTGCATAGGTGAAAATGTTCCAATTGACTTTGACTCAACCGTCCCAGATCCTGACGATAACTTTGTTGGGTCTGGGACAATGACTTCCATTCCCTGATAGGAAGTTATCACCACACAATTCACATAGAAAGGAAGACTTATAAAGCAATTGCAGAAATAGAAGAGACATAACAAAGGCCATAACTAAGTTCTAACGGAAACAAATGCATAGGTATTTCCCATAAAATCGACCCATAAACTGATTAGAAACTTGTTACAATGTTGTTCTGGGGAATATATTTTCAGTAACGGGATCGGGATATATGTTGGAAGCAGAAATGTGGTTGGAAATTTTGTCGGAATAAATGATGTGATGTAATTTTTGGAGACATTTTCAACTGTAAATGTCTTGTCAATAAGTTTTGTTGCAGTTAGTGAAGACATTTTTAACCGTTATGTGTTACCAATGTTGTTTGTTATGGTTACTGAGGATATAATAGGACATGAAATACTATAATAATAACAACATTTTAGGAGAATAGCAAATGTCGAGTTTCTGGAGAAAGGAAAGGGAGAGACAAAGTTACTCAAAAAATTGTGTATAAAGTTTTAGTTCCCTATCTATTTAAAAAGCAGGTAGCTCCCATTCTTCATATAAGAAACTGGATAAAAAATACTCCCTCCGTCCCTGAAAAGTTTGCATTTGATGCAACGAAGTTTAATGAAAAAGTATAATAATTAAAGTCTTGAAAACAATTTTATAAACTTTTATATATAAAATAAATAAAGTAGTTTGATTGAGTGTATGATGGACCCTAAAAAAATATTGTATAAAGGGTAAATATGTGTATATCGTGAGAGTGGCTATGCAAACTTTTCAGGGACGGAGGTAGTAACTTTTATGCTGCCTTCACAAAGATTCTCATAGATAGATTTTTTAACCAAAATTGCAGGGCAGAAGATTTTGGGCATCAACTGATCTCTCTACTTTTAACTAAAATTAACACTACCAACTAACTCAGCTCACAATCTGCACGAGCTTGTTCTGTATTGAAACCATTGTTTTACAACTAGTTCTCTCAATTTGGTTATGTTTTAGATTTTTTGAACACAATGCGTAAAAATCCTATCATATTGCAATAGGATAAAAGGATAAGATATAAATCAACATCATCATCATCATCAACAACTGGATAAGGTATAAATCAGGAAAGGGTAAAGAATCATACCATTGGATCAGGTCGATCAACTGGAATACCACCATCTTTCTGGACATGTAATGCACTACTATGGCTTTCACTCCTAGAAAATACCGGTCCGCGACTAAGTGATCTAGGAGTTTCAGTCAAGTTAGCTGCATAAACCAGACCTGAAGTTGCAGATGTGGTTGGAGCTGGTACAACATAATGCTCAATATCAAGCTCCAAACTTGATGAAGGTTCATTCTGTATCAGAGTGTCCCCAAAGGAGGGGAAAAAAGTGATATTTCATTCATGAAACTCCATGGGGAGATAATTTCACCCATGGAAAATGATTATAAGCAAAGTCCTAACTGCAGAGTAATAAATTTTTAATTGGAAGAAAAGAAAGCACGTAAAATGTTGATAAAAATAGACGTCATTCAAAATAATATTTAGTCCGGAGGGACCCTCTAAAAACAAAGTTACTAATCGGCGAGGGGAAACTCATTGTAGAAGACATGTGAAATGCATCAACATAGGCATTATAAATATCAAAATTGGCATCTAACTGTACTTGAACTAATTAAAGCCACAGGAAAGATTATGCTTTGACAAACTTGAATATGCAAAGTTACACACAGTACATATTATATTTGATATCAATACATTAGAGGTTATATTTACATTCTCATTAATGTCAGTAGCCAGAATAATTTATTTATAGCTACGACTCCAAAATCTCAGAATCCAAGTATGCAGGGAGCTGATAGAGATTACAACAAGAACAGCTAGCTTGCTAATATATCATCACATAAAGGCCTTTTTGCAGTATTAGAAATCCAAGAAAGCATAAAACAACTTACAACTTAGGAACTTTCTTATTAATATGAACACTCTATGCCTACCTCGTTATTAGATTCCGAAGCTGAGTTTATACTGACGTCTGGGATCCCACGAACGGTTGAAGGCTGGAAATTCTCTTGATAAGCTCTCCAACTCGCTGCAAGATCGAATGGAGACACCCTATCTGCTTTGATGAAGACTCTGTACTCAAGAACCTCATCATCAGCACTCAACTTAAACATGGCGGACCTCCTATCCCCTCGTAATGTACCTCCTGTCAATTGCCTGTTTAGCCCCTCCTCCACAACACAAGGGGTATTACCATACTTCGGCTTCAGCAAAAACTTAAAATCCAACGTGTCTATTAGAGACACAAACATAATCAGATTCTAAACTTGAGAAACACAAAAAAATTGGAGGCGCGTAAGATAATGACACACAAATTGGGAGGTAATTACCGTGGTTAGGGGGTACAACAAAACTTAATTCCCACATAGATGCGGATTCCCGTTCCATTGAGAGCTGTTGAATTCACATAGAGGAGTTAATGAGTAAGTGCAATAGAGACAACAATGCGAATGAATTTAATCAAAGTTCAGAAGAAGAAGGTAAATTGGGGGAAACGTACGGCTCTGGAGGAGTCCCATGAGCCAACAAGAGGTGCAGAGCCGTAGACATGGGGTATGAGTTCCCCTTTGGGCTTATAATTCTCCATCTTGAGAGAGACATAGAGTTGTCCGCCGGCTTGGTCTTCTCTGTCTTCACTGCCATGTGAGCTGCTGGTATCGGGATGCTTGGATGTTCCGGTGCCCATATTCTAGAGAGAGAGTGAGAGATTGGTGCTCCTCATTCAGATTGAAAAATGGCGATAAGAATGGAATGGAATAGCGGGGGAAAGGTTCGTTGGAGAATTTGGGGCTTTGGGTTAGTAGAGTAGGTAGGACCCACGAACGAATCTGTTTATCCATCCATTAATATAGTAGATGGTTGAACTATATTTTTTTCATAATTGTAATTTGTAAGCTCAATAACAAACATACTATATGCAAAGTTAAAGGATCAAATTCAATCTATCTCAATATCAATATTTATGCTTATGTTTTGAAGATTTGTTTGGATTTTTTTATTATACTTAATATTTATATATTTTTTATTTTTAAATTATATTTGATATTATAAATACACAAGTTCTACATTGTTATCAGAAAGTTCAATTGATTAATAAAATATGAGAGTTTATTTCAATATTTATTTTACAGTATTCTTCGTGAATCAAAGATTAGGTACGATTCTCGATAATGGTTCCAAGATTCCAATCGATTTATGATATTATTCGTGATGAACGTATGGAGATGATAATATGCAAATCTATCAATCGATCAATACCTTGATATGTAGTATTTTCGATGAATATGATGGATCACTAATTTTCGATGAATATTTTGATTAAGATTGTGGTTATGATGTACCACCAATTTTCAATGAGTTTGTTGATATGTTGATTGATGATGTTGACGATAGTTATAGTGGCTCCCTAATTGTTTACTAGGAAAAAGAGAAGGAAAATATTTTTGTAGTTAAGGGTGTTCATCTCAATATCCCTAACTTAACTATAGAAGTTGAGAATAACTATTTTTTGTGTTTTATTAATGATGATGAAACTTACATTGCTTTGGCAACAAAATGTCAAGCTTATGTTTAAGAGATTTGTTTTGATTTTATTATATTTAGTAAGATTTGTTTTGATTTTATTATATTTAGTATTTATATGTTTCTTATTTTTTGAGTATATTTGATTATAAATACACCAGTTCTGGATTGTTATTAGGGAATTGAATTGATTATAAAATATGAGAGTTTATCTCAATATCTCTTTACAATATTCTTAGTGAATCATCGTATTTGAATTCTTATCACTTTTTAGGTTATTCGTAGAATCAAATAATTAGTATGTTCGTATATTCATTTTTTATACGCTCTCACTGTCTATATCAAATTTACACAGACTCGTGATCATCTCCTTCACTCCACCAACAGTCGCATCTTTCTTAATTCCCCTTTCTATGTAGATTGATTATAAGTTGATTCCTCCGATGCTTGCACTTCCATCTCCGCTATCCACCCCACCTAGCCGTTGCCTCCCACTTCCGTCGTCGCCACCTTATTGGATTTTTTTCCTCATATGCTTATTCATTTTATGTAGATTGTTTCTAGTCTTTTGTTGGGATAAACGAGTAGATTATCTCTAACGGAGCCACGATAACCGTTTAGAAAATTTACACTTGATCCCGTTTACTTTTTTTTTTTTTTTAGATAGTTTCAATTTTCTTGTTGCTTCTACTTTTTTCTGATTTTTTCTTACGTACATGGCCGCTTTAGCTTCATGGTTAATCTCTTGTTCATTTTTGTCTGTTTTCGCTACCCTTTTGTGAGACTTTCTTTTTTTGTGTTGAACTTTTTTTAGTGGTTTGATGGGTTTGGTAGGATCGTGATATTTTTTGGTGGAGCTTTGTTCCTTTTTTATATTTTCTGTTTCGTATTGAGAATGGAGATATGAATGTTCATGTGGAGTAAAGAGTACACTCATTTCCATTTTCCTTACGATTGGAGGGGGCAGCGACCATGAAGATTCGTCTTGGATCTTGGGTTGAAGATCATTAATTTTAAATTTTAAACGTAAAATTGTATTGACATTTAACTTTGATCTTGTAAATCTCTATAAAAATAAAAAATAAAATCTATTGAGACATCTAATAAAAAAATTAGGGATTTTTTTTTTAGTGATTTGAATATTCTCCCCTTGATTTTCATTACTTGCGACTAATTGATGAACGATTTTTTTAAATATATTTAATGAGTAGTGGTTAAAGTTATGACATATATTTATCTTTATGGTTGAGTAATTGTGCATATAAACTTATGTATGTTTTGAGAGAGATGGGGAGAGAGAAGTGAACCAATTATGAGAAACAAAGTCAATTGACGATTTATATTAAATGGCTCTTTTGAGTTCAAGAGAATATTGAATATATCATCAAATGAAATAAATATTATTACACTATAAAAAGAAATGACATTATGCTGTGAGGAGTAAAGTATTACATATGCTTTGATATTTTGATGTGAGGTAAAAAAAATTAAGAATAATAGAGTGGCTGTGATAGACAAAGATTTTTATACTCACTCGATCAATTGTGGGGGGAACTTGGTTGATGGTCCATAATGTTGTTCAAATAGCTGATCAGCAATAAGTAAAGGGAAAATCACTAAATATGAAAGTTGACACCTAAATTGATCAGCTTAGTACATAAATGAAGAGTGAAGTTATTAAGGACTAAGACTAGTTGAAGTTGAGTCGAATCATTGGAAGAAAGAAGAATGTCATTTAGACGTTGAAGACTTAAAATGTTACAAGATAAAATAACCGTCGATTGAGTGAGGAATCAAACTTTCGTTAAATTACTCATTTTGAACGTCCTTTATTATGTTATTTATTTTTATCAATATCTTATTACCTCTATACTTTTTTTATTTTTTCACTCTCAATCTCTCTCTCTATATATATTTTTTTTATTTCTTTATTTATCTATCAATATCATACTACACATTAAATATTATATGCATATTATAAAAATGGCTAGATCTTATCCACTTTGGCCAATATGACTGGAATCCATTATAAAATAAAAAAAAGTGAGTAGGTCCGAGTGAATTGAAGTAAAGGTTGGGTTGGATCTAGAAAATACGAGACCCCAAAAAGTTGTGCATATTATTATGAGTAGGATTGATAATAAAAATAAAATATTCGAAAAACATGTATGGTAATTTACGTAGTTTAAACAGTTGAGAATAGTCTTTTTTTATGTTGATGTCTAGTGTTCAACTTTTACATATATTTTTACAATTTTTTAACATGTTATTTTACAATATTTGTAATAATAATTTCAGTTATAATGATATACACTTGTTAGTGATGTTATGTTACACATATTTTGTTGCACTTTTCAGTTGTAGCGACTAGGGGTGTAAACGAGTCGAGTCAAGCCGAGTAGTGCTGAGCTCGAAACTCGACTCGATTGTTATACTCGAAGCTCGAAACTCGACTCGGTCGAGCCTAAAATTTTAAAGATCGAGCTCGACTCGACTCGATCACCTACATAATTTTTTTAATTAATTTTAAAACATATTTTTTTCTAAAATAAACTCGAGCTCGACTCGACTCGGCTCGATTACTCGTATATAAATATAAATTATATATTAATGGCAAAATAGTAAATATTGTTTAAGCTTGATTAGGCTCGCGAGCCTTTCGAGCCGAGTATTTATGAGCTCGAACTCGAATTCGGTAGCTACTCGAGTAGCTCGAAACTCGACTCGATTAACTTCGAGTCGATTTTGATCTTTTTTCGAGTCGAGCACGAGTAGGCTCGACTCACTTACACCCCTAGTAGCGACTTACTATTTTCAACAATATTTTTTAGTTATATTGACTTACACTTTTTAGTAATGTTATGCTACAACTTTTAGTCATATTTTGTTGCACTTTTCAGTTGTAGTGACTTACAATTTTCAACAATATGTTCAGTTATAGTGACTTACACTTTTTAGTAATGTTATGTTACACTTTTTACTCGTATTTTGTTACACTTTTCAGTTATAATAACTTACACTTTTCATTAAAATATTGTGTTGCACTTTTCAAATATATTGACATTCACTTTTTAATAATATTGTGTTGCATTTTCTAGTTATACAGTTATACTAACTTGCATTTTCTAGTTATACAGTTATACTAACTTGCATTTTCTAGTTATAATGACTTATACTTTTCATTAAAAGTTGTGTTGTACTTTTCAATTATAGTGACTTACACTTTTTAATAAAAAAATGTGTTACATTTTTTAGTAATATTGTGTTACACTTTTTAGTAATATTAACTTACACTTTTCAACACCCACAATTTCGAAAAAAAATTATCAATAAAAAAAATTACAAAAAAAAATAATAATAATAACAAAAAAAATTAACCAAGTCAAAAATTTTATTCACAATAATCTTGAATATTTAGGGTTTACAATACTTTTGAATATTTAAGATTTAAGTTGACCAAGTCAACTCAATTTCTTATAAGGAATTGATTCTATATAAGATCAATCCTATTATTATTTAGGTCACCTAAGTGGCCACTACAAAAAAAATTGAGATTTAGAGACGGATTAGATACCATAAATACTGTATCTAAACAGGTTAGAAACGGATTTTGTAACCATTTTCTATTTGTTCCTAATCACAAGGTATCTAATTTTAGGAACAGTTTCTAAATTCCGTTTCTAATAAGAGACGGATTTGAGACCGTTTTTTTCGGTTTATAATGAGAGGCGGAATTTGACACCGTATATTCCCTTATCTAAACGATGAACGACCCGTTTTATATCCGGGTCAAAATTCCATTTCAAATGTCATTTCTATTTAACTACGACATTTTCTCGTTTCTAAATCCATATCTAAACGATAAACGACCCATTTTACATCCGGGTCAAAAATATGTCTATAATTTCGTTCCTATTTAGAAACGACATTTTATCGTCTCTAAAATCGTATCTAAACGATAAACGGAACCGTTTTACATCCTGGTCAAAAATCCGTCTATAATTTCGTTCCTATTTAAAAACGACATATTATCGTCTCTAAATCCGTATCTAAACGATAAACGGAACCGTTTTACATCCGGGTCAAAAATCCTCCACGCCCACACCCACACCCACACCACTCTTCAACTATACCCACACCCACCCCACTCTCCAATTATACCCACACCCACACCACTCTCCAACTATACCCACACCCGTACCATTATTGAGCATTTGTCACTGGGACAAATAACTCTTTTGTTTTATCTTTTAATATTAATTGTATATGTATATTAATTTAGTTCTTTTACATGTATTCACTTTTAATGCACACATCACTGTTGGTAGTCGATCTTCTTGATGGAAACTCGGATTTATGAAATTTGTACTCATTCACATAGTAGCCGTCGTAAGTCCTTACTCGACATAGTGACCATTTGCTAAGATCCCTTAAATATCAATTCTCAACGTCCTATGACTCCACTGTAATTTAAAATAACTTTAAATTATATAAATTTTTATATATACACGAACACTAATATATATTCCAATAACACGTATTGAATTGGTACGGCCAAAATCCGTCTCTAATATGAATATATATAAAAACTTTATGCAAACTATAATTTAATTTAATTTACTCAGTTATAAACCCTGTCCACATTTTTTTATATCCCTGATTGTGATTCTTTGAAAAAAAAAACGTGTCTCAAATTCAAACGAGATGGTAGTGCCCGATTCAGTTGATGGGGACATTGCCCGATTCAATTGATGGAGACATCGTGCCCGATTAAGTTGATGGAGTCACCGTAGTGCCCGATTCAGTTGACGGAGACACCGTAGTGTCTGATTCACTCTCGGATGTGGATTATTTTTTTGAATTCAAAGAAATCTTACTCAATTTCGAGGGTAGGTGAATGATTCATATATTATATTATCAATTAAATATATTATATGAATTTAAATCTTCATATTGTAGTTTAAATTGGTAATTTTTCTAATGTAAATTAAGAACATATAATTAAGTAAGATAGATGAAATTAAAAAAAGTGTGTTATGTGGGTGAGTGACGATTACCCAATTATATGGGGTTGTGGAGTTCAATAATTGTATTGTTTGTAATGTCACAACTAATTAATATATCATTTTGTTGCAGCCCATATGATGATGGAGATTGTTCATGTGGAAATGGATTCACCGTAGAACCGATTCAGTTGGTTGGAGACACCGATTCACTCTCGGATGTGAATTAATTCAAAGAAGTCTATTGATATGTATTGTTTCATTGTTATCTTTATTTTACACCGTACTCTATTCCTTTAAAATATATTTTTCACAAATTTAGTAAAATTAATTTCTATAAATTAGATTTAACTTGTATCTCTAAAACTTTTTCTACTTATGCACCCTAGTCAATGTTGCACTTTTCAGTTTTACTTACTTACACTTTTTGGTAAATGATGTTGCACTTTTCAATTATTAAACTGTATAATAATATTTTTAGTAATAATTGAAAAATGCAACACCATTTATCAAAAAGTGTAAGTCAGTAAAACTGAAAAGTGCAACATGAGGACTAGGGTGCATAACATGCACTCGAGTGCATACTAGACTTTACCGAATCTTAATAGTAATTTTATAAAAATTTAGAAACTTTTAAAAATTATTAAATTTTTTTTTTTTTTAATCTTAACGTTCATACACAGAATTGATATATGTTGATTTTATATTTTTTCTAAATTGATGATAGAATTATTTTTTAATCTAAAACTTTTAAAAAAATACTATACAAATTTTAAAAATTATTAATTGACACCGTACGTCTCATTTTTTTTAATCTACAAAATTGATATAATATGTTGATTAGAGAATCAAGATATAATATAATATTATTATTATAATATGTATGTCTATCCTAAAATATATCTACATAACATTTATATTTATCCATAGCAATTCTCTATATGAATAAGAATTTCATCTCCCAAATTAACTCTCAAAAAAAAAGAATTCACTCTCTCGGTGTCGGTTTCAATGTAATCTGTTTCGATTTCAAGGTAATCTGATAATTTTTTATTCCTAAATATTTGAATGTACGATTTAATACAGATGAGCAAATATTTGAATGTACGATTTAATACAGATGACCTAAATATTTGAATGTACGATTTAATACAGATGAGCGAAGAAGAAAATACTCCTTGTGTGGCGTCCGCTAGTAACTTACGAGGAAGTTGTTCACTCAGACCTCCGATTGAGGATCCTCGTTTACACAGGATACTTGCTCGTGTCGTCTCGTCTCCGTCGACCTTTCCTTTTATCATTTGACTAATTAGATACAGATTAAATAGTAAATAATAATTAAATTAAAAAGGTTTTGATTTTTTTTTATTTAATTTTATCATTTGACTATTTCGATACAAATTAGAGATGGTTAGATTCCGTATCGCAAATTTCGTGTACCACCTTGTCTCTATTATATCGGGGAGAAAAAATTGACTGATTAGAGACGGTGTACCACCTTGTCTCGTATTATATCAGGGAGAAAAAATTGACTGATTAGAGACGGTGGTATATGTATCAAATCCGGATCAAAAACTTTCGAAATTGACTTTATCAGGGAGAAAAATTGACTGATTAGAGACGGTGGTATATGTATCAAATACGTATCTAAAACTTTCGAAATTGAAAGTCACGTATCTAATCTGTTTATAATGAGAGACAGTTTTATTTTCGGTTTCCAAATCTCGATTTTTTAATAAATCCGTATCTATTAGAGACGGATTAAAAATTTAGATATCAAAATCAAATTTTTTTTTTATAGTGGGCTAGTGAACATGGAAAATTCGATGCTAACATCTTTCTTACTTAGCAAAGATATCGCAAGGGAAATAGCCTACACACTATGGACAAGCAAGTCAGTATGCCTATGGTCTAATAAAAGAGAGAGAAAAGACATAAAACAAGTTTACAAATCGACGATTAAACCACCTAACTTAAAAATACTGAAACAGAAAAAAGGGGGTTATGGAGAATTAAAAGCATCTTGTCAATCTCTACCTATTGGATACAAGCTATGAATCATGATTGGCAAGTGGGTTTATAAGATCAAAAGACATGTTTTATAAGATCAAAAGACATGTTTTGCAAAGGGGTACGACCAGTGATAGACCCATGATTTTTAAGTCGGGGGCCAAATAATAACAATAAAAATAAAATAAAAAATGAAATTTTAACCAGATGCATATATATATTCTTGAACTTTAAATATAAAGAATTTATTTAATATCAAAAAATTTAAATGAAGACAGTTTTGAGAAACCCTAAATTCAATAAGAAGACAAAAGAATAGAATAAAAATAATTGTGTGGACTAACCAAAATAATAAAGAAAGATAAAAAAGTTAAATTAATAATAAACAAATTTTACCTTCAATATCTAAAATTAATGGGACATATTTTTCTTGATCTCTGTCTTGAAAGCTCTGCTGCGTGCGTTGAATCGAATGAGAAGGAGGGGACACTCTATTTTTTAATTGAATTGCGAATATTAGTAACCGACTATGAAGCCACTTTCCAAGTACTGGACCGTCATATATAATCCATACTACCATATATAATTAATATTATTTAAATATATATATGTGAAATTACGAAAAATATCCTCATAAAATTTGCAAAATTGGTGGAGAGCCCACTGCCCCGGGCATTACCTGCATCCGTCTCTGGGTACAACCAAACATAGAGAGTCGACTAATTTAAGGAGCGTGTATGCAATTGAGATTCTGTTGGATTTTTTTGAAAATTGTGAATGACGATTTGAAAATACCAAAAAATCTCTCGCGAAGATTGAATAACTCAATTGCATTTCTGGGGTAACGACCTTGACCACCAAAATCTTTTAGATGATATCGAACACCACGTCCTAATTTAAGATCGTGAATAAATGTTCTTGAGATCTTAACGATATACTATAATTTTTAAAGAGATAACATAATTTTAAAATACAGAGATGTAATCTTTTTCACGATAATAATGTTGGTGAAGAATCTGTGTGATGCTTATTGAAGAACATAGTTACGTTTCTTGATAACTTTGAAATTTTGTTAGAAGAACAACAATTTTTTTTTTCTTTCTTTCAGGGCCTCCTGAGAGAATCCGCTGAAATCTCTAGTTTTTAGAAGAGATTTTGAATAGTGAAATTTATTTATATTTTTGAAGGAGAATCCAACGAAATCGAGTATTAAAATCCATAGATTGTTGAATACCTAAAGATTTCTAAAGACTTTTTAAAATCCGTATTGAATACCTCAAAATTTTGAAAGACTTTTAAAAATCTGGATTGAATACCCCCAGATTTTAAAAGTCCAAAAAAATCCAACAAAATCTCAATTGAATACACCCCCTAAAATTATAAAAAGAGCACCATGAAATATATATTATTAAATTAAAAGAATATCTATATTATTTTAGTAGTTTAAATATATTAATTACGTCACTCATCACAAATTTAAATTTACAGCAAGTTAAAATTATAAATTTAAAAATAAATAAACTAAAAATGTAAAAAAAGATGAGTCCGTTATTTTTATTATGAAGAACGCAGATGCTAGAAAATTCAATCATGTCATGTCGCATATGATATAATGTGGTCGATCCAACTTTTAACATCACAATAATTTGCCAGATTTAACCATAATGCTGTTAATAGTTTTTTTTTTTTTTTTTTTTTTTTTTACAATTTCTTTTTTTAAAAAAAATTCTATTACAGAAACATAGTAGTACTATATATTTTCTGTCAATTTAAAGCAAAAAAACATGTTGTTACAGAAACATACTACTCCTATAAAAAAATAAACATATTTACTAATTGACGGGTGTCGTCGATTTACAAGCACAACCATCGCAATTACAGCTACTACAAATATTATTAAAAACTTTTACTAGTTTCTTTCATTTTCACAATCAATTTACGTGATCTTTTTTTCGAGGACATTATTTCCAGAGATATGGTTTGAAAAAAGAAAAAAAATGCAGATTTCTTCTTTTTCTTTTCATTTTTATTGTTAAATCTTATTATTCTTATTTTTTTTTAAATAACAGTATATTTAATTTTCACCATTCAATCATCACTTATTTACTTAAATTATTAATTTTTAAATAAATCATCACTATATTTTGATCTATAACATCTCTATCATACATTCATACATGGAGTGAGAATATTATATAGTCAATTTCTTAAAATAAATATACTTCGTTTTCACATTCGTTCTCACGTGTAAATACTGTAGTTAATTTCTAAAATAAATACTCTTCGTTTTCACGTGTAAATATTGTATAGTTAATTTCTTAAATAAATATTCTTTGTGTTCACATTACACGTATATATATATATATATATTTTTTTTTTTTTTTGATGGAAACATTTTATGAGTTTCATAAATATATACTACTCCATAGGTAGGGCTGTGTGTACTCAAGTACACGGTGTACTTGAGTCCACTTGCAGTCCTACTAATGTGAATAAATAACATATTCCACGTAAACATACCAACTAGCCTTATAGTTGAGTGGTTGCCCCTTGAGTTATTTTATACACTTTTTAATTATAATAATATACACTTGTCATTAATAGAACATACATTTTTCATTAAACAGATCATACACTTTGCAGTTATAATAACATACTACATTTTTCATTAATTTAATAGATCATACACTTTGCAGTTATAATAACATACACTTTTCTTTAATATATAACTTACACTTTTAAGTTATAATAACATACACTTTTCATTAAAAACAATGTTGCACTTTTCAATATAGTAACATACACTTTTAATTAAAAAAACAAAGATACACTTTTTAGTTATAATAACATACAATTTTTCAAAAAAAAAAAAATCGAAAAAAAAAATTCAAAGTTTGACCGTTGACCGATCAACATTTGACTGGTCAAAGTCTACTCAAGTATACGGTGTACTTGAGTATATACAAGACTTTGGCCTACTCCATATATATATATATATATATCATTTTTTGAATGTCTCACAATAAATTTCTCAAACGGGAGTATTATATTGTATTGTTAATTTCTTAAATAAATATTCTTCGTTTTCACATTACAATATGTATTAGTAAATTGTATAGTCAATTGCTTAAATAAATACTCTTCATTTTCATATTATATACTCCCTTCCCTCCTACAACATTTTGCACACTTACCTTATTTGTCGTCCCACAATTGTTTGCACATCCATAAAAAATGAAACTTTTTAATAAACTCCATCCTCACAATATTCACATATTTACACAAAATGTCATTACTTTCAATCACTTTTTTTACTTTATCCATATAATTTTACAAAATTATCCCTCAACACTCGCTCATTGTATTTTTTTCTTAAAAAGTGTAACCTATCTCGTGGAGCAAACCCTTAAGGGATGGAGGGAGTACTAATGTATAATGAATTGGTTAAATAAATATTCTTCGTTTTCACATTACACGTATATGAGTAGGTAGGAGGAGTACATTGTATAGGGAGTAGTAAATTTGTGAAATAAATATTCGGGGTATCGATCGATCGATCGATCATTTGTTTTAATGAAGCAAAAAAGAAAGGTATGGCGGCAAAAGGGAAACCAAACCGCCGGCCCCAACCTTCTGCACTGACAAGCATTAAATTCCATAACTGGAGGCGTTGAAGATTAATGCAACTGTCCCACTTTCCTTTCTATACATGTGATTGCGATTGTGATTGTGATTGTGGTTGTGTGAGTGAAGGAGACTAACGAGAGTAAGGAGAGAGGGAGTTGACCATGGGGAGTTACAGGGTATGCATGTGTTTCACGCGGAAGTTCAAGGTCACTGAGGCGCAACCGCCGGACGACGTGAAGGAGGCCTTCACGAAGTACGCCAATGGCGGTCCCCATATGA
The DNA here is from genome assembly GCA_963675135.1 of Galeopsis tetrahit. Classification (NCBI taxonomy): domain Eukaryota; kingdom Viridiplantae; phylum Streptophyta; class Magnoliopsida; order Lamiales; family Lamiaceae; genus Galeopsis; species Galeopsis tetrahit. Next base: position 63,013,941 of record OY776129.1, on the reverse strand, counting down.
CGGCCGAGCAGTTGGCCACATTTCTAATTGAGGTTCAGGGCGACGCGGAGGACGCCGCCCAGGCCGAGACCATTTTGCAGCAGATCCTCCATAAACGACACCACATTGCCAAATTCACGCGCCGCGCGCTCACCCTAGATGATTTCCACCACTATCTCTTCTCTTCTGACCTTAATCCCCCAATTCACACCAAGGTATTATTCTATTAAGATTGTGATTTCCCGATCTAGTTTGATTTCGCTTGATAATTTTTTTTTTTTTAAATCTATCTGTAGAATGTATATGCTTTGTTTTCTGTATTTCTGCAAATAAGTGTGACTCTGATCTCTAATAGCTCAATTTTGCTACACTATCTAGCATACTTGAAAGTATTTATTTAACTGTTAATGCGTAATCTACCTAGCTTTTAGAACTTATAATTATAACTAGGCTAATTTTGTGTAGGTGCCACAATAAGAATTTGAATTTAATGATACAGAGACATACGTTATGGTTTATCTTTCAATGATCCACATATCCAATGGCTCAGCTTACATAGTCATCTTGGCTCTGATCATTATGTGAATTTTCTGTTTGGATGTGTGATGAGGGCCAAGGTCTTACGTATGAATAAATCAAGTTTCAGGTTGTCTTGATGTACATTTTATCCCACCATCAGTACATTAAGAATCGAACATCTGTTTCACTGTAATCACGCGGTTTCGTATTACCTCCAAGTCTCATGAATAAGTGTTTGGTGACAGGTCCACCATGACATGACTGCTCCTCTGTCTCATTATTACATATTCACCGGGCATAATTCGTATCTGACTGGAAACCAGCTTACAAGCGACTGCAGTGATGTTCCGATTATAAAGGCACTAAAGAGGGGAGTGAGGGTAATAGAGCTTGATATCTGGCCTAATTCTTCAAAGAATGATGTGCATGTTCTTCATGGAAGGTAAATGAGTTTATCAGCATCTGCTCGTTTGATCTTCTTGTGTCATCTCCGTCACTGTCTTGTTAATAGGATCACTATGTAATAATATCCCAGACCAATGCAAAAATATGCACCTTAATTTTAATTCCTTTTGGATGCATTTTGTGAACTATGACACTTGGTTAGGTTAAGTTATCTACGAGGTGGGAAGGGGTTTACATGAATTGAATCAAGAGGAATGACAATATAATGTTGACTTGGTTTGAATATCTTAATAATCTTATTGCGTTTTATAGTGAGTGCATGCTTGGGCATGATGAACCAAAAACAGACAATCTTTAATTGAGTAACAGGAGTTAAGCTCAAGTATACTTGAACGAAGAAAGGCGTTCAATCTTGTTTTACGATGAGTCATCAGACGAGCTCAAGCAAGTTTTTGTGGCTCTTTTTCATATAATTACATTTGTTTAGATCTATATATGAGTCATGCTTGAAAGGCTGAACATGTTTACAAAATTTAAGAAGATTACAGGAGTTATATGGATCATACCTCTCTATACCATTAATACGTTTTGAGCTAGCATTACGTTTTTTTCCTCATTAACTTTGTTCTACTTTGTACCCAATGTAGAACTGTGACGACACCTGTGGACTTCACAAAGTGTTTAAAGTCAATCAAAGAGCATGCTTTTATTGCTTCTCCATACCCTGTGATCATAACATTGGAAGATCACCTTAACTGTGACCTGCAAGCTAAAGTTGCTCAGGTGAATCTTCAATATATCACAGTGATTTATATTTCGTATACATTACTTTAAGGGATATCTCGGCTTGAATGTTTCCATCTGAATTCTTTGTAGGCGCTCTCTAAAGTATTTGGCAAGATGCTTTACTACCCAGAATCAGAATGTTTAAAAGAATTTCCTTCACCCGAAGAGTTAAAACATCGCATCATTATTTCCACAAAACCTCCAAAAGAGTATCTCGAAGCTCAGTCCTTCAAGGAAAATAATAATAAGGTGCAAAATCGAAAAGATTCTGTTGATGATGATGTGTGGGGAAAGGAGCCTTCTTGCCTTAAAGATGATCAAGAAGACGAAGATAAGGTAGGTAGGAAATGGATTGGTCTTTCTTAGTCTCTTTGCAAACACAATGTCAAAAAAAAAAAAAACCAATTAAAGGAATGATGTGTCTTTCATTTCTGATGCAGAGTGATAATGAAAAGGTGGATCAGAATCCCGACTATTATGATGAAGATGAATTTGAGTCTAGTAGTCGTGAAGCACCAGCATACAGTCGTCTTATAGCTATTCATGCTGGTAAACCCAAAGGAGGGATGAAGGAAGCACTAAAAGTAGAAGCTGATAAAGTGAGGCGCTTAAGTCTTAGTGAGCAAGCTCTTGAAAAGGCTGCTGAATCTCACAGAACAGACATCGTGAGGTATTTCTCTACATCCAATTATGGTGGCCGCTTTCTGTTTGCAGTTTAAATGAGGTTCTTTTGTTAGGTTCACACAGAAGAACATTCTGAGAGTGTACCCTAAGGGAACTAGATTTACCTCATCAAACTACAAGCCACAAGTCGGATGGTTGCATGGAGCTCAAATGGTTGCATTTAATATGCAGGTTTGACCAACAGTGAATCATTGCACCTTAAATTATTTTTAGACATGTTTTGCCATTTTTCCATATTTTCTTCAGTTTCCAAAAGCTCAATTGAGATTACAAATGAATTGAAACTGAAAGTTGGGGAAAATTAGTCCTCTTAAGTTATCCCTAATTCGGTTTCAGTCCTGTCAACTTTGATAAATTGGAAATAGTCCTGTAACTTCAGTTGTTCGACATTTTATTCCAATGGCCGGCTGTACGAGGTGAAACATCTGGTTGATGTTGATGTGACAAAGTAATGATTTGTCCACGTGGCAGAGCCTAATTTGTCATTTGGATGTTTCACATCCTACAGCCGGTCATCAGATTGAAAATTTGAAAGTTCAAAGATTATTTTCAATTCATGAAAGTCGACAAGATTGAATACGAAATGTGGGTAACTGACAGGAGTAAAAAAAAAACTATTTTCCCTGAAAATTAATATCACAGAGTTAAAAAAAACACTTCCAACCAAAAAAATTATGCTTCGAAAGATGTGTTATAGCAAATTTGAAGTCTGAATCTTGAATTTAAGATCAAAAGAAACCCTTTTTGACATAAGTATTTCTAATGTAATAGTCATGGTGGTGTGATGATAGGGTTATGGAAGATCACTTTGGTTGATGGAAGGAATGTTCCGGGCAAATGGAGGGTGTGGTTATGTGAAAAAACCCAACATTTTGATGGCTGGTCCAGATAACGAGATTTTTTCTCCTAAAGCAAAGTCCACTGTCAAGAAAACCTTAAAGGTACATCATATATATATATTTTTTTGACAGATTAAAGGTACATCATATGCATCTTACATATGCTCATTTTGGTATTATTAATTTCTCATCTGACAAAATATATATATACTTCATGATAGGTTAAAGTATACATGGGGGATGGATGGCATATGGATTTTAAACAAACTCACTTCGACTCATACTCACCGCCCGACTTCTACACTAGGGCAAGTTGTTGAATTAGCTGCTGCTTAATCTTATTCATTATAGCCTAAACGAATGAGATCTCAATGAAAAAATAATCTTGAAATTTTCAGATGGGATCGTTTGATTTATGGTGATGTTGTGTATAACTATAATGCATGCAGGTTGGCATAGCTGGTGCACCCGCTGATGAGATGATGAAGAAAACAATTATTAAAGTGGACAATTGGACTCCTGTTTGGGAAGAAGAATTTACATTCCCACTTACAGTTCCTGAGCTAGCTTTACTACGAATTGAAGTACATGAGTTTGATCAGTCGGAGAAGGATGACTTTGGTGGCCAAATGTGCCTTCCAGTTTCAGAGTTGAGGCCCGGAATACGTGCTGTTCCTCTCTGCAACAGGAAAGGGGAGAAGCTAAACTCAGTCAGGCTTCTCATGCGCTTTCAGATTTCATAATGTTCGCAGCAAAGGATATATGCATTCTCCTTACACGTTGTGGTTGTTGGCTGTGAAGAGGTTTTAATTGTTCTATCATTTGGTTTGGTTCTTTCTTTTCTGTTGCAATAAATAATGCATGCCCGCTTTTCTGAATTGGTGTTGAGTGAATGAGTGAGTGAGAGTTCTTTTTCCTACACATGTTTTACCCTACTCATGTTTTAATATTTAATATTGTGTTTTGTGTGTATAATTATAAGACACCATTGTTATGCATGTAGCTCATTGTATATAATCCAGTTTTACCGTATGATTTGTATTTTGTACATATTTTTTTTTTTTAACATTATTAGTTGTTTCATACGAACTTATTATGTGATTTATTTTAAAGTGATAGCTATAAACAAGTAGTACTATAAAATTGTTTTACACAAGACCAAACACATAACTTGGTATTGTTTGATTTGAGTTTTAAAAAAAAAATTAAGATTTTTTGAAATCTAAATTTGGTCTACATTGAGATTTTAGAATTTGATTTTTAAAAACTCAATACATTCTGATTCAACCACATAAATATATACTCTAAAGTTAACTTTATAAATATCTTTAAAAACTATAACATTACTTAATCTCAAAATAAACCCATAATATTATAAGTCATTAGAATTTTGAAGCAGATTTTAAAATTTTCAAAAACTTGTGGTGTGTACATGGAATTTGGACAATCTTAAAAAAGTTGTTAAATGAGAAACGATAAGGTAAACCGTGCAAATAAGTGGTGCTATTATATGAGAAAAGATAAGGTAAACAAACCGTGCAAAAAAGGCATGAACATTCAAGAATGGCGACTCCTAAAAATCAGTGTCAAGAGCAATTCTCTCAAACAAAAACACCAATCTTATCACATAGAGAAACACGATCTACTACATTTACGCTCAACGGATGCATGCTTGTTGCATCATCTCGTTGAAACAGCACAATACGTAAAACGAGCAAACATTTTCAGCTCCAGCGTGCCAAACCATCTGAAAAATCCTTTATTGGAGTTTAGTCCATCTCAGACTGTAGTTCCCATCTATATATGTATGCAGATGCAAATGTTAGTGCAATTATGAATAACTCCATAAAATAGCTGAAAAATATGCCGAGATGCTGCATCCTGATCATATTTATAAGAAAACAAGGTATTTACACTAGTCAAAGAATATAGAAAAGTTATACTATTTCATTACTCATCGACGAATCTGAGATTTGAGCAAACAAAAGTGAAGAACATGACAATAGTTCCTATTTTCTCAAAAACCTTTTTATATAATTAGCATAATCTAGTTTTTCTTCAACCAAAAACCAGTTACAGAGGTTCCTCAGCATAAAAACACACACACAAAAACTAAGAGCCACATAAAAAATACCTCAAAATTCTCTTTAGCGGGAAATGTGGCTAATAAGAAGCCCCATAGATCATCAATCCTCTATAAGAAAATGTAGACAAAGAAAAGATGAGTCATAAGCATCATCATCATACTATTCATACCATTTTATCAAAATATATCTATCGCCATGCACAGTTTACTAGTCTCACTCAAGCAAGAATGATTCTAAAGCTTCATGCTAACAGTAATGGAGAGTCATTAACACAACAACCAACAACTGAAATCCCAAGTTTTATTGCGACTCACACTCACCCAAGCTGGAATCTACTTTTAAGGCAGAGTAGCACTACACTGATAATCCCTCCCGATGTCGTCTGCTACAGCGTGGCGCTGCTGAACGATGCTGGATAAATTCGCGGAGAGATCGGAGTAAAGTCCAATGACTTTCGACATATTTGCATTTATCTCACAGATGAGGCCGACATTTTTTGCCAAATTATGGGGGATTTTTGAGCGGTGGTTTTCGTTCACCTGTTGAATTAAACGACGATTATGATCGAGCACGGATTGAACCTCTCTAAAGCTTTTGTTTAGGGCTTCCCATGTCTCCACGTTACAGAACTCTTCGTCTTCTTCTGCATCATCGCCGTCGCTGAAGCCGTGATCAGGGTACGGAAGGCGTTGTCCATGGCGAAGGAGAATCAAAGCATCGGATTTGCGTCAATTATTTAAGCTTCCGTTGTGGTATATGAGATCACTGTGTTTGTGGGAAATTTGAAAGGATCCGCTAAAAAAGGTTAGCGTGATGATACTTCCGTCAAAATAAAATTTGATAAATTAGAGTCAAATTAAAATTGTGACTCATTTTATGATAATGGATAAAGAGAACTAGTAGAAAGTGGGAAGGAAAAAAAAAAAAAACAGTAGAGAACTGGATTTTGTGGATGCCGACACAACATATACAAATACAGAATAATACTACTACATATACGATGCATTTTACCAGATATAACATCATCAATATCCGTCTAAATGTATAATAATTCAATAGTTTTACAATTCGGCCACCTGAATAAAATACTACTACCAAGTTAACAATTGGAGTAGACACACTCCCCAACAACAAATCTTACAAACTATTAATGTACTATGTTCACAGCTATAAAAAGTCTAAAATGCAAACAAATCTTGAATTCTCTAGAATACTGATTCTCTAACATGGTAAAAATCTTACTAAGAAAGAGAAGGTTGAATCTAGAGGTGGTAGTAATACCAAAGGATGGTTAATCACTCTCACTACCAGAATCTAGGAAGCTGAAATCCGTCTGTCCATCAAGCTTTACAAGTAATGTTCCACGGTTTTCTTCAGACCATGTAATGCCTTCGTGTTGTAGAAGATTAATGACCTTGCCGGGTAAAGGAACATCATACAAACAAAATTAGCTATAAACGAAGTTCAAAATTCAGGGATATGGTTTAGGTTGCTTAGAATACTTAAGATTCATTTTCAGAAACGTTTTCACTCGAACAATATTTCACAACCCCCAAACTTGCCACGTACTGAACAGAAGAAAAATGGACACAAATATAATTCCCAAGAAAAAAAATATTACATATTTATACATATATATATATATATATATATATGTGTGTGTGTGTGTGTGTGTGTGCAAAGCAAACTATGTTTCTATGTGTTTTGGTGGTCTCGTCTATTTCTGTTGGTATGAGCTAGGGTGTCACAGCCTGGTTTTGGACTTCTGGTGGCATGGGTTGTATGTGTACTGGCAACAAGGGTAAAGATGTCCAAAACTAAAATTGCCAACACCCAATTGATACGGGCCAATTTCGCAATTTACTTGAGAGATATATACTGTTAAAATATCTCCAGGTGGTGTAGGTAGACATTATAATGGAAAAATGTTCAACATACCGAATTTTTCAGCTTTGACTTGCCAACACCATGGCTCCCACATCCAGTTATAACCCTGAACCACTTCACAGCTACATATGCAGGAAATGAGCATATGTTTGAATTCAACTAGACAAATTCCGAAATGGTAATTAAACTGAAAAATGGCACAGATTCTTACATCGCACATATGCTCCAAACAGAAGGTGGAGCTTCAAAAGCTTCATTGCTTGTTTAATATGCTGTCCATGTAGATCGATTGTTATCACGTTTTCTATACTCTTATTTCTGCAGACCAAGTGAAAAGGGTGAGGCACAATAATCTCCTAACCAGATTGGTGTTGTATAATTTTCAATATTCAAGAGCCCACCTAGCAGTAAATATATCCCTACTAGCTTTTTCATCTGCCTCTCGAGCCATTTTATTTTGTAACCTCCCCTGCGGTGATTCAGAGAGGTTTTGTTAGGGACACTATGCCACATAAGATTTAGGGATAATTGTTTTTTAGTCTTTTAACTTACCCCCATTTCGATTTTAGTCCTGTCGGCTTTCACGAATTGAAAATAGTCCTGTAAATTTCAATTTTTTTGAAATTTTGGTCCAGCGACTGGTTGTAAGAGGTAAAACATCCGGTTGACCAATCAGCCTTTGCCACATGTAAATATCAGACTACCAAGTCAGCATCAACCGGATGTTTCACCGCCTACAGCCATTTACCGAACCAAAATGTCAAAAACTGACAGCTACAAGACTATTTCCAATTCACGAAAGTTGATAGGACTAAATTCGAAATACGGGTAACTTACAGGACTAAAAATCATTTTTCCCTAAGATTTAACTAGAAATAACTTGTATTTAACATAAATATATAAAAAGCATCTAAACAGGTTAAGCACATAACAAATTATCCACTAATATTAAGTGCATCCATAACCAGATTTGGCTAATAAATTAAACCAATTTCGCAAACCGTTCTTACAACAAAAACATGCATTAAAACAAAAAACCTTACTACTGAAACAAGTTCGTAATAATTTCAGCAAAAGAAATCAAAAAAGGCACAGCAAGTACATGAGGTCATCAAGACAGGAATAGTATATAAAACAAGTGAAATGATACCATTACTGCACATAAATTATCTTTAAAGAACATTCACTCCAAGTAAAAATTTGGTTCAAAATTATAAGGCCCACTTATTTTAAGAAAATTTGGGGCTCTAAATTATCCTCAGAAGGCTTCTAATGGCAAAAAACAAAAAAAAAATCTAATCCCAATATTACATGTCTTGGAATGCACATTGTTGTTTCTTGTCATTACATCATTCTGCTCATCCAGATAATGTTATCCCTAAAGTTGTGAGAAAATCCCCATCAGGGAAAAGTAATCATTTTGTGACTTGGACACCTGGAGATTGATATATAAATCCTCCTGGCACAAGCCACTGAGAGGAAGTTCAGAAATAAAACTTTGGGAATTTGAAAAAATAATGAGTCAAGCAAGGAGATCCAATAGCTTCTAGAACAGAACTTTCACATCCAAGTATATGACAAGAAAAAAACTATTGTCTTAATGCATATAGGTAATTGATTGATCTAAAAGAATCCAACTAAAAGTCAAAACGCTATATGGAATACTAGCAGGAGATATTGTAGTAGGATAGAAATCAGTAGAACCACAAGAACGGAAACCTAATAGTCCCTCGACCCATTTTATTTGTCATTTAGGGATGTTTCACACGAATTAAGAAAGACATTAAATAGCGATGAATATATGTGTGGTGTGACATTTTTAACCTTTTATTTACATACATGGTCATTTAATTTAATGCATATTATTGCAATAAAACAAGTAAAAGGATAAAGTTGGAATACGCCATTTAATCCTCCCAGATTAGTGCAAAATGACAACCATTTTTGGTCAAAAAATCTTCTCAAGAAAGACAAACAAAATGGATCGGAGGGAGTATATTGTATCATGAAGTCTACTACTTTAATTTTTTTGATTTGTTGGGGGGGAGGGGGTGTTATAGCCTTAGTAAAAGAGAGATTTTATCAGTTTATCATGAAGTCAAGGGGAAATCTTATAGAAATGGCGCTGTAATTTTGTACAGATTTGTGAAGAATGCTCGGGAAATCCATATTTTAGGAGGCACGGCTTGTTTAAAGGCATTTCTAAAAGGATATTCGAGGATCAAACGTGGAGAAAGGAATATGCTGTCGGTTTGCTTCCAGCATAGACTAGATTGTTAATCAGCATCAACATGTAGGCAACTAAGCACCAAACTGTATTGTAGATAGAATTATAAATATGTGCTAGAAGATAAAATACCTGCCCAGAAAGATAGGATGCATATTCCTTCTCCCCATTTGTAAAAGCTGTCACAGCCTGCAGCAGAATCAGCCTTTTTTTAGGACATCAAAGATTTATGGTGGAAAACCAGGTACATTATGGTGTTAAGAAACACTAATCAATACATTCTGATAGTAAGATTTCATTGAACCCCAGTGCTGATGCGCAGCTCCCCTGAGCACCTGATATTCATCTCCTTCTGCAAGTTGAGAGGTTAATCAATACAATCAACGAAGGTTAAGCTTCATATGAAGTACTCCCTCCGTCCCACAAGTGTTTGCACCACTTGATGGACACACTTTTTAAGAAAAAAGTGTAATGAGTGGAGTGTTGAGGGGTAATTTTGTAAAGTTATATGAATAAAGTAAAAAGGTGATTGGAAAGAGAGTAAAAGTAATGGCATTTTGTGTAAATATGTAAATATTGTGAGGGTGGAATTTATGAGAGAGATTCCTTTTATGGATGTGCAAACAATTGTGGGACGGACAAATAAGGTAAGTGTGCAAACAGTTGTGGGACGGAGGGAGTATAATTTAATCCAAGCCAAGGAATAAGGGTAAGCTTAAAAAAAAAAAGTATTCTAAATTTATAAGGATGAAAAAGCTAATGAAGCACAAGTGTTAAAAACAGGAAAATTGATGATTTCATCTTCTAACTTAGGTTGGCAACTTCTGCATCTGTTCTAGAAAATAAGTTCTATTTCATCAAAGAACATGGAACTACATCTACAAACTCATGCCTAGATTTTTTAATGCCTATTCAAGTTATAAACAGGTGAGTCTGATGCAACATATATATTATCAGGATTGATATCAGAAATATGTCCCAGAAACATATACTATCAGACTATTATAAGTACCATGGATAAGCTTCCCTTGTTCACTGTCGGCATTTTCAAATCTTTGACCAAGTGATGCCATTTTCTTAACTATATTTCTCCAGTTCATGGTGTTAGGTTCCTTTTCGGCTGCCTTGGGAGTGGGCATACTAAACAAAGATTTCAGAAGTTCTGACTCCAAGTTTCCCGTCTCTGTTGAATGATGAGATCCACTGGATTCCGAAGCTTTGAAATCATTTCTGAAATAATAAAAATGATAAATCAATTTAAGCTTCTCGGTCACACTTGAATGCTTGGGGTTAAGCAACCATTGCAAATTCTTGGGTTAAACATAATGAGGGACCATAGTAATTCTGGCGTTAAGCAACTTTTGATTCAGTCAATGGCATATGAATTTCATGTATGCATTCTTTCTCACAATAACAAATGCTTTTAAATTTCTTTGGCCCAGCAATATTCGTATTTCCCCAAAAAGGAAGAAGAGGAGAAATTTTATTCACAGGACCTTGAGGTTTCTGAGTAAGTTAGGTCTAGGGCTCGTATAGATATCTTCCAGCAGAAAATTTTGTTCAAAATTAGAAGGTAAAAAACACGACAAATAATCTTCAACTCATAAAAAAAGTTTAGGTAACCAAGCAGCTTAATACGAATGTTGAACCAATATAATAGCTAAAAATAGAGTAAACAAGGGAAACTATATTCAAGAGAATTAAAAATTATAATGATTCTAGTCAGAAATCACTTAAATTTAGATTTGATAAATCATAAATTTAGTGGTTGATTTCTTTGCATTCTTTATTCTTATAAATAACTTATAAGAACCAACACTCTTCTTTCTTTCAGTCCATGAATTTCCTTTTTACTATATGTTTTCTTGTCTAACATGTGGAATGGATAAAGCCATTCATCTTGGAAGAAAAGCTAATAGATGGACCAATGGCAAAATACCACAGTACCTGAAAGGATTTCCTGCAAACCACACATTGTCTTGAAGTCCAACATCTGATGAATTAGAAGTTGAGTCAGATGCTCTATCACCTACCTGCAATACAAGACAAACTAAGATCATTAGGACTCAAATAAAACAGTAATGGCCATGCTTTATGATGAAGTATGAATCTATTTAACCCTGTTAGACATTTAAGCAAATAGTGCATGAAGCCAAAATAAGTGAAGAAAAGATTTAATTAAGTCCAGTGATACTAATGTATTCTTTTGCAACCTAATTATGTAGGTTAAGTTGTTTCCATTTCACCATAACAATCGAATACAGAAAAAGGCGCATGCCAAGCACAAAGTATCAGAGAAGAAAATAGATCATCAAGAAAAATGCTCAACGGAAAGTTTGGTCGGTTTAAAATCCAAAAATTAACAATCCCTCAACACACTCTCCACTAAAATAGGTTATATCCACGGCCAAAAAAAGAAAAGTGTTATACTATGGAATATCGCATTTAGACAATAACAAATCACACTCAAAAAATTTAATAGAGAAAACGTAAACAGTATAGAAAAGTGTTGCAATGAAAAATTGCAAGAACAATTTAATCATTGATATAAAAGGGAATTTAGAAGTGGACTGAATTCTCCTAACTCCTAAGACGGTTCTCCAACCTCTCTCACATGTCAGAACTTTCTATCTAGTATCTACACCGGCCACATGAGGCATAACCAATAATTTCACTTCCTACACCAACTAATGGACCTTTACAGCTGACACACTTCAAGAAAATTTAAACAATGCCCAAACTCTCGGTTGCTTTAAACTGATTTTTTTAGAATAAGAACTGAAAGTCTAAGGCTCGTAGTTCAGGCGAGGACAAATATGATAAATTATCTCAGTCTTTGCAAAGACAACAAGAACTGAAATTCTAAAGCAGAAAATTCTTGAAACTGCAATTTGAGATGTAGGTTCTACTCATCCTCAGGGGTGTAAAGATACAATAAAACAGCCAGACTTAGGTATTCTATAGTACTACATTAATAAGAAGCTTAACAGTGGGGAAAAAAATTGTTCAAAAAGGGTTGATGAGAAGCCAAATGACATTTTTAGGTCAAGCAGTAAGTTCATTATAAAAACCCTAACATTTGATGAGCTTAAAAGCATGTTATAAGAGTGATGTTTTTATTATTTCAAAAATAGCATCCCTGATGGATGAAAGTAACTCCATCCATCGGTAATGCTATCGCGTTCTCCATTTTGGATTTCCAGCCAGATCATTCCCACAGGCCACTGTCTAAAGGTTATGGTTATCTATCTATGCCCTTTGCTTATGAATTATGATGTTCCTTCAATTAAATATATTAGCATGCTCTCAGAGAAGTACCATATATGCAACTTTTGAACAATAATAATACACTTAAGATGATTGACAGATATTTCATCAGAAACTGGAAAAAAATAAATGACAGTCAATTCTAGCGTACACAGCTGTTTGGTTCAAGAAGATACTGAGAATCTTCTCTGCTAGTAGACTCGTAATAGCCACTGTGTTGATCAATTGAGGGAGCTGACAAATCAAGCAGCACATCCAAAGCCTGGAAAATAAAAAAGGCATAAAAAACCAATTTATGAATAATACTGAAACATTGTTTAGTCTTTCTCATGCATCTTTAGAAAGAAAAATGCAGTAGTCAACATATAAGCACTGAAAAGAAAGTGTCCTTTACCTTGTCTAGGTTATATCCGCACTGACCTGGAAAATAAAAAGATAATTTCAGGTCACAAAACAATCTTGAACTTTCCACCACAGATTTCAACAAAAATAACTCTTCATATATCCAAAAAAGCACTTATGTTCACTCAAACCAAACTACATGATCCCTATCACTCTTCAATGGTTAATACTACCTCCAGCCCACTTTAATTAACGTTTAAGGATGTTTCACACGTATTAAGAAAATCAATAAATATATGTGTAATATGACCTTATTGCTCTTTCCAAATCTCACACGCAATCCACTCTTAAAAATACTTATAAACCTATTATTCTATACTCTTCCCAATACAACCCACTTTTAAAAAATAATCTACTCACCTAACCAACCTAAAATAAACCACCTACAATATCAGTCACTATTAAACATTGATTTGACATAAAGCAAAATCTCACCCCTACCAAAATCTCAAAACAAACACATACTTCTACTATTCATTAAGAATTTCAAATCCAAGGATTTCAGAGTTATCAGTCATGACTTCTCCCACACACCTAAATCTCAAAACAAACATAGCCTAATTTACAATAAGTTAACAATTAGCCAACAACATAAGTTATTACATACACTCCCAGTTTTAGAACAATAGACTCCACACATAGCCTTGTAATTTCATTTAAGAATCCTAAATATTTAGCCACTTATTGTATTTAAAACCAACCGTAATATTAACAAATGGAGTAGTATATATCATAAATTAAGTATAACTAATCCCAGCCCGCCACTAAAAAAGGAACCATCCAAAACAGAATAACTTGACACATAACTAACGATTAAGAAAAATAAATAATGAGCGGAAATCAACTCACACAGCACGTCACTAACTACAGCTAGGTTTAATTCACAGTCATCTCCAAGCATCGAGAACAAGAACTGTTCAGCTTCCTCCGTGCTCCAATCCTGCTCACGAAATCCGTTGAGTTTAGAAGAGCTCTTCTTGGGAATAGACCTCACGTAGTCTTTCCCCAACATTGTCGAAACAGTGCCTGCAGAAGCAATAACTTTCTTCATCTTCGGCTTACTTTTCTGCTTAAAATCAACTTCAAGGAAATTCCTCGCAACACCAAACACCTCTGATGCAGTCGTGCTGGAGCCCGAGCACGAACCTACATCATAATTCCCACCAGAGCTCGAAGATGCAGCGCTCTGATCCTCCAGTACAGCTCTCTTGGAAAGGATTTCCGCAGCCTTGTTAGCATCCCTACCGGCTTCTCTATAAGCTGAAGCAGCTTCCTCCATCGACACCGAGGCAAACACCTCCAATAGTTCTTTCAGAGCCTTTTGCTCGTTTTCAACAGCCTTCCCAGCATTCCCGTTTCTAGTACCTTTGGATTTCTTCTTCTTCGATTGCTTCATCTTTCAGCTGATTAAACCTACATATACATACAATATATACACCTTCTTCTATCCATGATCGTACTATATAACAATAACAGGAAAGGCTAAACTAGTCACCGGTGGCAGAAGAAAAAAAAAAAGATACTAATATTTTTTCAAAAAAAGGAAATATATCATAACAAATTCCGAAGGACGTTTAATCTAATCAGTCGATAATGATAAACGTCCTACATTTGGGGGAATAAGGAAATCGAAAAGATTACACAGATATGGTTGAATATCTGGAAACAATCGATGATAAAAAGCCCTAATTTTTCGAAATTAGGGGCACTGGGGGGTGCCTGAAAAGGGAAGAATTTCAACTTATTTTCGTTTTCTCAAGCAGAAAGAATCCAAATGGTCGTGGCCTAAAACGACGCCGAAAAGTTAGGGTAAGATCCGTCGTGTGGACTAGATTTGACTAAAATTATTGTTTAAATTGTTGATTCTTATGCTTAAGAGGAATACATTATTAATTCAATTTTACTCCGTATTAATATTCGATTAAATTTAGAAATTTAGACTATGGAATCTTTATTTTTACTTGCATATATATAAGTACAATTGAAACTGCTTATGAAGTATAGTTATTTTTGTATTAAATCATTCTTTATTCTTGTTTCTCAAATATCTTCCTTATATATTTTGTAATATGTTTCGTGCTATGTTTGAACATTAAATTAATTATAATTTTTTTTAATTATACACTAAATAATGCTTATAATTTAATACTCCTAACATTTATAATATATTTTTTTTCAACTGATGTAATCAAAATCAATTTAAAAATACTTTAATAATATTATAATTAAAATTTTATATTTGAGATTTTTTTTTTTTTTGTAGGTTCTCAATTTCAACCCTCAATAATTTTCTAATTTTCTAAATACCCTATTTTTTAAAAAATTATTTAGGAATATCATATGTTTATTATTTTAAAGAGTGTCCTAAATACAAACTACTTCAAATCATATCTTCAAATATAACATTAAATCTAATCGTGATCATTAAGATTTTATACGTGACTTTTATAGATAAAATCATTCAAATTATATACGGAGTATGAGATTTTAAATATGGGCAGGTCTCTTGTAGACTCAAATTGAGTAAATTTTAAAAAATTGGTAGGATTGATAATAAAAATAAAATACGCGAAAAATATGTATAATAATTTACGTAGTTGCAATAATAATTTCAGTTATAATGACACACACTTGTTAGTGATGTTATGTTACACATATTATTTTGCACTTTTCAGTTGTAGTGACTTACTATTTTCAACAATATTTTTTAATTATATTGACTTAAACTTTTTAATAATGTTATGCTACACCTTTTAATCATATTTTGTTGCACTTTTCAGTTGTAGTGACTTACAATTTTCAACAATATGTTCAGTTATAGTGACTTACACTTTTTAGTAATGTTATGTTACACTTTTTACTCGTATTTTGTTACACTTTTCAGTTATAATAACTTACACTTTTCATTAAAATATTGTGTTGCGCTTTTCAAGTATATTGACATGCACTTTTTAATAATATTGTGTTGCATTTTCTAGTTATACAGTTATACTAACTTGCATTTTCTAGTTATAATGACTTATACTTTTCATTAAATGTTGTGTTGCACTTTTCAATTATAGTGACTTACACTTTTTAATAAAAAAATGTGTTACACTTTTTAGTAATATTGTGTTACACTTTTTAGTAATACTAAGTATTAACTTACACTTTTCAACACACACAATTTCGAAAAAAAATAATCAATAAAAAAAATTACAAAAAAAAATAATAATAATAATAAAAATATTAATCAAGTCAAAAATTTTATTCACAATAATCTTTAATATTTAGTGTTCACAATATTCTTGAATATTTAAAATTTAAGTCAATTCCTTATAAGGAATTGATTCTATATAAGACCAATCCTTTAAATATTGATACGCGGGGTAAATATTATATTAATTTTAATATTTTTAAATATTACTATATTAATTTATATATTTTTTTTATTGTTAAATATGTGAGAGTTAAACTTTTTTTATTCTAATATAAAATTATGATTTTAATTGTAAAATTAAGAAAATATTTTTAATAAGTAAAAATATTATAAAATAATTTTATTAATACAAAATATATAAAATTACAATTTTCTTTAAAAAAAAAAATCGATTCAAATTTTCTTAAATTAATGGATTCAATGATATCTTAAATTTTATCTGCTCTTAGTTTAACTTGATTATTTTGAATTTTATCGACTCTTAGTTTAACTTGATTATTTTGGATGTAGTAGCAGTAGGTTATGCATGATTAAAGAATTAAAATAAAATTTATTTTGATTGTCCAATTAACATGAAATGAGCACTTCGAGTTGACTGAAGAGCAAATATACATAAACAATTTTTAAAATTAAAGTGTATATTTATTAAAAAAATCCGTATACAAAGTACTTCAATTCAAAGAAGAAAGCTTACGTCAGAAACATTTGAGACTTTTACTCCCTCTTTAAATTCTTTTCTTTATTTTTTCATCAATTTTTATTTTAAATTTTAAACAATTATCTTATAAACCATTTTATAAAAATTGTCCCTAATCATTTTTTTTATGTATCTTAAATTATTATATTAATTTTTAAATAATACAAATCTTAATATTTTTTATGAGCCACTGACTAAATTATAAAAAACTGAATATAAGATAAAATAAAAATGTATTTAAAAATTGATATATTCAAAAATTATAAAAAAATGTATATGAGATAAAATAAAAATATATTTAATAATTGATATATTCAATTTGATTTTAAATATAAATTGTGAATTATAAAAAAATTATTGAAGATAACAAACTTTGAATTTTATTTTATATAATTTTGAATATATTTTTATCGTATATTATTAACATTAAATTTATTTAAGATCAATCATTGTGTACGAATATTGTGTACACTCATTTTGCATTATAAGTGATTTTAAAATTAATGTATTTGAAGACCCCTACTTGAAACAATGATGTAGATAAATTCAAATATATTACGAAAATGAAGCATCACATGGTATTATTACGGATCTGAAAAATTTATAAACTGTAAAAGAAAAATGAATGGTGGCAACTATAAAGAAATCTTAACAATGTCCTTAAGACTCTTAGGGTAGTATTATTACGAAATCATTTACTAATTTGAACCTGTAAAAACAATACATTGAAAATAAAATAAACGATGATTAGCCATACAAAAGGAAATAGAAATTTAATTGCATAATTATAAAGTGCAAAAATAAGTAGATTGAATTGATAAGATAAAACTCTGCAAATCTATAAAATCTACAAAAATTAGAAAGAAAATGATTTGATAAGATAAAACCCTACAAATCTAGAAAATCTGCAAAAATTAGAAAGAAAGTGAATTGATAAGAAAAAGCCATACAAAAGGAAATAGAAATTTAATTGCATAATTATAAACTGCAAATAGAAATTTAATTGCATAATTATAAACTGTATAAATAAGTAGATTGAATTGATAAGATAAAACTATGCAAATCTAGAAATTCTACAAAAATTAGAAAAAAAATGAATTGATAAGATAAAACCCTGTAAATCTAGAAAATCTGCAAAAATTAGAAAGAAAATAAATTGATAAGAAAAATCAGTCAATTGATATTACCTCACCATAGATTACAAATGGTTGCTGTTGGTCCCAAAAGTTGAGTTAAGATTGAGTAAGCTAAGAAAAAGTTTAGAGGGGAGGGGTGAATAGACTTTTCAAATTCTATCAAAATATCAGAGTTTTTAGTGCGGAAATGTGTTCTGTACAGTACTGTTCTTAGAATCAGCTCAGTACTTAACAGTTAGCTTTTATACTCAACTTTTCTTTAAATCTTTTCTTTAGAAAACTTACTGTTCTTATTCAACAAATATATCAACAGTTAATCAAAACATAAAACAGTAAAGAACACAAGATTTTATAGTGGTTCGACAAATGTCTACATCCACTCTCACAACTCCAGTTGCGATGTTTTATTACTCTTTTCACTTGAGTACTTGTAGCTTAGAGTCCCAAGATTAAGACTTTGATCTTGTCGACTATACCACCAGGTATATCTTCGATCTACTAGTAATTTTACAAGTAACTAGCACACTTGTTTACACAATACAAACTTAAAACGAAAAGTAAAACTTCTCTTTGTAGTAGCCTTTGTTTCTTCAAATCAGATCTGTGGCTTCTCTTCAGTTCTTGATCTTCAACTCTGTGAGTGCTTGAATACTTCTTGATTTGCTCTTGAATACTTCGAGTAGTAGTAGTATCAGTAGTCTTTTCAAGTAGAAGATCACACGGTATTTATAAGCAATAGTAAGACAGTTAGCAGTTTGTGAACTAACTCTCAACTAACTCATAACCGTTTCTTGTTGTAACTTCCTTCTGTTTTGTAACCAACTTAAAACTTATCTTTCCAAGTCAGCATATCTTCATATAAATCTTCAGTTACGCTTTCAATAAGTCATCCAAACTTATTCTTCAAATAACCAACTCAGCACAGTAAATTACTCTTCTTCATTTTACTGCTCTTGGTCAGTCAGCACAGTTCTTCAAAACTGTTCAGCTCTTTTCAATAACTTCACTTGATTTCTTCATCTTCAGAAATAGTCTTCTTAGTCATCTCTTAGTCTTCTGACATCAATCTAATCTACTGTTCTAACTATTACAATGCTGAATACAATAGAATACAACTTTTACAAATATAAAACCTATCTATACATCAACTGAACTACATACAGATGAGTACATCTAAGTCCTATACTATAAGCCGTCTATACAATATTTCCATCAGCTTAGTTCTTAAACAGTTCATATATCATATTAGTAAAACATAAGATTAGTAAACTCAGACTTCATATCACATATAAAGATTAGTAAACTTAATCAGTATAAACCACATAGAACAACATATAATCACATATATCATTAACTATAAAGTTGCTTTTGGCCATCAAAACATATAATCATCAATTAGAACATTGTTTATAGGATTCATATCCCAACAATTTCCCCATTTTTGATGAAGCCAAAACTACTTAAACATTCTAAGATCAGTAGTTAAGATATATAGTTAATCATATAGTTCATCAATTCAAAAAATATCAGATTAAGATTCATATTCAAAATAAGATCAAATATATCACATATTACAACTAAGTCACATAATCACAGAAATATCAACTAAAAAATATAAAGATAAGGTTTAGAAATGTTATCTTCTTGAGCTTAGTCCTTCATCTTCAATCTTCATTTGAAATTATGAATGCCAAATACATTCTGTTATTGATATCCATCATGTGCTTAGGATCAGTTATGCCTTCATCTTTAATGATATGTGAAATTATGTTTCTGATCTCTGAGTAATCTGGTTCACCATTTTCAAGTCTTGGAGGACCCCAAACTGGTTCTTCAGGACATAATATCTGAATACCTGCACCAGCAGCTAACAACAAAATATGTTCCCAAAAATCTCTTGCAATATTCATCATGAATTCATCAAAGTCAGAATATTCATCTTCCTTGCTTGAATGATCACCAAATTTCTTCACTATGAAATTAGCAATCTGCCATTTCTTTTTCAGATTATTCCAGAACTCCAGATCTTCAGAATCAACAATAAATTCCATGAATTGTTCATCCAGAACAGTTCCAACAAATTTAGACTTCATTTTCTTTTTCAATGCAGCAACTTTACTATCAAATCTCTTTCTTGCAGCTTCTGCATCTTTCAACTTTTGTTTCCTTTTCTGTTCATCTGTTCTTTTCTCAGCTATTTCAATTTTCTTCTGAGCAAGCATCTGATTATGCTTCTCAATAGCTTCAGCCATCTGAACATTGCTTGGTCTATTATCAGTAACCACATGTTTCAGCTTGCTTTTAGATCTGGTATTTCTACCAATCTGTTCAGTCTCTTCTTCATCATCAATAATGAATTTCCTTTTTCTTTTTCTTGAAGAAGTTTCAGCAATGTGTTTCTGAGTACCACTTTCTTGATTTTCAGAATCAGGATTGATCCTTAATTTCAGACTAATGATTTCTTCCTTCAAATCATCAATACTAGCTTTCAACTCATCTTGGCTCACAACTAATTGAGCTTGTTGTGTTTGAGTTTGTTCCATCACTTTCATCACTTTTTCTTCCCCCTTTTTGGCTTCATCCTGCCAATCTTTCAAGGGAGTCAAAAGTAGCTCTACTTTCTTTTGCAATTCAGTAGAAAGTGTCTTTTCTTGTAATCTATGCAAATCATAGATCTTTGACATTGTGAATTCCATTATCTTGTCATAAGAACTAGCAGCAGACAAACTTTCTAATTTCTCAGTAGCTTGCTGAAATCGTTTCAAAGTCTCATCCAGCTTGCTTTGTAACTCTTCATTATGCTTTTTCAACATTTAAAAGCAAGAGTTATTTTGCTCAGTTCTAGTAGGAACATCTCTTACCGTCTCATTAAGCACAGTATGTTCAGCAGCAATGACTGGTGTGCTTTCCAACTCATCAACACCAAAGTCTTGATCCACTAAAACTTCAGTATCTTCTGCTACAACTGTGTTTTCAAACATCTCAGTTGCATTAGTATCAGCTTCCATATCAGCTTCATAATCAGCATGAGTATCAGAAGTTCTAACTTCAGCATCATCAGCATCCATGTTGACATCAGTATCAACATCTACATCAGCAGGCTTAACCATGGAATATTTGCAACCAGTTATTCTTTCAATCAACTGAATAACAGATTCCAAAGTTGATAATTCAGTGTAAGAATTAACATCTGCAGCCTCTTTCTGTTCTTGTTCCCAATTATGAAACACAGAAAGACCACCCATACCTTCAGCAACAACCATCAGCTGATCTAGACCTATACTTCTAAGATATACCCAAGTACCTATCCTTAGAAGTTGCTCAAAGGGTCTAGAGCTGTCATCTAATCCATGAAAACTTTTGAGAAGAGCATTTCTCAACTTAAATCGAATCCTCTCTTCCTTATCACAAACAGGATAATCCATCAAGAACACTGAATCTGGCTGTATGAATTCAGTTTCGGGAGAAGAGGTAATTTCAATTGGTTCAGAGGAAGGTATATGTTCATGCTCAGTAGAGTGATCATGAACTGATTCGGTTTCAAATTCAGGAGATAAATGAGGAGTGGGATTTTGATGAGAACTTGATTTGGGAGTGGAATGAAAAGAAGTGTTCTGAGGGGTTGAGTGAGGAGTGTTCTGTCGAATAGGAGAGTAGTGAACTGACTCCTCAGAACAGGAAGGCTCAGCTTCAAGGGGTTGGGCTTGAATAGAATGAGAGGTTGAGGGAGAAGGGGTAGTGTTCTGTAGGACTCTTCTGGGTCTAAGAACACCAGAAACTTTAGTTCTCTTGTGTGAAAGGATAAGGTTTGAAGAACTTACCTCTTCCACAGAAGACTCCTTCACAGCGGCAACAGACTCTTCTGACTTTTCAGAAACGGCCCTAGCTGATCGACCTCTTCGTAATCCAGATTGGTGAGGATCATGCCTAGCCTTCGTTCTCAACTCCGTCTCATCGTTGTCAGAACGGAACATAGAACCACCAGATTCTTGAGGTTGATTCCTCTGGCTTTGTTCAAACAAAGTAGACTCCTTCTTGAACAAGAATTTGCCCTGATGAAATCTTTTTGGAAGGCTCCAATCCATCTTCCTTTCAGCAATTTGAGGCAACAATATGCTCAACTTACTTCCAAAACCTAACAAGGATTTAATGGAAAATTCTCTAGTGACCTCATCAAAAACTACTTTCTCTCTTTCGGCCAACAATCTGCCAAGCAGAAAACCTTGCCAATCACCATTGACACGATCAGTGATTGCAGCCATAATGCGAATTTTGAGATTGGTGAGAGCGTCTTGACTGAAATGTTGCCCTAACAAGCATTTTTCAGCAATATCCATCAATAATTGCAAACCTTCTGGAAGAATATCCTTCTTCAAATTGGACAACGTTGCTGGGTCAACATTCAACCACCTGCCCACGCGAACCTTCTCTTGCCCTGCCATATAGCTCAGAATGTCTATTGGCCCGTCTGGTAGATTGAACGCGATTCCAAGGGTTTCTCTGGAAATGACAACCCTGTGGCCAGAAATGATCGAACGAATGTTGTTTGAGTCACCCTGCACCTGAAGAAAGAATTCCATCGCCTCAGGTTCGTAAACCTTCTCAGGAAATGATTCTAGGTATTTCCGTAGCCCACATTCTTCACACATGGTAAGAATGGCTTGATTCTTAGCTTTCTGACGTCCGTCGAAGTAAACAGAATTTTCAACGAAAATTCCTTTGTTCTTACTCGATTTTGCTGGATTGAACGTACCTACAACTTCATTCTCTTCGTTAAGAATATCAATAATCGCCATCGAATAGAAATTGAGAAGCGTAGTTGCAAGGATAAGAATAAGCGAGAGTGCTTGAGCTTAGAGAATTTAGCAGAAAGATTTAGAGTAATGGAGAAGAAGAAGTTAATGTGATCGTGTTAATCAAAATCAAGGCAAATCTAGGGCTTGGATTGATTCTGATGTCCACGTTGTGTGGTTGGATTGAGTTTTAGAAAAGTGTAATTTAAAAGAAACGTTCCAGATTCATAACATCTCAATTCCAATTTGGAGCCAACTAGTGTTGATAAATACACCTATTAAATTAGGTTAAAAATAGAGGAGTGTATTAATCTTCTCTATAAGTAATCTAACTTTGAACAGTCCTTGACTTAGAAGTACTCTGAGACAGGATACTGTTCTGATGTATATCAGCACAGTTGTTTTCCATACACATTATACTTCAATTTTCTTATTACTTCTATATGGAATTTTACTTATCTGGGTTCAGCTGAGTACTGTGATCAGCTGAGTACTATGATGAAGATCAGTAGTTGGGTCAGCTCAGTAGTCATCAGATTAGTTCCCCAACTCTTCTGATTTTCACCCTTTTGATACCAGCACAGTACTTTCTCAGATCAGTACTGAAAATATTCTGTAGACAAATTTTCTGTAATCAAATAAGCTCTGTAGACAGTTTAATCAGTAATCAGATCAGTTCTGTAGATTGAATGATATTGTAGTCAGAATAGTTCTGTAGACAAATTAACTTTGTAATCAGAATAGTCTGTAGACAAATCAATTCAATAATCAGAACATGTCTGTAGACAGATTTATACTGTAATCAGATCAGATTTGTAGACAGATCAAATCTGCAATCAGATCAGTTCCCCCTCCAGTGGAGAACTCCTCTTCTGTGCCTGTTTCACCTTGGTAGAAGTGTTAGTTCATGCATAGATGGTGAAATACAGTACAGAATAGTAAATAATAATTAAATAGGTCTATATAAGGTTTGTTCTAAGATGACTTGTGCTTTTGAGTCAACATACAGGATTTTTCAGAAATCATAGATTCCCCCTTAAATGTATATTCTCAATTCCCTCAGCTTTACCAGCTTCCTCATCGGGATTTAGGCACCTTAGTAACCTTTTTACCTGATTGTGATGAATGTAGAGGTTTTGACATGATTTGTTCTTCAGAATTACCCATCTTGGTGAACTGATCTTGATATCAGCTCAGTACCTGAAATGTTAGTATACAGCTCTATATACATGCAGGATCCATGTCTATCAATCCTAAACTTATGCATAACTCTCCAAATCTAGTTTCAGCCAAAGGTTTTGTGAAAATGTCAGCTCTCTGAATATCAGTATGGATCTTTTCCATTCTAATGTTTTTCTTTTCAACATGATCCCTAATAAAATGATGCCTAACATCTACATGCTTGCATCTAGTATGTAAAACGGGATTTTGAGTGATGGCAATTGCACTATTGCTGTCACAGAATATAGGTACATTAGATTCCACAATGTTGTAGTCTCTAAGTTGTTGCATTAGCCAAAGAAGCTGACTACAACAACTTCCTGCAGCCATATATTCTGCCTCAGTGGTAGATGTTGCCACACTTGTTTGTTTCTTTGAAAACCATGATATGAGCTTAGAACCTAAAAATTGGCATGAACCAGAAGTTGATTTTCTATCTATCCTGCAACCACCAAAGTCAGAATCTGAATAACCACTTAGGGATAGATCATCATCTGAAGAATACCACAACCCTCGATTAATGGTACCCTTTAGATATTTCAATATCCTTTTAGCAGTCTCCACATGACTTTCTTTGGGGTTGGCCTGAAATCTAGCACATACACCTACTGCAAATGCAATGTCTGGCCTACTAGCAGTTAAATAGAGTAGAAAACCAATTAAAGCTCTGTAATAGGATTGGTCAGCAGACTTACCTTGATCATCAGGATCCATTCTGTAGGTTGGCAGCATTGGTACACCAACTGTTTTGCAGGTCTTGATACCAAATTTATCTAACAAATTTCTTGTATATTTTGCTTGATTGATAAAGATACCATCAGATGATTGTTTCACTTGAAGTCCAAGAAAATAGGTCATTTCACCCATCATTGACATTTCAAACTTGCTTTGCATGAGCTTTGAAAAGCTTTCACTCATGCTTTTGTTAGGAGATCCAAATATTATATCATCAACATAAATTTGGACTAATAAAATGTATGTACCTTCTTGTCTTCTGAACAAAGTTCGATCCACTTTGCCCTTAGTAAATCCATTTTCAACTAAGAATAGTGAAAGAGTGTCATACCAGGCTCTTGGAGCTTGTTTCAGACCATATAGTGCTTTCTTCAATCTGTATACTTGGTTACCATTTACCTCAAATCCAGGAGGTTTTTCTACATAAACTTCTTCAACAAGTATACCATTTAAAAATGCACTTTTCACATCCATTTGATACACAGTGAATTTCATATAAGCAACATAAGCAAGAAACAGTCTTATAGCTTCTAATCTAGCTACAGGGGCAAATGTTTCATCATAATCAATACCCTCGGCTTGAGAGTAGCCCTGAGCCACTAATCTGGCTTTGTTTCTCACAACAAGATCATTCTCATCTTTCTTATTTTTGAAAATCCACTTTGTACCTACCACATTGTGATCAGTAGGTCTCTCTACGAGTTCCCATACATCATTTCGAGTAAACTGATTTAATTCTTCTTGCATAGCAATAATCCAGTTACTATCAGATAAAGCTTCTTTCACATTAGCAGGTTCAATAGAAGATAAGAAGCAACACCAACAGAATAGAGAGTTACTGGGTTTAGGCTTAGAATCAAACAGTTACCTTCTGGTCTTATGTAGGTCCCCAAAGTTGAGTTAATAACGAGTAAGCTAGTGAAAATGTCTAGAGGGGGGTGAATAGACTTTTCAAAATTCTATCGAAATATCAGAATATAATATGCGGAATACGAAATTAACAATGAGCCCAATTCAAGTTTATACTCAACTTCTATATTCGAGAACTCTGTTCTATACTCAACTTGTCTAGTTTAGTAGTAGTTAAAACAGTTAAGCAATTAAACAATTAAAACAGTAAAGTAAACAACACACAAAGATTTATAGTGGTTCGACAACTTGTCTACATCCACTCTCACAAACCCAGTTGTGATGTTTCCACTAAACTCTTCCAATCGAGTACAAGTGTATAATTCCTGTCTTTTGAGTCCCAAGAAGAAGACTTAGATCTTCAACAGACTATACCTCCAGATATGTCTACGATCTAACTAGAAATTTAACAAGTATCTAGCAACTTGATAAAAACAACAAAAACTAAAAACTTCTCTGATCTTCAGTAGCAGTCTTCTGGATTTCTTCACTTCACTTCTGACTTGCTTTCTGAACTTTTAATGAACTCTGAAAGTAATCTTCAATATATCTTCAGTATGTAGCTTCAGTATACGTAGTTGCAGTAGTCTTCAAATGATCATTATCATGAAGTATTTATAACATTCAAGAACTTAGTTAGTTGTAACCAACTTTTCTTGATAACTACCTTCAACTGAATCTTCTTATCCATATACGCGTTTCTGTTATGAATTAGTTATTCCATAACTAACTTCTAGCTTTATCTTTATACGCGCTTCACTTCGATTTAAACTTGACTTTAAGTAACTTTCGTTGACTTGTCTTGAGTAGACTTGTATGCACTTGTCTTGTCTTGTAGTCCTCCTTATCTTGAGTAGTAGACTTCAATCTTCTTGACTTGTCTTCCTTCTTCAAACGATAGACTATACTAAACTTATCAAGACTATTACATTACTTTAAGCTTTCATAATACAAGCTTAGTCAACTTATAAACTATACAATCAATCTAATCTATTACATATAAAGTCATGAGCTTCTATACACCTTTCAAATAGCTCAGTAACAGACTTAAACAAATATGAAGTACTTATAAAAACGTACTTATCTTTTAATATGAACTTATGTGAACTCATGTGAACTCTACTGATCTTTGCACAAGATGACTCAACTCAACTAGACTAGATCAGTCAGTACTTAGAAAATATTCAATCCACTTTTGGCTTATCAAAACTTCATCTTATCTTTCATCACTTAGGACTTGTCTAGGATTCA
This sequence comes from Galeopsis tetrahit, assembly GCA_963675135.1. Taxonomy (NCBI): domain Eukaryota; kingdom Viridiplantae; phylum Streptophyta; class Magnoliopsida; order Lamiales; family Lamiaceae; genus Galeopsis; species Galeopsis tetrahit. The sequence goes on along the minus strand of OY776129.1, from coordinate 62,986,918 downwards.
TATCCCAACAATTTCCCCCTTTTTGATGAAGCCAAAACTACTTGAATCTTTTCTCATAAGTAGACTAGTTAAGTAGTTATCTTGTCTTTTAACATCAATTATTTCTTATCTTTCATTCATTCAAAATAGATCAGTAGATATTACACATACTTAAAAAAAAACTAAGTATCAGAGCAAAAAAACTTAAAAAAAACAAAGTCAACTAGTCTGAAAGATTACCTCCTTCTGGGTTTGGAACATGAAACGCATCGAGGATCCTTCTATGAATCAGACTAATATGACCATCATCTACGATCTTCTCTTTGTCTAATAGATCTTCTTCAAACTTCTTTATCTTGCTCATATCAATCCTTTTACCTGAACTTGTCATGGGACATTTCCAGTCAGGAAATTCAGGAACAAGGATATTGAAGTTAGCTCCAGCCGATATCCTTAGAATAAGATGCCATAACTTCCTGTGTTGACCTTCCATGAACCTGTCAAACAGTTGATAAAGTTCATCTTGATTTTCAGCATCACCAAACTTCCTAATTATCCAATGATCAAGTTCCCATTGATTCTTCACTTCAATCCATTCAGCTCTATGCTCATTATCTATGAAGTGATCAATGAACTTGTCTTCCATCTGATCTTCATCAGCTTTCAATTTCTGCAGTCTTTCAATATGCTTGACAATCTTCTTCTTGCTAGCATAATGAATTTCATCATCATTAATCCTTTGTTTCTTTTCAACAATTGTAGTAGCAGTAGCTTCTTCAACATTCAGTTTTCTTTTAGTTCGTCTGGTCTGAATTTCAGGAATTTCAGCTTCTGGAGACGCAGCTTCTTCTTTGCCTTTGATCAATTTCTGCTCTTCTGATCTCAGCTTCTCTAAATCAGCAGTCTTGACCAGCTTACCTCTCTTAGGTCTTTTGAGCTCTTGAATAGTTTCAGCTGCCTCCTTAGCTTCCGGTTCAGCTGACTTCTCTACAATACTTGAATCTTCCCCCTTTTTGGCTTCATCTGCCTTAAGAGTGAAAAGACTAGTAAAGCGAGTCATTTCTTCCTTAACAGCTTCCTTCATGGCTTCAGCAGCTAACTCAATCTGCCTCTGATGCGTCTTCTCATGACTCAACTTGTCAAGACGATCAGTAGCCAATTCCAACTTCCTTGTACATGAAACCAGTTCATTTTCCAAATGAGTAGCCGTTTGTCGAAGAAGAGTGTTCTGAGAAGTTAACTCGGTAAGAATAGCTTGAGAACGCACCAACTGATCTTGTGCTTCTCTTCTTTGATCATCAGCAATGGCAACCTTAACACTGTAGAGTCTCTCTATTTTGCTTGATTCTTCAGCCAAAGCTCTAGCAAACTCAATCGATCTCTTTTCTGAAATATCAACTTGTTTCATCAGAAAATTTTCAACTTCAGCACTCATCTTCTCTCGAAAAGTTGAGTCCAACTTGCTGACTTCACCAACCATCAAATCTCTGGTATTGTCAACAATGAACTGATTCTGGTCAACTAACATATCCTTCATCTTCGAGTGTAGAAACTCGTCTATGGCAGTTTGAACAGTACCTTTCAGATCGATCTTCAATTCATCCAAAAATCTTTCTGAAACAACTTGAATAGATGACTGAGTCTCTTGCACTTTCTCAACGAGCTCATCTTCATTAAACATCTCGGCATCCATAAAGTCATCATCCTATTTACCAAACTGAAAAGAGTTTGAACTTTCAGAACATTCAGCTTCATCTTCTGAACCATCCTCTATTTCCAAGATAGGTTCTGAAGTCTGTACTTTCAACTCGGCTTCTTCAGGCTTGATCTTGTCTTCCACCAGATCAGTCTGAGTTCCGACATCAAACGAGAATTCATCTTCAAGAACACCATCAGGAATGTTCAGTAGCTTCTTGACTAAGTTAACCAGGGCCTTGCGGGGAAATAGTTCGGAATGATCCTTAACTCCACTATTCTCTTTCTGTTCCATCTCCCAATCCATGAAATTGGAGATGCCGCCTTTGCCTTGAATAACTTCAAACAGATCATCCGTAGACGACTTCTTCAAAGCGAACCACGTGCAGACTCTTACAAGCTTCTCAAACTGTTCAGAAGCCGTGTCGATGTCAAGAGTCGAGAGCTGCTTTTTCAGATTTCTTGAAACTCTGGCACGGACCCTCTTCTCTCGAAGACACATAGGATAGTATACAAGGGATTCAAATCTAACCTCAGACGGGTCCTGAGTAGATGGGGTCTCTACCTCAGTTGTTGCAGTGGCAACTGGTGATTTGTCTGAAGTAGATGGGATAGAGGGTTCACCATATTCTGGTGAGAGAGAGGGAGTGAAAGCAATGGTTTCAATGGGCTTTGATGTGGTTTGGTCAAGTGTGACAACTGTCTGAGTATCAGTTGTGTCCTTTTTGGGAGTGATTTGGGGTAGGCTTGCCCTCAGCGGATATGCTGGCAATGCCTGAGAGGTTAAGGGTAAAGGACGAGGCCTAGATCGGTGTGATCTAGCCTTGGTTCGAACAGAGGGGAGAGAGAGAGAGGGAATTGACAAAGATTTAGATGAAGAACCAACCTGGTAAGTCATCTCTTCTGGTGGCGGTGGAGTACCAATCCTTACAAGACGAAGAACTTGGGTCTCCTTCTCTTCATCATCCTTCTTCATAATATCAGCTTCCTTGTCTGAGTGAGTCTGTTCAGAATCATCTCCACTCGACTCAGCTTTTGCAGGAGCCTTCGTCTCTTCATCCTCGGACTCATCTTCTGAAGAACTAGATGAGTTGCCATAAGGCAAGACGTCAGAGTCCTCAATCTGGACACGTCTAGGGGCAGCTGGCCTTGTAGCAGCCTGCTTCCTTACAACCTCTTTCTTCAAATAAAATTTCAGCGGATGGAATGGTTTTCCTTTACTCCAACTCGACTTGTTCGGCAGTAGACGAGGAAGTAGAATACTGAGCATGTTACCATATCCAACAGCCGTAGACACCACCCAATTGTGAGTGTGGTCATCTACTCGAACGCTCTTCTCGAAATACATGATTCGATCTGCAATTAACCTGAACCAATCTCCTTCAGTTATACCATCGTAGATTGCAGCCATGACCCTTGCCTTGGCAAAAGTCACCGAGTCATGCGAACCAGTGGAGCTGAGTAGAATTTTGCTGGCAATATCCAACAATGTGCGATACTTGTCAAGAAGATCACCCTTCTTGACTGCAGCATATTTTCCATCTTGCTTTGGTTTCAGCCTCCTTCCACAGAAGATACTCAAATAACGAACTTCTTGCCCTAGAGCATAATTCTCTATATCAATCGATCCAGTGGGCAGCTTCAGATATTTGAACAACGCCTCTCGAGTGATTTGCACTCGATCTTCTCCAATAAACGATTCGAGAATGTCACCTCGTCTGGTGACATTGGCATAGAACTCGAGCACTTCTTCCTCCAAAACAACCTGAGGGAAGGCTTCTAAGTAGGGCTTCAGACCACATCTTGTGCATTTGGTCAGAATCTCTTCATTATCAGCTGTGTGTTGCCCTTTAAAGAACACAGAAGGTTCTACATTCACCTTGTTGTCGGCAATGTACCGGCCTAGGTCAAATGTGACCTGCATGTTTGTTCTAATATCGAAAATCGAACGAGTAGACATTGTATATTACGAGAAGTTGCAGTTATCTTGAAGAATAGCACGAAATCAAATGCTTCAAAGTAGAAGAGTTAAGAACAAAGTGGGGTAAGTCGTGTGAGAGTAATGAAACAGTAAAGCTATTGAGTGTGGAAGATGGGTTTTGTTAAAACTGTAAGTTGATCCGACGGCCACGATTGAAGGATTAGATCCAACGGTCGAGACCTTTGGGATTCAGTTACGGAATCGAGAATATAATGTGATTTGATATTGTAAAATTCGAAATCCGGCTCTACTTACTTAGGACAGGGGAGTGAACTCATCTGACCTAAAGTAGTCGTGTTCGAACTGGGTGTATACGCCTCACTAAATGGGAGTGTATAAATCCAATTCTAGGGTTTTCAAATTCTAGCATTATCTAATTACAAAAATGCCCTTGATTCGATTTGTCAAAACACTTAACATATATCAATCACTAGAAACACTTAGCTTGTCTGTTCGAGTCTATCCAGAACAGACGAGTAGCCTTTAAGCTTCACAAGACGAGTAGCCTTAAGAACACCAGTCGAGTTCCCCCTTCGACTGTGCTTGTCTATCTCAATCATCGAACGTCTTCATGTACCTATCTTTATCATTTGCAATGCATAATCGTAGGTACAGGTAAAATAACATAAATAAGATGAATATCAATCGAGAGCAATGATCAAGGTTTCGAACAAGATGACTGTATAACACACATAAGAGTCAACGTAAGGATATTTAAGGAATCACAGATTCCCCCTTAAACGTTTTATTCCTTTAGTATTACCCTCAGCTTTACCAGCTTCCTCATCGGGTTGTTTGGTCATCTAGTCTAGCCTTGTATACCTGTCAATTGCGTGAGTAGTCGAGTGCTCTGGTCTAGTGATCTTGTCTCCTTTTATTGATGTACCTGTCTTGTTAGTACATAGCTATAGGCAAGTAGGGTCTAAATCAATTAGTCCTAGACTAATGCATAACTCACGAAATCGTGCCTCAGCTAATGGTTTTGTAAAAATGTCAGCTCTTTGAAAATCAGTATGAATCTTTTCCATGCGAATATCCTTCTTTTCTACATGATCACGTATGAAATGATGCTTCACATCAACATGCTTACATCGTGTGTGCAGAACAGGATTTTGTGTAATGGCAATTGCACTATTACTATCACAGAAAATAGGAACATTTGATTCATGTATATTGTAATCACGAAGCTGTTGCATGAGCCAGAGTAGTTGACTACAACAGCTACCAGCAGCCATGTACTCGGCTTCGGTAGTTGAAGTTGCTACACTAGTCTGCTTTTTAGAAAACCAAGATATGAGTTTTGTGCCTAGAAATTGACAAGAACCAGAAGTAGATTTCCTATCTATTCTACAGCCTCCAAAGTCTGAGTCTGAATACCCACTTAAGGATAGATCATCATTTGAAGGATACCATATACCACGATTGATGGTCCCTTTCAAATATTTCAAGATCCTTTTGGTAGTTTCCATGTGACTTTCTTTTGGATTGGCTTGGAATCGAGCACAAACACCAACAGAGAATGCAATGTCAGGTCTACTAGCAGTTAGATACAGTAAAGAACCAATTAAGCCACGATAATAAGATTGGTCAGCACATTTACCGTTCTCATCTGGATCCATTTTGTAAGTTGGTTGCATTGGTACACCAGTGGACTTACATGTTTTGATCCCATACTTGTCTAAAAGATTTCTAGTGTACTTCGCCTGATTTATGAAAATACCTTCCGGAGTTTGTTTTACTTGAAGTCCAAGAAAGTAGTTCATTTCACCCATCATAGACATCTCAAATTTACTTTGCATGAGTGTTGAAAAACTTTCACTCAGCTTTTTGTTAGGTGACCCAAAAATGATGTCATCTACGTAAATTTGGACGAGTAAAATGTCCTTCCCTTCTTGTCTTCTGAACAAGGTTCGATCGACCTTGCCCTTAGTAAAACCATTTTCCAATAGAAAGAGAGATAGAGTGTCATACCATGCTCTTGGAGCTTGCTTTAGTCCATATAAGGCCTTCTTTAATCTGTACACCTGGTTGCCTTTGACTTCGAAACCTGGAGGTTGTTCAACATACACTTCTTCCGCAAGAATACCGTTAAGAAATGCACTTTTAACATCCATTTGATATACAGTAAACTTCATGTGAGCAGCATATGCAAGGAACAATCGAATGGCTTCTAGTCTAGCAACAGGAGCATAAGTTTCATCATAGTCTATGCCTTCAGCTTGTGAGTAGCCTTGGGCGACTAATCTAGCCTTATTTCTAACGACTAAATCATTCTCATCTTTCTTATTCTTGAAGATCCATCGAGTGCCAACTACATTATGATGTTTCGGCCTATCGACAAGTTCCCAGACGTCGTTTCGAACAAACTGGTTCAACTCGTCTTGCATAGCGATGATCCAATTACTATCAGCCAATGCCTCTTTAACAGTGGTAGGCTCAATAGCAGAGAGGAAACAACACCAGCAAAACATAGTTGGACTCGACTGTTCTTGCGACTCAAAGAGTTGTCGTCTAGTCTTTACACCAATAGTAGAGTCACCAATGATATTTTCAGTGTCATGCGCGGATTTCCATGTTTTCCTATTCTTAACAGGAATACTATCATCATCTATATCATGTACAGCATCATGCATATCAACATCATGCATATCATCAACAGATTTACCAGGAGTAGTAGAGTCAACTAGAGCAGGCATGTCTACTGGTCTAGAAGACTTACCTTGAGCACTTACCTTCTCCTTATCATCAGAGTCGAGAGCTTTTAGGAATGGGTTGTAGGCTTGAACGGATTCATATATCTCTGAATCTTTGTCAGATTCGATCGATAGATCAGTTACCTTCTTACTGATCTTGTCGGCAGACGAGTCCTGTTGAGATTCATCGAAAACCACATGTGGTGTTTCTTCCACACAAAGAGTTGAGTAGTTGAATACCCTAAATGCTTTGCTAATCGAGGAGTATCCTAAAAATATCCCCTCGTCTGCTTTAGCATCGAAAGCATTCAACTTGCTCTTTCCATTGTTGTGAATGAAACACTTACAGCCAAATATATGGAAATATGACACTCTGGGTTTTCTACCTTTCCAAACCTCATAAGGTGTCTTGCCTAGAGCTTTATTGATCGCGCTTCTGTTTTGTGAGTGGCATGCAGTGTTGATAGCTTCAGCCCAAAACTTTTGAGGTGTGTTGAACTCAGCTAACATGGTCCTACAGGCTTCTTTAAGAGTTCGATTCCTTCTTTCTGCTACACCGTTCTGTTGTGGTGTCCTAGCTGCACTAGTAAGGTGCTGGATACCACGTTTAGTACAAAATTCTTTGATATAGCAATTAATGAACTCAGTTCCCTTGTCACTTCGAATTTTGACAATAGACTGGTTCTTCTCAACTTGTAACTTCTTCAACAGTTCAGGCAGAAGTGTTTGTGTATCACTCTTTTTGTGTAGAAAGACTACCCAAGTGAACTTAGAATAGTCGTCTACTACAACAAGTGTGTACCTTCTACCATTCAAGGTTGGAGGAGTTATTGGACCATGAAGATCCATATGTAGGAGTTCTAGGACTCTACTAGTTGAGAGAGTAGGAATTGACTTAAAAGAACCTTTAACCTGTTTACCCTGTTGACAGGCCGTGCATACATGTGACTTGTAGTAAACTTCATTGGGAATACCTTCTACAAGGTAATCTCTGGCTATCTTATTAAGTACCTTAAAGTTTAGATGACAGAGGCGTCTATGCCAGAGCCAGCCAAGTTCTTTAGGATTCTTAGTAAGTAGGCAGGTGTCCCTCGGACAACTGTTCCAGTTCACTATGTACACACTTCCTTGTCTTACGCCGACTAGTAGGACTGTGTGCGTCCTTTTGTCAATGATTTCGCATTTGCGGCTCTTGAACTGCACTTTGTATCCACGATCACGAAACTGTGAAACAGAGAGTAAGTTATATTTCAAACCTTCAACATATGAGACATCTTGGATCTCAACGTCTCCATTCCGGATGTAACCAAATCCTTTAGTGACAGCAGTGGAGCTATCACCAAATATTACTTTTGGTCCTTCTTGCTCATGGTAGCTAGACAAGAGAGCTTTGGTACCAGTCATGTGGTGCGAACAACCACTGTCTATGTACCAGGTTTCTCCTACTGAGCCACCCTTCTTATACAAGTCAAGTCGACCCTGCAATAGATGATATTCAATAATTTAGGTACCCATTTGTTTATTGGGGTCCTTGGGGGTTAGTCATGTTCAGAGGAATCCAGATATACATTGGAGTCTTGAACAAGTTCGATCTTTTAAGCTTTCGCCCATATTTGTTGCAAAATAAGACCTTGTTGTCCTTCTCTGGCCTATCAGTCGAGTTCGGGTCTACTCTTTGGAGATAGCCTTTCGACTTGATCTCTACTTGAGCAGGCACTTGTCTACGATAGTCAGAGTAGGGTTTGAATGCATTAGGTCCATACGGTTTATAGACGCGTTTGGGTCTTTCCTCACTTAAGATATCGTATGATAGAGGTGGAGGATATAGAACAGGTTGTGTACGATATTTTGGAGCTACCTGTCTAGGTCTAGATGAGTAGAGTTGAGACTGCCTTATGAAAGGAGGTCTAGACTCTTGTCGTCTAGTCTGTACCTGTCTAGTACTCGTCTCCTCAGGATACCAATCCTCGTATCTGACCTGGTTGGGTCGTCCACGATTAGTGGTCCTTTGAAGATTAGTTCTAGGTTGAACAAGCTTGTTGTTACCATTCTTTTTACCTCCCTTGGTAATCGGAATGTTAACTCGAGCTTGTTTAGGTATAGTACCATTAGAAGGAGTTCCAATATCGTATAACATTGGTCCTTTTCCTTTATCATTTGGCAAAAGTCTTGCTTTAATAGTAGTAGGGTTCTTAATGACTCGAGTAGACGAGCTAGATGACTCAGCACCTATACCAGTCTTGTCACCTGGATCTCTATACCTATCTGACAGTTCAAGGTTAATCTTTGAAGAGTTAACCAGGTCAGTAAGTTTGAGATCAAGTGTAACTACCTCGGTCTCTAAGAACTTATTACGTTCTTCAAGTCTGTTGCACTTGTTCTTTAAAACATTGAATTCATTTCTCTCAGTTGCATGTATCTTAAGTAGGTCTTGATATAACCTGTCTGTCAACGCACACTTTTCTTTGAGTTTACTCAACTCTTCAGTCAAGCGTTTATTTAGGACTGTTATATTAGGATCTACTTTTGACTGAGCTTCCTTAAGATCAATGATTTCTTGCTTTAATGCAATGTTTTCATCACTGACTTCAATGAATGCTTGGTTAGCAAGTAGAAGGTCGTCTTCGACTGCACTAGACGAGTGCTGAAGACTACTTCCTACTTCACTACTAGCAGTGTCACTTTCATCAGTTTCTGAATCATTACAAGATTGAAAAGATGTAGCAGATGATACCTCTTGGTCGATTTTAGCCATGCAGCATAGGCCATCATCTACTATGAATGCTTCGTCGTGATCTTGATCAGTTGAGTGGCTAGATACGGACGATGGCAACTCGTCTGAATCCGAATCAGAGTCATCATTGGCCATCATAGCCTTTTTGCCACGGTTATATCTTCTTTCTCTTCGAGCTTTACGTTCTTTTCGATCGTCAGTGCTCAGGTCTGGACATTCATAAATGTAATGACCTGGCTTTTCACAATTATAGCACAAGAGATCATTAGTAGCCTTTTTAATAGGAGATTTGTCCCTACGTTTATCACGTCTATCAAAACGTTGAATCTTCCTATCGTCAGACTCTCTATCTCGTCTGTTACTTTTCGAGACTTCGTCTCTCCTTTCGGACGAGTTTCGGTCTCGTCTGGTCTCAGACGAGTTCTTAGAAGTAGATGCTCTATGATCCCTATAGAACTTCTTGTATCTTCCGAAGCGTTTGTTGAGCCTATCAAACTTTCTAACCATGAGACTCATCTGATCCTTCAGACTAAGATCAGTATCTAACTCATCTTTCACAGAGGCAAACTTAGTTCTAGACTTGGACCTGTCTACCTTAGAAGACTTAGAAGAGCTAGACTTAAAGGCAACGTTCTTAGATACAACATGTTCTCTATCACTACTGGCTAGTGGTTCATCTTCGTCTAAATCAAACTCATGGGCTTTAAGGGTTTGAAACATGGTTTCAGCAGTCCACGTATCAATGTCTTGAGTGTTCTTAACAAGCATTTTTACCATTTTCCAACGACTATCAAGACTCTTCAAAATCCTAAGATTGATCTCACGAGCAGTATAAGATTTACCAAGTACTTCCAAATCATTCATGATCTTAGTAAAACGAGTATCCAGCTGGTCGATAGTTTCGCCAGCTTTCATCTGAAATGATTCAAATCTTTGGACAGCTGTGGAGAGTTTGCTCTCTTTGATTAGGGAAGTCCCTTCACAAAGAATAGCTAGTCTGTCCCACATCTCTTTGGCAGTCTTACATTTTTTTAACACTTTTCCCAGATACTCGTTAGGAAGGGTGTGTAAAATGTAATTCTTTGCCAAACTATCCAAATTATTTTGACGCATTTCTTCTGAGGTTAGATCTGACCTGGGTTTCTTGACGAGAGTACCAATTGGTTTGCTTGGGTCAAGAACAGCAGTATTAGGAACCATAGTAACAATAGGTCCTTCTGTAATAACAGAGATCATTAGGTCGTGCGTGGAACTGAAAATGGCTTCCATTCGCAGCTTCCAGTAGTCATAGTCCTGAACCTGGAACTTGGGTAACTTGTTAGCACTAATTTCCAATGACATGATTTTGTAAGCAGATCAGCGCTAAAGAAAATTATGATCAAGAAGCAAATAGGTCAAGAACAGGGAGCACGAAACAGATATAACAAAAATCTTTGATCAAGAACACGTAAGCAACTATAATCAAGGAATAAGACTTCACCCTAAGTCTGAGTCGGTTATCAAGAAACAGCAGTTCGTAAACCACTGCTCTGATACCAATTGTAGGTCCCCAAAGTTGAGTTAATAACGAGTAAGCTAGTGAAAATGTCTAGAGGGGGGTGAATAGACTTTTCAAAATTCTATCGAAATATCAGAATATAATATGCGGAATACGAAATTAACAATGAGCCCAATTCAAGTTTATACTCAACTTCTATATTCGAGAACTCTGTTCTATACTCAACTTGTCTAGTTTAGTAGTAGTTAAAACAGTTAAGCAATTAAACAATTAAAACAGTAAAGTAAACAACACACAAAGATTTATAGTGGTTCGACAACTTGTCTACATCCACTCTCACAAACCCAGTTGTGATGTTTCCACTAAACTCTTCCAATCGAGTACAAGTGTATAATTCCTGTCTTTTGAGTCCCAAGAAGAAGACTTAGATCTTCAACAGACTATACCTCCAGATATGTCTACGATCTAACTAGAAATTTAACAAGTATCTAGCAACTTGATAAAAACAACAAAAACTAAAAACTTCTCTGATCTTCAGTAGCAGTCTTCTGGATTTCTTCACTTCACTTCTGACTTGCTTTCTGAACTTTTAATGAACTCTGAAAGTAATCTTCAATATATCTTCAGTATGTAGCTTCAGTATACGTAGTTGCAGTAGTCTTCAAATGATCATTATCATGAAGTATTTATAACATTCAAGAACTTAGTTAGTTGTAACCAACTTTTCTTGATAACTACCTTCAACTGAATCTTCTTATCCATATACGCGTTTCTGTTATGAATTAGTTATTCCATAACTAACTTCTAGCTTTATCTTTATACGCGCTTCACTTCGATTTAAACTTGACTTTAAGTAACTTTCGTTGACTTGTCTTGAGTAGACTTGTATGCACTTGTCTTGTCTTGTAGTCCTCCTTATCTTGAGTAGTAGACTTCAATCTTCTTGACTTGTCTTCCTTCTTCAAACGATAGACTATACTAAACTTATCAAGACTATTACATTACTTTAAGCTTTCATAATACAAGCTTAGTCAACTTATAAACTATACAATCAATCTAATCTATTACATATAAAGTCATGAGCTTCTATACACCTTTCAAATAGCTCAGTAACAGACTTAAACAAATATGAAGTACTTATAAAAACGTACTTATCTTTTAATATGAACTTATGTGAACTCATGTGAACTCTACTGATCTTTGCACAAGATGACTCAACTCAACTAGACTAGATCAGTCAGTACTTAGAAAATATTCAATCCACTTTTGGCTTATCAAAACTTCATCTTATCTTTCATCACTTAGGACTTGTCTAGGATTCATATCCCAACATCTTAACACCTTTATTGGATTCACCAATAATCAGATCAGTAAAATGAACAGATTTCCATGTTTTTCTAGTCTTAACAGGAATACTTTCATCATCCACATCATGTATAGCAGAATCATCAATATCAATATCATTATTTTCAGCAGGTTTATTCACAGGAGAACAGTCAACCAATTCAGGCATATCAATTGGTCTAGAAGACTTACCATTGTCTTTTACCTTTTCTACATCATCATCTTTGTTTAGAACATTCAGAAATGGATTGTAGGCTTGTACAGATTCATAGGCTTCTGTCTCTTTAGTGTCTTTATCAGTTTGAATGGTCAGATCATCAATTTTCTTACTGATCTGTTGATCAGCAGAGTCCTGTACAACTTCATCAAAGACAACATGGGGTGTTTCTTCTACACATAGAGTAGAGTAATTAAATACTCTAAATGCCTTGCTTGTAGAAGAATATCCTAAGAATATTCCTTGATCAGCTTTGGCATCAAAAGCATTTAATTTGCTCTTTCCATTGTTATGAATAAAGCACTTACATCCAAAGATATGAAAATATGAAATTCTTGGTTTTCTACCTTTCCATACCTCATAAGGAGTTTTACCATGTACCTTATTGAATGCACATCTGTTCTGAGTGTGACAGGCAGTGTTGATTGCCTCAGCCCAGAACTTCTGTGGTGTGTTGTACTCTGCAAGCATTGTTCTGCATGCTTCTTTCAGTGTTCTGTTTCTTCTCTCAGCTACACCATTTTGTTGGGGTGTCCTAGCTGCACTTGTCAAATGCTGAATTCCAGACTTAGAACAAAATTCTTTAATATAGCAGTTTATAAATTCAGTGCCCTTGTCAATCCTGATCTTGACAATGGGCTGACCTTTTTCTACTTGCAACCTCTTTAACAGATCTGGTAGTTGGGTTTGTGTATCACTCTTTTTGTGTAAGAAGATTGTCCAAGTGAACTTTGAATAATCATCTACCACAACCAAAGTGTACCTTCTACCATTCAGTGTAGGGGGTTTTATTGGACCATGTAGATCCATGTGCAAGAGTTCTAAGACTCTACAAGTAGAAAGAGTGGGAATTGACTTAAAGGAAACCTTTACCTGTTTACCTTTTTGGCAGGCATCACACACTTGTGACTTGAAATAGATTTCATTAGGGATACCTTCAACAAGGTAGTTTCTTGCAATCTTGTTAATAATCTTAAAGTTCAGATGGCATAAGCGTCTGTGCCATAGCCAACTGATTTCTTTAGGACTTTTAGAAAGAAGGCAAGCATCCCTAGGATAACTATTCCAATTTACAATGTAGACACTGCCCTGTCTAACTCCAACTAGTAGAATTGTATGTGTTCTTTTATCCCAGATTTCACATTTGGTGCTTTTGAAGTAAACTTTGTAGCCCCTGTCACAAAATTGAGAGACAGACAACAAATTATATTTCAAACCTTCAACATATGAGACATCTTGAATCTCTACATCTCCATTCTTGATGTATCCAAATCCTTTTGTGATTGCCATGGAACTATCTCCAAAGATCACTTTTGGTCCTTCCTTCTCATGGTAGTCGGAAAGGAGAGTCTTGGTACCAGTCATGTGGTGAGAACACCCACTGTCTATGTACCAAGTTTCTCCAACAGAACCACCTTTCTTGTAAAGATCCAGTCGACCCTGCAAGTAGTGATCTTAATAATTTAGGTACCCTTTCTTTATTGGGGTCCTTGGGGGTTAGTAGTAAGAGGTATCCAAATAAACATTGAAGTTTTGAATAATTGAGACCTCTTAAGTTTTCTACCATGCTTATCACAGAACAGTACTTTATTGACCTTATCCAAATTATCAGCAGACTTAGGATTTATTTTTCTGAGATAGCCTTTCCTTGGTTCTATCCCTTTTTCAGGAAGATCAGTATGTCTGTAATAGTTTGCATATGGCCTAAAAGCCTGTGGACCATATGGCTTATAGATGCGTTTTGGTCTTTCCTCTCCAATGATATCATAAGATAAAGGTGGAGGATAAAGAACAGGTTTATTATGATAATGAGGCACAAATTTCCTAGGTTTTGTTGAGTACAGCTGAGACTGCCTTATAAAAGGAGGTCTAGGCTGCTTCCAACTTGCCTGTGTTTGTCTTGACCTACTGTTCTGAGTCTGCCTCTTTTGATTCCAGGACTTTTCAGCTCTGGTCAGAAGAGTAGAACTCTTCTGGTATGGTCTTGACTGTACTGGTCTAGATCAATTCTTTTGTTTACCATTCTTGGCATTAGGAGGAATGTATTTAGACTGTACTTTGGAGTTTGGTTCACTATCATAGGTCATAGGTTCTTTTCCTTTATCTAATTGTAAAGAACTTGAACTAGCTCTAGTAGTGTTCTTAATGCCTGAAGTAGAGGGACTAGGCAGATCAGTACCTATTCCACTCTTATCATAAGGAGCTCTGTATCTGTCTGATAGTGTTTGATTAATCTTAGAAGATTTAATCATATCAGATAGCTTCAGATCCAAGCTCAGTACTTCAGATTCTAAGAATCTATTGCGCTCTTCAAGTTTTTCACATTTAATCTTTAAGTCATTGAACTCATTTGTCTCTTTAGCTTGTGTATGAAGCATACCCTGATATAACTTGTCCATAGATGCATACTTATCTTTGAGTTGTGACAACTCTTCTGATAGCCGTGCATTTAGAATAGTTATATTAGGATCCACTTTCATTTGAGCTTCTCTAAGACTCATGATTTCTTGTCTTAAAGATATGTTCTCATCACTGATTTATATGAATGTTTTGTTAGCTGGTAGGAGGTCTTCTTCATTCATTCCATTGGAATGGTGAAGACTACTCCCTACACTACTATCAGCAGTGTCACATAAATCAGAATCAGAATCTGATTCATCACAAGATTGAAAAGATGTGACAGATGATACCTCTTGATCTATTTTTGCCATCATGACTAGTCCATCATCTGCAATGAAGACTTCTTTCTCACTGCTGGAAGGGTAATCAGAAGAGGAGGATGGTAACTCATCTGAATCCGTATCAGATTCATTGTTAGCCACCATTGCCCTCTTACCCTTTGCATATTTGCGATCTCTCCTTGCTTTCCTTTCTCTTCTGTCTTCAGCACTTAGATCAGGACATTCATGGATGTAATGACCTGGCTTTTCACAGTTATAACACAGAGGTTCATTAGTAGTACGTTTAGAAGGAGAATGATATCGGTTCCTGTCCTTTCTATCAGTTGAGTTTCTATCCTTCCTATCAGCAGAGTTCCTATCTCTTCTTTTCTCATTAGAGATCTCATCTCTCCTTTCAGAAGATTTGTGATCCCTTCTGGTCCTAGAAGAGTCCCAGTTATTAGAGCCCTGAGTGTCCTTATAGAATCTTTTGTATCTACCATACCTCTTGTTAAGCTTGTCAAACCTCTTAATCATTAAATTCAACTGATCCTTAAGATCAAGATCAGTACTCTCTAGTTCATCTTTTATGCTTGAGGACTTAGACATAGATGATCTAGGATTCTTAGAGGTAGACGCCTTAAGTGCAATGCTCTTGGAGATTTCCTTAACCCTATCACCACTAACTATTGGATCTTCTTCATCCAATTCAAACTCATGTGCCTGAAGGGTTTGAAAGGCAGTTTCAGCAGACTAGTTATCTATATCCTGAGTGTTTTTAATGATCAGTGTGACCATTTTCCACCGTTCATCTAAGGCTTTAAGGATACATAAATTGATCTCCCTATTGGTATAAGTCTTGCCTAAAACATCCAGATCATTCATAATTTTGGTAAAACGAGTATCGAGCTGGTCTATTGTTTCACCAGGCTTAATTTTAAATGATTCGAACTTCTGGACAGCAGTGGATAGTTTGCTTTCTTTTATAAGAGAGGTTCCCTCACAAATGATAACTAACTTGTCCCACATCTCTTTGGCTGATTTACATTTAACCGCTTTCCCAAGATACTCATTGGGAAGGGTGTGCAAAATGTAATTCTTTGCCAAGCTGTCTAGATTGTTCTGCCTCATTTCCTCAATAGTTAAATCAAACCTGGGCTTTGGCACGAGAACACCAATGGCTTTTGAAGGCTCCAGAGTTGCAGTGTTGGGTATCATGGTAGTAATATGCCCTTCTTTGATCACAGACATCATTAGATCATGGGTTGAACTAAAGATGGCCTCCATCCTCAGTTTCCAGTAATCGTAATCTGCAACCTTGAACTTTGGAAGTTTATTGATGTTAGTTTCTTCCATGATAGAGTAGACAGTTAAGATCAGTAGTATGACAGATAGGTCAAGAAGGATAAGTAAGATCAAGAAACAGATATCAGTAATGAGAGACAATTAGACTTTCCCCAAAGTCTACAAGGTTATCAAGAAACAGCAGTCCAAAGAACTACTGCTCTGATACCACTTGTTGGTCCCAAAAGTTGAGTTAAGATTGAGTAAGCTAAGAAAAAGTCTAGAGGGGAGGGGTGAATAGACTTTTCAAATTCTATCAAAATATCAGAGTTTTTAGTGCGGAAATGTGTTCTGTACAGTACTGTTCTTAGAACCAGCTCAGTACTTAACAGTTAGCTTTTATACTCAACTTTTCTTTAAATCTTTTCTTTAGAAAACTTACTGTTCTTATTCAACAAATATATCAACAGTTAATCAAAACATAAAACAGTAAAGAACACAAGATTTTATAGTGGTTCGACAAATGTCTACATCCACTCTCACAACTCCAGTTGCGATGTTTTATTACTCTTTTCACTTGAGTACTTGTAGCTTAGAGTCCCAAGATTAAGACTTTGATCTTGTCGACTATACCACCAGGTATATCTTCGATCTACTAGTAATTTTACAAGTAACTAGCACACTTGTTTACACAATACAAACTTAAAACGAAAAGTAAAACTTTTCTTTGTAGTAGCCTTTGTTTCTTCAAATCAGATCTGTGGCTTCTCTTCAGTTCTTGATCTTCAACTCTGTGAGTGCTTGAATACTTCTTGATTTGCTCTTGAATACTTCGAGTAGTAGTAGTATCAGTAGTCTTTTCAAGTAGAAGATCACACGGTATTTATAAGCAATAGTAAGACAGTTAGCAGTTTGTGAACTAACTCTCAACTAACTCATAACCGTTTCTTGTTGTAACTTCCTTCTGTTTTGTAACCAACTTAAAACTTATCTTTCCAAGTCAGCATATCTTCATATAAATCTTCAGTTACGCTTTCAATAAGTCATCCAAACTTATTCTTCAAATAACCAACTCAGCACAGTAAATTACTCTTCTTCATTTTACTGCTCTTGGTCAGTCAGCACAGTTCTTCAAAACTGTTCAGCTCTTTTCAATAACTTCACTTGATTTCTTCATCTTCAGAAATAGTCTTCTTAGTCATCTCTTAGTCTTCTGACATCAATCTAATCTACTGTTCTAACTATTACAATGCTGAATACAATAGAATACAACTTTTACAAATATAAAACCTATATATACATCAACTGAACTACATACAAATGAGTACATCTAAGTCCTATACTATAAGCTGTCTATACAATATTTCCATCAGCTTAGTTCTTAAACAGTTCATATATCAGATTAGTAAAACATAAGATTAGTAAACTCAGACTTCATATCACATATAAAGATTAGTAAACTTAATCAGTATAAACCACATAGAACAACATATAATCACATATATCATTAACTCTAAAGTTGCTTTTGGCCATCAAAACATATAATCATCAATTAGAACATTGTTTATAGGATTCATATCCCAACAGTTGCATAGATGTAAACCCGAGAAAAATGAGTGATGAAATTATGATTTAACAAATGATTATGTCTATGCTTTATAGTTGAAATTATAATTTGAATGTACGATAATTAAGGTAGAAGTGGGAGAAAATTAATTATAATCTTAAATTTGAATATTCAAAATGGATTTGTTAATAGAATATTTAAAATGTTTGCAAATTAAGATAAGATTAAGATTATTTTGAAATTAAAACAGGAAAATTAAGAATAAGAATTTTGAAATTAAAATAGGAAAATTTGATTTTTTTTTTAGAAGAATGTCTAAGAATGTAGAGATTTGAAATAGACGATTTTGATGAGTAGAGAGATTGTGACAGAGTTGTTAAATTGTGTCAAGTGTCCATGGAGAATGGAGAATAAATATTTATTGATTTGAATAGAGTTGTATTAAGAATAGAATAATGTGATTAAATTTTAAAAAATAAATAATGTTGTGATTAAAGTTTAAAAAATAAATTAAAAAATATCGTGATTAATAAAAAAGGGAGAATAGAGAATTATTGATTTGATTAGAGGGATATTTAGAATAGAATAATGTGATTAAATTTTAAAAAATAAATAATATTATGATTAAAGTTTAAAAAATAAATTTAAAAATAATAACTATGATTTCAAATTTAAAAATAATAATTATGATTTAAAATTTAAAAATAATAATTATGAGTAGATAATATTTGAATTATTATTTTGAGATTAAAATAGGAAAAATAGATTTTTTTAAACAGAATGCGTGAGAATGCAGGGATTTTGAAATAGACGATTTTGGTGAAGAGAGGGATTGTGTAGAGTGATAGAATTGTGACACGTGTCTCATTATATTCTCACAAATATAGAGTATTAAGATATATACTTGTACTGTATATGCATATCCCTATATAACTGTTAAAAAAGAATAATAATAATTATTAAAAAATCGATATTTAATAATTATGGCAATGTCGACAAAGTGGGATAGCTCAAGTGGTTAGAGCACCACTACTGATGTGCCAAAATTTTCACGAGAGGATTGCGTGTCCTCTGGATTGGATATCCCACTCTTCGAACACGTACAATCACTCCAAGTATGCTGCCTTTACTCGAAATCTTCAAGAACCTGCAAAGAACACACCGGAGGGGGGTCCGGTGTGGACACTCCGATGCCTAAGTCAGTATAGGGCTTATCAATATCTCCCAAGGATCTCAAGATTCTTGATGTATCAAAATAGTTCTCAAAGAATATTAGAAAGGTGTTTCGTGTTTAGTATATCAAGTTTGTAGTATAAGAATGTCTAACCTGGAAATCTCCTCCAATTTACCTATTTATAGAGATACTTTCTTGAGAGGAAGTCAAGCCTTCCTCTTATTTCGGAGCTGCCCATAAGACTCGGCCCTGATGAGTGGACGAAGTCCTCCCTTTTCTCCACTCCCTGAAGACTCGGCGACACTCCTTTTTAGTGGACTTTGTTTCCTAAGATAAAGGAGGATAAGGTCTTCCTTTTATCAAGTCTGGACCGGAAATGGCGGAAGTCCTCTATATTTGTGGTCCACGACTTCATGTTAAGACTGCTTCTTTCTGATACTCCTCTCCAGACGGAGCTCCCTCCAGAGAGACCTCTAGAGGGGATTCCTCATTCAGAGAGTACTAGATAATCCAATCCTTCCATTCCGATCTTATCCTTTATACACGTGTCGACTCCTCATTAGGTGACATTTTTAGGCCGCATCATCTACTCCCCCATACTCTCGTAAAAGGGGGACATCTTTTGTGAGAGTAGAAAAATTTCCTAGAACTTAGTACAAGGGTCTTTCTGGAGAGACGTGTATCGTTCCTGCTTTGGAGAGGAAGTTTCAAAACATGCCCTTCTCCAAAGGCTTTTCCCGCCTCTAACTTGGGAGACTTTTCGACTTCCGCGCGTGGGCCTCACGCGATCGCTTTTCTCTCCCCTTTGTTATCCTCCCGAGGAAAATTCTCGATTCTACCCCATATCTTTCCTCATTTACTTCACGCAACCGCCCCTTTTTCCTCTCTTCATTTTTCAAATTTCTTTTTTTTTTTCAGAAATCTCTCGTCGTCTTCATCTTTCTTCTCCGGTGCTCTTTCTCCCGAGTTTTCGCCGTTGCCAGCCGCCCCGACTGATTCCATAGTCCTTCTAATCAAGGTAACCCAGCTATCCTTCTTTTCTTCTTTTATTAGCACTGTAAATCGATGTCAAACCCTCTCTCTCCGCCGGAAGCCGTTAGCCAAAACTCTTCTGAATTGACTCCCTCTCTAATGGGGAGTCCAGAGAATAGGGTTTCCCCTTCTTCCCAAATCGACCATATTCACCTAGCTACTCTTACTCAAGCCTACGGTTTTCCGTCGGAGTATACCTTTCGCGCCCCTCGCTCCAATGAACGCCCAGATCTCCCTGAACCCCGAACTCTTGCTTTCTTTGAAGCTCAACTTAGGGCAGGAC